>OX376332.1:7951428-9171785 GCA_947369225.1 Hofmannophila pseudospretella | reverse complement strand
AATTGGAATCTCTAAGGTATATTAGAGAATACTAAAATTAACAAAAGTCCAAATAAAAGTTATATTATTGATTTGTAATCCTTGTTAGAGTTCTTGTCTGACATGTAATCTAAAGAGAGTTAATTAGCTTTGTATCAATTATTTTTTCTACTTGCTTGTAAAATGTATGTATCTATTATATAAATTTGCACACCACAATGTGGTAGGATATGCTGGAACTACCTATGTAATTTTAAGATCCTTCATACATGAAGTATATTCTTGCAAATAAAATTCATTTCAAGTTGATATTCGGATTTGGGACAGTACCTACATAACCTACGTAGTTACCTACATGATAATATGTAAAATTTTGAAGTGGGTATGTATCGTATTCCGTTTACAAACTAGAAGAACGTGACAGAAGAATGGACGGACGAAGGATCGACAGGAATAGGATTCTATTTTCGGGGTACGGATCCATAAAAACAGTTTTTTTCTCTTTACAGGAATCGGCAAAGGTTTTGGCGTGGCTACGTTCTCTGCCTAAAGACGATAAACTCATCAGCGAAGAAGTGGATAGACTGATTATTGAGCAGACTACCAGTGAACCCAAGTTTTCTCCTTCACTTCTTTGTAAGTATGAACTAGGGATGTTACAGAGATTCGACTCCGACTCCGGTCGGAACTTCCGATTGATTTTACACCTCCGACTCCGACTTCGGCTCCGATAATTTTGAATCGGAAGTTATACCGAAGATTTGTGAGCAAACATATTCAAATATCGATATTTTATTAAATTGTGTAGGAATACATAAATGAATGGTTTATTGCCGCAAACGTGGGTATCATATAAAATATTGGCCAGTTCAGCTATAAAAAATAAAAAACTGTTTAAAATTTGAACTTCTTCGGAACCGGAGCCTCCGACTCCTGTCCCGAATCCGGTTCCGACTCCGGTTCCGACTACGATAAATAAAATTTAAAACCTTCGGATTCGACTCCGGTTCCGGTAAAACCACCTCCGTAACATCCCTAGTATGAACACCTGTAGTTTCATCAAATCATTATCGAAGACTTCATTTTTTAACCCCCGATCAAAAGGCGTATGACCGTTTATTTTATTTATTTATTTTATTGTTGTTTGTGAGTAAATATACAAGGTCACATTTAAAAAATATAGTACTGACCTAGGCGTACAATAATGTCATGAAAATAATGTTATATTAATGTTTGGTTGGGCAGAGGGCGCCTATATCAAAAAAGAACGAAAGCCATAAACTTTCAGAGCAGAGAGTACAATTTATTCCAAAATCTTAAAAGACCACATCAATTCCAGGTCACAGGTAGAGTTGCCGCGTCTCAATAACGTACCGCGACATCTATCTGCATTTATGTGGAAACAGTATATAAATACACGCATCAGCATATATGCTGCCTGTCTATAAATATATAATAATAATAACCATAATATGAATACACTCCAAAACCTGTGCTAGAGAGTACGGGGCACAAGATGTACTTTGATCGAGCAATACTAACAGACAAAACCATCCACTACAATAGACCTAACATAACCCTCGTAGACAAGCCTCAAAAACAAGCATATCTGATTGATATTGCCGTCCCCAACACTCATACCTTTAAAAAAACAATAGCTGAAAAAATACATAAATACACAGAATTAAAAGCAGAAGTACTCAGAATATGGAACCTAGATCAAATAAATGTCTAAAACCGTAAAAAACCGTAGATAAAGTATACATTGTGCCACTGGTGCTTTCTAGTACAGGCGTAATACCCAAACATTTACATCACAGTTTGCAACTAAAAGATCTCCCCAAAAATACATATATCACAATGCAGAAAGCCGCGATCCTGAACACTTGTCGGATCGTACGAAAATTTTTACAGGTGAACCGTCACCTTTAGGAAGTGAAGGTCACTTGGTCCTGGACCCGTGAGCTTCGCTCTAAACTGACCCCAGAAATGGGACAAAACCTAACAGGTAAACATAAAATAACCATAATACACCAAAATCTTTTATTAATAATTAAATAATTAAATACAAGTTAATTACAGAAAAAACCGCGTACTACAAATATACACCCCAAGTGATAATAGATTCAGAAGACTACAAACTATACTGGGACAGAATTATGTTAACCGACAAAACCATCCACCACAACCGACCAGACATCACACTCCATGATAAGATGAATAAAATAGTTTACCTTATAGACATAGCCATACCCAATACACATAACGTTACATCAACACACACAGATAAGATTTCCAAATATACCGATTTATCAATCGAACTAAAGACTCAATGGAAAGTGCAAACAGTCAAAACTATACCAATCATTTTGTCATCTACAGGAGTAATCCCAAACACACTTCACACCGGTCTCAAAACACTTGGCATGCACGCCCTCACATACAGACTCCTACAAAAAGCAGTTATAATAAATACTTGCAGAATAGTTCGTAAATTCTTATCGATAGAAGAATAATCTTAAATTACTATAAAATACTTACATATTTATCATTTTCATATATATCTCTTTATTTTTTCCTCCCCACTCTCGTTTGGCCAAAAGCCCGCGATTGTGGTAGAATACCCCAGAAATGGGAGATAAACAGAAGATAATAATAGTAATAAATAAACTTAAATAGAGAATTAAACAATGTTAATTAAGTTTGTCATTGTTAAGCAGTGATCGTTATCAGGATTCAGTAACAGAGCCGGAATTGGATAAAAGAAACCACTTGTAGGTTACGCTAGGTCCACGCTAGCCTAGAACTTGTAGTGTTAGGTACCTTTTTTATGGCTGATATTTTTTTATATATTTTCCTTTGTCTTTTCTGTCAAAGATGTCACTAAATACAGTTTTTTTAGAATAGTTTTACTGCATTATATGCACATTTAATCGCATTTTGTTTAAAATGCCGCCAATAAGGCGACGTTTTCAGGACGTAGTCCACAATCATCCCGAGTTACAGTTAGATCTGGCCGGAAAACAGGTATGTACAATATTTTCGTCCGAAACTGGAATGTTGAACGACACGAAGCATATTATACACAAAAATGACAAGGAGCCATTTTGACAATCTCTAAGTACAAATTCCTTATTCAAATATTTCTTCATTTCTATATTCTGCCAGCATAAGCAAGTGCTTACAAATGGTTACTTTTCTCCAATTCCGGATCTGTTTGTGAATCCTGATCACGATTAGGTACTGTTGTTAAGTGAAGCCAAGAAAAATGATATCTATAATATAATAATATATATGTAATATATATATATATATATATATATATATATATATATATATATATATATATATATATATATATATATATATATATATATATATATATATATATGCTTTTTATGTAATATATATATATATATATATATATATATATATATATATATATATATATATATATATATATATATATATATATATATATATATATATATATATATATATATATATATATATATATATATATATATATATTACATAAAAAGCATATTACATATATATATATATATGTAATATGCTTTTTCATGGCACCATTTGCGCAAATTATATTTAAACTCTGAGAGCTTTACCCGTTTGATCTGCCGAACGAATTTAATTTCGACGAATTTTACAATTTGAAAAATTCGCCTGTCAGCCTGTGGCATTATACCTCAAAAACCAATTATCTGATTTGGACGCGGTATATTTTATTCAACAGAGAATTATGAAAATTGGATCAGAAGTTTCTAGGTTCTTAGAGTATACTTTGATGTCAGATGGGTTCTTTGGAACGGTAATAGTTACGTGGTTCGTGTTTGAGCTCACATGTTTAGGATCATGATACCTTTCCCACATCTGGAACCTAGACGACCTGATGATGACCAGGATCAGGGGATATCCACTATTTTTATTTTTGACTACTAAACCCGCATTTGATCTCGATCTCGCCTGATGGTAAGCGACGATGAGGTCGACGATGGAGCATGCGGGTCCAGTAAATGCTTATTCACTCTGGCCTTGAAGATCCCAAGGGTTCGAGTAATACAGACGCCGGCAGGCTGTTCCATTCCTTAGCCGTTCGCATAATGAACGAAGAAGCAAATCGCTTCGTACGAGCAGATGGGATATCAACAACATAAGGATGGAACCCCTCCCCGCGCCTGGTAGTCCGAAGGCGGAATGGAGATGATATTAAGACTATGATATTTAAGTCGGAGTTTCTTATTTACCTATTACAATTGTCACAATATTAAAAATTAATTTACATGTCACTTCTTATAAATATTTAACTTAAAATAAATTAAATTCAAATGTTTGGTATACAATACAAGTCAATACATAAATAACCATCTAAATCGACAGTTCAGTCAAACAAGCTCCCCATAATGCTTGCCGCATTGCCCCGCTGGATTGCGATGGAGATTTCTTATTTGTTTTTAAATTTATATCGTAAATTATTGATCAAATAATGAATCTACATCATTCGAATCGCTACTTCTTGGAAACGACTGCGAGTTCTTAGAAATCAAAAACGCGCTATAGAGTATTTATACTTTATTTGCATACACATAAATCACAAAAGAAACGACAACAAGAAATTTGACGTACACAGGTAGAGCTTATCTCTAAAATAGAGATTTCTTCCAGCTAGACCTTTAACGTAGAGATATTTATAATGATAAATAGACATACATACGTGTACAAATTATGTAAAAAGTAAAGTTATGTAAAAGTTACGCGCTAAGCGCCTTATAGGTGACGAATCGCTGGTGGAGGCTAGACTGCAAAGTCTGGAACATCGGCGCAAGGTTGCCTGTCTATCGGTATTTTATAGGATACATTTCGGAGAGTGCGCATCGGAATTGCACGACCTAATTCCAGCATCTCCATTCCGCCTTCGGACTACCAGGCGCGGGGAGGGGTTCCATCCTTATGTTGTTGATATCCCATCTGCTCGTACGAAGCGATTTGCTTCTTCGTTCATTATGCGAACGGCTAAGGAATGGAACAGCCTGCCGGCGTCTGTATTTCCCGAAACCTACAACCTTGGGATCTTCAAGGCCAGAGTGAATAGGCATTTACTGGACCCGCATGCTCCATCGTCGTCCTCATCGTCGCTTCCCATCAGGCGAGATCGAGGTCAAATGCGGGTTTAGTTATACATAAAAAAAAAGTAAAATTAAGTAAAAAAGTTTCCCTTCATTTAAACTAAAAATGTAATGCAAAACCTTCTAAAATGAATTAAAAAAAATATTCCTCAATCTTCAGCAATTTCTTAGAAACATCGTCAACGGACGTACCCATAATACCTACGTCTATATATTTTTTATCTATTTTAGGCTTATTTTTGGCCTCAAAATGTACGTTTATAATAAGGTCCTTGCCTCAATGTTATTATGGACGATGATGCCGAAGAAAACATAAGAAACCCTAAGGGTGGCGTGCGCGAAAGTGCGGATTAAATGTAGTTAACCTTTGTTTAACTCACGCATTTTCTATGGTTTTCATACAAAATGTTAACTCTGAAAGTTAGCGTTGGTGCACGACGTTTTTGTGATTTAACTCGGGTTAGGCACTAACTTTTAACTATTAATACTCAATTCAACTTTCGCGCAAGTCAGCCTTATAAGGGACCTCGCGCGCTACACCGCACGAACTCCGATCAAGATGCGTCCAACCGCACATCTCACAACAAACTCCACAAGCTTGGCTAACTGACCGGAACGGCCAAGTTCGCGATGCGTTTTGGGCTTCCCTAAATCCACAACATAGTGAAAAAAATAACATAAGTAGGTACCAAGGAAACAGACATCAGAAAGAGGTCAATTGAAAAGTTCCCCAGCATCTGTGACCCGAATCTCAGTCAATTGACTCTTGAAACACTCGACCCGACACAAAATAATTCAGACAACCAAATTATTAGCCGAGCAAATTGGAAATAATGGAACGGGCTCAAGTATCAAGGCTACAACACTGAGGCGGGCAATGATGAGGGGTCAACACAAACAATTGACATAATCAATCTGTTTGCAAAACAATGTTTTTCTTCTGGATTGATCAGTATCAGTGACGCATTCGGAGGAAATTGCTTTCGAGATGGATCACGTGATGATAGGATGGATCAAATTGCTAGATGAAGTACCTGCGTAGGTACCTATTGTAACTGTTGTAATGAGCGTCGGTGGCACTGTGGCTAGGACGCCGGACTCCCCTGCGGGAGGTCCGAAACCGTGCAGTGCCATGTACCTACCAATGAGTTTTTCGTATTTTTCCAAGGCTTACGTACATTTACCGACTTCTCTAACGGTGAAGGAATAAAATGAAATGTATTTTATTCGAAATGAAATTTATTTTATTCGCACGAAACAGGGTACATATAAGATAGTAGTATTGTTGGAATAGATCATACATGTTTCGCCATTATTTTGGCATGCAAAAAATTTGTACGACATGAAAAATAATAATATGTTATAAATCGCAATAATAGAATAAAATTAAGTCGTCCAACTAGCCATAAGGTTAGTGTCGCAGGAAAACATCGTGAGGAAACCTGCACACTGAGATGACCAGTGTGTAAAATGGGGTAGGCACAAAAGATCCTCATGGGTCGAAGTGCCGCTGGGTTATTTCCAGCCCCCTATCATAAGATAAGATAACTGTTGAAATAAAAAGTGCTGGGCTCGTTTTTGAATAAATTATTATTATTGATTAATGAGAAGTTAGCAAATAGCTGATGCGCCCATATCTAAGCTGGTGTACAATCAATCAACTCACAATCATTGAGTTCATAGTTCAATTAAGAGGAGAAAAAATAAATCGTCGATCTAGACTACACCTTGTAGCGTTAGGTAAACTTTGTTTCTATTTTTCATTTTCATTTTGGAACGCTTTGTTTTAGGCGCCCGAACAGGGACCTGACATGATTAACTTCACGGGCATTATATTCTTCTTTTAAATAAAATCATAGGGAATCACAAGTACCTACTCAATCGCTACAGTAGATTTACAAAAAAAAATTTTTCTTTCAACAGTTTCAAACAAAACAACAGTGAAAGCCTTCTGGGTAGCGCTCATAGTGAACCTAACTCGAGAGTTCTGCGGATGCATAGCGGTCCTAGTCTACGCCAGCCACATCTTCGCGGAGGCAGGCCGGGATCCTGGCACCAGCATTTCCCTGACGCCCAACAAGCAGTCCATACTGCTGGCGGTGGTGCAGATCTTTGGCTCGTTCTTGGCTTGTCAGCTGGTTGACCGAGCGGGGAGGAAGGTGAGATATTTTTTTATCTAGCTATGTGGCGGTATCTACCAGTGGCGGATCCAGAGGGGATGGGCTGGCTCCAACCTGCGTTGGTTGGTTGGAAGTTACGAGGTCGAACATAGCGCACATGGATTTAGTAAGTAGGCTTACTGAATCTTCTATAAACACTTGCCGAAAGTTGCTTCGGCATTAGTGTTGACTAATGCCGAAGCGAAGCTAGATAATTGGCAACAGACTTTAGAATCTAAGGTTCAACCTCCCCTTGAAATCCTTAAATCTTTGTTCAGCCGATTCATTTGGTATAGGCCTCTTCCTCATTTAACTTGTCTAAAAACAATCTATGAAAAGCGAGCCAATCAAATGTTCTTCCAACTCTAATTATGACACTGAATTAATATAATTTCCTTTCAATTTATATTCAAACCTTTCAAGAGATATACCTACTTAATTTAGTTCATTCCAAGAACCGGTTCTACTTTAGGCAATTAATTTAATCTTTTCGTTTGACGTCTCTCGTCTGCGGTTAGAAAGCCGACTAAAGGAAATGAGTAATTTCAATTACGCGAAATTTCTTGGATTTCTGTCACAGAAATCAGAGAAAAGAATCTCGTGTCATTTCTTCAGTTTACCTATCCTGATTGTCTTTCCAAAAAATTGAGATACAATACCGTTCCCAACTTAAGAAAATATTTTTTTTAGGCAGGACTAGGAAGTATTATCTGGCTAGTGCAAGATTTTTTAGGAGATTCAAAAATCTCGTCGGAGAATTTCCGAAGATTCTGCTTCAAAAAGTAAGAAATTTTATTTGAATTGTAAGCATTGGGATAACAAATTGGATCACAATGCTTGCCGATCTGGGCAAGACACTTGGCTAAGCGAAAGGCCGGTGGACCAAGTTAGCGACGGAAAGGAGGACTAGAATACGGTCAGTGGACAGACCACTAGTCCGTTTTCGGTCGGATGATATCGCCAAAATGGAGGACAAACTGTAGGTGAGACCAGCACAAGACCGTATGAAGTGACGCTTGAAGGGAGAGGCCTGGTATGAGTACCTATACACAGTAGTGGGAAGAAATTGATTGAAAAAGATGTAAGGATTTCAAAGGGAGGTTAAACCTCAAAAGACTCCCAGTCTGCGGTCCTCAGTGCGTAATGCGGTGGGGGTCAACCCCTGCGATTTTCCCTGATGTGAATAACTCGGGTGCGTAATTTTTGATAGTGGGGACTGCGTACGCGTTGTCCCTGTTATAGATGCTTACAATAGGACTGTTACTAAGACTGTAAAAAGGAATAAGAAAAAGGCAAAAGCAAAATACGAAAAGACAGACAATGAAGTAATAAAGAGAACAGAACAAAACAAAGTGGGAACAACCAGTAACATATTGTAACCAGAAAAACAAAGGCGTCAGGCATTTCGGGGTTGGACCGGACTAAAAAAATTGAGGAGTTAGCTCAGTTACCTTAGTTAGTTCGGTCGTGGATTGCAGGCACTTGCCGAAGGCTGATCCGAGACTCACCAGACAGCTCCTGCGGCTCAGCAGAGTCAAATTGCGGAAGGTAACCGGGATAATAACCGGACACAGTCCACTTAACAGACACCTCTTCAATATAGGCATCACAGACAGCCCCTTGTGCAGTGCTTTCATGGAGACAGAGGAGACGGTCGCCCACGTGCTCGTGGAGTGCAGAGAGGTGACCACCTACCGGGCGGGAAGCCTTGGCACCCCAGGATCACTTCCCGAAGTCGTTCAGGACATCAGAGGACTGCTGGACTTTCTGGCGAAGTTGGGGTGGCTCGATTAGTAGTAGTTTCCACCACACGCAAAATAGGCGCTTAAGACGCCGAGTTGCGGAAATCAGCCCGTTATTACATTACATTACCTTAGTTAGGTAAATTACATTACCTTATAGACTAAACGTGTTTGACCTCAGTCTCACCTGGCGGTAAGTGACGATGAGGCCAAAGATGGAGCACACGGGCTTAGTAAGTACTGGCTTCTTTAAACACTGCCGGAGCACATCAACGCCGAAGCGAAGATATTTGACGACAGACTTTACATAGAAGGTGGTCGCTAGCAGGCGGACCCTGAAGAGGTATTAATCGGCTGGTAATTTTTGTATGGGCTTCTGGAAATTCAGGAGGCGGCTTGGACACGATCCGCTGCGGAAACCACAACAGTACCGTGTCGTGCTGGCCATAAAGAATAGCAACACCCCAACTGTTCCCGTGGGTGTCGCGACTAAGGGATTTTGTGGATACTATTCTACACCTAGTAGATGGCAATAGGCTCGTCACCTATCACGTTTGTCCACTAAATCTTACGGCGAAAAGTAGGAACTATCTATGAAGGTGGTTCCTCTTTTTACCCCCTCGGGGATTATGGACGTGAGAGTCATGCTATGCTACAATAGTAGGTAAATAACCGTTGATAATCCCGTGTTCCGATTCCACACTCGTTATGGCTGCCTGACAGTGTAGCTAATAATTTGTTTGTCCTATAATTTGCGGGTTTTCCGACCTTCAAACTCGAAAGAGCTGTATTTTATATAATGTAATGTTAATTAGTTTTACGTAACAATTAAATAAACAGGTACCTTCGTTAATAACTACGTACCTACCTAATTTGTTTGCGCATGGTTGGCACGCGTCCCGTTATTCAAGTATAAACATTCATGACAGCCTGTATAATTTTCATGAATCTCGGAACGACCCGAAAACAATACTGTAGGAGGTAATTACTAAATGGGTTCAATTACACATACTACGGTAATGCGTATAATAAATAACCGACATACTTACTTACTCCGCTGTCGCAGCGACCCGAAGTGGATCTTGTCCTCCGATACCAAAGAGCGCCATCGCTCTCTGTACAGTCTCGAGTGCGTCAGGCGCCCGGAGCTCACGCAGATCCTTCTCCACTTCATCGCGCCAGCGGTATCTGGGTCGTCGGACCAGACGAATAGGGAGATGGAAGAGATGGTGATCGAGTCGAACATCATAGGAGAAACGAAAGCAGCTCGACTCCGATGACTCGGACACATCACTAGGATGGGGGAGGATCGGGCAGTTAAATAACCGACTGCTAGACGGAAATTCATAATTCATGTATTCATGCATAATCATGAGTTACATACAGATGTTATTTATTATGTACAATTATTTAGTCCTAACATGATGAACCTTGTCGGTATAGCAAGTTTGTAAGAGTAGTTCTTTTAGTATAATATTTTCTAAATGTTTATCTTGAATTCAGTCCTGAGGACTGTCAGGTCCTCAATGTTCGCAAGTTGTTCATACTCAAGGCATCGCTTTCCGTGCATAGATCTGTTCTCATTTCCCCTGACTATGACAACTTAAGGAAACGTAGAGTTGTTAGGGTATTGGGAGAGAGTGTGTCCACTAACTTCGCGCAAAGGTTTGGTGGTTTTTTACATCCATACATTTATAATAAGGTAATTAAATCCAGTAACATGTTAGAATGTAGCACTAGCCTAGCAAAGTTTAATATCACTGATTGACTTCTATCTCTAACCTACGAGGAAACTGAAGAACTTCTCACCATAAAGAAATAATGTCTGTTTTTGGTCTTTGTGGTCTACTTAGTTATTTTTAGTCAAATATAATTTAATTAAATATGTGAAATTAATATACATTTCCAGTACTTATATTATATTTGTCATCCCAGACCTCTTTGTTATTGTACATCTTGTTATGGTTCGGTATGGTTTGGGTATGGGGGTAGGTATTTTTAGCGGAAATACCCACTGGGCTTTATTTACTTTTTAGTTTTTTAATTCGCATAGCTTTATCTGTTAATTATTTCTCCAATCATTTAGTTTTACAAATAGAGACACCAACATTACTCACACAATTCTACTTCACCAAATCACATTACTTACAGTACATTTAGGTACAAACCACAACACACACTCCCCACCACAGCGCCCACGACTCAGGATTACCTAGTGTGGGTGCTAATCGTAGGCTCGGTATTAGGCAATATGTATGTAATTTTTTAATTTAATTTTTGTAGTATTCATTGTACCTTTCCGTTGTAGTGTTGTCGTTAAATAAATTTATTTATTATTAATTCGAATGACACTGCTTAGAAAAACTCGAGTTTATATCGATCGACTGTACTTCGACGGACTGAACTTCGAAAAGTTCAGGAAAAGTTGATAAAAGTTGGGAAAGGTCGAAGAAAGTTGGAAAATAACATAACAACAACAGCGATATAGTACTACATAGGCGTAGGCACGGTGGGGCAGGGTGGGGTAGCCGCCTTGTAAAAAAGGTTGCCACTAAAAGGCAACTGACAGACGGACATGCCAAAGGGGGGTGGGAACTAAGGCATAAGATCAGTAGTAGGTACCATTGATGGTACTAACGACACAACTTTGTATCTCTAGTACCATTATAGAAAATACAAGACATTGGCTCTCTCTGCGTCTTCTATCGCGTATATAATGGGGAGTGCTCTTCAGAACTATTTGACTTGGTGCCGTCGTCTACTTTCTTGAAAGCCTTGGGTGTCTACCACGACCCGTTTTACACGAACGTTTCTGCCACGCACCTGTAAAATATGGAACTCTCGCCCACCCGACGTTTTCCCGCGGTGCTACGAAATGGGATGCTACAAAAAGAACGTTAAAAAGTCCTCTCCCTCCACGGCCGGCAACACACAAGCAATACCATTGGTATTGCACGTGTCTCTAGGCGACGGTGACTACTTATCATCAGGTGGCCTGCCTGTTTGTCGTAGCCAATACATTAAAAAAAACTCGTTAAGTACATCAAGGACTTGATAAGTATTTAGCTGGAAGATCGTTTTGTTCGTGACGTAAATAAACTACTTTTTTCAGCCTCTTCTAGCAGTGACCAGCGTGGTGGCAGGCTTCAGCATGTGCCTCCTCGGCGTCTGGTTCTACCTGCAAAGCATAGATGTCCTCATGCCGGGCTGGGTGCCCATTGTGGCGCTATGCGTGTGTATTTTCGCCGATGCCTCGGGTCTACAGCCGCTGCCTTTCGTCATTATGACGGAGATGTTCAACTTCCAGGTGAGTTGTTTTGGTTTATGGGTGCCCGATATGCGTTGCTAACCTTGGAGGACTAAGATGGATCGCCTCATGTGCCAGGCGATCCAAGCTCTCTTAGTTACTTTATTCAAGTTTTCGAGTTTTTTTGCCTGAATTGAAACTCGGACCTCATGAGAGATCGGAACCTATATCAAATTGAAACAATGTTTTCTCTCTTTCTAGCTCCGAGGAACGGTAGCAACTCTCGTCATGGCCATATCCTTAGGCACCGACTTCGCTCTGCTAAAGCTCTTCGCACCTCTCAACTCCTGGATCGGATACCACTCTACCTTCTGGGTCTTCAGCTTTATATGTCTATCTAACGTCTTTTACCTCATCTTCTGTGTGCCAGAGACCAAAATGAGGAGTTTGGAAGACATCTATGCGGACTTGGAAGGGAAGAAGCGAAGGAAAAAGGCCGAGGATGTGGTGGAAACTAATCATGTATAGTTCCTGTTTATTGTAGTCTGTAGATGCAATTCGTGATACAACCAATCTCAATAAGGGTCAGCGCAGATGACGGACAGAGACGGCGGACTATTTGTCCCTGAAATATATAAGTATTGGAGAGATCCAAGTGTGGACTTGTCCGCACGGAACCCTATTTTCCTGTAACTCTATCCCTTTTCGTTGCTCAGCAACATCGTTGGTCAGAGCGAGAAAGATTGTTTCCACGGAATCGGCCTCCTGATTCCGAAGAGAACAAGTGCTGGAAGCATTTTTTTTCGCTCTGGTGAACGATGTTTCTGAGCGACGAACAAGGACAGAGTTACAGGGAAAATACAAAAAATTATAATTACGGACACCCGCTGAACGGACCGAACGAAAGTTCGCGAGAATCCCTACATCAACAAACACCACACGGCTGGCCTTCCCTTGTCTGTGCTGACCCTAAGTTATATAGCCTAGTTAGTACCTAAGTTATGTAAATGTTATGTAGATACTTATTAAGAAATGTAAGACTTAAAAATATTGAAAAAGATTTTTTGTTGTAAATTTCGTAAGTGTAAATATTAGTGCATAAACAACAAAGTACCTATAGATTAGATTTTTGTGATATTAATACAGTTTATTTTCTATTTCATCTAATTTTTTTTATTAATCTCCTTTCAATATTAGGAAAATCGTTCATAACTGATCAACTATTTTAAAAGTACATTTACTGACTGCTCTAACGGTGAAGGGAAACACATCGTGAGGAAACCTGCATGTCTGAGGAAATTAAAAGTTTCCGAAGACGTGTGAAATCCACCAATCAGCATTGGGCCCGCTCGGTGGATCATGACCCGTACCCCCTTGCGCAAGGGGAGGTCTGTGCCTCAACAGTGCGGACATTAATAGGCTGATGATGATGATTTGAAAAGTTGAAATTCTAAAAGCAGTGCCTTTGCAGGGTTCATGTGTGATTCTAAGAATATTGTACCTGACATCTATGTATTAACATGAAGCAAGCCTACATTATATCGGTACCTGTGTAAAAATCAAGCATGCGTTTGAGAGTTGGACATAACCCGTCAAAACTGTTCAACTAATTGAACAACAGTTGAACATGTTGGAATAAACTAAGTCAACAAGTGGTTTTCAAACAGAACGCATTATTTGTGCAATATTTTTTTTAATATTGTTGCTGGGTGGACGATTTTGGGGTTAGCGATGGACTACCACCCATTGACACACCCTGTATAATGCACTCTTCACACTTTTATATTGTAGAATCTTCGTAACGAAATGACAGCCATAAGATAAATTATACCTTTATCAGGCATAGTACGTTTCATCAACCACATAAATAATTTGAGTTTGTTAGAGACCCTTAGCATTTTTTAAATTAGCATATACATTATTTTATTACTTATATGTGTAGTTTTCTTTGTAAGCTTTAACTTTTTTTACTAAACATTTCACTTTGTGGAAACTCATTATTCAAAGTATGTGGCAATTTCATGCCCTACGCCTAGAGGATTCGATCCCGGTATCCCGAAAATCGGGATCCCGGTATCCCGACCGTTTTTCAGTCCCCAAATTTTCGGGATTAAGTTTCCCTGATCCCGGGATTTTCGGGATTGACATCATTTTAAAAAAGTTGTAAAATAGACTGCATGAAAGGAAACGCTCAGTGTCAGTGCTCTCGACAGAATTGCTTGCCTATCATTTAAATTTCAACTACTAGAATTTTATTGCAAGCAAGCATCACCAAGTAACCCAATGAGCGTGCTTGCCTATTATTTTAATGTAAGCAAGCTCACTGGGTTAATTTGCGATGTTTGCTTAGAATAAGATTGGTATACTACTATACTGAAAAAGATTTTATATACTTCATTTTTCATTTTTGAATTTGCGCGGGAGTCTCACTCTAAATCTGATCAGTAAGAGTGATTAGATTAGCTAGATGTATACCGTAAAATACGTTGATTTTTGTCTAAATTTTGATTTGTTGATTAAAGAGCTAATTTTTGTAATTTTATTGTTATTTAATTATTTGTAACCCTCAATACCGAAATAATCCGGGGATCCCGGGATTGACTAAGTATAATCCCGAAATCCCGAGATTACAAATTAGGGCCGGGATCGACTTCCCTACCTACGCCTGACTAGGGGTTGTTAGATATAAGCACTGTTTCCATTACATCTGCAATTTTATTTATGACGCACTGCATTCGTTTATGAAATAAAAGTACCTACCATAAAAAGTTAACATAATTTTTTATTTAAATGATCTTAGAATTTGAAAAAAAAAACTATTATTTTGGTACTTCTTCCGAGTCGTGTTCCTCATTGCTGAAGGTCGTCGTCATTCTAAGAAATTAATCACATAGAACGACTCTCGTGGCAAATTTAATGGGTTTGCCATTGCCTCCCCCATTTCACAAACTGGTTATCTCAGTGAGCAGGTTTCCTCACGATGTTTTCCTTCACCGTCAGAGCAGTCGGTAAATGTACGTAAATCTGTCGAAAAAAACGAAAAACCCATTGGTACATGGAATTGCCTGGTTTCGAACTCGGACCTCCCGCAGCCACGACGCCACCGACGCCCTGAATTTGGCACGACGACACACATTTTGGTACTACTTACAAAAAATAACTATGTAGGTACTTATAAGTCCCTACTCTAGTGAATAAGTCACCACCACGTATTTGCAATATAAACCTAATAATCTTATGTGCCATCACTAGTTGATCTCTAAGGAGGGCGTAATTCAAAGTACTGCTAGTATGCAGTTTCCTTTACATAGGTAATAATGGAAACAGATATATACAGCTATACAACTACACTAACAGGCATAGGGCATACATAAAACAACCACATTTTTTGGGAACAATTTTATCATTAATTTTTAAAATAGTTAATAGAGATATATTCCTATATGGATGATATCATATTTAACACGTTGACAGTCCCCATACAAAATGTTTTGATTTCCTCGTAAGTCCCACATATTACTGCAATCTTTATACGTCCTGTTGAAAACGTAAATAGTAATAAATGTAATCTAAACACTTCAAAATATATATTGAATGCAAAAGGAAGTAAATCATATGTCTTATTATCATGAAAAAATCAGAACTTTCAAGAGCCGCACTCAGGACTCTGGACACGTAATAAAAACTTATCGATATACATACTCTTAGTTATTCTTTGATTTTGAAGCGAGTCTTATGTCAGGTAAGGGGGCGTCCATTAATTACGTGAGGTGTCCAAGGGGGGGAGGGGGTCAAGCTAAATCTTACTCAATCTCACCTTTGGGGGTCGAAAATATCACGTAATTTTTCCATGGACTGAAATAGAATAAATCTTTTATTCATTTTTGTTAAAGTATTTATTATTTAATTTATTATAATAATAGAATAAATTGTGTTCATGTTTTTTTTATTTTTATTATAATCCAACGCGTTCATAATCAAAACACAAATTTTAAAAAATCTCACGTGAGAATAGGAGAGGGGGGGAGGGAGTTGAGGAAAATCTCACCGGGGTGGAGGGGGGGTTACAAAATCCTAAAAAATGCCTCACGTAATTAATGGACGCCCCCTAACAGTCAATGTAATTCTTTTGTTTATTTTATTTTTATTATGATTCTGATGAGGAAAACGAAGATGCAGCTTGTTTTTTGGTAATGGACGACATTGTAGAAAGTATTCAAGCCATATACGATGAAATTCAAAACAGTTCTACTACAAATAGACGTAACCGCAGTCTTCAAGGTGAACAGATACGAGGACGTGCACGCAATCGATCTGTAACTAACTTTGCTAAGGTACCCGTAGTGCGTACCTGGTCGTTTCTTAGTGACCCATATATGGGTCACGGACCTGTGGAACTAGTGTCGTAGTAGTTCGTCGTGACCCATATATGGGTCACTGACTGTCAACGTGTTAAATATTTTTATGTCTGAACTAATGGGGCCTGATAAAGGGTTGTCGGGCGAAGCCGGGCTGAGTCGCTAGTTAGAGAATAGTTCGCTAGAACCTGAGTTCTGAACAGTAGAAAAATGGATTTTATTGTCAATCTTGTTCTACCGTAGAACGAATAGTCAAAGCAGTAGAACTGTCCGGATATTTTTTGTCAATTTTGTTCTATCGTAGAACTAATAATAGAACTGGATGGACCAACCCCGATTTTGTGAATGAATGAATGAATATTATGGGAAAATCACTGAAATAAAACAAAAAACCGTCGAGTTTTAGAAGATTTACTTATTTTAATAAATAACCAGCTTAGTTTACAAAAGCGTCAATTTTTTTTTTTTTTTTACATTTTTTTTAGAAAATATTCTTTGAATCTAACTAGAGTGATAATGATAATATACTTTTTATTGCCAGCTCGTAATAATTGAGTGTAATATAACAATGTTTTTTTTTGTTACTTAAAAAAATATTTCCCATAACGGGGTGACTCCACAATACTTATTTTATTTAAGACTAGTCGCAAACAACATAAAGTTATATTAGGGTCATATTCCACTCATATGCCAAGCTTGCCATTGAAAAGTATGGCAAAATTATGCATACGCAGCCAAGATAATTAAATTACCAATTAGTTTCTTGGCAAATTATGCATACGCAGCCAAGATATATAAATTACCAATTAGTTTCTTGGCAAATTATGCATACGCAGCCAAGATAATTAAATTACCAATTAGTTTCTTGGCAAATTATGCATACGCAGCCAAGATAATTAAATTACCAATTAGTTTCTTAGCAAATTATGCATACGCAGCCAAGATAATTAAATTACCAATTAGTTTCTTAGCAAATTATGCATACGCAGCCAAGATAATTAAAATTACCAATTAGTTTCTTAGCAAATTATGCATACGCAGCCAAGATAATTAAATTACCAATTAGTTTCTTAGCAAATTATGCATACGCAGCCAAGATAATTAAAATTACCAATTAGTTTCTTGGCAAATCCGATTGGTGGCAAAACTATTGGCATCTGAGTATAACATGGTTGTTAATAAATACAAGATAGTACATAACGACCGACTAAACAAAAAAATAATCATTTTTATCTGTAAAGACTTCATTTAAATGAATTAGAAAATGATTAGTTTTACCTGATAAACAAAAAATCATTCATTCCACACATTATCTTTAAAAATGTGTTTAAATATGTTTCAACCGGCACTTAACAGCACTTTCCCCGTGGCTCTATCCCTGTCTCGCTCAGAGCGACGAAAAAGGAGAGAATTAAGGGAAAATACGGTTCCGTGCGGACAAGTGTGGTCCAACCCTAAAATGAAGGAGAATATTGGCTTCACAGATAAATAGATACTCAGATAGAAACTTTTCATTTTTTTATTTTTTTATTTATGTGTCGTTATGCACCTATGTAACGTATCTAAAGTCTTTAGAACTCTGGAAGTGTGTCTGGAAATAAATATAATACAATATACATTAAAAAAATCATAAATCATATTCTCCCGAATTTTCTAAAATCTTGTTCTATACCATTCACAAATTCAATACACACAATATCGAACACAATTTTTTGAATTTGAGATCCTAAGACTGCAATTTTTTTACTTATTTGTGATTTGATTTTGTGTCAACATAAAACTGAAATACGTACATTTTTCGCACATTTATTGATTTATTAAATTAACATAAATTTCAGCCAACTTCGGCCTCGTCTGAAACAGAATTCTTAATTGAAGAAAAACGGCACAATAATAATTATTCTTCAAAGGCAATTCTGCTATGAAACAGTCACAATTTTTAGTAATAAATAATAAAAATAATCTAATTTTACACAATTTAGATTCGATATAATACATAATTTATGTTAGGAAGGGTCTCTGATGGGCTGCAAAACGAAATCTATGTCGACCAGAATCTTATGAAAATAAAAATAAATCATAAATGTATAATAGCAACACTTAAACGTCAAATTGTCTTTGAATTATACCATTTATGTCGCTTTGCATGAAAGCCTTTTAAAGTCTTTTTTTAATTCATTTATTTGGTTAAAAATAAATCGAATTTAAAAAAAAAAAAGGTTTATTGGTCAAAAAAGTTCGTTCGCAAGTTTAAAGGGAATAACACGCCTTTGGCCTTTTTAATTTTTCTAATTTTCATAAGATTCTCTGTGACGCCGGATACAGTACGTACAAATTCCAAAATGTACTATGTGTTTGATTGTCCCATTGCCAAAATGTACAAGTGACGATATATAGTGTCGTGTGACGGAAAATAATGTGACATGAAAGGAGATGAGCCAATACGACAGACAAACAGACAGAACGACATTGTAGCTCTCTATAGCTATAAGTTGGAAAGGGCCAAGTTGAAAACCAGCGTCGCTAGATGTATAGGTATCTATACATCTTGCGACACTCAGCTGAGCTTGGCCCTTTTAATAGATCATATGTTTACTGCATTAAGCTATATCACTTTAAAAATGTATCCGCATGGTTGTAGTATTTTAATCCAAAAGTGGTCTGTTAATAAAGGATTTTCCATTTCTATTTCTATATATCTAACTGCAGTTTGCAGCATGAAGTTTATATGAGTTGCATCAACAATTTTTAACATTAAAACATATATTTTTCACTATTGTACATTTTGACAATAGGACAAAGAAGCACATTGTACATTTTGTCACTAATACTGTTTGACACTCGTGGTTTTAGACATGTTCATTTTAACATTTACACATTAATGTACTTTTTGACTATTGTACATTTTGACAATAGGACAAAGAAGCACATTGTACATTTTGTCACTAATACCGTTTGACACTCGTGGTTTTAGACATGTTCATTTTAACATTTACATATTAATGTACTTTTTGACTATTGTACATTTTGACAATGGTACAATCAAGTACATTGAACATTTTGGCATTTGTACGTACTGTACCAGGTGTCTTCTCTGGTCGCATATGTCCGAAAACAAAAATGTGACTTCTCTGAAAGTACTCTAGCGCTAAAAGTGTTACCTACACAAATAAATAACAGTGTTATTAAGTCTTAAAAAATTAAGCAATACAGTGCTGTGGACCAAAAGAATTAGCAAGACGCCAATCATCACTCATCAGTCAACATTAATCAATTAATGTTGCCATTATAGACTTTTGCTTCGTAATATTGCGTGTTGATAATTCTGTATTCTTAGAATTCATATCCATATGAAACTGCATCAGTGTTGCCATTTTGTGAAATAGGGCTCAGAAGTTAGGGACATAGAAGTGGAAAAAATGTGAGCTCTATGGAAAGCAGCCAAAGTTTTTCAAAGTCGTTCTTTTATTAAAACTTAATATCCTTGAATGGGTACTTTTAACTACTATAGGTAAACCATTTAAGTCTGGCTACGCCCGCGACGTAAGAAGGGCGCGGGGCGAGACGACAGAGGGTGAGCGAGCGGGAGGGACTTAAATGGTTTACCTATTAGTAGTTTCAACACTTTTGTTTCCCTAACAACCTATAGAGCTATAGAAAGAGAAGTCACGAGTCGTTATAGAGCATGTTCACAATTTGCAACCCATACAAGTATGACACAGCCAAAATGGTAATTTGAAATTACTAATATAGGATTCGCAGTTTCGCGCAAGTGATCGTGAATGGCCTTTTTTTTGCCAGCAAAATCTTAAAAAAAAACTAATTTTAAATAGATAATTAATGTATGTCTTTGTTCAAACCAAGAGCACACCTTTGCTTTTAATTGACTCTTTAACGTGCTCTCCGGGGCACTGAGGGACTAAGACAAAATGTGCCACTAGTGGTCCATACCATCCAGTGGGTTGAATAATGACGGATGATGTTTAAAAAATATGCGACGAGGGAGGCTCCACTCTGTGTGCCCCCCACCCCCACCCCGTCCGCACGCTTCCCCTCCGCGCTTGCACTCCTATCCCCCCGCACGTCTGTCGCTACCCAAGGCGTAGTACAGCATTTGTGGTCAAGCTATAAGATGCATGATGTCCCGATAAAGTTCTTTATTCATTTTTATTAGACAGCTCACACTTGGGTACACTTTGTTATAACAAAATTAGAATGTAAACACTTCCGTCGAAATAAATAAAAAAACACTGAAAAAAAATGCCGTTCACGAGCACCTGAAAAAAAAATTACCTCCGACTATAGTACTTCGCTTGATAACGTTCATTCAGCTTAATTCTTACGAGTCAGGCATCCGGTATACTTTCTGGTGAAATCTCTGGTTCGGTCTCCTTGGTCTCTGGTTTGGTTTCCTGAGGCTCCTCCTTCTCCTCTCTGGTTTCCGAAGGTTTGGAGTCGGTAGATATGGAGCTGGAGGTTAGGC
This sequence comes from Hofmannophila pseudospretella, assembly GCA_947369225.1. Classification (NCBI taxonomy): domain Eukaryota; kingdom Metazoa; phylum Arthropoda; class Insecta; order Lepidoptera; family Oecophoridae; genus Hofmannophila; species Hofmannophila pseudospretella. The sequence continues at coordinate 9,150,673 of OX376332.1, read as the reverse complement.
TGTTAGGTTGTGACGACTCCTTGCTCGGAGGTTCTTGGGAGCTTCTAGGTTCGGACTGCTTTTCTTTTGACGCGTCTGAAGAATTGAAGGGGAATTGAAACAGGCTATTCATAAACAGAGCGGAAGTGCAGTGATTTTCTTCGATAACTATTATTAAAACTAAACCTTAAGTGTCTAAAATACGGGCTACACTGAGAATACGGTTAATTCAGAGCCTACAAAGTATCTTTGTTCATTGTAACAAAAGTTACCCATTTGGTAGACACAACACAGATCTTGGCTGAAATGAATTTCTTATTTTTTAAATATTTTTTTTATTGACTAATAAATCCTCATTTGACCTAGATCTCGTCTGATGGTAAGCGACGATGGAGCATGCGGGCCCAGTAAATGCCTATTCACTCTGGCCTTGAAGATCCCAAGGTTGTAGATTTCGGGAAATACAGACGCCGGCAGGCTGTTCCATTCCTTAGCCGTTCGCATAATGAACGAAGAAGCAAATCGCTTCGTACGAGCAGATGGGATATCAACAACATAAGGATGGAACCCCTCCCCGCGCCTGGTAGTCCGAAGGCGGAATGGAGATGCTGGAATTAGGTCGTGCAATTCCGATGCGCACTCTCCGAAATGTATCCTATAAAATACCGACAGACAGAAGTTAGTAAAATTAAACTAACCTACTTGGTTCCGAGCGTACTTCAACAAAGATATCTTTGAATTAATGAATGAATGAATACTCTTAATCTTTGTTGTGTCTACCAAATAAAATGGTTAACTTTAAAGAAACACTTTATTGTACACAAATATACAAATATAGGAAAAATAAAAACTACAGGAATAGTAGCACGATATGTACAAAGGCGGCCTTATCGCTTAAGGCGATCTCATCCAGGCAACCTATGAAGCTAATTGGACATTAAAGAGATTAGCGACAGTGTAGTGTGAAGATACGAAATAGGTTACTATTACTTAATACACAGTAAAGTTAGTAAAAAGTTTATTGTACACTCAGGATTTTTTCTGTGTTCCGCGCTTCGCGCCGCTTGGCGCTACCTCAGTCGCTTGACATTGGCACGCCATTTTAAACCGTATTTTAAAGACGGTAAGGTTTAGTTTACATCGTAATTGAAGTAAGTCGTTGCGGCTCCATTCCGATAGTGTGCCCTCGGACTACACGCTTCCGGTTCCAGCACTGTTTCGGTTCGCAACAATCACGTGCATTCTACCCTCCCCCATTCTACACCAGCGCTTCGTGTTGGATGGAGCGAACCAAATCGGAGCTACAACCGGACGCGTGTAGACAGAGCGAAGCTAATTTTATAGACTAGTGTATGAAAGCATAATATAACCAAAAATGAAATGAATACCAAACTCAGAGTCGTAAAAAAATACCAATACATTTTGGTTGCTAGCGAATCATGATGACATTTACGGAGATATCTCCAGGTCCATTCTGATTTGACAGACATGGCCTCTAAAGTTACTAGGTCTTGAAGTAGACTAGCCATCCATAAATTCCGTCACACGTTAAGGGGGAGGGAGGGGGTCAACAAAGTGTGACATCGTGTGACAGGGGGGGACGAGTCATAAGCTTCGTGACGTCACATGCTTAAATCTAAAAGAAGTCATAAATAGACATAGAAGTTGTCGGGGCACGATCTGACATTTGCTAGGGAATGAATGCTGTTTTTTATCGACTTATCTAGATATCGATATATCACTGCTATTTATTGGGTAGGTACATATCACAATGTCCAAATCAAAATGTCTTAGCCCAAAATATTCGTATTTAAAATAATAAGAAATGCCGACTATTCATAATTCCATAAATATTTAAAACCAAAAAGTTTACCCACCCAACCCCAAAATTCCGAATTAAAAAATACTTATCCACTAATAATGTTTATTTAAAACATTTCAGCGAGAAATTAAAAACGCTCAGGTAATTATATATTTTTAATGTTAGAAATTGAAGATGTCAGCTTTACAAACGTGACATTTTATTTCTTCTTTAAATTCTATTGAAAATGACAGCTTTACAAACGATTGTAATTATCGATAAGTATGCATTTATCGATAATGCTATCACTAGAAATATGTCAATTTTGCCCCGACAACTTCTATGTCTAGTCATAAATAATATAAATGGGTTCAAAGTCCATGGACAAAAGATGATTAAATTTTGTATCGTTCATTTGATATGTTGTTTTGTAAATTTTCTAAAATGTTTGATTTATTATTGATTTTAGGATAAATATTTTAAATAGAAAATATAAATAATTTTGGAAGTGCAAAACATGTGACGTCACACCACTGGGGGGTCACACAAATGTGTGATAAGGACGGGGGGACAAGGTGGGGGTGCTCCAAAAATCATGAAATTCGTGTGTGACGTAACTTATGGGTATTTTTTTTTAATTTGTTTATTTTATTTATTTCACTTAGGGACAATAAACAGAAATACAATATGTATAAAAAATAAGGAAACATTAAACGATAGGGTAATTGTACCCCCCACATCCCTGTCCTCGGATATACATGGGAAATTTATAATTATGCTACGATGATACGGATCACTGGTTTACAAGCAACATAATGATGATGATATAAGCTGATGATGATGAAATACTTGCTAATAATACTTGCAATCAGGGAGCGAAAGCTTTGTAAGCACATGCAAAACATAACACAAAAGCAAGCTGTTAAGATAGAATCTACAATAAATAATAAAAAAATCCGGTAACCGATACAAAAATTTCACAAAACTAAATATTGATTGTAGATTCTACTCAACTTGGACCCCGTGGATCAATTGATGGATGTTGTACAATTGCTGCTTTCGATCCCTGCTAAAATCCTTTACCACTACTTTCAAAATACTTTTTTTTAAACCTCTTGCAAGATTAAATATCGATAAATGAATAGGTTCAGGAAGGCGATTCTCGTAGGTGGAATGTCGAATTCGACATTAGTCCTATCTCATTCGCTCACATTACATGTGTGAGCGTGACAAGACGTTCGTAGCGCTCGACTTTTGTATGTCGAACGCTGCGAGAATTGGTTTCCAGCCTAGCAGCTCTTAGAAATTAACGAAACCAAATCGTTGTCATCCATATATATTTTCTTTAAACATTGATGGTTTAAAAATTTTTAAATTTACCACTAAACCCGCGTTTGACCGCAATCTCTGGTGGTAAGTGATGGAGAACACGGGTTTAGTAAGGACCAATATTCTTCATGAACCACTCCAACGACTAGCCTTTGAGCCATCGAACAATTGAGTCAATCAATTTATATGGAGATATTTTTTTAAATTATTTTGCAATATCTTTTCAGATATCGATACTCAAGCGCCCTGAAAGAGGCCAACACTACATATGTATACTATTATTACCAGTAATTAGTACTAACGTAAAAACAAAAAATGCAAACTGAAACAGGATTCCCTTCCCGTGCGCGAAATTATTCTTATTCTTCAAACTAAAGCTTTATTCTTCAAATTAAATCGTTTTATTCTTCAAGATTGCGAAATAAACAATGTTCTTCTAATTATTATTGTTCAAACGCGAATTTATCCACGTTTGGAACGAGAGTCTGGCCCACAGGAGTCGATCTTGGAGAAATGAAGAAAAATGCATCAGGAAATGGTAGGTAATGTTGTAGACGCGCGAGTTCCGTGCCATCGTAAGGGTGTAATTAGACCGATGCCGCATCGATTCCATAAAGACTCCATAAATAAGTAGACTGCTTTAGTGCTAAAGTACAAAACCGAAAGTCTGCGCGTACCGTCAGCAGTCAGCACTGATGTAATTATTACTGATCAGCTGTCAGAATATATCAACAGGGACCCAATTCGCCTAAATTACAACGTTTGTAGTTCTATTTCTATCCAATTTCAATTTAGTTTTCGGTCCAATTCTATTTGGACACCAAATCGCATTCTGCTGACGCATAACTCTACCACTGTCAAATTTCAATTTACTGTCCACCGGGCAAAAGTACCTCGGGAGGAACTTATGTGCGATCGTTATATTTGACAGTTGAAGCGTCTTGTTACCGTTCAACTGCGATTCAGTATAAACTAAACGTTTTATTCGAATGCACAAATACGTTACTGTTCGATCGATCGTTGACTCGATCGGAACTTAACTGAAATTGGATCGTTAGTGGATAGTAGCATACGACACACGTCTTAACGATTCTATTTAGTTACGTTGTATTTAGTGGAATCGTTCTCCAGGTTGATCAATATTATTGCGGCTTGTAATACACGTCGAACGACAATAGATCAACCTTGTGCTTGTTGCGATCAAAATTAATTTAGATCTGAAATTAAGTAGGTAAGTGCCTACAGTTACCGATAGTTTGCCCTCGGACTACACGCGACTAGCCGCGTGTAGTCCGAGGGCAAACTATCGGGGTAACTAGGGTTCGGTTCGCACCAATCACGTGCGTTCCACACTCCCCCCACTTTACACCAGTGCTTCGTGTTAGATGGAACCGGACGCGTGTAGACAGAGCGAGGCTAAAGTTTTAAACTCGTGTAAGAAAGCATAATTTAGACCTGAAATTAAGTAGGTAAGTAAGTGATTATTTTTTCCATAGGCACTATCGACGTCGGATCAATGCTCAACCGATCGGTTTGGCTTATTAGCAAACAATGATCGACGTTGAACGGTCTATGATTAATGTTGATCCATACCATCGATCTATGTTACCTGCGCCGGTCTATTTGTGCTCCCCGCACTTCGGATCCGATTGCACGGAACTCGCGAGCGAGGGGTTAAGGGGTAATAAGGGGTTAGGGTTAAATTAAAGGTGCAAAATATTTATGTGAACAGAACACCCTTAAGATGCATTCATGAATACAAATGTCAAAAACCAGGTATTTTCTTTAATACTAAACGTGAATTGTTTAAATAAGCCATAACAAAATGTGTTTATATACATTATACATAGAACCCTTCACCCTCAAATAAACCATCAAGGCTTTTGAGGGAGGATCACATCATATTATTGCCCAATAAATAAACATGAGATAATAGGTAATGTTATGGCTTCTCTATACGAAGGGCCACGAAGGGCGATTACATGCACGATCGATTGATCAATCGCATACATTTTTTTGATGTGTATACGACAAACCGGCGGCTATGCGATTATCGCCGATATATTTTAATTTTATTGGATAACCAACAGCACTTAAGACAATATATAAACCAAACTAACAATAAAAGGCCAATTACAGGTCTTCACTAATAGAGATAACTTAATTAAATAATTAAGCAAATAATTAATTAATTAATTTAATAATAAGGTGATCATGGCCGATTAAACACGATCGTGAGTGCCTGTAATCGCCCATCATGTCCCACCGTGTATATGAACCATTAAGCAGAACCATAACACAAGGCAGCCTTAAGCCAAATTGTTATTATTAAAATTGCATATAATACCATGCTTGCTTGCTTGGTTAGTGGCCAACCTATTGTCAGAGTTGTTCAGGCCGCCCGTAGGCCTCTGACATGGCCTAAAGACTGCTATCAAACGACAACAACCGACATCTGCTTAACGTCCAAAGCACGGAGGAGCTCAGATGAAATATACCACTAGCGGCACTGCATCCTGATACCGACCGCGCCCAACGTTGTTTAACTAGCATGATCGCTTTCGGACCGTGCTCGCAAATAGTCTACGAACTCCTCTCCCATTACCATTATTTATTATTAAAACTGTAGTGAGAAACTTACCTCCCTGCGATGGCCAGGGCTTCCTAACGAACATGTTCTCGACGATCCGGTCTATATTATCCTTTTCAGATGAGTTCGCCGGCCTGTCGAAGGAAAAGAGATGGATGTATGTCAGTCAGCTCCTTGGACCTATTCGCGGACCCCGAGTCGAGACTTCTGGCCTCGGCCGCACGGTATTTTGAAATGACCGCTCCTCCTACTTCAGTACCAATATAGAATACAATGCTATGTATAATATAACTTGACATGTAACACACGATTGGTAAAACTGTTAGTGATGTTATGAAATATGTAAATAAACAATAAACAATAAACTGAGGGGCCAGATGAAAATCAGCGCTGTGGCTCGCCTCATCATAATGCTGAGCTGGTGTACCCTTTTTGGCACTGTACCACACCGGATGTTCTGTGCTGCATGTATTAATCTTTGGATACTTCTGTATTGTGTTCTATATTCTGGTGTTTACAGTGCTAAATAAACGATTTAAATTTCAATGTAGCTCTCATGTTCAAATAGTAACTACTACTCTACCAACGTAATTAGAAAATGAGAAATGTGACGTCATCAGCCGAACTTCGAAACCAAGTACAGTATGCAAAAAAGTTCGGTAAGGAAATTAATGTGATAAATAATGAAGCATGCATTCATAGAAATACATTAATCAGTTAGATTTTTATTTAATTACTCTGATTTTGTACCGTAGAGCGGCGGTGGCAGTGGCTAGGACACCGGACTCCCATGCGAGAGAATTTTACCTATTCCCGATTACAGATCCCCCACCCCACCCCACCCTCCACTTTTACCATTAACATAGCTCATGTTAGTTGAGATATCGATAAACGGATTTCAGATCCATCTTCAGGATGTCCATGTAAATTGATTTACACAATAAAAAAATTAGTCAAATACCCTATTATGATAATAACTAATATGGGCATGAAAAGAAAAAAATCGGTATCCGGATATCCGGCCAAACCCCTATCAGGTGCTTCTCTAGTGTAAATAAATAATCACCGTTCGGGCGCCGCGGGCCTGACGATGGGGATGGCGGCGGAGCGCCGCTGCGCGCGCGGCTGCTGCTCGGGTTCTGTGCATGTGTAGTACGTCATCGGGGCAGGCTGCGGCTGCAAACAACATCACCATCAGCTTAATAAAGTCCCCAGGGTTGGGGCATAGGCCTCCTTTGCACAAACGATACGGGGTACGTCAAGATGGCGGGACGAAGTTCCAGAACGTGAAGGTTCACATTCCAATAATAATAATAGTTACTGGTTGTGCCAACTTTGTCTTTGTTTTATGTACTTTTTATTGTTTAATTGTATTTATGTCATCTCAAAGCAACAAAACCCGTTGCAAGGTAAGTCGTACAAAATAATTTTATAATTCATCATCAGCAGCCTACTCTAGTCCACTGCTGGAAATAGGCCTCTCCCAGGGCGCGCCATTGAGTCCGATCTTCGGCTCTTCTCATCCAGTCGCTGCCAGCCACCTTGCGCAGATCGTCGCTCCATCTAGCAGGGACGCCCGTCCCACACTACGTTTGCCCAAACGCGGTCTCCACTCCAGAACTCGTCTCCCCCAGCGGTTGTCGGTTCTGCGACAGACGTGACCGGCCCACTGCCACTTCAGCTTGCTAATCTTATGAGCTATGTCTATGACTTTTGTTCTATGCCGAATCTCCTCATTTCTGATTCGATCCAGCAGAGATACTCCGAGCATAGCCCTTTCCATAGCACGCTGAGCGACTTTCAATTTGTGAACCAGTCGCACCGTCAGTGTCCACGTTTCGGCTCCGGAGGTCATTACTGGTAGGACGCACTTGCCACATACGGTCATAATATGGATAAGTATGCCCACATTTCCGGGATTGAATAAATATATTATTTAGATTTTTAACATTATATTTGTTTTGATACACATTTAAGATTAGTGGCGAAATAATTTTTTTTAAGATTCATGGCGCTAGTGTACCTATGGTAGTGTTTTAACTTCTTCGTCAGTTCACAATTTTAAAAAAATCGCAATCCGCCGAGTAAGGGCGAGGTTTATAAAAGTAATTTACAACATTTGCTCGATAACTTAAAACGGGATCCCGTAATCATATCCATATTAATATAACCTTTGAGGACATTGACCCGAAAGAGCCCTACCTACACCGATCAGTGGTGATTAGACTTAAATAATATACTGTTTCACAGGTTTTTACTGTATTTTATTTAAGTCTAATCATGTCAATGAATATCCCGAATATATAATGAATATATATAATAAAATATAATAAAAAAATATTCATGCAGACAGTATCTTTTACATTTTCTCGGATTTCCCTGGCTCCCACACAAGGATACCCTGTGTTGTGGGGGCCAGGCATGAGTGTTGTTATAATTATTTTGCTGTATAACTTGCAATAAAAAAAATACTCACGTAGTTGTGGTGTGGGTACATCTGGTGCGCATACGGCGCCGGCGGCTGCGCGTACAAAGCTGCGCCGCCGAACACCGCCCCGCTACCGCTTTGCTGACGAATAAACACAATAGTACATCACTGCGGAGGCCAGAAGGCCGATTCTCAAAAAAAAGGATATTAATAATAAAATATGTTACAATTTATGTTTTTATTGTAAGTAAGTACCTTATACTACATTTTTACGTATTTTTTTTTACTCTACCACCGCTTCGTAAGGTGTTGTAGCTGAAAGGAAAGAAGCGGCGCAAGAAACTTTCAGCAGCACATCTTTTGAAATAAATATATCTTACAATAATTATGAATACAATCATATACACGATGTGCAGAGCTGGAGCTGGATTTAGGACCAAGTCTCTTTATCATTTAAGTAGTCATTTATTTTATAATAACCCTTTTTACATAAGGTCCGTCTTATGTGGGTCTTAAATGTTTTCTCTGTCATATTTATTACGGTATCAGGTATCTTATTATAAAATCGCACACAGTGACCCATAAATGACGTGTTTACTTTACTAAGTCTAAAGCGTGGGACTGCGAGTTTATTTTTGTTTCTGGTATTGAAATTATGATTATCGCAGTTTTTCGGAAACAACTGTAAGATTTTGCGTACATACATACATAAGACAGTAACCATAATATTTTCTGTTCTCAAGTTAAAAAAACTACTGATAGAAAATACACTGTAATGTGAAGGAGTATATGGAGCATGATTTTAAAAAAATACACATATAACAAAAATGGGGAACCAGTGTCTGCTGATGTACATCTGGGAGTGCATTTGTTTTGGCAAGCTGTGAATTTAATGTCCATAGACATTAAATAATTTAGTAAACAAATTTTATAATTCCTTACATTGTCAATCTCTAATTTTATAATTCCTTACATTGTCAATCTCTAATTTTATAATTCCTTACATTGTCAATCTCTAATTTTATAATTCCTTACATTGTCAATCTCTAATTTTATAATTCCTTACATTGTCAATCTCTAATTTTATAATTCCTTACATTGTCAATCTCTAATTTTATAATATAATTCGATATTTAATAATAATTTTAAATTCCCTAACTCTACTTTCATTCATTCATTCATTATCAGCCCATGTCGTCCCACTGCAGGGTATAGGCCTCCTCTCTTTTGTGCCACCCTATACGATCCTGTGCTAGTCGCATCCAGGTCTTCGATGCGACTTTGGTGATGTCATCCGCCCATCTGGCTGCTGGACGACCTACTCCTCTTTTCCCCAACCTTGGCCACCACTCAGTGAGGGCTCTGGTCCACCGGCCATCACCACGTCTAACCAAGTGTCCAGCCCATCGCCATTTTAGCGTCGCAACCCGCTTTCCCACGTCTAGGCATTTTAGTTCGTTGTCGGATCGCAACTCTACTTTAGTAGGGATAATTTATTTTTATAATTTTAAAAGACAAACTTAGTGTCAACTAAGTACCCACATAATATTAAAACCACAATGATATGTACAGCAATACCCCGCTTTACGCGAGAGATACGTTCCAGCGAAAATCGAGTTAAGCGAAGTTCGCGTATATCGGGGTCTGCTCAAAACCAATACATAAACATACTAAATCAATTTAATTTATTGCAAAATAGTAGGTGATACATTTTGGGCGTTGGTTTAACGAAAATACACATCCAGTCTTTTCCAAACATCGTCACCTCTCTGTCATACCTGGAGAGCCAACAAGAAAGACGGCAAGTCGCAAAAGAAAACATTTTCTGGGTAATCCCCTAGTCAGAGCTAACATAGAGAAGGCAAGTCGCAGCAGAAAAGAGGAATACCCCAGTCAGTGTTGGTAGGAAATCGCGAAAGCGGGGCAATTTAGCGCGAAATTTAAAATTCGCGTTGTAACGAATCCGCGCTATACGGATTCGCGTAAAGCGGGGTATTACTGTAGTATACAAACTTGACGAATTTTTTTTTGCGTTATTGCCTGCCATGTTACAAACATTGTATGCATTGGTACAAACTTGTAAATAAATGATTTATTTATGTATTATTTACATAATATTTTCATAAATATATTGATTAACCCGCGAGCGACAGTCGGTTTTTATTTCTAGAAATCTAGAAGAAAAAAAACAACAGCAACAACATCATCAACATCCGATATTCATCGGTTGTGTTGTGATTTTTTTTCTTCTAGATTTCTAGAAAAAATAAATATACCGACTGTCGCGGGTCAATCAATATATTTGTACATACGTCTAAGGCTAACTAACGGATAACTAACTAAAGCAACTAACTAACTGAAGCATAGGCTGTTAACTGAATACGGTTAAAGTAGCAACATACCTGCATATATTGTGCAGGCATCATGGCTGGTGGGGCATATCCTTGCGCCGGTTGTAACTGACCTGGGAACATAGAGGCATAGGTGGTATGACTCATGAGCAGTCAGCCTGGGGAGGTACAACCCTTTTTAACGCCCGACCGATCGAGGGAGGGCGTGTTATAAGTTTGACACGTTTGTCTGTCGGTCTGTTTGTGTCTGTTGTGTGCTAGGCTGATAAAAATTGGATCAGTGGTTTTTTTTTATATAAGGGAAATCTACAGCACTAACAATTATAAATTTACATATGTATTAAACTTAAAGAAGGCCAATTACAGATTTCCTCGTTTATATATGACTTGTATACCTACAGAACGCGGTTAACTTTAAGACTAATAATGTAGAATTAACATGAATATGTCATACATATTTACCACGAGTATTAAATGTTATTTGTAAGTAAGATCTTGGAGTATCTTGGGATAATGGAGTATGATGGGATCTCTGGAACGGTAACTGTTAGGTGGTTCGAGTTTGAGCTCAAATGTTTACGACAGTCATGAATCCCTACCCTTCCCACGTCTGGAACCTTGAACACCATGATGATTACCAGGAAAAAGTAAGGAGATCTCCACAATGGTACGTCGTCGGGAGTTAGTTACATTTTTAATTTACTAATTTTTAAAGATTAAACCACCAATCAAAGGATATTTTCTTCTGTAATGTCGTGTTTTTTTTTGTAAACTAAAAAGTTAAATCGCTGAGCCTCACTTTGTATGGAGCGAAATCCATCTTCTTTAAATGTATAATTTAACATTATCCTTTTAGCTCACTGTTCTGGTGAACTAAGGGAACTGATTCACAAGTGAACTGAACGCATCACTATTACATTAAACATGGCAACATTATTTTACAAAGTGACATTAGCACCTGTCAGTTCAATCCGTCTTAATAAAAAAATCTACTTTATATTGTCATCATCAGCAGCAGCCTACTCTAGTCCACTGCTGGACATAGGCCTCTCCCAGGGTGCGCCATTGAGCCCGATCTTCGGCTCTTCTCATCCAGTCGCTGCCAGCCACCTTGTGCAGATCGTGGCTCCATCTAGCAGGTTGACATCCCACACTACGCGGTCTCCACTCCAGAACTCGTCTCCCCCAGCGGTTGTCGGTTCTGCGACAGACGTAACCGGCCCACTGCCACTTCAGCTCGCTAATCTTATGAGCTATGTCGATAACTTTTGTTCTATGCCGGATCTCCTCATTTCGGGATCGAACCAAGATATATTGTAGCTAAGCAGCAATGCTCATAATGCTGTGCTTCGGTTTGAAGGGTAAGAGAGCGAAGTTACTGCACATGAGGCAAGTCCTCAAGGTTAGCGGTGCATCGAAAACTTTCTAATAACATTATAGTATCTATGGGCAACGGTGAACCACAAACCATCAGCTGGTCCGTATGCCTGCTCTCCTTACACAGAGTGTAATAAAAATCCTCTTCAGAGCCGAAACTCGCTGAAATCGCGAAAAAAATAAGCAGTTTCATACAAAAGTTAAGTTAGTTAGTTTACCTAGAGGAGCTCGTAGCCTAGTTGCGAGCACGGTCCGAAAGTGATCGTGCAGGTTAAGCGACGTTGGCGCGGTCGGTACCTGGATGGGTGACCGCTAGTGGCATATTTCATCTGAACTGAGCACGTTAAGCAGTCGGTCCCGGTTGTTGTCGTTCGACAGCAGTCGTTAAGCCATGTCAGATGAATACGGGCGGCCTGAACAACTCTGACCAATAGGTTGGCCACTAACCATAAGATAAGCAAGCTAGCAAGTTTACCTACACGAGTGAAATGTATGAAACAGCTGATGTTTTTCATAGTTGTACCCATAGTGAAAGTCGTTCAATTATGGATACTGAACACCTCTCTTTCGGGTATTTGTTACACCAATTTAATAAAAAAATAATTGTTATCGCATTGATGTAATGTTTCCATGGCACGGTAGTATCATGGGAACAACATTACCCATAGAGTGGGGTTGCGGCGGCATGTTGTGTATGGAGTGGTGCGGATGAGATACCAGCTGCGGCTGCTCCAGGATGCCCAGTCTCACCTGGAACAAATAATTCAGATATTAAAACAATAGAGCGTTTTCAGTTCCGCGCGGATGCGGGCCCCGATTACGGTACAAATTGTTAAGGTTATTTTTTTATTTTATTTTTTTTTATTAAATAACGAGAGCAGACGAGCCAACGGGCCACCTGATGGTAAGTGGTCACCGTCGCCCATAGACATCTCACCTCACTGTATTAATATTAGAGGGTTTTTGATGCGCTGCTAACCTTGAGGACTAAGATGGAGTGCCTCATGTGCCGGAAATTACGCTGGCTCTCTTACCCTTCAAACCGAAACACAGAAATGCAAGCATTTCTGCTTCACGGCAGAAATAGATAAGAGGGTGGTACCACCCCAGGCGATCCTTCACATTAGGATCTACCACTTGTATTTACTATGTATATACTAAATATACTATGTATATTTGGCAAAAGGTGTATCAAATATGCAGCGCTGTTTATCATTTCACCCCTTATCCCGAGATGTTAGTGGGAGCGATAGTGTAGTGGGTAAAAAAAAATAATCAAAAACTAAAGATCAAAAAGATTAAATACTTATGTGAAGAATTTAGGTAAGAATTTGCCAAAAATAAATAAATAAATTGAAATAATGACCTGTGATACATATTGTGTGTGTGTGTGTGTGTTGTGTGTGTGTGTGTGTGTGTGTGTGTGTGTGTGTGTGTGTGTGTGTGTGTGTGTGTGTGTGTGTGTGTGTTGTGGATGGGGGGGGGATAGTTTATGTGCGTGAAATAGTGTAATTGTAACTAATAAAATTAATAAAGTGTATTTTACTTTACTTTAATATTTCGAGAATAAATTTGATTTTTAGATCTTTTGTGCTGAATGTATTATATCCTTGTACACTTTTGCATTGTGTACTTGCTGTATTCTGGTGTTTACAGTGATAGATACATGTTTTTCAATTTCAATATCATATACTGAATACCCGCCTCTCGGCTCCTAGCGGGTTTTTGTTGCACCTAGTATATATGGCGGAATCCGACTCGCACTTGGCCGGTATTTTGTTATCCTTTGTACTGACCTGCTGGGCATGCGGCTGGGCATGCGGCTGGGCATGAGGCTGCGGCAGTTGCGGCTGAAGCGGCGGCGGTGGCCCGTGCGGCGGCTGGGTCACCGGCGCGCCGCGCTGCATCTGTTACAAGATGTGTTTGGCGAAGTTAATACATATCCTCAGGAACACACAACCTTACCCACCACAAAAGTAGTCTAAACTCTCCTAAATCAAAGGTTGGCTGGAAGAGATCCCTATGGGATAAGCCCGGCTTTGTACATATTTTTATGGTTTTATTTTCTGTTTTTTTTGTGTGTACAATAAAGAGACTACAAACAAACAAACAAACACCTTGAGGAGCTAGCCTAGTTGCGTGCATGCTCCAAAAGTGATCGTGCAGGTTAAGCGACGTTGGCGCGGTCGGTACCTGGATGGGTGACCGCTAGTGGGCATATTTCATCTGAGCTCCTCAGTGCCTCGGTTAGCACATTAAGAAGTCGGTCCCGGTTGTTGTCGTTCGACAGCAGTCGTTAAGCCATGTCAGAGCCCTACGGGCGGCCTGATCAACTCTGACAAATAGGTTGGCCACTAACCATACGATAAGCAAGCAAGCAACCTTGTATATTAATTTAGACTAAGCGAATGTTACAAGTACCTGCTGCATGAGTTGCTGGGGATGCAGCTGCGGCCCGGGACTGCCCTGGTGCTGCGAGGTCGGCGGCGCACCGCCCGGGAACTCTGCGCCAGAAAGATACATTACACTTTACACTAGTTTCTTCTTCTTGTAAAATGGGTTGTTTTCCGCACTTATATTATTATTCCGCTAATGTACTAATACCACACGCCAATCGGGAAAATATGGCACTTGATACTACTATACTTCTAGCTACTTTTAACTCTCCCCCTTGTCAGCGAAAGTAGGCAAAGCTCTCAACACCAAACGCTTACGTGAGCATTGGTATAATGTATACATAATTTGTCAAGACTTTAATTATAAGTAATTCATAAACAAGTATCATTGTTATTAACTGCTGATCGCTTTTTGTGCTGACGTAATCACCATTCAAACCACCCATCCTGGTACTGCTTGACCTGAGCTCCTCGAGTGAGTAGGTAATCCGTAATTAATCACATATACTCGTACTTAATTTCGATTTTTATTTTCCTTTACAAAAGTGAGCTACTAATTTGATAGATTCTAGCATATTCATACACATTTATTGAATCTGAAGGAACTTTCAGAAGACTAGATCTGAACTTAGTGTTCTGAAAGTAATATGTATGTACTGTCTTATGTAATTTAATATGTATTGACAATACCCCTTTACAGCAGCTAATTAGAATTTACGATTCTTATATATTTTGTTGTTATAATATTGTCATATCGGGCTGTTCTTTGTTCTGAATTCGTATCCAGTTATGTTTCATCTATGTCTTAAATATTCAATCTAGGGAGTAAATAATTAAATATCTTAAAAATCTTAATAATTTGTCTAGGGAGTCCCTAGATTGACAAGAATATTTAAGACAAACATGAAACAGGATACGAATTCAGAGCAAAGAACAGCCCGATTGGACAATATTATAACACCAACAAAAAATAAGAATCTTAAATACTAATTAGCTGCTGTAAAGGGGTATTGTCAATACATATTAAATTACATAAGATAGTAGATATAAATAAGATAGTAAATGTGTATTGATTCTATTGTGTTTATTCAAAATAAAATAACACTAAAATACATACTTAAGCTAAGATTACAAAATACCTAACTATTTTACAAGTAAAAGACCTAGCCCAGGTCGCTCCCTGCAGGGAGTGTCCCGAGGAGGCTGGTGGCGTTGCCCCGCTGTATGGCGAGGCTTATACGCTGAGCAAAGTAGAGGCCAGCCTTCTGGTCCCGGGATGTCTCTACGAGGCGCTTGGCTATTTCCCGGTAGAGGCAGTGGGCTCCAGGCCCCCACGGCCACGAGGTCTCCACCCCGAACGGCGCAAATATGCAATCACCACCCAGGTCCGCATATCTGCGCCGCTTGAGGTTCTCCGCAGATGCCGCTGCTGTCCCGGCCTTCGCAGCCGTGGCTGGAAGGTGGGACGGGGCAAGGGTGTCGACGCAGGTAGCGTCCCACACCAGAGACCGTCCCAGCTTCCAGGGCACGAGTGTCATATTTTTTTATATTTATTTATTACAAAATCTACAGCACATCAATTTAAAAACAAAAAAGTCCATTAAAAAAAAAACTTACTGCCAATTAAAGATTTCCCACTTTGAAACAATGCTAATATGGAGAATAAGTTTTGGTGTGTGTGTATATGGATGTGTTTAATGTATTAATTAAATACAAAATTTCTCTTACCGGCATGATATCTATGTTGTTGGCCCTGTGGTTGCTGAGAAGACTGCTGTTGTTGTTGTGGTGGTGGCTGTTGTTGTTGAATCTGTTGTTGTTGTTGTTTCTGATTCTGTTGTTGCAGATTCTGTTGCTGCATTTGTGGTGGCGAGTATGTGTCGAGCGGTCGCTGACGTAAGCTACTGTATCTCTTGCTTCCACCACGGGATTCAGGGCCTAAGTATCATACAATTAAGTTCAATTTTATTACAAAAAGATATTTGTATTACTGCACAGGAGAGACGAAAGCGGTTCGACACCGATGGCTCGGACACATCACTAGGATGGGGGAGGATCGGGCAGTTAAACGAGCGTATGTGGGACGCCCTAACGGACGACGTACGGTCGGACGTCCCAGATACCGCTGGCGCGATGAAGTGGAGAAGGATCTGCGGGAGCTCCGGGCGCCTGACTGGCTCGAGACTGCGCAGGAGAGAGAGCGATGGCGCTCTTTGGTATCGGAGGCCAAGATTCACTTCGGGTCGCTGCGCTAGCGGAGTAAGTAAGTAAGTATTACTACACAGATTTTATAGATGCAATAATTATAATATTGTACAGTCCGTGAGCTCTTAGATAGCGATTCGGCGCAAAGGAGACTTCTGTTACAGACGCGACGATCTGCGACGCAACGATACGCGAATGTAAGACAGAGACGGAGATCGATTTTACCCCATTCCTTTCTAAAAGCTCACAGACTAGGATATTTTCATCATAAGACAATATCGAGAATGGACACACGTGAAATACTCAAAGGTCATTACTGGACTTAGACTTATTCACTGAACATAAATATAAGCACAATAATTTCCTCTTGCTCCTGGGCCCATAACCTACCTATACCAATACCTGAAGATGTGTAAACGAAACCGGTCGTAATTAATAAAATACAGTAAAAACCTGTGAAACAGTATATTATTTGAATCTAATCATCTAAAATTAAGTATTAAGAATGGCCAAATGCAAGAAGCTTCATTAAAATATAGTAACATCTCTTTCTAGAGATACAACGTAGAAAGGGACATAACATTGTAAACGAGGTAAAATTCTTAGGAAGTTTCTTACAACTAACACTAAAAAGAAAGAGAAAAGAAGCCTGTAAGAAGCCTGGTTGCCAAAATTGTACTTCACTATATCCTTTTCTATCTCATGTTTGTGGTTTTATATTTGTGCAATAAGTACTTACTTTACTTTAAAATATCTAAACTAAAATATAGTTAATACTTGCGGTTGTTGGTACTTGGTGAAACTTGTAGTACACGATTAGATTCAAATAATATACTGTTTCACGGGTTTTTACTGTATTTTATTAATTACGACCGGTTTCGTTTACACCTGTTAATACCTGAAGATGTGTGAACGAAACCGGTCGTAATTAATAAAATACAATAAAAACCCGTGAAACAGTATATTATTTAAGTCTAATAAAATATCGTTTCTTACCGGACGGCTGTTGCTGTTGTTGCGACTGTTGGTTGTGTTGTGACTGTTGTTTCTGCTGTTGTTGTAGCGGGACTGTCTGTTGTTGTTGCGGGGGAGACTTGTTTGGCGCGGAGTTATTGTTGTTAACATGTTGCTGGGACTGCGAAAACAATACATGGAAGTCCATACAAAGATAACTACAAAAATTACTACAAAAACTGGGCATCCTGAGTAAGGTTAGGCGGTACTTCACGCCGGGACAGCTCTTAAACCTTAGCAAGCTCAAGTCCGGTCGTGCATGGAGTACTGCTGCCACCTGTGGGACGGCTCAGCTAAGTACCAACTGGCTGCCCTTGACTCAGTGGAGAAACGCGCTAAGCGCCTTATAGGTGACGAATCGCTAGTGGAAGCTAGACTGCAAAGTCTGGAACATCGGCGCAAGGTTGCCTGTCTATCGGTATTTTATAGGATACATTTCGGAGAGTGCGCATCGGAATTGCACGACCTAATTCCAGTATCTCCATTCCGCCTTCGGACTACCAGGCGCGGGGAGGGGTTCCATCCTGATGTTGTTGATATCCCATCTGCTTGTACGAAGCGATTTGCTTCTTCGTTCGTTATGCGAACGGCTAAGGAATGGAACAGCCTGCCGGCGTCTGTATTTCCCGAAACCTACAACCTTGGGATCTTCAAGGCCAGAGTGAATAGGCATTTACTGGACCCGCATGCTCCATCGTCGACCTCATTGTCGCTTACCATCAGGCGAGATCGAGGTCAAATGCGGGTTTAGAAGTATAAAAAAAAAATTAAAAAAAATTCAAACAGATAATTTGACTCTAAGTGTATTTTTTATTAGACGGACTAAACTGTGTTGCCAGTTTTTGATAATATAAAAAGTGTTGTGACCAAAGATCGAGTTCAATCACTGACCTGTTCACCAATCAAAGTATATTTTATTTTCTTCAGTAATGTCGTGATTTTTTTTTCAACGTGATAGTTTTAACAACGTGAATTAATTATAATAAGGCAAATAACAGACTGCCTCGTAGTTACTAAAGTGGCGAGTAGACAAGATAATGAAAATAATGAAAACTTTTTGGTGACCATCCCAGAATTAATGCCACATTATTTCTATAACTATTTCTAAGTCTGACCGGAGCCTGTGGCGGCGGTTTCTTCTTCCCTTGCTCAGTGGGCACCGGACGTTGTTGGGCCACGGTCGCGTTCACCTTGCGCTGTGGCGGGCCTTGACTGTAGAACAAATCAAGTTAATAAATGAATGAATGGTTTATTCGCTAAGATACGTAGTTTAATAAGCAAACAGAGGAGAAGAGTAGATGGTAGCGTTACAGAGGAATGGGCCGAATATGGGAAGCTACCCTAAACAGCCGAAGAACCGGGACACATACATAACTTCCACTTCTTCCTTTGCAAGTCAGAAAAAATGGAGCACCACTAATCTCTGTCTTGGCATGCCTCTCTTGCTTCCTCTAGTCATTCGTTGTTTCACGCATGCTTCACGCTATATCCCTTGCGGGGTAGACAGAGAGAATGGAGCGCCACTAATCTCAGAAAGGCATGCCAAGAGTCCAAGACAGATTAGTAATGTCTTGGACTCATGGCATGCCAGATTAGTAATGTCTTGGACTATTGGAGAATGGAGCGCCACTAATCTCAGAAAGGCATGCCAAGAGTCCAAGACAGATTAGTAATGTCTTGGACTCATGGCATGACAGATTAGTAATGTCTTGGACTATTGGCATGCCTCTCTTGCTTCCTCTAAAGTCATTCGTCATTTCTCGCATGCTTCACGCTATATCCCTTGCGGGGTAGACAGAGAGAATGGAGCGCCACGAAACTATCTTGGACTTTTGGCATGCCTTTCTTGCTTCCTCTAGTCATTCGTCGTATCACGCATGCTCGCCGTTGGGGTCGTCTGCTCTGTATATTAAAATCTAAAAGCACTCTGTCAATCTGATTTAGGCAGTCTAGGACGACCCCAGTTTTTCCTTCCGTTCACTTTCGCTTCGTATACATGTTACGTGGTTCGTTCGTCCCACATACCTTCTTCTAAGTCGTTTTCCTCATTGCTGAGGATCGGGATATTTCTAAGGAATTAATCACATAGAACGACTGTCGTGGCAGATTTAATGGGGTTTGCCATTGCCTACCCCATTTCACACACTGGTTATAGTGTGCAGGTTTCCTAGCGATGTTTTCCTTCACCGTCAGAGCAGTCGGTGAAATGACTCGTGGCAGAAATAATAGGGTGGTTTGCCATTGCCTTCCCCATTTCACACATTGCTTATCTCAGTGTACAGGTTTCCTCACGATGTTTTCCTTCACCGTCAGAGCAGTCGGTAAAACGACTCTCGTGGCTGATTTAATGGGGTTTGCCATTGCCTTCCCCATTTCACACACTGATTATCTCAGTGTGCAGATGTTTTCCTCACGATGTTTTCCTTCACCGTCAGAGCAGTCGAACGAACAGAAAAACTCATTGGTATTACTATTCTTATTCTTACATGGCATTGGCTGGTTTCGAACTCGGACCTCCCACACGGGAGTCCGACGTCCTAGCCACGACGCCACTAACGCTCTAAATCTCAAAAGCTTACCTGTTATTAAACACAGTGGCAGTAATAGTGAGATTCTCCAACGCTGGCATTTTTTCCTTGTTCTCCTTCCCTTCTCTCCCTTCCCTCCCTTCTCTCCCTTCCCTCCCTTCTCTCCTAGGCACACCCTTGACACTTCTGTTCACCACGGGTCGCGGCGACGGCTTGCCTTTGGGACTCTTCACTGATGCGTTGCGACGTAATGCCGTCCCGCTGTCCATAGAGTCGTTGGATGAGGGCTGGGACTTCGAACGAGGTCTTGGGACGCGTTTTTTGCTGAAATATTATTGCGGAATTAGTAATTCGTATTTATGTACATAGGAAAGGAAACATAGAATTAGTGTGCAAAGCCTTATCGCTCAGAGCGATCTCTTCCAGGCAACCTAGGCGATAGAATAATTATTAATAGGTTACCGGCAGTATAGTTCAGAAAAGTGAAATATGAAATTTTTATTAGTTTATATACTACATAAGTAAAAGTATATAAACTAATAAATTCTTTATTTTCAGGCAAAAAATTATAACTCAAATTATTATTATATGACTCAGTGGAGAGTCAGTCTGGAGCGGTACAGTCGACCACAGGTCACTGCCCAAAATGTCAAATTTTGAGAATTTGAAATGTATCATACCGCAGAGGCATAAGGTTGAGATTTAATCGATTTTTTTTGACAGATGGTATACTATAGCTTCTGGTGGACTGTACTATCCTCTTACCTATATTTTAGCGCAAAGCAACAATACATGCATTGCTGTATTTATTACGGTTTGAAGAATAAGAGCCAGCGTTATCGCCGGCACATGAGGAACTCAATCTAATCCTTAAAGCTAGCAACGCATCGAAAACCCTTACATTATATTGGGGTGAGATATTATAGCCGACGGTGACGACTTACGGTGTTTGCTCATCTGATCTCCTTATACAATAAAATAAAACATGCAACTTAAAACTGTAGTGCTTCTGAAATGTTTGTGGAGGCCTGTGTGGCGGGGCTTGACCCTCTCACGCACTCACCCCTCTCACACACCCTCACCCCCACATACACGCATACTTAATTATTTAATTACTTGCATAACCTTATTATGTCATCATAATACCGATATATCGGAAGAGACTGGCCGTCACAACACAGGGTATTCTAGTGTGGGAGCCAGGGAAATCTTTGACAGATTTTTTTGACGCGCTGATCTGACACCGTGCAGCTAGGTTTAGGGATAGGATTTTCAAAAGTAAAAATAGCCTGATTGTTGCTATATCAATCCACTATTTGGCTATACTTAAAAATAGCCTGATTGTTGCTATATCAACCCACTATTTGGCTATACTTAAAAATAGCCTGATTGTTGCTATATCAACCCACTATTTGGCTATACTTAAAAATAGCCTGATTGTTGCTATATCAACCCACTATTTGGCTATACTTAAAAATAGCCTGATTGTTGCTATATCAACCCACTATTTGGCTATACTTAAAAATAGCCTGATTGTTGCTATATCAACCCACTATTTGGCTATACTTAAAAATAGCCTGATTGTTGCTATATCAACCCACTATTTGGCTATACTTAAAAATAGCCTGATTGTTGCTATATCAACCCACTATTTGGCTATACTTAAAAATAGCCTGATTGTTGCTATATCAACCCACTATTTGGCTATACTTAAAAATAGCCTGATTGTTGCTATATCAACCCACTATTTGGCTATACTTAAAAATAGCCTGATTGTTGCTATATCAACCCACTATTTGGCTATATTTAAATTTTGGAATAAATTGCTGATGTTGTAAAATTTATTTTAATTTAGTCAAAATTCAAGTTACTTATTCATTGTACTCTTACCTACTGTGTATTGTTATGAGATATTTTTGACATTTTATGATATTTGATATAATTTTTAAGGTTATAACCACTGATCGGTGTAGGTAGGGCTGTTTGGGGTCAAAGACCTCAAAAGCTAGGTTAGTGCTAAGTTAATATGGACAGGCCTGTTTCTACACCCGAGAGCACATCACGGGTAATACTTGCAGAACGATTTCAACTCCTATGCCGCAGATAATAAGGATAATACAAAGTCCAATGTGTTACGGATGATGTGCTGTCGTGTCTACTTATATTGTACTTTCTCTACTTGTCAAAACCGATTCTAATTTTCTACGTTTGTGAACTATGCATACTGAAGTAAAAAAATTAATATATGTAATTGTTAAAATATTGTAGACAATAAGACTGCAATTTACCTACCTATTTGTTACAATTTAATTTGAAAAATAAATATTAAGTATATAATTTAAATGTATTTTATTTAAAATCTGTCTTCTCAATAAAGAAATAAAAGCGTATATTTATACAAATACAACGTTCAGTATTTTTCATTCCCAGAAATTGCGGGATTATTTATAGTGTTTTTTTAAGATAAGGCATATCCATAATAGGATTGCAGGTCACTTGTACCAAAAATAGCTGTACATACTGCGATTATTTTAAATTCCTAAAATCCCGGGATTTTTTAATATTTTTTTTAATGGCACGTCCATAGTATGATGATCGCAGGTTGGAATTACCAAAAGTAGCTCTATCTACAGCGATTTTTTCAATTCCGGAAATCCCGGGATTATCCAAATGTGGTTTATAAGAAAGCCGTATCCATATCATGACCACAGCTTGCAAGTACCTAAAACAGCCCTACCTACTCCGATCGCTAGTTATTATTATGGACTCTTTGTCTAATTTAATAAATGATTTGGATTTGATTATTGATTAAAGTAAAGTAAAGTAAAATACACTTTACTGAACATTTTACTTAAATTGACATATCCCTTTCTTCCCATACCCTTCATATGTTAGAAAACTCTGACCAGGAACTAAAAAATCATTGGTACTTAATTTTACAATCTAACTTATGGAGTTCGCTATGAAAAAAAATGACCATTTAATTTCGCAATCTGACGAGAATTTTTTAGTTCCTTGTGATATAGGTATAGTCTTCTCATACCCTTCATATGTTAGTAAACTCTGACCAGGAACTAAAAAATCATTGGTACTTAATTTTACAATCTAACTTATGGAGTTCGCTATGAAAAAAATTGACCATTTAATTTCGCAATCTGACGAGAATTTTTTAGTTCCTTGTGATATAGGTATAGTCTTCCCATACCCTTCATATGTTAGAAAACTCTGACCAGGAACTAAAAAATCATTGGTACTTAATTTTACAATCTAACTTATGGAGTTCGCTATGAAAAAAATTGACCATTTAATTTCGCAATCTGACGAGATTTTTTTAGTTCCTTGTGATATAGGTATAGTCTTCCCATACCCTTCATATGTTAGAAAACTCTGACCAGGAACTAAAAAATCATTGGTACTTTTATAATCTGAGTTACGGAGTTCATAATGAAAAAATTTGAGCAGCCGCAATATGACGAGGATTTTTTAGTTCCTTGTGATATAGGTATACCTGTTCCTGTTGCTAGCATCCAGTTCCGGGAAGTCCTCAGGGTTGGGAGGCTTGCGGCTCTGTTGCTGGGCCTGCGCTTGACGCCTGTACGCATCTTCATCCTCCCAAGTGCGAGTGTACTTGTTAGGTCCACGGCTGTGTGATTTATTAAAAACAAATATTATGATACGACATTTACTTGTAAGTAAGTAATACGTTTATTTCACACACAGCAATGACCGAAACAGTCATAATTATGATAAAATAATTATGTAGTCAAAGGTAAACATATCCAAATCATGTCTGATGGTGTGCTGTTGTTGTGAAAAGGGCCTCAACTCAGCTTATTGCTGCAGACAAGAATGCCTACAGCGCTGGATTCTGTTGGACCATGACCGATGGCTGGCCACCACCTGTCCAAGGGGACAAAGATACGACACAAATACATTTAATTGAAGATAGGTAGTATTAATAAGTGAAAAATATATATACCTACATTAACATGACATTGACTTTATATTGTACGCATGACTCCTTCAGATTACGCCCTAGGGAATGTATCCAGTCCTATATTAACATTTCTTATTAATAGTTTCATTATGTACAGTGGAATTTTTTGTAAATAAATTTTGAGTTATTGGCGTTATAACTTCTTAAAATAAGTATTGTTTTAATGTACAATAACCAGTTATCGGAATAGGTAGTGTAATTTTGCGGGATTCTATGACGAATTATTAACATGGACATGCCCAATAAGTAACGATATCCCGGGATTACAAATTCGCTAAGAGCTGGTTACATTGGACAGTAATATTGTTCAAAAATATTATATCTGAGATTTTCACGAGGATAAATTTGCCTCCATATTGTTATGTACGTTAAACTTGACAAAAATTCATAGAAAATGTATTGTTTCGGCATAACAAAGGCGACGACTGATTCATAATCATAATAATTTATTGTGTGAATTTAGGTACACATTGTAGTTCTTAGAACTATTTCCTACTTATCGCTAATTTCTACCTTCACAGGCATACACAATTTGTACACGAATATTAATAGGTATACCAAATTAATCAAGATAATAATTAATGTCATATCATAATATAATCATAATCACTATAGTTAGACAGATTAGAGCGTTCTGAGAAAGTGTGAATGTGAGAAAAAGACTAAGTCCCGAATATAGTCCTAATAGTGGTCTTTTTGTCTTTCTCTTTGTCACTCTCTCGCAAAAAGGATGTGTCAATTCTCTTTGTCACTCTCTCGCAAAAAGGATGATGAGATGATTTCCTTTAGGAGTTCCCATTAAAAGAAAAAATATTTTATATATACAGAACATTTCCGAAATCCCGCAATCCCGCGGGCGTGTCCATACTATATAACGTTTGAGGTCGTTAACCATAAATTGCACTACCTAATCCGATCACTGACAACATGCAAAAAATAAATTAATTAAAATAAAGCAAAAACGTAGGACGCATTTCAGACCTCAATTTATTGTATGGCACAAGAAAGACATATCAACTACGGTTTGTACACACACACACACACAATGCATTCCCACCACCCCTTATATTTGTTCTTCCCTTTATTATTGTTCTTTTTTGTTTTTCTATCAAATTTAGTCACTTTTATATTTTCTTGGCTTGGCCAACGTCTGTTCTGTTACATGTTCATTTCCATTGGTCACAGAAGAGATCTGTCCTCCGAGATACAGGAACCTCCTAGTTCGGAGGTCAGCGTTTATTGTTACCTTTTGCTCACTAATTTTATTTAGTTTAATGTAACCTATGTTTAAGTTCCTACTGGTGTATGGATTGTGAATACTTTGTCATGTTACCGCATAACTAAAATTATTCTTATTCTTCTGACAGTGTTCAAATCACCGCAGAAAAGTACGTCGTCAACCGAGTGTTACGTTAGCAACATCGTGCAATCCGCAGTCGTTATGGCTTTCTTCTTGTGCCAATATGCCAAGGTCAGCGAAATATTATACCCTAGAAATGTAATAGACGCACGCGAGTGGCGCCACAAAATGTGTACTCAGGTCGGCGGGGCTTACAACGGAGTGCGAGGGCGAATCAGTCGCGCCTTGCGTTTGGACTTCGAATTTTGAAAACGATCTGTGCATCATACGATCCTATGTACAGGTCGATTATCTAAAGCTGGCACGTACAACACATTCACACATTGCGTTTGTGTAGTGTCTGTGAATAAGCACGGGGCATGACGTCACACTGCATACGCAACATGAAAACTCACGCAACACTCGCACGCGGATAATTGTTTTGTTTTTACTACTATTTAGAAATACAGTATGATGTTTACAAGTTTAAACCGGTTAGCGCTCAGTCATCCGACCGACGCGCATTATTGTAAATATTGTTTATTTTGAGGTTAGAATACAATGTCTTCTGAAACAATTGGATCTGGCAAAATTTTAAGAGGACAATGTGTGAAATTGTGTATAATATTTCTACAATTATCCCATTGTTTTTTTATACATAGCCCACCCAACTAATTGCTACATACTGTATAATGGAAATTGCATTGGTGTGAGTACTGTGAACGTGCCAGCTTTAGATAATCGACTTGAAAGAGTTACGTAGACGGATATTCGCCTTTGTGACATCGCCGTAAGATCTATTTTTGTTGAAATATTAATTTGAGTTTCATTGTGTGAAAAATGTGTTTCATTATTTTCAATTCGCACACAGTGGCGTGAGGTTTGGTGCCGGATTTTACGGGGATTTTAAGGAAGTTGGAAGTTACTCCTCTAGGGTATAATATGTCGCTGGCTATGATAGTAAGCGCACAGAGTATGAGTTTTATTTCGACAGGAACCAAAGGTGGCACTGGTACACGAGTTCGACAGATCAAAATAAAAATACCGCAAATAATACTAAAATTAAAGCAGGTTTATGTAGTCTAGGGATGTTACGGAACTTCGACACCGACTCTGAAAGGTCGGAACTTCCGATTGATTTTACACCTCCGACTCCGACTTCGTCTCCGATAATTTTGAATCGGAGGTTATACCGAAGATTTCTGAGCAAACATATTCAAATATCAATATTTTATTAAATATTGTAGGAATACATTTATGTATTATTATTTATGTATTCCTACACTACTCTCTAAAGGAACATCTTTTATTGCCACAAACGTCATCATTAAAAAAATTGGCCAGTTTAGCTATAAAAATTAAAAAACCGTTTAAAATTTTAACTTCTTCTGAACATCTTTCTTCTACCTCCGCCTCCGACTCCGGTTTCGAATCCGGTTCCGACTTCGGTTCCGAGTACGATAAATCAAATTTAAAACCTTCGGTTTCGACTCCGGTTCCGGTAAAACCACCTCCGTAACATCCCTAATGTCCGTCAGTCAGACTCCAACTCATTTTTAAATTAAATTTTAAAAAAAGGTCAAAAACTCTATAGTTAAAGCAAGTCTTTGGATAGCCAATTATTTCTTGCAGAATCTATGGAAATAAGGTATAATCAGCAACAGTGGTTTGAATAAACAAACAAAAAACGTGGATGCAGCCATGCATTCAGTTACTTGAAGAAATCACTAACCGCCAATGTCGGTACCTTCCAATTTGTATGCGTATAGAAAATTAGAAATAAATTTAGACCTGGACTACACGCGTCCGGTTCCAGCCCCGGTTTGGTCCGCTACAACCACTTGAAGTCAGCGCTTCGTGATTGGATGCAGCGAACCGAACTGAGGTGGAACCCGACTCGTATAGTCCAGGATTTATTGCGGATAAATACAAATCACACCAATAATTCATATAATAAGGTATTTGACAAGTATGAAATATTAAACACACATTTGATAAGAAAATAGCCATAAATTGATGGTCAAATGTAAAACAGAATTAAAATCTGTTGAAAAATAAAATAGCTACATGTAATCAAAAATCAGACGGTAGAAAGAAACGGCAATAGATAATTGTGACGTCACTGTAATGTAGCGCCATACAAGCAGGTCCTTGGCTACATAATAAGGACAGTTTTGCTAGAAAGGGACAGAACATCCCCCACTACTAACTTTAACCATTAATATATCTGATGTTAGTTGAGATATCGATAAACGGATTTCAGATCCATCTTCAGGATGTCCATGTAAGTAGAATAAGGCAATAAAAAAAGTCAAATACCCTATATTCTAAAATATGAATTGTAACTGTGGGCAAACCTTTAAACCTATAAAAGTTGGCATTAAATTCAAGGCGAGTGTTTTATTCAAATAGGAAATTAGAATAACTTACAGATTCAATAATTTACTACAGATCCTGTTTATTGTACAATGTATTCTTAGTCGTATATGAAGTTTATGTTCATTATATGGAGTAACCATATAGAACACCCCTCTAGGCAGACCTAATGGGTTAGTTTGCCATTGCGTTGCGGATTATAGAAATGGAAATGTAATTGAAAATACATTCCCCATTTCACACACTGGTCATCTCAGTGTGCAGGTTTCCTCACGATGATTTCCTTCACCGTTAGAGCAGTCGGTAAATGTACGTAAGCCTTTCGAAAAAACTCATTGTAAGTAAAAGACTTGAGGCCTGCCATAATCCTTTTATTTTTTCTCTCTTTTACACATATGAACATCTATAGCTATCTCTTTCATACCTATCTATTGCTTACATGCCCTTAAAATTTACAATTTTGTTTCTCTTTTATAAAAATCTTTACAATAAAAGTGAAACAAACTTTAAATTTTACCAAAAATAATGAACGAATACACTTTATTGAACAAAAGTGTGTTACAGTGCGTACGAAACGGTTAATACAATCTAGGCGGTCTTATCGCTAAGAGCGATCTCTTCTAGACAACCTCTATAAATAACTCTATTATAGGCTCCTTATTAATAAATCCTGTCCGTAGCGCCATGTAAGTAAAAGACTTGAGGTCCACCATAATCCTTTAAATTTTCCTCTCTTTTACACACATGAAGATCTATAGCTATCTCTTTCATACCTATCTATTGCTTACATCATTAGTACATGGCTTTGGTTCTTTAGTACACACCCACACGCTCTCACACACCCTACACGCACTAGGGGTGCGTGTAGGGTGCGTGAGAGCGCGCACCCTACACGCACCCCTACCCTCAACAAACACACACCCTCACCTTTCCACACCCCATCACCAAAACGCACAGACACACACACACTTTCACTCCAGCAGCTTACTTGTACATCTTATTATCTTATGTTAATTTAAAATTGTATACGAATTTTTATTATCATTTATTTTTATTTATTTATTTTTCATTTTATAATTCAAAATTGTACGTACTTAGAAGAGCCTAAATCCCGCGACACAGGGTATCCTAGTGCGGGATTTAGAGCATCAACCACTTTTGTATTAATTTCAGTTACAAAATAAATTTATTTTATTCTTTTGTCTGGTTTCGAACCCGGGCCTCCTGCATGAGAGTCCGCCGTCCTAGCCACTACGCCACAGACGCTTTAGTACAATATAACTTACCCATATCGCCTATTGCGGCGAGCATGCGGGGGCGCGTCCTCATTTCTGATGTCATACCCGTAGATGGCCACCAGCTCTTCACGGGATTTCGGCACCTACGCATAATATTACATCCTTAGCTCGTAGCCTAGTTGGAAGCACGGTCAGAAAGTGTCTGTGAAAGTTAAGCAACATTGGACGCGGTCAGAAGCAAGACAGAAGGGTGACCACTAGAGGCACATTTTTCGAGCGCCTCCATGGCCACGGCTGAGGCCTACAGGTGGCCTGAACAATGACCTGGCAATAAGTTACAAACCACACAACAAACAATTACAAGTTAATTCATAATTAGCAGTGAATAATGGCTATATTTTTTCTTTGGCACACGACAAGGTGACCATGTCAGCCTCGTTAGGGTCACTAAGAAAAGGGAAGGGAAGCTCAAGTATTATTAGAGTCAGCCCTCACTTTGAGAGCCAACTTAGCAAACAACAGTAAGTGTTTCATATTATCAGATAAGGGCTGACTCAAAATAATATTGAGCCTCCCATTTTGGAGCGTATTGAGGCCAAATTTTTTCCTTTCAATTTTCCCCGTTTTTAATTTTATAAACTATTCAACCAGAATTATATAACAGCCCATCAGTTCCAACAAGCGGGTACAAAAGATATTGACCAGAGTTTACCATGCAGATTCAGAACAAAATACAGATTGATCCACACTACGGACATCTAAAAACAGATTCTACAAAGTTGGGCCCTAGGGGTTGGGTCTAAGGGGTCATTCCTATCCCACATATTTAATATCTCACACTCACATATTTAATCTTTTTGATGTCTAGTTTTCAATTTATTTTTTTATACCCGCAACACTATCGCTCCCACTAACATCTTGGGATAAGGGTTGAAATGAAAAACAGCGCTGCATAATTGGTACCCGATTATGTCAGCATTTGCTGATTTTCCCTCCTTTTGACAAATATGCATAGATACTTACGTAGTAGATAAGTATCTGCATCTACATAAAAATTTTAATGCTTCTTTTGTAAAATTTATTAAAATGTATTTGGCAGTAAATGTGATTCTATTCTATCCCTCCATACACGGAACATTCTCTAAGATAAATCCACAACCAAGATGTTTCTCACATTATCCATGATCAAGATACACCGGTGTACATGAAGCTCACCTGTTCATTCTCATTGAATTTGTCGTGGGACCACTTGTTGATGGACTCCGACTTGCGTGGCGGCCGGCGGCGCTCGCCCGGCGTCTCGGTGCCTTCCTTCTTGTCGGACGCTGACTCTGAAGTCGTATTACTCGTTTCTTCACCGCTGTTGTGATAAATAACATTGTAAAAACCACCTTAAATAAGGACATTCTCTTGGCTATCCTATCTCATCAAGAAGTTCGGATAAAGAGGCAGCCTTATTCTCCTCACAAGGGAGCAGACTATCCCATTGACGGCATAGAGGGATTGCGAATGGCATAATGTCAGATGACATGAATAGGGAAACAGGAAGACCATCCACCAGTGAGTGACTCCTCACCGGAGTCCCGTGCATGGCCCGGGTTTGAAACCGTGTAGTGCCATGTACCAATGAGTTTTTCGTATCTTTCTGCTCTAACGGTGAAGGTGTAAAATGGGGTAGGCACAAAAGATCCTCAAGGTTCGAAGTGCCGCTGGGGTTATCTTATGATAAGATAAGACCTTCCACCAGGTGGGATTGAGTGCCTAGCGACCAGTAGTGGTGATCCACCAATAGATGTTTGGATTCGTAAATAGGGGAAGTCCCGCCGAAAATATCGATAGCGCGTCGTATGTTTAGTATGGAAATTAGTTCATAAGAGACCGTACAATGTTTCAATTTGCAAGTGCAATTCTGATAACTCTATAATACCTATTCCGAGAGTACCTAGTACTAAATCTGATATAGATAAGTAAATACACAAATTACATTGATCTGATTCACCAATCTAAAAAGTATGACTACATATTTCTAATTAGACCTTGTTATAAGTCTCAAAACAAGACTTGACTATCTGTGTTTATATAAGTAGCATCATTATCACTAACAAGCTACGTGTAGCTGAAAACTTGATAATTGTTTGACTTTCTAAAGTATGTGTGTAGCTGACTTAACGCATCACTGGGCAGATTGGCCATTGACTGCAGTGGTTTCGTTGTTCTGTTTACTTTTTGTGAAATAGATTTCAGCTCTAGGATGATGCATTATATATCTTAAGACAGGGGGCCAGGGATAACCCCAGCGGCACTTCAACCCTCAGGGATCTTTTGTGCTCACCCCTTTCCTTAGTATCCGTCCTGTTCCTTTAAGATGATTTGCATCAAGGATGCTATACAGCTTACAGGAAGGAGCCTATAGTCCTCTGGTTTCGGGTAGGCTAGCC
Organism: Hofmannophila pseudospretella; assembly: GCA_947369225.1. Lineage (NCBI taxonomy): Eukaryota > Metazoa > Arthropoda > Insecta > Lepidoptera > Oecophoridae > Hofmannophila > Hofmannophila pseudospretella. The sequence continues at coordinate 9,119,287 of OX376332.1, read as the reverse complement.
CTAGGAGATTCACACACTTTCCAGCCAACAAGTCACATTCGCATTGACTCAATGGGGTAACCACAGGTTCTACAGGTGGGATTGTCTGCCAGTCTCATCTTGTGTAGGAGGTTCTAAGTGCCAAAATGACCTGTGAACGCCCCTACAATGAGGCGGGTGAGACTCCTGCTATAGTACATTGTAAAAAGTAACCTTTTTTTTTGAGAATTCGATATTATCTATTCTTTTCTTACCAATTACACCCTTTGGCATATCATCTTTGTTATAAACAAAAGTGAAAATTGTTCAGAGACTGCAGAGCAAGCATCCACCTCTAGACCATTGTGGTGGACAACTTCTAGCACAGCATTTTATCTTAGTTGGACTGGTTAATACAGAACAGTATTAATGTCCAAAACATCATCGTTTTATTTTAAAAAAATATTATGATGCTCTCTGGATAAAGAACTACATACATGTTTAAATTTGGAAACAGGAACCCAAAAACCTAAGATGCAATGCATAGCTATTACCATTCTCAAGATGATGAAACGATGTAAACAGAGACAGCAACATATCAACATGATAACACTGTCTCTGTTTAGCACACCATCTTATATCATTTCATCATATTGATAATAGAATTAGCTATACTGATAATAAAACAGATCCAACCTTTGTTTGATATCGGTTGGACTAACACATTCCTTTGAAAGGAACTTAATCACGGAACAATATTCCAGTTTAAACTTTAAATATTTTTCGCCTTCCTGTTGTTCAAAAAATTGAGGAATCAAGTCTAACGAATGTTGAAATCTAAAATGATACACGAAAATAGTAAGATAAATGACAATTACAATCATGTTAAATTTTTTTAGACATCTAGAAATAAGTCTGGCCAGAAACTTTTGGACCTCACGTATATATATAATTTGCTGCCTGCAAATAAAGAATTATTATTATATCTCACCTAGCAGCAGTTCGGTCGTCATGTTCGTAGAATGTACCCTTTTTGGGAATGTACTGAGGGTTACTACGGTCCTCATCGTCATCTACTCGGCGCTCTGTTTCCTGGAAAAATATACAGAAGTAGGTAGGTGTAAGATTCTAATTGGCTATGTACGTAAGCACTAATTTTCAATAGGAATGCTTGGTGAACCAGATATGATCAGTACTAACCATATGCAATACATAGGAAAACTATGAAATAGGTAACTAATATCACTCTTTACTTTACTCACTGCACATGGATTAATTACAAAGTCAAATAAAAATGGTAGCGAACTTATTGTGCTAATCAGATTTTCAAACAGTGAAAGTTATAGTTAGTTAGATATATTTACCTGACTCTCCGGATCTCTATCGGACCTGTCCGACTCACTGTCCTGAGACTCATAGTCAGACTCCGGCTGCCCTGCATCCTGGAAACAATCAGCTACCCTCAACAATTGCATTTCCTCACAAATCACCTTCTAAACACCGACGTGGCGACTAACGACAAAGTCTAAACACAGCAACGGGCTTTCAGTGAGTGGCGCCAAGTTATGACCCCAATATCGCGAAAAGAAATGGCCATTCCGACACGCCAGCGCGCGGGAGAAAGTGGTGGCCGTGACACTTTTAGCGCCAAAACGAAAGTGCATTAACCACTTGCAAGTCGTTGCCTGAACACTAAACTCACGTTCACAGGGTGGTCTCGCTCGATTTCTTGGTGAGAGGGGTCAGAATAGTCGCCGGAATCGTGATCCCGTCTTCGGACAACGGACGTCATATCGGCGTCCTCGCGGGTCACTTGCAAGACTTCCAGATTGACGGTTTTAATTGATTTGTTTGGTAAATTAATGGAGCGGCGTCCCCTCTTGATTTTCGGCGGATAATTGTGAAAATCCCCTCTTTTTCTTCCACAAAATGACGGCAAGAATTAACGTCAAACAAAACAAGGCTAGGTAGATACCTATAGGCGGCCATAAAAAATGTTTCGTTTCATTTCACTGTAATAAATTAATAATTATGGTTTCATTTTAAAATTTTGTTATTTTTGTCGGTAGCAAATTAAGTTTTTTTGAATGATTTTATTTATATCATACTCGTATTTAACACGTCTTACTTTTAATACATAATTTTAATTATTAACAATTTATAAAAGTGGCACCGAAATTAAGCGATAATCGCTAAACAAAACATTCCGCTCACTCGTATACATTCTAGTACACAAGTGAGCGTGACAATTTCATTTAGGTTTAGCTTTTAGCTTTGATGATCGGGTCGGAATCGACGCTATTATTTATTGGCTGAATATATTTCACCTTTGCCTAAACAGAAGGAAAAAAAATGAAACATTATCTAGAGAACGTTCCATAACCTATTGAAATAATTCACGGTGACAACTGTGCATGTTCTAAAACCAGTTGAAAATTATTCATAATGACATATGTACACGTTCCATTGCTTGTTTTGAATACAAGTTTGATACATTTTCAGCTGTTAACGCGGTAATAGAAAATTGACAGTTATCAACGTGAATTTCAACTGGTTATGGAACGCTCTCTAGAATCACTGTTTATAATTATGATCGCCCATTCGTGATTATTTCGTAAATTCTTATATTTACGACTAATATTCTTTGAAAATTTAATCAAAAACAGAATGGAAAGGTAACTGATAGATTTGGATTAAGTGTGAAACTAATCAAGTATGTATTATCTCGTGATGATCTACATTTACACCATTTAGTTCCAGTCCAGCAAATCCTGAGGATGCGAAGACTGTCCAGCTACTAGCCAAGGGTCTGCTGGAAATATATGAACCTCCGCTCACTACAATAAATACACATTTGAGGGAATTGACGTATGTAGACTTAACCTTCACCTTTACACAATTTTCAATCAATTTGCCTAAAGATTTAATCCTTTCAATCTTCTACCAAATGTTTGGATACGCTGTTCTAAAAGGCCCAATATGTTACAGAAATACATGGGATTTTTCTCATATTTACTGTTATCGCTATTGTCATTTTATGTAGTCATTGCACTACCTTTTCGTGCAGAAATACTCTACCAAAAGGTTATCTGGAAGAGATCGTAATAATTACTCCGACCTTGATTGTATTAATTGCTCTGTACACAATGTTTCATACTGTTTTTGTGCAATATAGTGTATTAATTCATCAATGAATCATCATTTTGATTATTTTTTTAGGGAAAAACAAGAATCAGTACAACATATGCTGACATCTGAACGTCGGAAACTGGAAGACTTGCAGAATGATGCCATACTTGATGCACTCGTAAGTATGAAATTTTTCAAACTTGCTTATGAAATCTAGTTAGAGAATATAGCTGTTAATTTTAGGACTAAACCAAGCACTGTGCTATAATTAGTCTGTTAATAGCACAGTGCAAGGTTTCATCCTAAAACTAAGTCTGTTATAGCACAGGGCATGGTTTCGTTCTAAAACGAACAGATATTCTCTAACTAGATTACAGTGCACATCTTTCAGTTATAGGGTTCAGTTTTTTCACTGCCACTTTGGAACAAAAACAGTCGAAATTCTTGCATGTCTCCATTCACCCTCCAGTAATTCAAGTTTAGTTGACATAAAAACAATGCAAAGTGTGTTTTATCTTATGAAGTCAGTTTTCTGTGAGTCTTCAATAAATCAAAAAATCTCATTGGTACTTGACATTTGCATGGTTTTGACTTTGAGCATGAAGATTCAGTGTCCTAGCCACTACACCACCAACACTGTTAGTCTAGGTTGAACTGACTCTCAGTAGAGTGTGCAATTATAGTACCTAACTAAGAGTTGCTTGATACGTAAAATGTACGGTCAACCACAGGTCAACCCAACCTTTCCACAACGCCAAAATTTGAGAATCTTAACTGTATTGTATTGCGCAGCCATATGGTTGAGATTTAATAGAAGGTTTATGACAAATGATATACTATAGCTTGTGGACGACTGTACATCTTATGATAGGGGGCCGGGAATAACCCAGCGGCATGTCGACTCTTGAGAATCTTTTGTGCCTACCCCATTTTACACACTGGTCATCTCAGTGTGCAGGTTTCCTCACGATGTTTTCCTTCACCGTTAGAGCAGAAAAATACGAAAAACTCGTTGATACATGGCACTGCATGGTTACGAACGCAGACCTACCGCATGGGAGTCCACCACCGACGTTCTGTCGACTGCATATACTTGGTTGTTTAAGACTTCTGGATTAACAAGTGTTTTATAACTTTTCAGTTGGCTGACATAGCAACTAATAAGGAAAAATTGACATCAATATCAAATTCGATGATGAATCTACACAAAAGAGTGCAATCGTTACAGGTATGTCATTTTATATTATAACAAATGTACATACGAGAGAGAGTGGAACCCACGAGACAGGAAACGTAAAACAGGCCGATCTGCAAGAAGCTGGGAGGACGACCTGCCCAAGGGATGGAAAGGAGCAGCCCGGGATAGAGAAAAGTGGAAGGACTTGGAGGAGGCCTATGTCCAGGAACAACCTGCCGATGTCAAACCTAGTCGATAAGTTAATAGTAGTGATAAGTTAATTCATATTTGGCAGTGAATAAAGGCTGTTTTTTTTAAATGTATAATATATTCCCAGTCAGATAATTTACCATCCTAAGGTCTATAATTGCAGACCTTATTGCGCGTGATATGAAAAAGGAATAAAATTGAAAACTGGTAAACACTTTCATGTCACCACTGTACACTGTTTCATATAAATTTAAAAAGTTTATTTAGCACTGTAAACACCAGAATACAGCAAGTACACAATACAAAAGTATACAAAGATATAATACATGCAGCACAAAACATCCGGTGTGGTACAGTGCAAAAAAGGGTGCACCAGCTCAGCATAATGCTGAGGCAAGCCACAGCGCTGATTTTCAGCTGACCCCTCAGTGACTGCACGGACGAAGAAAGAAAGTGTGTGCGTGTCGTGTTGAGGAACCATATTTGTCACAATTTTAATTTTCTTATTTTTTTTACAGACCAGAGCAGAAAATGTAGAAAAAGCAGCCAAAAACAGAGCAGCTGCCCATAACAAGCCTTCGACAAGCTAGTATTTATTAAGCGCCTGTAGACACGACGACGTTTCGTTTCGCTCATGGTGACAGGGAGTTTCTCCCGCGCTTTTGTGGCATTCACGTCAGTTTTGTTTCGTTTTGTCTTGCAAATTGTCTTACAGTAGTGTTTTTTTAAAAAGAATGGTGTTTCTTGCTCGAAGAATTTCTACAAGATGTGAATAATGTGTGGTGGGACAGTGAAGAAAGTCAAATAAGACGCTGCGGCCCGATCCGTAATTGACTGGTTTTTGAAGAGCCATACTGCGTCCGGGACGCTTCTTCTTTGGTTTGGATGGTGCAGAAGCGTGGAATATTCTCCAAGATAGCATTGAAATGTGCCACACCAGCATTTTAATGAATACTTAATAGAGTTTTTATATCAGACATGGCTGTATGGGCTCAGTTCCCTTTGCCTTAAAAAAAACAATCATGGTGACAGTCGGTGACGCGTTTCCGTATACAATTTCTCTAGCGAACAATCTACATAGGGTAAATATCAAACTAGGTACCTATTTAAGTAAATAAAACAAAAAAAAATATTTACTCAAACTTTATTTACTTACGTTACATTGTAAGTTCTATTTAATTAAAAAATAAATATGTACCTACTTGGTCTATATTAGTAAATGTAAAAATTGTTGTTCTAAGTGCCAACGCTGTGCCAGGCGTGCGGAGGTTGAATATACATTGCTCGTTATGACGGTAAAACGTCAGCGAATGAACGCGATAACCAGCAATGTACGTCTATATTGACTTGCCTGCATCGTGCGCATGCTTTGTACCGCGTTGGCCTTTATCTTATTTGTTTTATCTGACTGTTATTAAAATTTTACATATACTATTGTTCAAAATCCAAGGGACATAAACATATTCCTAATGGTGCATCCACACCACAAGTGTTAGTGGGCACACAACACGATGTTCTGTAAGTTACTGAATGTTACTCATTGTTACGAAACATTCATGTTTCCAAAAAAATAGGTTGTCACTTTACTGGCAAAGATAAAGCAACATAACTAATAACTTTAACTTAACTAGTAACTTTCTGCGGACATCCGCAAAAGTTTTAGAAAGTAACTTAATTTTATCATGTTGAAAAATGTTGCTCCACATAAATTAACTGTGGTGTGGATTAGGGATGTTACGGAGCTTCGACTCCGAATTGGAAAGGTCGGAACTTCCGAGCCGAAGTCGGACTCGGAGGTGTAAAATCAACACCTCCGACTCCGACTTCGGCTCCGATAATTATGAATCGGAGGGTATACGGAAGATTTGTGAGCAAACATATTCAAATATCAATATTTAATTAAATAGTGTAGGACTACATAAAGGAATATGTTTTATTGCCGCAAACGTCATCATAAAAAATACTGGTAAATATTTTAGTTCAACTATAAAAATTAAAAAACGGTTTAAAATTTGAACTTCTGAAAACCACCTCCGAAACATCCCTAGTGTGGATGCACCATCTGATATACATTTAAACCTAGTTTAACCCTGAATTTCATATGTTACTTTGCGCACAAGTCAAAGTTACGCTGGTATCACCTTCAGATAAAACAATTTTGTTACTAGTTACTATTCTTCATCTATGCAATGCATTCCATGAAAATTAGAAATAATATCTAAAAATATGTTTATTGTCTACTTTTTAAGTTTAATTAACGAGATATTTGAATGTTACTTAGTTCTAAATTAAGCTTGATGCACTAAGACTAGTGTTAAGTTAGGAGTGTCCCATATCTAACTTAGCTACTATGGTGAATCGACCCTTTTTATGTCACTTCATAAGCAAAAAAAAAACAAAAAATAATGTCTTTACCCATGAAGTTGCCGTTTTGTATAGACGAATTGAAAGCATAAATTTATATGATATTTTTATTTTGGTCAATCATATTATAGCTAACTTTAGATGGCAGCGACTGGATGAGAAGAGCCGAAAGATTCATGGCGCTAGTGTACCTATGGTAGTGTTTTTACTTCTTCGTAAGTTCACAATTTTAAAAAAATCGTAATCCGCCGAGTAAGGGCGAGGTTTATAAAAGTATTTAATTTACAACATTTGCTCGATAACTTAAAACGGGATCCCGAAATCATATCCATATTAATATAACCTTTGAGGACATTGACCCGAAAGAGCTCTACCTACTCCGATCACTGGTTATAAGCATTGTGTAATACTGCCACTGATACAGTAGCTAAGTTAAATACATATCTTTAGACTAAGTTATACTTAATTATTTAAAATACACTCCATTCCTATCTAGATGGCAGTTAAGATTCACAATAATACACTGCGAGAATACTGGTACAAGTATGAAATGTATATATATATTTATATTGGAAATACAAAGCGTATTATTTTAACTGTTTTATTATTTATCTGTGCATTTCTTACATACGGTTACAATTGATGCCGAGACATGCGTCCGGGACGCCTTCTTATTTGGTTCGGATGGCGCAGAAGCGTGGAAGATTCTCCCAGATAGCATTGAAATGTGTCACACCAGCATTTTAATGAAGACTTGCAAGAGTTGTTTACATCAGACATGGCTGTATGGCCTCAGTTCCCTTTGCCTTAAAAAAAAAACAATTGATGCCGAGACAAGAATTTTTTTATAAGGAGAGCAGACGAGCAAACCACCGACCAAAGTGATCACTGATCACCATCGCCCATAGACATCTCACCTCACTATGCTATTAGAGGGTTACCGATGCGCTGCTAACCTTAAGGATTTAAGTGGAGTGCCTCGTGTGTCCGGTAATTACGCCGGCTCTCTTACCCTTCAATCCGAAACACAGCAATGCAAGCATTGCTGCTTTGCGGCAGAAATAGGTGCAGGCTGACTCTGTACAAATTCGTAGCAACTTGAGTGCGACAGAAATAGATATTTTGGTACTTGTATTAGATTAAGTTAACGTATGTGTTAAGGACCAAGTGATTAATAGGATATTATTCATAATGTCCAGACAGTTTGAATAATGCCCAAAATATCGGCAATATGATAATAATCAACTGTTCTTTGGGACAGATAAAAAATAGTACTATGATAGATAGATAGATATAAACACTTTATTGTACACAAAATCAGGAAAAGTAAAAACTACAGGAATAATAGCACGATATGTACAAAGGCTTATCGCTTAAAGCGATCTCTTCCAGGCAACCTCTGAAGTTAATTGGACATTAAAGAGATTAGCGACAGTGTAGATAAGATGATGATTAGCAGTAACCTATTTCCAATATAATTTTGTTTATTTGTTTTAATAGCTTTGTTTTATATCCCCCTACATTATTCTACATTTACTTCCTTTGCATATTTAATTTTCTATGTTTATATATAACTAGTGTGTACTTGTTTTGTCTAGACGAACTGAAATATGTATATTTACATTTATAACGTTTAAAGTTTAAACAATTATTTGTTGTGTTACTTAATAAGAAAAAAAAAACTATGGCTGGTCAAAGTGTCGTTAACGGGGCACAAAGATAAGTCGAAGGAGCCCCGCTACACGGGACTCGATGCTTGGTTGTAATATTGCAACCTAACATAACCTACAATATCCGACTCGGTTTCGCATCCACTAGGTTTCTGTCACATATTGCCTTCGACGTGTCATTATTCATACTGCCCGGGCATTATAAATAGTGCCACCATTAATCACTTGGTCCATGGCATATAATATACAATATTCTTAAAAGTAAAATCTTTATTTCTTTTCTGTTATAATATAGTATATATAGTAATTACAGGTGTTAATAAAAAGATTCGCCGGACTTTTATCTAAAAAGTTTTGATTTTTCTTTACGACTTTTCATACAAATCGGTCGATCAAGGTAACCCATTTTGTAGTTCTACTGAGAGTCGGGAATATTAATTTTTCAATTTCAAAACCTTTTTGGATAATATTGGTTACATTCATGCAATATTCATGAGTGAAGTAAAGCGAACCTTTTTACCCTCTATATTATATTATACCTATTTTAGTTTAACACTTGTCAACTATTTAAAATCAAGAGATACTTTCACAGAGTCTTAAATACTTAAGTTGTTACAATTTTTTTTTTTTGTTAAAAAAATATATAATTTCTTACTACCTATCGGTCAGAGATCGTACGCTAAGCAATAACAACGTTTATGAACACTTACCTTCCATTCTTTCTTACGTCCGGTTTACACTTGGTCGAGTAGAGTGGCCAGTGCATTGCACTCGTCACTCGCCAGTCGCCACTTGCACTAGCCAACGCGACCAAATGTAAACCAGCCCTTATGTTTATAAATTTTCTGTATTTTAACGCACAGTTGCTTGGTATCACATTTCTTCCTACATTCTAAGTTTATTTTCCGTCAGTTGCACGAAATGTCCTTAAAGTTAAGTCATCATTAAATAACATGCTATCCCTTTCTATGCCATAGCTCTATATAGAAATTACACCGTTACACGAGACTTGGGAAACTAAGGGTTAACATGAAGTTCATTTTTCACCGAAAAATTCGTTCGAACCATATCGTGACTGAAATGCAATGTGAAAAGGGTCTGAGGTACTATTGTCATATTCTATTTTATCTTTGTAGGTACCTACTTAAATATTGCATTTAATTTGACTGAAAAATGATTATTTAGGCCGCTTCTCTTAAATCATACAAAATAAGATGGTTCTCTCCAAAATCGTCAAAAGAATAGAATGAACAAGCATTCAAACAAAATAAACACGTCGAATTGGAAATCTACTCTCCTTCTTTTATTCAGAAAAATCTCTCACAGGACGTAATCAGGGATAACTTTCCGGAGCCACACGATAAATTCCAAATATTCTCACGAGAATGTCAACAATTATAGCTTTTAAATTTTCATTACAAAAATGGAGTGCCATAAAACTGATTTGACAGAAATCAGTTATGGCACTCCATTTTTGTAATGGAAATTGAAAAGAAACAGTAAGCAACGCTAAAGTCAAACTCTTTAATAGACATTGGCATCGATTCCGGGATGTCCGCCAAATGTAAAGCTAAACCTAAATGAAATTGTCACGCTCACTCATAATATAGTAAATAGTGTACGAGTGAGTGAGCGGGACGTTTCTTTTAGCGATCGTCGCTACATTTGTCGGCCACCCAGGAATCGATGCCACTGACAAATTTTCCTATATTTTTTTTGCCTGTAACTGAGTTAATGAACTCTATCCATAATACCAAAGCTACTGCACGCTAAACTACCCAAAATTCCTCGTAACATTCAACAGAACCACCCCCGTGTCGGTCTTCACGACTCTTGTCTCCACGCACAGGGGCCAGACTAGTTGCACTCGCTGTTATTTCTTGTATGCCTCGCTGACGTCACTCAGAACGGTGATCACGAAGGATTCGATGCCGGACTCGTTGGAGCCCCGTGCGATGCGGAAGTAGCCGTTCTCGCCCCATTGTGGGCCCCAACTGTTGGCCACGAGCTGGGGAAAAATTGATGGTTAAATAATGATTGATTGATGGCCCCGCGATTATTAAAAAAAAAAATCTTCTATATCTCCTAAAGAACTTTGATCTTAGGGATGAGTTGTAACTAACACAGGATTGGCTATCCTTAGGCTAGATGTTTTATTACGATACTTTATGTGACGACGAGGTCTACGGTCTATTGGAATAAGACAGCTAGTCCCCAGGCATAAAGTCGCCTGGTGGATCTCCCCTTGCGAGGTAGGAAAGGGAAGATCCACCAGGCGATATATTTAATTATTCACCTTCCAAACACTTCCTTCAAATTTTCAGGCATGACTCATCCTTGTCACTTCCTCTATATCAGTGGTAGATCCAGGGGGAGGGGAAGCTAGGGGACTATCCCCCCTCCTCCATCTGTAAGATCCGCATAGGATGCAAGGTTCGACTTGCCTTTGACCATTTTTAATTTTATTTTCCGATTTCAGTAACCGACCTCGCTCCCTTTTTTATATTTTTTCTGGATCTGCCCCTGCTCTATACTGTCATTCTATTTTGACAACTTACCCAGTACTTGTCGCCTCTGTGTTCACCCCAACCGACCAGTCGGACGCTGTGGAAACCTTGCAGTTTGTTGTTTCCGTAATAAGTATGGCGGTAGATACCATCCCGGTAGTGGAAGAAATCTTGGTACACCGTCATTACCGCTGTAAAGAAAAAAATATTTTTGAGCACGAAAAAAATACCGAAAAAATTCAGGAGCTACAAGTCTACTCGCCACACTTACACAAAAATGAATTCAACACGTAATTTGATAAAAGATAGCTCAACTTCAAGAGCACATAGAGCAGTTGGTAAATGTACGCAAGTCTTCGGAAAAACTGTTTTTATTAATACCGGGGATGGAATGGGAGTCCGACGTCCTAGCCACTAGTCCACAGACACTGGTGTAGGTAAATGGAAATAATTACTTATGAATTAATTATTTATTATGTGTAAGTATCATAGGTGCAATATTATTACAGGCAATTACACCTACAGACTGCAGACTTTAAAAACACTAAATATAAAGAAATCATTGTAAACATAGAAAATACCAGCACAAAGCTACCGTTTATTAGCATATCTTATCAAATCTGAGCGTACCCATTACGTAGTGTTTGAATAATAAATATTTCAAAGAACTTTTTGAGGACAGATAAAAACATTCTTGAACAAGGTCGTGAGATAAAGATTCAGACTAAATTAATTGAAAACAGTGACGGGTAAAGGATGGGAAATTAGGGGCCCCTACAGGACCAAAGTCCCTAAATTGCGTCTCAAAATTGGGACAGACATAGAGGCTAATGGAGCTGCCGAAATACTGTAGTGCATCGGGGATGTCTGCAGAAGCCCGTATGGATGACTTTCACGCAATCATCCGAAAAAGGGTTGCTTCCCTGATGCACGGTGTACATAGCAGTCCCAGCAGCGTCCTGTTGACGTTACCTGCATGTCAATGGGAAGTAGTCGTCCAGTGCTTTGGGGTCAGTACCATGGGCTTGGTATTATTTCTTTAATAAATATTTTACTAACATAGCTTTAAGTAATATAATATACTAACTTTATTTGTATGGACCGTCTGATTTAAATATATAATAATAATAATAGAAAATATGAATTGACTGATAGTGTTGTTATAGCAGAAAAAATGGAGAGCGATTTAAATGTATAAATACAATAAAAAAATACCTACACTCAATTTATAGTCCTAAGATTCCTTATATTACTTTATGGTGAATCTTGGAAACCAAGATTCGTAAAAAATCCAAACTCTTTCGCAACTTCAATCCTTTGGAAAACACTAACAAGTGACAAGAAACCTTGGTATTTTGGTTCTCACCTGAAATAGAGACCTAATCGCCAGCACTTCAATACTTTTATATAAACCTGCTTACCTTTCTATTTCTATTATTGTTTGTTGATCTATGTTTGCTTATCTATTTTGTAACTGTTGTGTGCATTCTGGAATAAGTCTTTTTTTTCTTTCTTAGCTAAATAAGGCACCAACCTTGCATGGGTCCAGACTCCATAAGCTCGTACATAATGTCCTTCTCCTCCTTCACCCTGTACGGGGGTCCGACCTTGTACTTGGAAGTGCGTGTGGATATCACCGGGATGCAGCCAGCCTGGCGCAGGTTGCCCTTGATCTTGTAGGGACAGTGGACCTTCATCGCTCTGTAGGGGAAGCAGTTTTCGTCGACCAACCTGTAGGTAACAATCCAATTTTTAATTCAGTTGTATTAATTTGACTAAGTGATTATGAGTTTGTGACACAAAATACTTATGATCTAAACGCTTACAGTGCGAGACCGTTCTTTACAGTTTCGACTCTTTATTTTATTTTCGAACTGACTTTTCTGTTGGTCCTAATGACCGCTTCACCGGGGTTTTTAGGGCGAGCGCTAAGTGCGCTCCAGCCTGGAGGAGGACTTAAAAACTACTATAAGAAGCGACTGCCTTAGGGCAACCAGGTCGCTGGGGAGGGAGGGATCGGGGAGAAGCGGCCAGGAATATGCCGATAGCGCGTGTAAGCGCCAGAAACAGGTCGCCGCCAGTTTCGACTTTAGGGTTACAATTAATAGTTAAGTTAACTCATTCCGTAGTAGGTTTCTTATTGACAATATAGACGTATGCAGAGAAATTTCAAAAATTTACCGACATCCAGCGATGTTAGAGTTTCGACGTTTTGAGCACTTCAATTGTCATCTTAGTCTGGTTTTGATAATAATTGGTTATAATTAATAGTTAATTCATTTCCTAATAGGTTCTTTCTTATTGGCAATACAGACGTATTCAAAGACAGTTCCAAAAAGGTATTTCATAAAACTACACCACTGTAATTCTGAATCATAATTTATTATCTCGTAGGTAGGTCCCCCTACCCAGTACGTCACTGTAGTGTGGAGACTCGATTAGTCATTTCATGACAAGTGTATATACAGTCTTATATACTGATAGTTAACGTAATCTCTTCCGTAACTTGTAAAAATATCCGTTTGTATATCAATTTTTCAATTGAATTTTATATAATAACGGGAATTACCGTGTCCGTCATTTCCTGCTTAGCAAAATCGAAACTAACTAAAATAAATTGACATTTGTATTATATAACATATTTGCACGTCTTTACATAGACAAAATACATTGGAAATTATATTTAATTATTAAGACCTTATTGACATGTATTTTAGTAAATAAAATTAATCAGAATTTGAATTTAACCTTCCCCTTAATATATCAATCCTACTTTATACCCCACTTGCTCTCTTTAACCCGAGCAAATTTGCTATTTGAAAACTAAGTAATTTATTTTTAAAACTTACCCATACTGTCCAGCAAAGTTCCAAGCTACATCAATATGGCCACCGTCACAACCTTGCTGTCCGCGCACATTGCATGACAGCAAACTCTGCGGGCTGAGGATCATCTGCTCGGCTCCGTTGGACTGGATCGCGTATCTGGAAAAAATATTTCAACATTCACTCGAAAATATTATGATGACTTGCATCACCTAACTAAAGTTTGGTTCCCGTTTTTCGTACCAAGCTACACTCATATTCATATCATGACCTTGAAGCTATAGGTAACTGATTCTGAAAAACTTGAATTCCGTTATGTTTCAAAACAGTTCTTTACAAATAATTCCTTACTTAGTCCATTCTACGTCTGCTTCTTCGTTCATTCTACGTCTTTCTACGTGTAACTCTATACAAGTCAAAATTTACTATCGCCTAGAAAATAATTTTACCTTATTATTTTCCAGTACAATTCACTGTCTTACTTCTTGGTCAGGTGCCTACCCCAACGTTTTATAACAATTTACCCACCATTGTCTCACAAAGTTACCTAATAAATTCTTCTATAGTTTACTCAGTAGATACGTGTCATTAGTAGCTTCCAAGTTAGTTGACGGCTTAGCGTTAAGTGGAACTAAAAATAAAAGCTGAGGACTCTCGTCTCCGCGCCTCGTCTCGTCGAGTACTTGTTCTACACAGGTTGTGTGACAGCCTGAGACATGTTTTTTGTAAAAAACTTTATGGCTCACTCAGTGAGTGTTATTTTAAAGCATCATCAGTGCCATTGTCAGTGCCGCATTTATGTGTGGGCTCACCCTGTCGTAAAAACTGATGAATCAGTGGAAGATTGAAGTTTTTGCATGTGCATTTAATGATTTATTTACAAGTCTGTCAAAGAATATAAATCGATCGCTACTGTTGCTTAGCCTACATAGAGCTTACACAGAGTATCTGCAATGATATTGTCTTATCCACTGATATGCTGAATATTTGTAGAAAATTGTGAAATATACTGAAGATTTCTTTGTTGCCTTGGAGATACTTTATCGTGTTTATTACTGCAATGAAAATGTTAGTGCTTTGTGATCTGTTTGTTCTGTATTTATTGTTATCTGTTGTTTTCTATTTGTGCAAAAAAGTGTACTTTACTTACTTCCTTAGCCAATACCATATGTCTAATGATTCTGATGACATTTCAATTCAGGATTACCCGTAAACGCTCTTTTTAATAATCTGTACAAATTACGTAACTACCCATATTTACGAAATTAAAAATCACACTTAGCATTTTGACAATCAAGATTTTTTCGGATTCCTCTTTTTTGTTCTTATAACATTCGTAATGGGGTCCCCAAAACTAACGCCAGGGGCCACCTGTTGAACTATGTGTATAATACTGGCTGCACTAGTTTATATTTTAATTATTGACATTTGACTTTGTGACACTCTCTCTCGTCTCTTGTTACCGAACTCTGCTATTAAATAAAATATATATTATTTAAAACCACCTCATAACTTATGGCGGCCATGAGAGTCATGTAGTAGAAAACCGTCTCGTATTACTTGTTTAACAACTCAAGATCGTATATTCTTACATTACGAGTTTGCATGAATAAGCAATATTTTATCGTTAAATTAACACTAATATTTGCTGTGCAATTGAAATGCAACGATTATACACGCAGTAAGATGATCCCGTCACCAGTTGGCAACATAGTATGTTTTTTATTGTTTTCTATTAACTTGTCATGGCCACATACGGTCATTGATATGGTATGGTCATTAGATAGGACCTACCTGCTTTTATACAGAGTAAAACAAAAAATGTGTAACCAATAGAGGCCACCAAAAATGACTGACTACGTCCCTGGCATTTTAAAAATAAGTGTTTCCAATCAAATGGGAGCAGGTACCTATTATTCCACTAAAGTGGACCCGGTTTTCTCTTTCTGTGAGTTTCACTTTCGAGCGAACGTATGATATCTAGGAAGCTGTTCACCATACCTATATAGTTACTAGATTATTTAGTTATGTGCCTATCAGAGGGTATGATACACTTTTATGCAACGCCAGCAGCAACACGATCCAACGCCAGCAGCAACACGATCCAACGCCAGCAGCAACACGATCCAAATCGAACCTAACCATCCAGAGTTATCAAAGTTTAGTTTAGTTTAGTTTTTTTTAATTTATCTTTTGATAACAAAGTTACGCTTAGATACGTATTGGAACAATTATTATCCGTTATATTATAACATTTAAATTATTACTTACATGCTACTAGCTGCTGTAAAAGGACATTGTCAAAATAAAAATATGGCTGCTGCATAAGGCATTGTCAAATAGGAATGTACATTATGTTATAATAGGTTTGTACACAATTTCAAATTTACTTAACGCTACTAGCTGCTGTAAAGGGGCATTGTCAATACATACTACGGATCTAATTCAGTCAGAATAAAATAATACTATTATTTATAAAAGACGAGATGAAACGCGATCAACGCGTCTTTGCGTCAAGTTCGCGGGGGTATGACATACACTAGCTAGTATTACACACCTGTCAGATGCAATACCAGCAGCAGAGACGGCCCAATCCGAGCCACACCAGCCCTGATCCATCACTGGTGAGATGAAGCGAGGCCAACGACTCCTGGCGTCGAATTCCCGGGGGTAAGGTATGTCCTTGTCGTATCTGATCGCATTCATGCGTTTCGTTTCGATGCTGAGAGGGAATGTGCCTGGAAACAACATAAAGATATTAGTACTTTAGAATTTAAACTATAGTGAGACATTTTACTCAATGATGAAAATCGGAAGTTCCCTAATAGTTTTGATCTATTTCGTCGCGCTGCTGACCGCAGTGCAAAACGAAACGCCGTCATCCCGACGACAGGCACTTCGCACTCTCCGCTATCAAAGGACTTCCGATTTTCATCAGTGAGTAGGTAGTCCGTAATTATTCACATATGTAAAAAAATTAGTGTCTAAAGTATAATTCAGTCATTGACAATGCAATTCCGGACAATACTGGCGCAGAAGAGAAGGCTCACTTTCATAATATTTTCTAGTATTAATTGTTTTTCAATTTCAATGAGAGATCGAATAGGCATTTATTGGGTCCGTGTGTTCCTACTTCGACCTTATCGGCACCTACCATCAGATGAGATTGTGGTCAAACGCGGATCTCGCCCAAACATTAGAGGTTGAAGAATTGAAAACCATAGCAAAATAAATGGCGACACCATTCCAATTTCCATTAACAGGGTTAAAAATTAAGAAAAAAGCTCGCCCATCCAATCGTCCGATGTATAATTGGATAAGTAGTTAACCACTCATAAAATCGTCGTCGTAATACGCAGTCCGATCAAAAATTTCTTAGATTAAAGGCCCCTCCAAGCATCCCTGAGTACGACCCTGCCTAATACCATATAGCTTTATTACCAGAAATCAGAATAATAAGTTGACCACTTTGGTTTTACACGTCTATGCATATTCCATATTTTAAACTGTTGTTTTTTCTTTTATTATTATTTATTTTCAAACCTACCTATTTATTCAATTTCAACAAATAACAATTTCAGGTTTCTTGTACTTACGTTTATTACGTTTCTAACGAATTACAGCGCTTGTTTTTTAATTTTTTTGAAATTAAATCTACCTAACAACATTCTGCCAACAACGTCATTCTCCTAGATAGACCTTCTGATTCGGAGCGCAACAAAGAGATCTTTTTTTTTTTTTTTCTTTTTTCGTACTGATAATTGCTGTTGTTCCTAATGACCTTTACAGCTTCACCGGGTTTTTTGGGGCGAGCGCTAAATGCGCTCCAGCCTAGAGGAGGACTTAAAAACTACTATAAGAAGGGAGGGGTCGGGGAGAAGCGGCCTGGAATACGCCGCCCGCGCCGGCGCGGGCGGTATGAAGGTGCTGTGTGTGAACTACTATCGGGTGGGGGAGTCAACAAAGAGCGTCGGTGGCACAGTGGCTAGGACACCGGACTCCCATGCTCCTTGAGGTCCGGGTTCGAAACCATGCAATGCCATGTACCAATGAGTTCTTTCGTATTTATGGAAGACTTACGTACATTTACCGACTGCTCAACGGTGAAGAAAAAAAATCGTGAGGAAACCTGCACACTGAGATGACCAGTGTGTAAAATGGGGTAGGCACAAAAGATCCTCAAGGGTCGAAATGCCGCTGGGTTATTCCCGGCCCCCTATCATAAGATACACCTATTACCTTTCTCGATATAATTTCCTCTACCCGAAGGTTGCCTGGAAGATATCGCTCTTAGCGATAAGACCGCCTAAATAGTACTTCACTATTTCCTTTTCAACCTTGGGATCTTCAAGGCCAGAGTGAATAGGCATTTACTGGACCCGCATGCTCCATCATCGACCTCATCGTCGCTTACCATCAGGCGAGATCGAGGTCAAATGCGGGTTTAGTAGTCAATAAAAAAAATTAAAAAAATCTCATGTTTGTTGTGTCTCATATTTATATAAAAATATAACAATAAAATGTATTTTACTTTTACTTTACTTTGTAAGATAAGATAACATACAATATTTAAGAACATCTGAAGCACAAATTCTAAGCTAAAATAATAACACTTAGGCTATAACTACACCTATTCTATTATTATCATAACAATAAAGACTAGTTTTACTTGTAACAATAACAATTGATATGGAGTGTGAAATTAAACATCCTTCTATTTAACACTTTCACTATCTAGACTGACCGACTTTCCCTTCTCGCTGGCTGTGCCTAGGTCTTACGTAGAGCTAGACTTAGTTAGCAAAACGGATCAAAGGTTATTTATTTTATTTTATTTATTACACTTAGGGACAATAGTTATTAAAAGACGGGTTGAGGATGTCCTCAAGTGAGCTATCCACACACCTACTTTATAGTCTTTACTTTATTATTTTTATTTTTCAAATAGGTATAGGTTTTTTCAGTCATTACCTATGATCGGAATAGGTAGGGCTGTTTTTGGTACTTGCCACATACGGTCATAATATGGATAAGTATTCCCAATAATCCCGGGATTTCCGGGATTGAATAAATATATTATTTAGATTTTTAACGTTATATTTGTTTTGATACACATTTAAGATTGGTGGCGAAATATTTTTTTTAAGATTCATGGCGCTAGTGTACCTATGGTAGTGTTTTAACTTCTTCGTAAGTTCACAATTTTAAAAAAATCGTAATCCGCCGAGTAAGGGCGAGGTTTATAAAAGTAATTCACAACATTTGCTCGAAAACTTAAAACGGGATCCCGGAGTCATATCCATATTAATATAACCTTTGAGGACATTGACCCGAAAGAGCCCTACCTACTCCGATCAGTGGTCATTACATTCAATAGTATTTTCCCAATTCAATGTTGTACAACAATCAATTTTCTACTTCCTAACCATGCTGTGTTTACACGTTAAGGGTTACGACCTAGCTCATAACTTTATATTGATTTTTCTGTAATTTCTTTGGTTGTAATCTGTTGTGTTTACCTAATAAATGAATTAAATTAAATAAACAGATGTACAATATGTATTATAAATAAGGAAACATTAAACGATAGGGTAATTGTACCCCCCACATCCCTGTCCTCGGATATACATGGGAAATTTATAATTTAGGTTAGGTAAGGTTACCATTAGAAGCTTTGGACTAATATATTAAAAAAGTTGTGGTTAGTTCAGTGAATTATAGTTAAGTACGATAGGGGGCGGTGAATAAGCTCCAGTGGCACTTCAACCCATGGGGATCTTTTTGTGCCTTCCCCATTTCACACACTAGTTATCTCAATATGCAGGTTTTCTCACGATGTTTTCCTTCAACCTCTAACCGTTGGTGAAAGTAGGTACGTAAGTTTAAAAAAACGAAAGAATCATTGGTACATGGCATTTACATAATTTTGAACCCGGGCCTCCCGCGTCGGTGTTCAGCATCCTAACAACTACACCACCGATGCCGCTTAATATCAGAATTTTTATATTTGAATCCTTCCCTTCTTTCAGATTTTTTACCCCTTTTACCTATAGGCTCAATTTACATTGCCGCGGAATGGAATGGAAGCTATTTTTCGCAACTCTAATAGCTGGTCCGTCTCTGCATTACGCATCCCACATTTGTGGCCCTAACTAAACACGAGATAATAGCTGGTCCGTCTCTGCATTACGCATCCCACATTTGTGGCCCTAACTAAACACGAGATAATAGCTGGTTCGTCTCTGCATTACGCATCCCACATTTGTGGCCCTAACTAAACACGAGATAATAGCTGGTTCGTCTCTGCATTACGCATCCCACATTTGTGGCCCTAACTAAACACGAGATAATAGCTGGTTCGTCTCTGCATTACGCATCCCACATTTGTGGCCCTAACTAAACACGAGATAATAGCTGGTTCCTCTCTGCATTACGCATCCCACATTTGTGGCCCTAACTAAACACGAGATAATAGCTGGTCCGTCTCTGCATTACGCATCCCACATTTGTGGCTCTAACTAAACACGAGATAATAGCTGGTTCGTCTCTGCATTACGCATCCCACATTTGTGGCCCTAACTAAACACGAGATAATAGCTGGTCCGTCTCTGCATTACGCATCCCACATTTGTGGCTCTAACTAAACACGAGATAATAGCTGGTTCGTCTCTGCATTACGCATCCCACATTTGTGGCCCTAACTAAACACGAGATAATAGCTGGTCCGTCTCTGCATTACGCATCCCACATTTGTGGCCCAGTTTTCAAGTGCAGCTGTATTACTGACCCACATCTGATCCCATCTGGTGATATAAAACACGTAAGGTCATATCTTTCATATATCATTGCAAACACATGTAGCTAAATCTATAATGTGTTTCGCTGTGAAGGGTAAGGAGAGTCAGCGTAATTACCGGCACATGAGGCACTCCAAGTCCTCAAGGTTAGCAGTGCATCAAAACACATTATAGTCTACCTGCCCAGTGATCATCGTATTTGGAGCGGTAGTTCGTTGTACCAGGAGTTTAAGGAGATCGGATGGAGACTGCTACAGCCTGCCCTGACCTGGGCCTGCCCCTTAATAAAAGAAGAAGGAGAGCAGACGAGAAAACGGGTACCTGATGGTAAGTGGTCACCGTGGCCCTAGCATAGACTTTTCACCTCAATAGACTGGCAAACCACCCCATTCAATCTGCCAATAGAGTCGTTCTATGTGGTTAATTCCTTAGAATGATCACGACTCTCATCATCTAAGGAATAAATCATATAGCCGACTCTCTTGGCAGATTTAATGGGGTGGTTTACCATTGCCTTCCCCACTCACACACTGGTTATCTCAGTGTGCAGGTTTCCTCACGATGTTTTCCTTCACCGTCAGAGTGGTCAGCGAATGTACGTAAGTCTTTCGAAAAAACCGAAAAACTCATTGGTACAAGGCACTGCCTGGTTTCGAACGCGGACCTCCCGCATGGGAGTCCGACGTCCTAGCCACGACGCCACCGATGCTCTCATTTTCATCACTACATGACGTTTAATGTTTATTTTTGCACCTAGTTTATAAAAATGTAACATTTATACAGGAATTAAATCCATAACTATATTGTCATAAAACCAGAATTATTCGGAATATACCCACACAAGTGTTCAAGTTGATAAAATGATAGTAAAGTTACACAATAACGTTCATCATCATCACCAGCCTACTCTAGTCCACTGCTGGACATAGGCCTCTCCCAGGGCGCGCCATTGAGCCCGATCTTCGGCTCTTCTCATCCAGTCGCTGCCAGACACCTTGGGCAGATCGTGGCTCCATCTAGCAGGGTGACATCCCACACTACGCGGTCTCCACTCCAGAACTCGTCTACCCCAACGGTTGTCTGTTCTGCGACAGATGTGACCGGCCCACTGCCACTTCAGCTTGCTAATCTTATGAGCTATGTCGATAACTTTTGTTCTATGCCGGATCTCCTCATTTCGGATTCGGTCCAGCATATATACAGCCAGCATATATACACAATAACGTACAACAATATTGAATAGCTTGTTGATTTCTTATTTACCTACCATACCAGAGGTATTAAGTTCATCTTTTTCTAGTTGTCCTATACTAAACCTTATATAATTTATAATAATTATATAGGTAACCTACTACTTAAACCCACGTTTGACCTCAATCCCAGCTGATGATAACCGACGATCAAATAATGGCAGCGTGGTAACTCTACAGTCACGACTGTCAATTATTTTATTTAAATTAGACCTTATAGCAATAATACGCTATGGACCTATTGTGTTAGGAACATATGGGCGATTTTGAGGCCATGAAAACGGCGAATATAGGTTTAGTTGACTCACCGTGAGTTGCTAGATATATCCTTAATGTTAATAATGAAATGTATTATTTTTTATTTCCAGAAGCATTACAGATACATTACTTTCTCTATCCCGATGGTTAGCAGGGAGAAAACTCGAAACGAGTTATGCTACACCATTTATACATATTTTATTTTTTCGTTTATTAAGTTTTTTTTTTATTTTGTCTATGTGTGTAATAAAGACTATAATAATAATAGATACAATAAATTATAATACAATACAAATTACAAATTAAATACATTGAATTAAATTAAAATTGTTACATTAAATCAAATTGAATGAAAATTATAATAATGTCAGTAAATTACAACAAAAGTACAGTAAAACAACAACACAAACAAATATTTATTATAATAAGGCTTCCTTAGGTCTCATGTCATCTCTATCTAGCTAGACCTTTGGCGTAGAGAGGGATTAAGGACGTTTCGTGCAACTGACGGTCAGCTATCAATATTGTATTACCCTGCAGGTAATTTTGTTGACGAGAATTTTCTATATTCATAATCTCACAGACAAAAAACCAAGTTGCTTCATTATATTAACTCACGGAACAGATTGTACATTAAGTAACGTTATTACCGTATCTGACATCAAACATACTCCAAGATCTTGGAAACTACTGGTCCAATATTTATCAGACATGGCTAAGAAAACTCTCAACAAAATTAAAAAAACCGGGTTCAAATCGGACCATCCGTTGTTAAGTTATGATGCCACAGACAAGATACATGTTTTGTGCTGCATGTATTAATCTTTGTATACTTCTGTATTGTGTACTGTATTCTGGTGTTTACAGCGCTAAATAAACGTTTTCAATTTTAATATACGTCACATCTTCTCGTCGCCCATACCTCAATGTCTAAAGACAAGAGTCTTTAACCAGTGCGTCCTACCAGTAATGACCTACGGAGCCGAAACGTGGACACTGACGGTGCAACTGGCTCACAAATTGAAAGTCGCTCAGCGTGCTATGGAAAGAGTATCTCTGCTGGATCGAATCAGAAATGAGGAGATCCGGCATAGAACAAAAGTTATCGACATAGCTCATAAGATTAGCAAGCTGAAGTGGCAGTGGGCCGGTTACATCTGTCGCAGAACCGACAACCGTTGGGGTAGACGAGTTCTGGAGTGGCGACCGCGTTTGGGCAAACGTAGTGTGGGACGCCCCCCTGCTAGATGGGGCGACGATCTGCGCAAGGTGGCTGGCAGCGACTGGATGAGAAGAGCCGAAGATCGGGCTCAATGGCGCGCCCTGGGAGAGGCCTATGTCCAGCAGTGGACTAGAGTAGGCTGCTGATGATGATGATACGACAAACAGACAAACAGACCGACAGACAAACGTGTCAAACTTATAACCTCCTTCGATCGGTCGGGGGTTAAAAAAGAAAACCGCGTCCAAATCGTATAGGTAATAGATAAATTTTAAAAACCGGCACCAAATCGGATCATGCGTTGTTGAGTTATGATAACCTTAACCTAACCGTTTTTATTAACCTTATGTCCGATCTATGTGTATGTCCATAATCAGTGTTTAGGGAATTAATACTACGACTACTATTACTTACTATTAATACTACGACTACTATTACTTACTATTAATACTACTACTACTAGTCAACTGTTTAATTTAATTTTAATAATTTATATTATGTTGACATTTAACCATTTATTGAAAATTTGTATGTCAAACGACGGAGCATAGTGATACCAACTCATTTAAACTGTATACTTACTTATTATTACCCATGTTTACGAATAAATGATTGATTGATTGATTGATTGATGCCACAGACAAACGCATCTTCCTCTATCGGTCGGGGATTAGAAATAAGTGGATGAAATAGGGGTGCAAGTTATAACTGGTATAGTTCTTGAAGACACGCTCTTGTACTACTGGCTGAGGAGACTGAGGTCAGAAGTATACATTGGCTGTTGAGACTGACGTCAAAGATGGTGTTTGAAGGGATATGCTATGGCTAACCTCTGCACTGTTAAAGCATCTAGTGCTTCCTTGGGAACTCGACGGGATTGGTGGTTAATAACCTAGAAATTCCTCTTGGTTTCCTTTGAAGACAAAGAACTGACATAACTGACGCTGACCTTAGAGTCGACCTGGGAGGGATAATGGCCTGGGGGGTGGACCGATATCCAGTCCGGTAACGAGTCGCACAGAGTCCGGAAGTTATCGCGAAGACTAAAGGAGAACCAGAGGTACGAATCGACATGATTACGAGAATCATGCATCGGTCAACTTACCCAATCGATACTTGATCCCGTCCTTCAGCTTCTTCCCGTAATACTGGGTGTAGTTAGCCGCCCTCCAGGTGCCGCCACCGGCGTTGACGCCGTAGATGACGTCATTGGTAATCATACATTCGTCTACGTCGCAGACCCAGTCGGGTTCCCCGTTCACGTCCTCGCATGAGCTGTAACAAATAGACGGTTTAGTGGCCACACGTTTAGTTTTAAAATACACTATGATAGGACTTCACGGATCCAGTTCCAGACACGGTTCGATTTACTGCATACAACCAATCACAATGCGCTTATTTCAGGGGGGGGGGGGGGGGGGGGGGAAGAGCGGAGGAATAAGATTGGTGATTGGAGCGAACAGAACCGTGGCTGGAATCGGACCCGTGAAATCCTAGCCTTAAACTTATTGACACACAGAGTTTTATGTTATTCGAAAGAGTAGATAACCGTAAAAGTTACCTACTAGGTATAGAAACTAGCTTCTACTCCAGGAAAACGGCGTGTTCCCGAGAAACTGAATTAAGTAACTAAAGACTCTCGGTAATCTGATTTTGAAGCAACAATGGCTCTCCTTATCTTAGACAGGGGGCTGGGAATAACCCCAGCGGCACTTAAACCCTTGGGGATCTTTTGGGCCTACCCCTTTTACACATTGGTCATGTCAGTGTGCAGGTTTCCACACGGTGTTTTCCTTCACCGTCAGAGCAGTCGGTAAATGTACGTATGTCTTCGAAAAATACGAAAAACTAATTGGTACATGGCACTGCACGGTTTCGAACCCGGACCACCCGCATGGGAGTCCGGTGTCTGACGCTCAATGCTAGGGCAAAACAATGGCTCAAAGGCTACGGCACGAGGCTGCGACGCAAGCGTCGCTGGATCTAATTCACATTTGGACATAGCACAGGCATTTTAGCGTGATTGGGAGTGGTTAGTGAACAATATTGGCAGGGCCGAATTAAGCATGTCGGGGCCCCTAGGCAATGCATGTCTCGGGGCCCCTCTACCTTTTCTAAATTCCTAAAATATTTTTTTCTACCTTAACTCAATTTTAAGGTCGCCTTAATTGTAATTCACTATTTCATTTTCTATCTCTTGTTTGTTGTTTTACATTTGTGCAATAAAGTGTATTTTACTTTACTTTTTATCCATATACGTTGTTTTTTAACTACCTACATTACGTAGGTATACCCAGCGCCGGCGCAGAATTGAGACTAAACCCACTTTTCTTTACCAGTTACCAGTTAGTTAAGAAGGCTATGACGAGTACGAAATTTGGCGCAAATTCGACACTGATGTCGGAGGATTTTGGATTAGGTTAGAAAGGAAGGGAGCGAGCGAAGCGAGCTTGAAAATTAGACTGGATGCTGTAAAAGGAATTGAGACACAATTAAACCACACGAGTGCTGAGCTTAGACTCCTTTATTTCCTTCTACCGACAATTCAAAATATCAATATCAACCCCCTACAATCCCCTTCTTATAAAACAAATGACAATAAATCTTGTTGTAAATAATAAAATAATCTTATTTATGTTTTATGTTTTAAAAAGTTATTGTTTTAAATTGTTTTAGTAACTATTAGTTGTAATTGTTAGTAATATAAGGTATATTGTTATAAGGCTCGTATATTGTAACGTACTACGTACCTAAGTAATTACCCGATGTTTTAGAGAATGCTGTGTATGCCTTTAATTGGCACATATATCAGTAAAAGTACAATTTTATTAAGATGATTTGAAATGTGAAATATATAAAATAACCAAATGCTGAACATCAGTAACAAAACTTAAAAGCTACAAGCTTAAGCTGTGTGACTTAAATTTGAATTTTATTGTTATGTAAGGTTTTCTTCCATTTCTGGGGTCAGTTTAGAGCGAAGCTCACGGGTCCATGAACAAGTGAGCTTCACTTCCTAAAGTTGTTATTATTATTATTACATTATCCTACCGGCTGCGCCATGTAAAAGGAGAGACACAATTAAACCACACGAGTGCTGAGCTAAGACTCCTTTATTGATTCGACGCAGTTGATAGTTTTCTCCGAGCGTGGGGCCCCTAAGTGACGCGGGGCGCATAGGCAGTTGCCTACACTGCCTAATGGATAATCCGGCCCTGAATCTTGGTGTGTAAAACATTACCAGTACTTTCTGCGTTAGGTACTCCATTACATTGTTCTTAAATCAACATTCAGTACAGATCATCAGTCATCATAAACGGTAGTGTACACTGACGCCCACTGACGATTAGCGCGTGTCAGGCGCTGTCTTGCAACTCATCACAGGGTTTCGCCTTCGCCCTCTGTCACGTCAATCATCACGTCAATCATCACGTCACGTCATAAGGAACCTTGTTTTTATTACCACGGGTTGTGATGTGCTGGAAATCGATTCCACTAAATACAATGTAACTAAATAGAATCTAAACTGCATCGTTATGACGTGTCTCGTATGATACTATTCACTAACGATACATTCAGTTAAGTTCCGATCGAGTCAACGATCTATTGAACAGCAACGTATTTGTGCATTCTAATAACACGCTTAGTTTATACTGAATCGCAGTTGAACGGTAAGAAAACGCTTCAACTGTCAAATATAACGATCGAACATAAGTTCCTCTCGTACTTACGTACGGTACTTTTGCTCGATTGATAGTAAATCGAAAGGTGGCAGTGGTAGAGTTATGCGTCAGCAGAATGCGATTTGGTGTCCAAATATAATTGGAACGAAAAATAATTCACGAGAAATAAATAATAATTTAGGCGAATTGGGCTCCAGATCATATTCTGTTTTACTCATGCATGTTTTGCTATAAGCTGTAGTGTGACTTTCAAGTGTGACATTTCGCTACTGTGACATTTCGCTACTGTGACATTACGCGCCGAGAGGGTTTCAAACATTCAAGAATTAGTGACGAACGAATGATGAAACAGGTACGAAGGGAAGGTAATTAGACATAAATGCCGTGTCGTGTCGGCCATAAAGAACAGCACCACCCCAACTCTTCCCGTGGGTGTGTACAAGGCGACTAAGAGATTTTGTGAATACTATTCTACATCTAGTAGACGGCGATAGCCTCGCCATCTATCACGCTTGTCCACCAAATCTTACGGCGAAAAGTGGAAACTACCTATGATGAAGGTGGTTCCTCTGTCTACCCGCTCGAGGATTACGAACGTGAGAGTTATGTTATGCTATGCTTTGGCCCCATAGTGAAAGATGTTCAGTTATATGTTCAGGTATGT
The DNA here is from genome assembly GCA_947369225.1 of Hofmannophila pseudospretella. Classification (NCBI taxonomy): domain Eukaryota; kingdom Metazoa; phylum Arthropoda; class Insecta; order Lepidoptera; family Oecophoridae; genus Hofmannophila; species Hofmannophila pseudospretella. Next base: position 9,091,573 of record OX376332.1, on the reverse strand, counting down.
TCAGGATACTGAAACCAATAATTTAGGCTTTTGATTTTCGTTCCGCCCCTGTATAAGAATTTCTTCCAGATTACACACAAATATAAGATTAATTACATTTAGGTACAGGTGGTAGATCCTAAAGTGAAGGATCGCCTGGGGTGGTACCACCCTCTTATCTATTTCTGCCGTGAAGCAGAGATGCTTGCATTTCTGTGTTTCGGTTTGAAGGGTAAGGGAGCCAGCGTAATTACCAGCACATGTAATTACGCTGGCTCTCTTAAGGTTAGGTTAGGTTAGCTTTTAGGTCTGCTTATTTTATTAAATAAGTAGAGCATACGAGCCACCTGATGGTAAGTGGTCACCGTCGCCCATAGACATCTCACCTCACTGTATTAATATTTGAGGGTTTTTGATGCGCTGCTAACCTTGAGGACTAAGATGGATTGCCTCATGTGCCGGAAATTACGGCTTTCCTTCAAGCATTTCTGCTTTACGGCAGAAATAGATAATAGAGTGGCACCAAACCAAGGAATCTTTTAACATCAGGATCTACCACCTGTAAAAGTCTCCTTAATTAATGAAAAAAAAAAATATTAAAAACTATGCGCCAGAACATCTATGAGTAATAATTAGAATGAATATTGTTTATTTGTCAGAGAATATACAATCGTACACGTCTTTTAAATTATTTATAATTATATATATTGAAATTGAAATTGAAAATATTTATTTCCAGAAGCACAAAACATGGTCTTCTAATACACACACACACACATTACATATTAAGATACATTAAATTAGATTAAAGCTTGTTAAAACAAATTAATTAACTTAAAATATTTCAGTCACTATAATACCTGTTACCTTTTGATACAGTCTACACACTGCACATATCCATAAATGAGCTTTGAACTGTACCTAAATGCAGTCTTAAGGTTTTTTTTAAATCTCAGTTTAGAGGCTTTGGTACACGACAAGGTGACCATGTCAGCCTCGTTAGGGTCACTAAGGAAAGGGAAGGGAAGCTCAAGTAATATTAGAGTCAGCCCTCACTTTGAGAGCCAACTTAGCAAATAACAGTAAGTGTTTTATTCTGTACAAAGTCCATCTAGATTTTCGCGTAATGCCTAAACTAGGTAATTGGACAGAAGAGGTGCGCTTGATACAAAAAAATTGCATTGTTCGCGTTTAATGTCCAAGTAATTGGGGGTACACTCAGCAAAATATTGTTTTTTTTATTAATTACCATAATAAACAAACAGTAGTGCATTACATCTTATTATTATAATGGGGGCCGAGAATAACCCAGCGGCACTTCGACCCTTGAGGATCTTTTGTGCCTACCCCATTTTACACACTGGTCATCTCAGTGAGCAGGTTTCCTCACGATGTTTTCCTTCACCGTTAGAGCAGTCGGTAAATGTACGTAAGTCTTCGAGAAACACGAAAAACCAATTGGTACATGGCACTGCACGGTTTTGAACCCGGACCACGAGTCCGGTGTCCTAGCCACTGTGCCACCAACGCTCTCAGTGGATTACAAACCAAAACATTCCAAAAACCACTGAGGTTTGTCCGGAATGACATTGAACATTGAACATTCTGCGGTACATACCTGCAAAATTAAAATTAAAGAGAGAGGGAGAAATGTAGTCATATCTTGAGCAGAAAAATAAAAACCCTCGTCATATTATTCCGGAATTAAATCGAACTATTTATAATATTTCATAGCGTACTCCATAACACCAACCGACTCTCACTGAACATACCTATCTCCACTAAACTTACTATGGGATTTTATTCATGATTGCTTGCTTGCTTGCTAATCGTATGGTTATTGGCCAACCTATTGTCAGAGTTTAAAAAATAAAATAAAAATTTATTCATGCAGACTGTATCTTTTACATTTTCTCAGATTTCCCTGGCTCCCACACAAGGATACCCTGTGTTATGGGGGCCAGTATGGCATCATAATTTATGAGATAACTTTTACCAATCAAAGAGAGTCATAGTTTGAAATGATTTTCGGGATGAATTTGAAGATTTAGAGAGCGCTAAACTTTAGTTTTATTTATTTATTAAACAAAGATTAAATTCTTGCTTAAATTAATCATAGAGAGAAACCTTTGCCCAGCAAAGGGACAGTAGAGACTAATATGATAATAATAATAAATTAAACAGCCCACAAATTAGTACCCCATAAACCCTAAAATAAATGACTACTTAAATGATAAAGAGACTTGGTCCTAAATTCAGCTCCAGCTCTGCACATTCACTATCACTATCGCTCCCACTAACATCTTGGGATAAGGGTGAAATGAAAAACAGCGCTGCATATTTGGTACCCGAGTATGGCAGCATTTGCTGACTTTCCCCCCTTTTGCCAAATATACATGGTACTTTGTGACTACTTACTTACATTGTGTACATATATGATTGTATTCATAATTATTGTAAGATATATTTATTTCAAAAGATGTGCTGCTGAAAGTTTCTTGCGCCGCTTCTTTCCTTTCAGCTATAGCACCTTACGAAGCGGTGGTAGAGTGAAAAAATGACGTTGTAAAAATGTACTATAAGGTACTTACTTACAATAAAAACATTTTGATTTGATTGGACCCACCCATAAAGGATTCCTCATAAAGTAAGGAAAGCTCCTGACGATGACGCCCCCGACAAATTAATGTTTCTTCATACAAGGGATCCCTAGAAAACGCTGCTACGAACTGTACCGCAATACACAATAAGTGAAGTGGATTTTAATGGAGACATAAAAAACGTGTACTCGTATCGTTAAAAGATGACATCACTCGAAATCGATCAATTGACAATTACGAACCAATTTCAGTCCATTATTGAAACTGCATTGTATAGATGTGATAAAAACCACATTGATTACCCGAACATGGGGATTAAAAAGAGATGCGAACGACTAATGAATGGAACAGCCTGCCGGTGTCTGTATTTCCCGAAACCTACAACCTTGGGATCTTCAAGGCCAGATCGAATAGGCATTTACTGGACCCGCATGCTCCATCGTCGACCTCATCGTCGCTTACCATCAGGCGAGATCGAGGTCAAATGCGGATTTAGTAGTACATAAAAAAAATTAAAAAAAGATTTCCGTGTATGGGACGGATTTAGAATATCCCTTCTGCCACTGGATAAGTAGGCATAGTGTCGTACCTACGAGGCTATACTAATTCGAGTAACTTTCTTGTGGAAGAACCCTTCATGGTCCTCCTAGCTATGGCCCTTAATACTATATGAAATACTTCATAATTCTGGCCAACTCTAACTCTGCATTAATAGATGTTCTGATCTATGGGTACAGCGGATAAGCGTCGGTGAATCAGTGGCTAGAACGCCGGTGTAGTGCCATGTACCAATGAGTTTTTCGTATTTTTCGAAGACTTACGTACATTTACCGACTGCTCTAACGGTGAAGGAAAACATCGTGAGGAAACCTGCACACTGAGATGACCAGTGTGTAAGATGGGGTAGGCACAAAAGATCCTCAAGGGACGAAGTGCCGCTGGGGTTATTCCCGGCCCCCTATCATAAGATAAGGAGAGCCATTGTTGCTTCAAAATCAGATTACCGACAGTCTTTAGTTACTTAATTCAGTTTCACGGGAACACGCCGTTTTCCTGGAGTAGAAACTAGCCTATAGTAGGTAACTTTTATGGTTATCTACTCTTTCGAATGACAGAAAACTCCATACAATTCGGTTCAGCGGTTCTCAAGTGAAGGAACAATGGCTAAGTTAGGTTGTCTGGAAGAGATCCCTATGGGATAAGCCCGCCTTTGTACATATTGTAATGTTTTTATTTTCTGTGTATTGTTTTTTTTCTTTTCTTTGTATGTGTACAATAACGAGACTACAAACAAACAAACAGACTAAGGCTAGGACTTTACGGGTCCAATGCCAGCCACGATTCTGTTCGCTGCAACCAATGACGAAAACGGCACAAAAGATCCTCAAGGGTCGAAGTGCCGTTGGGGTTATTATAAGATAAGATGGGTTAAGCTGACAACACTATAGTACCTACCCTTTAGTACCAACTTGTCCCTTTGACTTGTTTCATACATTCATACGAATGTCAAAGAATCAAAACCAAAAATTATCGGGGCAGGGTTCCACGGAGTACAGCTTGAGGCGTCTCCCATTGTACGTCAAGCTCTGTTTTATCACGGCATATTCGTCATCATCCTGTAGGCACTTTATCATCATCACCGTCATCCCATGACAAATAGTAAAGTAGGTAATGTATTATAAAATAATGAGTCATTATTAATGACACTTTAAAATGACGTCACTCTTCTATTGGCCACCGTCAGTAATTTTAATTCCACGTAAATAATGTAATAATGTGCCACTGTTGGTCCATTATCTAGTAATTTGTGTGATATTTCAATGGTATATTAACACTATAAATAACGGGTAAACGCGTTATTTATGGTTAGGACATTCTTGCCATAACCACAGACCTACCTAACTTAAGCTTAGCATTTACAGAAAATTGCTTGCGTATTCCAATAAATGGATCTTCTTCTTTTCCTGTCACCCCCTGCTGGGGTTTAGGGCTCGAACAATTGCTGTCCACTTATTGCGATCTTGACCGGCGCCATGTGGACTTCGGACGATCAGGCTTGCGTTTACCTGATGGGTACCATTTCAGGGCCATTTTTGAGGGATGATCGTCCGCCCATCTGAGCACATGACCTAGCCACCGCCACTTGCGAGTGAGGACCTCCTTTTCCACGGGTTTCTCATCGGTTAATCTCCAATAAATGAATACTTACGTAAAATCTCAAAGTTATAAGATGTTTTACATCGGCGATGAACTTAAATACTTACTGCATTTCTGAAATCAACTCAAATGCTTGGTTTGACTGATACATTGAATTTTCAAGATGAAAGGATCAAACTTTTCTTAGTAGCAATAAATTACTATTATTTGTACTTTTAATATATTTTTGTTTGGTCCCTGACCTGCTGTTTCGCCCGCGATGCCTTCGCCCTGGCACAGCTAAAAACCAGCGCTGTGGTTCTGCCGTACCGGTCGGACCGCAGCACATGCTGAGCATTGTCTTTTTGACTTTGTGTTGTTTTGTTAATGTTAAGTCTTTTTAAGTCTAATAATGTATAATGCATTGTTTAATAAATGTGTTTTTTTTTCTTTCTTTTCAATTATAATTAGGTATATTCTTTGGTAGCACTAAAAATAAACGAGATGATGGTTCTTTAGCGTATCTTTTTTACTTATATCCGTAGATCTAGTATTATATTTTGCCTCTACGACAGCACTGAAGTAGTCTGAAGCTATAACTCTACCTCACCCCAATTTAGATTATGGTCAAGGTTTATTTGGTTTCATTCGTATGCGCATTCAATTTTTTTTGGGTTTACAAGTAAAACTGGTCAACTTGATGCCACCTATTCAACCAACCAACCAATGAGATGGAAATAATTTGCTGTAAGTAATTACACAGCCTCAAAAAAGCACTTACAGGAACGTTTTTTTTTATCGATCTCGCCTGATGGTAAGCGACGATGAGGTCGACGATGGAGCACGCGGGTCCAGTAAATGCCTATTCACTCTGGCCTTGAAGATCCCAAGGTTGTAGGTTTCGGGAAATACAGACGCCGGCAGGCTGTTCCGTTCTTTAGCCGTCCACTGTTGTATAGGTGAGATATAAAACGAAGTATTGTTTTGAAGCATTTTATCTGCTTCCATAGTTTTCGATACGGTCTTTATTACTATGACAGTCATGATCTTGTTTATGTTTTCTTTCCATGTCAGAATCAATCAGTAAGTCACACTCATAATCATTCAGTTCGGTTACCATATTTCCAGTTACTTCCATGACATCACCGCTTATTGACAAGCAGTCAACGAGTTTCTATGTAATATAAAGTAACCTCCGATCATCACATCGAGTGATTTGTGATGTGACGTGACATTGGACAACTATGTAAACAACTACACGCTGTATGTATCACAGGCATGGCAAACTATAGGCCGGTGGGGCCGCATGAGTCTATAAAGTCAGACAAATGACCAGACCCTACATGACATGACATTTCTAGTTTTTTTTTTCTGATTGACTAATGCTGTTGGTCCTATTGACCTTTACAGCTTCACCGGGGTTTAACAATTCCAGCCTAGGCAGTATACTTTTTTTTCACCGAGGGAAATCTTCCAAAGATACCCGGCCTCCTGAGAAAGACAGTGTTAAGTGGGATTTTTACACCGGGTTGATGGATTCCAATGGAACGTACCAGTGCCCCATTAGCACCTATCTTGGGCCAATACATACGGAAATCACATAGCCCTCTCCGACATGCATGAGGACGATTGATGGGTTTAATGGCTAAACATTCCATGACCCGGTATCTCCTCCAGGAGGCCGGGTATCTTATGAACATAAAAAAAGCCCAACCCAGCCCTAACTAACATGAGTTTTAACGCCAGCGCACGAGAAATCTACCGAGCACCTGCGGAAGAGCATGCCTGGAGGCAGAGGAGATGGTCTCCCAAGTGCTATTAGAATGCACTGAGGTCACCATCCTACCGGGCGGAAAGCCTCGGCACCCCTTATGTCTCTTCCTGAAGTCCTATTCCTGTAGGACATTAATGTCCTCATTAAAGGCCTGCTGGACTTTTTGGCGTGTTTGGGGGTGGCTTGTTTTTCCATCATACGTAAAATAGGCGCTAGACATCGAGTTGCGGAAACCAGCCCGTTACTACAATACTACAAAATCAAATCAAATCAAAATACTTTATGACTACTACTACTACTTTATACTTTACTTTACTTTTTTCTTTTTTTTTACACACGTGAGTTTGACGTGCCTGCTGTATAGGTAAATAATAACAATGTAGGAGGGTATGAGGTCAAAATGACTTAGACGGTAATATATGATTAAGATTAGTTAATTATCATTATTATCATTCGTAGGTTATGTTATGATTATGATGCTGTAAAGGACGGTATTGACATAAACTTATGTTTTTATAAATTATCGGTAGCTGTAATAATAACTGGATAATTTTTAGACCAAACGGTCAATTTGCTGGTAAGAAATAAATCGTTTATTTGCTCAAAATACATACCTTGTTTTAGCATTCATAATATACAGCAGGTACAAAATTTTTTTCTGATAGTTAGACCTGTAGATATCAGGAACGGTACACCCGTACTAGCTTTGTAAAAAAACTATGACGGATGTTAATGCTTTCCATCGGGATACAATAAATAAAAAATTATTAATGCCAGTAATCGTTAAGCCGTTAAGAGTGTCGGTGGCTTAGTGGCTAGGACGCCGATCTCCCATGCGGGAGGTTTGGGTTCCAAACCATGCCTGTACCAATGAGTTTTTCGTATTTTTTCGAAGACCTACGTACATTTACCGACTGCTCTAACGGTGAAGGAAACCTGCATGTCTGAGTAAATGAAAAGTTTCCGAAGGTGTGTGAAATCCACCTATCAGCACTGGGCCCGCTTGCCGCTGGCCGTACCCCCTTGGTCAAGGGGAGGCCTGTGCCTCAACAGTGGGGACATTAATAGGCTGATGATGATGATGAATCGTTAAGCCAAAACATAAATTATAGTATGGGTATATAAGTATTTAACATTTACAAATGTTTATGGTTATTATAGTATAGCAGGATTACTTACTTAGTCTCCGTTTCGTCTCACTATTTACTAGAGGGTTCCCGATCCACTGATAATCTTGAGGATGGAGTGTCTCAAGTATACTGGTAATAAAATTACACTGACTCTCTTACTCTTAAAACCGGACACAGCGCGCGTTGCTTCTTTGCGGTAGAAATAAGTAAAAGAAGTTTTTTTTATTTACGACTAAACCCGCGTTTGATTTCAATCTCATCTGATGGTAAGTGACCATGAGGTCGAAGATTGAGCACACGGGCTTAGTATGTACTGGCTCTTCTATAAACACTGTCGAAACACATCGACACCGAAGCGAAGATATTTGACGACAGATTTTACATAGCCAGGCGGACCCTAAAGGGGTTCTACCACCAGCAAGTTACTCGGGTTGGTCACCCTACGACACGCTTTCCCAGTGGCGGTAGCCATATTCTAATCCGACCCCTTCCATACACTGATGGTAAATGGTACGACACTGGACGGCGCTGCGTCACACCAGTCGTATAGTGAGTAGATACCTTTATGATGTGTTTGACATTGAACGAATCGATCAGCTGGTATATTGCTTACGTTTATTTGTCGGCGTCTTTTATCAAGCTGTTTGCATAGCAATAACTTTGGATCTACTTAACGATTCTAATATGGTTTTCATTTGCACCTTGGGTTCGTTTTGGTTTTATTTATATGACGAGTTGTTGAATATGAATAGACCAGGCCGTAGGGGGGCTTGGAGGTTGAATCATCCCTGAAATATGATATTGGCTACGGGCTTGGATGGATCACAGTGGCCGTTTTATATGGCCCCGTGTCAAGAATTTATTTCCCATCTGGGTGACATATCAATGAACCTGACCTGGAGTTGACGCTAAGGAATCTATTATTATAGAATATTGGAGGTTGAAACAAGCTACGGGCCTGGATGGATGGATCACTGTGACCGTTTTGTATGACCACGTGTCCAGAAATTATTTCCGATCTGTACTGTACTGTACTGTTTTACTTCCGTAAGTAGCAGTTACGGTTTTCCCTATAATGCTTGCTTGCTTATCGTATGGTTAGTGACAAACCTATTTGTCAGAGTTGTTCAGGCCGCCCGTAGGGCCTCTGACATGGCTTAACGACTGCTGTCGCACGACAACAACCGGGACCGACTGCTTAACGTGCTTTCCGAGGCACGGAGGAGCTCAGATGAAATATGCCACTAGCGGTCACCTATCCAGGTACCGACCGCGCCAACGTCGCTTAACCTGCACGATCACTTTCGGACCGTGCTCGCAACTAGGCTACGAGCTCCTCTTCCCTATACTTAGATAGATAGATAGATAGATAGATAGAAACACTTTATTGTACACAAATACAGTAAAAGTAAAAACTACAGGAATAATAGCTCAATATGTACAGACGCGGCCTTTTCGCTTAAAGCGATCTCTTCCAGGCAACCTCTGAAGTAATAATAACTAGTAAAAATAATAATTAGTCCATAATTCAAACAAAATAACAACGTGTGGCTCTGAAGGTAGAATAACACAGGTATTAGAATAAAAATGTAATTATATTAATGAAAACAAAACATTACAAAAACGTCCTTCAATTCTGTTTTCATTATACAACATTACAGAAACGAAACGTGATGTCATTTAAAATGTTTCTTGCTCACGTGTTTTCATTACAACATACCTGCAAAATACACTTTGAGAATGAATACATTATTTTCAGCTACGGGACGTTGACTTTCGGTGCCATTGGCATAGAAAGAGTGCGACATTGGCCGTGGAGATGTGATGACCAATACCTATGTTCAATGTGGTGACATAATATCTTGAGTAATAAATAGCAGAGAATATGTATTATTAATAAGTACGAGGTCGACTTTCTGTGAATTCTAAAGTAAAGCTAAATTAATTATATTTAATTATGTATTTGAAAGTCGCTCAGCGTGCTATGGAAAGAGCTATGCTCGGAGTATCTCTGTTGGATCGAATCCGAAATGAGGAGATCCGGCATAGAACAAAAGTTATCGACATAGCTCATAAGATTAGCGAGCTGAAGTGGCAGTGGGCCGGTCACATCTGTCGCAGAACCGACAACCGCTGGGGGAGGCGAGTTCTGGAGTGGAGACCGCGTAGTGTGGGACGCCCCCCTGCTAGATGGAGCGACAATCTGCGCAAGGTGGCTAGCAGCGACTGGATGATAAGAGCCGAGGATCTGGCTCAATGGCGCACCCTGGGAGAGGCCTGTGTCCAGCAGTGAACTAGAGTAGGCTGCTGATGATGTATTTGACAAAGCCCCTTTACAGCAGCTATTCACTATTTCTACAAATTTAATTATTTGACAATGCCGCTTTACAGCAGCTATTAGTGTTTAACTATTATTATTTTTAATTATTAGATGTGTACTTATAGGATTAGTTTTATACTGACTGTGTGCATTGTGCTTACGAGCCAAATAATCTTGCGTGGGGAATCGGACTGTCCCGAATTGGTGGAGAAACTTGTCCGCCTGTCTGTCCCTCATATGAGCCTGTATGTCTGTTTCATACAGTAAATCGCCTCTTGTTCGTGCTCTGCAGAATCTCAACGCGCTTCTCGCGTCAGCACCAGACTGTGATGTGTTTGCAAGTCGATGGGCGAGTGTGCGTGATGAGTGTCTGAGGTTCTGTGAGAGTATGGATGTGCGTCCCTCTACAGTTAGTATGTAATTATTTATGGATATATTTTTGTTGAATTTCACAGTGCCTTAGTATAACTGTTATACTGTGAAATTTTTTGAAATAAAATAAATAAATAAAATAATATTAGTTTGTATACTTCCACTATACATTTTAAGTACTATATACTGACATGTTTGAGAGTGTTGTAAGTACCAAAAATCGAAATAAATTAAATTAATTGAAAAAATTCAGAATATGATGTTTTTACTTTTGACGGTAGTAAACGTTGATGTGCGTGAGGAGGAGGAAAGGTTTTTACCTATTTCTGATGTAAGGCATCAATAAAGAGTATCGGTGGCACAGTGGCTAGGACACCGGGCTCCCATGCGGGAGGTACGGGTTCGAAACCATGCCATGTACCAATAATAATAATAAATAATAATAATAATTAATTTTTCGTATTTTTCGAAGACTTACGTACATTTACCGACTGCTCTAACGATGAAGGAAACATCGTGAGAGAACCTACACACTGAGATGACTAGTGTGTAAAATGGGGTAGGCACAAAAGATCCTGAAGGGTCGAAGTGCCGCTGTGGTTACCCGGCTGTGGTTTATCATAAGATAAAGCATCAATACGTGCATTGCCGTGTTCAGATATGAAGGGTAAGAGAAGTCCTCAAGGTTAGCAGAGTATCGAAAACCCTCTAAAAGGTTTTAAAGTTAGGTGAGATGTCTATTGGCGACGAAAACCACTTAGGTAGGTTAGGTACCATCAGGTGGCCTCTTTGCTCATCTGCTCTCAATATATAATGAAGAAAAAAATTTGGAGCCCGTAGTAAAGAGGAGTCAAAAAAGGTGTACAGAAAGAACCTCGGGATTCAGAGAAAATTCCTTGTACCATTAATCCAAAACTACAAAAATGACCCTGATTCTGAAAGAATACCTAAACCTTGTGTCAGATCAGAAATCGAAACCTGACCCCGAATAAAAACGAAATATAAGCAAGTACCTAAGTACTTAATTTTATTGAAGCAGGGAGTCAAACGCTTCTTAAAAGTCAAGATTCATATTGTCTGAATTAGGTAACAATGGAGTGTGAATAAAGAAGCTCTAGAATCCATCATTAATTATTATCCATTAAAGTGTAAATTGAATTAAGACTTCATCTAACAACAATATTTTTCCACAAAATGACTCAACGTTTATTTATTTCATCTTTCTAATAACTACGTATAAATAAATGACGCATTGCATGAGCAATAAAAATGAATGAATTAAATAAATCAAGAAGAATGATATACCAATTACTAATTTCATAGATTTTAACGGAAGTTTAAGCTATATATAAACTATATACAATTATATTATTCAAAAAAGAAGCAAAGATGGTTAAAATACTTTTGTAGGTACGAAACTCTACCGCAAGCGTCGCGTCGCCGCATCTAATCCCTGGACCATTGTATGGTTGCTACAGTATGTCCTCTAGATGCCGGCTAGCAAGGTTCTAGGACAGTGCGCAGATGAAGTAATAGAGGAATTTGGTGATAAATAATATATTTTAAGGAAAAGAACACAGAAACAGTAACACAGGAAATAGGTAGTAGTAGGAAATAAAAGTGAACGGGAGACGTCCGTTCGAGACAAAACACAGAGAAAAAGTGAAAATACAAATAAAACAATGAAATTAATGAAATAATGAAATTTAGAAATGGAATGGGAACATGATTTTGAATTTAAATGAAGAAATGAAGAATGCCAATACGAAATGAGATGAGATAAACGCTAACGATGAGGTTGAAGTTGATGGCAAGGAGGTTGATATGGACGATGAAGTCGACATCGTTACATGGTAGACCACTTTTAACCACAGACATGTTAGCCTATAAAAGCTATATATAGCTTATAATTGAGCCTCCTCGGGACACTCCCTGCAGGGAGCGACCTAGGTCAGGTATTTTATTTGTAAAATAGTTAGGTATTTTGTAATTTTAGCTTAAGCATTTATTTTAGTGTAATTTTAGTATTATTTTATTTCGAATAAACCCCCCCTTATAATTGGAGTGGTTAATGAAGAATATTGGTAATGAATAAAACGTTACCAATGTTTAAAAAAACATTTCTACGTGGTGTTTCTGGATTGAAACCAGTTATCAATCGTAGGTGGATAGTGGTTACCTATACACTTTTCTTCAGTTGTTCTTCATTTACGTAAATACGGACGCTCCAAATCAGAATTCAAACTGAACCTGGCTACTAGCCAAAACCTTTCTAAATCCTCACTGCGTATCCATTTATCTTCATAACACGTCCAAGTCCAACACTGACCTCAAAGGCTATTACCTACACTTGAAAAACGTTATTTGTTTAAACAATTACAATATTCTTTTTTTAAAATCTCAGTTTAGAGGCTTTGGTACACGACAAGGTGACCATGTCAGCCTCGTTAGGGTCACTAAGGAAAGGGAAGGGAAGCTCAAGTGTTATTAGAGTCAGCCCTCACTGTGAGAGCCAACTCAGCAAACAACAGTGTTTCATTTTATCAGATAAGGGCTGACTCAAAATAATATTGAGCCTCCCATTTTGGAGCCTATTGAGGACAAATTTCTTCCTCTCAATTTTCACCAGGTCATTAAAACTAGTTTTAAGTAAGAGTTGAATGAAACTCGAAACATTCTGATTGATGATTGGAGTTGTATTGTAATGAATTTCTTTGTGTAATGCATCAATTACTTAGATAATAATTATTTATTATAATACCAAATAAATTGTTGAGCATCATTTAAACAATATTTCGAATCCAATCCGAAAGGAAACATAGAATGAGTGTACAAAGGCGGCCTTATCGCTCAGAGCGATCTCTTCCAGGCAACCTAGGCGATAGAAGAATTATTAATAGGTTACCGGCAGTATAGTGCAGAAAAGTTAAATATGAAATATGTATTGGTTTAGTTATTCAGTGTTCGTGACTTGTGATGGCTATTTCAAACGGTTTCATTTGATTTATGTTTTAATATTGAATTTAACTGTATCAAATTTTGTTTATTTAGTTGCTTGTTAAAAATTACTTAAATTACTATAGTTATAATTCTTATGTTATAATTATTAAGAAAAATTTCGTATGCTGTTATAGCTAAATATAGAGATCCATACTTTTATGTTACAACTTGTGCAAACTAATTTGTAATTTTAATAAAAGTTACCATAAAAGTAGTCTAAGCTGTCCTAAACCAAAGGTTGACTGGAAGAGATCCCTATGGGAAAATAAAACATTAAAATATGTACAAAGGCCGCCTTTGTACATATTTTAATGTTTTATTTTTATTTTCTGTGTATTTTTTGTGTGCTTACAAACGACTACAATCAAACAAACAAAGTTCCCATGGCCGACTCGACATAAATTACATTCCGATACTTGCTAACACCATAGTAAAATAAAAACTATTAGTAAAAGTAAAACTAGTTTCGATTTCGGGATTTAACAGTAACATTTATTATCGATAACTTGTGCGCCAAAAGTGACATCACTAGTCGATCGCGTGTCTTACACATGTATGTAACACAATCTAATTTGCGACTTCTGTCGTTGTAAACACTGGAGTAAACATCTTCATCTCATAGTATTTATTAGTGAATCGTGATTCATCGATTACAAATAGAATTCCATTATTTACATAGACGTGTATTAGTTTCGTGTTAGTCTAATGGATTATAATTTGATTTGGACACGATTTTAGTGGGCATTATGATTCCGGGTAGGTAGGTTTCTATATTTTATTTATTTAAAAGGTCGAATAAATGTCACTTCTTATTTTGTGATTTCATGCATTTAAAGAATCTATAGTCGCAAGTTATTTATATCAGCTACGTAGATGATACGATGCTACCAAGTAAATCTATTCATTAATTAATACGTCAAAAGACCCAAGATCTGGCTCCTATTTGGCCCAGCGGATTAGCTTAGCTATCCAACGGGGCAACGCAGCCAGTCTCTTGGGTACACTGCCGGATGTGGGGGACTTAACCCAAATTTTTTATTTTTAGATTTCTTAGCTTTAGTATTATTTTAGTGTTATATTATATTATATTACATTAAATATATTATTGTTATATTGCGAAAAAAAATAATTAATACAACTATTACAGGTTTCTAACAAACCAAAAACAAAATCAAATCAAAGTTTTTTATTGAATCTTAGAGTACATTTTTACAACGTGATGTTTTACTCTACCACCGCTTTGTAAGGTGCTATAGCTGAATAGAAAGAAGCGGCGCAAGAAACTTTTAGCAGCGGACATTATGTGGAAAATTGTAAGCTTCGGTATAATGTTCAAAAATGTGAGCTGATATGACTAAAACACAAAGTACTGTGTGACCAGTAAATAGAGACGCAATCGTTTAAAATTTTGATCGCAACAGAATCGTGATCCAGGTGCTGACTCTTCTAGATCCTATCCAGACGGAAAAAGGAGATTAGGTGATTTGATTTGATTGATTTCAAAAATTGTTTATTAAACAAATAGATTTTTACATGGTATAACCTGGATGTTAATCTAGGGTTACAGGCTGTGGCGCCTATTTAAAACTTTCGTCATAATTGTGCTATTCTATTCGAACTTAAACTACAATAACAAGATACTTACACAAAATATTAAAAATAATGCCGGCTCAGTTTGACGGTACAGGCGACCGACCACAAGGTATAGGATACATTTCGGAGAGTGCACATCGGAATTGCACGACCTAATTCCAGCATCTCCATTCCGCCTTCGGACTACCAGGCGCGGGGAGGGGTTCCATCCTTATGTTGTTGATATCCCATCTGCTCGTACGAAGCGATTTGCTTCTTCGTTCGTTATGCGAACGGCTAAGGAATGGAACAGCCCGCCGGCGTCTGTATTTCCCGAAACCTACAACCTCGGGATCTTCAAGGCCAGAGTGAATAGGCATGGACCCGCATGCTCCATCGTAGACCTCATCGTCGCTTACCATCAGACGAGATCGACGTCAAATGCGGATTTAGTAGTACATAAAAATTAAAAAAAGATTTCCGAGTATGGGACGGATTTAGAATATCACTTCTGCCACTGGATAAGTAGGTATAGTGTCGTACCTACGAGGCTATACTAATTCGAGTAACTTTCTTGTGGAAGAACCCTTATGGTCCGCCTAGCTATGGCCCTTAATACTATATGAAATACTTTATAATTCTGGCCAACTCTAACTCTGCATTAATAGATGTTCTGATCTATGGGTACAGCGGACCTCATCGTCGCTTACCATCAGGCGAGATCGAGGTCAAATGCGAGTTGCGAGTCAATAAAATAAAAAAATACCATGTGTCAAAAACCTTCGATTAAATCTCAACCTTAGCTTGCGCAATAGATACATTTCAGATTCTCAACATTTTGACGTTATGGGTAGGTTGACCTGTGGTCGCCTGTACTTCCATTTTATGGCACAAATGGCACTGACATTCAATGGCACTGGGACATTTGGTGACAGACTCGATAAGAAAGACGTCGCCGGATCGTTTCTAACTATCGATAAATGTAAACCCAAAGAGCTCACTAGTCACCACTATATAGTACATTCGACAACTCAATGTAATGGCCACACGCCAGAGAGTGACGGATGATAATACAAACGAAACACCTTTACCCAGGTCACAAGAGTCACCACTAAATATAGAACACGGTGAAGTGCATGCCCTGAAATAAATTGTTGTCATTATACGAAGGTAGATCATTGCGTATTTCTAGATATTGCTGGGAGCCGTTGGACAGCTAAGCGAAGTAACCGTACATGCTGATGATGGATCAATCAATGTTGTTCAAAACTTTGAGGAATAGAATGAAATAACTATCAGTTAAATAAAACCCTCAAGTGCCCTCGACGAAATAATATAGGTACCAAAAGGGTCTAATGAAAACTTCCTATAATGGTGAATTTCAGTATCCATAACTGAACAACTTTTATTCCATGACTTTTGATATTTGCAAAAAGAACTTCCGATTCTCTATACGTTACGTACTTACAGACTTAAAACAAATGCTTCATTCATTTATGGACACTGAACACCCTCCTTTCGGCTTTTGTTATCCTATATGTATACTTGTTTTCTATGATCATCATCAGATCAGTTGAAGTCTTAGAACTTAGAGAAACATGACACCTAGAATGTCGGAATGGCACATTGATCTACCACCTCTCGAACCACTTTCTTCTTTTTCTGTCAGTTGCATGTAACGTCGTTAAAGTTAAGTCTTCATTAAAATGCAAGCTATCTCTTTCTACGCCATAGCTCTAGATAAAGATGTCACGAGACCTAAGAATGCCATAGGTAACATTAAGTGATATTACACACTGATACACACATTTAGTCACTGAGGGGCCAGCTGAAAATCAGCGCTGTGGCTTGCCTCAGCATTATGCTGAGCTGGTGTACCCTTTTTGGTACTGTACCACACCAGATGTTCTGTGCTGCATGTATTAAACTTTGTATACTTCTGTATTCTGTATTCTGGTGTTTACAGCGCTAAATAAACGATTTCAATTTCAGATTATGAATAAAAAAAATGAATCTGAATTTGAAGGACGTGTTTTGCAACTCACGGTTAATGGACCACGTATTACTATTTATGAAAACAGCATCGAAGATAGCCCAAAATGTTGGAAACCCCTTAAGCATTCGACATGGATGATTGATGAATCTACTCTACGCATAGAAAATTGAAAACATAGCAACTGAATAAGATCTCAGACACAAACATCTCAAAAAGTTTATGCAATAATTTACACGAGCTTGCAGTCGTAAAAATAACTAATGTGTTTGTATGGGAAATGTATAGAGTTGTTTGTACTGTACAAGTGGATTCCCCTTGAACCCTGGATGAGATAACTAAAAGTTCAATATCTTATAGCATAGGTAGAGAGCGTGGGTGGTATGTTTATGAGTGGGAAATTAACGAATTCTGAAGCGTGTATTCTAGATTCTATTCCGATAAAGTCAAGTGTTTTCATACATATTTCCTAAATATAAACATAATTATAACGCATCTTTCACTTTCGCGGGTTTGCTGGAAGAAATCTCTTTAGATATAAAGAGATAAGTTCACCCTTTGTACAATGTCTCATTTTAATTGTTTTTATTAAGTCTATTGTACAAAAATGTGTAAATAAATAAATATAAATAAACCTACTATGCATCGGTGTTCCATTTTACTGGTTACGACTCGTGATCCCACTAATTTGACCCACTAGTGGTACAGATATAATGGGCTCGTGGTCCCACAGTCTGGTGGGATCATCAGTCAGCCGTAATGCAGTTGCTCTTGGTCCCACTAATTTGTCCATAATTTGTCAATATCACAATACTTTAGGAACTCAACATTAATTGGGAAATAGAAAAGCCGGTAATTAACGAGTAGTTTACTGATGAGGTAAAAATAATTATAAATTATACAATTATACATTTCTCAATGAAGTCAAACAAATTTTTACCTTTCTCTTTCAAAAAAAAACGCCTATTTCTTATTTCTCAATAAATCAAACTATTTTTTTACCTAAACTTAGAGTGGGACCACGAGCCGTAATCCACATTTATTACTGGTAGTCCCACTATGCAGTGGGATCACGAACCTACGTTTTCAAGCTAGTGGGACTACGAGTAATGGTGGGACAATGTAGGTGGGACCACAAGTCACACACCATTTTACAAACATACTAGACTAACACCTGTTACCCGTAGGGGTAGGCAGAGACAGAGTTTCTCCTGCAACGGTCCTGACAAACCGTGCTTCTTCCACAGATTCCACACCCATCAATCGCTTCATACTAGCTCTTCAGTTAAAAGTTTGACCTTTCTTCAGATATATTTTTATTGGAGTGTAGAGCAAACGGACTACCTGATGGTAAGTGATCACCGTCGCCCTTAGACATTTCACCTCACTGTATTAATATTAGAGGGTTTTTGATGCGCTGCTAACCTTGAGGACTGAGATGGATTGCCTCATGTGCCGGAAATTACGCTGGCTCTTTTACACTTCAAACCGAAACACAGAAATGCAAGCATCTCTGCTTCACGGCAGAAATAGATAAGAGGGTGGTACCACCCCAGGCGATCCTTCACATTAGGATCTACCACTACTAATTTCCGTAATCTGGTCCATGTATGTTCTAGCCTCCCCTTTTCCCCCCCATTCATCTTTTTTAAGACTAGTCAAGACACCTAAAGAAACTGATAAAATTAGCCAAACTGAAACTGAAATAAAATTGGGGGTATATCTTTAAACGTACCTACATTATAGAATTATTTTATGAACTTTTTACAAATATTTATTTCGGGCCCTTTATGCCTTTGTTTTCCTCGTGATGTTTTCCTTCACTTGCCTCGTTTCGAACCCGAACCTCCCGCATGGGAGTCCGACGTCCTAGCCACAACGCCACCGTCGCTCTCAACCGACGGTGAACAGCCATCAAGAATATAATCTAACAGCTAACAACTAGTAATAAACGTCAGAAATAATAAAATTAAATAGCCTATAAATATTTCCACAGATTATGTAATAAAATGACTAGTGCATACGTATGTGACGCGACTCAGACTTGGCAGCTTTACAATGTAGGTATTTGAGTTTCAGGTGCAATCATGAAGTGGTGTTCATATTTAAAAAAATCAGAAATCTGTGCCATACTTTCTATTTGTGTAGATTTCTTTATTTATAAATAGAATAACATTCAAAATATTAAAAAAGCTAATACACCGGCAGGCTTAACCCATTTGGAATCTATTCCAGTCATGGAATTACTAAGTAGGTACCTACTAGTACATACCGATAGGCACAAACATGAGTGGCTAACCCTAAAGGGGTTAGAACACTCTAAGAAATTCATTGGGGACAAAGTCACAGGCTGGAACAGCAAGATCTGGGGGCTGAATAGACGTCAAGTGCGCCTACTGGTCGGTGC
The DNA here is from genome assembly GCA_947369225.1 of Hofmannophila pseudospretella. NCBI lineage: Eukaryota > Metazoa > Arthropoda > Insecta > Lepidoptera > Oecophoridae > Hofmannophila > Hofmannophila pseudospretella. The sequence goes on along the minus strand of OX376332.1, from coordinate 9,072,290 downwards.
CTTCACCGGTCACTTTAGCACCAATGCCCACCTACACAAGATGAAGCTAACTGACAGCACATCTTGCAGAGCCTGTGGTGAACAACTGGAGACCGTTTCACATCTCCTATGTGAATGTGACGCTTTCGCGGCAAAAAGGATGGGTCTGCTAGGCTCTGCCTATCCGGACCCAAGGGAATTCAAATCCCTCCCACTAAGACGCATAGTCTTGCTAATGCACGACATATTCGGTGATGTGGTCAAGGGATAGGTACAAGGGGTTGAACACAAAAGATCCCCATGGGTCGAAGTGTCGCTGGGATCCCCGGCCCCCATCCAAAGATAAGATAAGATACTAGTACCTAGTAGGTACGTTGGACAGGTTTTGGCCAGCCATCGGTCGTGGTCCAACAGAATACCAGCGCTGGAGGCATTCTTGTCTGCAGCAATAAGCTGAGTTGAAGCCCTTTTCACAACAACAGCAGACCATCATACATGATTTAGATATGTTCACCTTTGACTATATAATTATTTTATCATAATTTTAACTGTTTCGGTCATTGCTGTGTGTGAAATAAACGTATTACTTACTTACTTACTTACTTAGTACTGTACCCTAGTACAGAATTCCAGACAAACTTTGACATCTCACTTGACCTCACTATAACGTTATTAGAGGGTTTTTGATGCGCTGGTGATCTTGAAGACAGGAATGCCACTTGTGGCGCTAATTACGGTGGCACCGGAAAAAAATTAAAATAGGATAAGTAATAGCTTAACATAAGAATTTTTAAATGGTTTTATTTTAGAAGTTCAAATTTTAAATAAAAATATTTGAACGCATTATTTTGAAAATAAACTTTTTAATATATTCCATTGTATTTTATGTATAAAATTTGCAACAGGATTGACCTGTACAAATAATAATAGTAACAAATAACAATATTTCAGTAAAATATAGCACAAATGTGACAAAGGTGTGAAATCGTCTGTACGAAATCCACTACATAACATGCATCTTTAAGAAAATACAGTCAAGAACAGAAATAACGGTTGTATGGAAGGTGCAACGTTTCAATGCAGTAATGCACGCTTCAGTTGCGCCACTTGTGGCGTCTCTCGGGTGTTAAAATTATTTTGGGTTCCTCTCAGATATCATACGTATTCTCTTTTCAGAAGTGGGATTAGATGTTATTTTATATTTTGCTCTAAAACGTGTTATTTTTTCAATTACCGTTACGTACGATAAAATATAGACCAATAGGTATAAGTATTTAGTTTTCCCCTTGGATGAAAAAATAGTCTTCCCGGCGGGCGTTCGTTCTTTCATGGTTTTTCCTAAGTTTTTTTAATAGTTTAGACTCACTTAGTCTTCATATGCATAACGACATGGACTGCTAACTATTTTTATTTAAGTACTAGTACTTGTAGTTAAGTACTAATTTATTTTTTATTTTCTAGCAAATGTAACAAAAAATATCGTGCCCATCACGTACGAGCAGACCAAAGTTTCACGCTCTTGAATCCACAACACTCGCCTGCGCCTCGTATTGAAAATCACACTCGTAGCGTGCGACCATTTGATCTTTCCCGCACTAGTTGTAGACAATCTACTATTGATAAATTGCCTGTCAAACTTGTTACTGGATCCAGTCATTTTGCCGACGATGACGCAATCTTTTCTAAATTACTGCGACCGTGACCGTCTATTGTTTATTTATTTTTCGAACAATTGTTCTCAATTTGCACTTCTTACACTGACACACTTCACTATTGTTATTGTCCTGATTGATGCTTTATTGCTTCCTACTTCCTTGTATGGTTGTCATGTAAGTCTAGACCCAACTAGGTATGAAACTATAATTTGTGTAGTTTTCCTATATCGTAACACTAAAACCGCAGTCATAAACCTGTGGTTGTTTGTCGTAGTAACGCGGAAAGTTCAAGCAGTCCCCGATTACGAAACCTCAAGGTTTCAAAAGCACCCTAAACCACCATGAACAATATTTGAGCTTAAACTCGAACCATCTAACTATTACCGTTCCAGAGATCCCATCTGACATGACATTGAAGATACTAAAAGATCTCGGAAACCACTCGGCCAATTTTTATCAGACATGGCTAACTGTAAGAACACGCGACAAAATTCTCTGTTTTTAAAAAAAACCGGGTCTAAATCGGATCATCGGTTGTCGAGTTATGATGCCAACAGACAAACGCGTCAAACTTATAACACGGAAATCCGCTTATTTAAGGATTGTTAAATATATAGATGTTAATATGTACTTAGATTGTACTAGTACAGTAGCGTTGTAGCTGGATACATGTAGTAAAGACTCGAACAAACACATACAAATGTACACACCCCTTTCACCCTTACACTCTCTTCTACACAAACACGGTCACACACATTTCCAATAAACACATCCATATACACACACATCAAAACTTATGTCTCCCTATAGGCGTTGTTTTAAAATAGGAAATCTTTAATTGGCAGTATGTTTTTTAATGGACTTTTTTGTTTTTAAATTTAAGTGCTGTAGATTTTGTATGTAAGTGCAGGTGAGTTTGACATTTGGAGGTCTAGATGTTGGTGACCCCCCACATCTAGACCTCCAAATGTCAAACTCACCTGCACGTGGTGCATCCTGCCGATTAACGAACGAGTCCCTGGCGACCGACTAGTGGCGGTATAACCACTCAAATTCTGGCTGGGTCAAAATACCAGAAGCACGATGACGGGCAGCAGCGTCATCGGGGCAAGCGACCCGGCTACTGCGATCGCCAACCAGCAGGCCTAGCGTGGCGATTATGGCATTACCTCCCATGGATAGCGTACAAAGAAAACGGCCCCCATTTCCCGTCCGCCCCACTATCTGCGCAAGGTGGCTGGCAGCGACTGGATGAGAAGAGCCGAAGATCGGGCTCAATAGCGCGCCGTGGGAGAGGCCTATGTCCAGCAGTGGACTAGGGTAGGCTGCTGCTGATGATGATGATGTAGATTTTGTAATAAATAAATAAAAATAAAAAAAAATATTCGTGAAAAATCCCTGATACGGAAGAAGGCAGTGCAAACGTGATTGTCGAGAAAATGACAAAGAAGTCGCCAAATGCGAATACATAGAAAGAGAATACCGATGAAAGTCGGAAGTCCTTCTCTATGACTCAGCCGAAACTAACCGGAAGACTTCCAAACCCGTATTTTATTTAAGTTTTTATAAAAGTTTCCTTCCTATGTGAAAAAGGCTATAGGTAATGCTAAGTTATATTTTATGGGTTTATGTTAAAAAACAATCAAAATCAAAATGTTTTTATTGTAAGTAAGTACCTTATAGTACATTTTTACAAGGTAATTCTTTTTCACTCTACCACCGCTTCGTAAGGCGCTGTAGCCGAAAGGAACGAAGCGGCGCAAGAAACTTTCAGCAGCACATCTTTTGAAATAAATATAAATTACAATCATATATGTACAGAATGTGCAGAGCTGGAGCTGAATGTAGGACCAAGCCTCTTTATCATTACGTAGTCATTTCTTTTATGTTATAATAACCCTTTTTACATAAGGTCCGTCTTATATGGGTCTTAAGTATCTTATTATAAAATCGTACACAGTGACCCATAAATGACGTGTTAACTTTACTAAGTCTAAAGCGTGGGACTGCAAGTTTGTTTTTGTTTCTGGTATTGAATGGTATAAATTACTATAATGATTTAGTTCTACGTATAGATCCTTGAGCTTAGAAATGAAATGAGTTTTTATTTGCAAGATTATACGTAATGAAGGATGCTTTACGAGGCTACTGTTACGAAATTCTCCTCTCCATTAGTTTTATTTTGTCATCACTGTATTATCTTTATTATATTATAATTTTTTTTTAATTTTTTTTATTATTGTTGTGTACATATTAGGTTTTACTATTTACTAATCTTTGCGTCCTGAAACCAGAAACTGGTTTGTCTGGGAAATTATATTTTTATGTTAGTATATAGTATTTATTTAATTGTATGGGAAATTATATATTTATGTTAGTATATAGTATTTATTTATTTGTATATTTATGTATTATATTATATTTATGTACGTATTTTCTATTTTGTATTATTAAGTAGGTATATTTATTTAGCATATAGGTGTATACTTCGCCTACCTTGATATGAATCAAATTGTCATTTTATGGGGTTTGCTGGAAGAGATCTCTCTTAGAGATAAGTCACGCCCTTTGTGTTTCACATATTTTTTGTATTAGTTGTATTATAATGTTTGTGTACAATAAAGAGTTAATATATGAAATTCTGAAATAACGTCCAAATCACCATATACCTACATCTTTATTGTGAATCATACGCCTCTCGTACAAACGGTACAGGAATTGGGTCAGAGTACCCATTAGTTCTCGAGGAATTTACCAGAGGGCGTGTCGTAACCATAACAAACTCTTGATTGATATAGGTCTTTGCATCTTAAATTTGTTATTTATATGTTTGTTTGTTGAATTGTAAATGGGACGAAGTTTGGTTACGAAAACATTACGAAAACAATGACGTCTTATTTTGGTGTTAAAAATAAGATCAAAAACAAAGGGGACAAAAGGAAATCTCGCTACTGTAATGAGGAAAAATATTGTCAACATCGGCGTGTTACATATTTATAAGTGGAGCGTCGGTGGCACAGTGGCTAGGATACCGGAACCACGCAGTGCCATGTACCAATGAGTTTTTCGTATTTTTCGAAAACTTACGTACCTACATTTACCGACTGCTCTGACGGTGAAGGAAAACATCGTGAGGAAACTTGCACACTGAGATGACCAGTGTGTAAAATGGGTCAAGATGATCCTCAAGGGTCGAAGTGCCGCTGGGTTATTCCCGGACCCCTATCATAATATAAGATAAGATACATATATAGAATCTTATTTTTACATGATATGTAGCTAGTGGACAAAACAAAACTTCAGTCTTAAAAAACTAACATTTAACTGATGTTATATGCACAGAATACTAGGCGAAGCCTAGGGATGATAATGAGGAGCTCGTAGCCTCGTTGCGAGCACGGTCCGAAAGCGATCGTGCAGGTTAAGCGACGTTGGCGCGGTCGGTACCAGGATGGGTGACCGCTTGTGGCATATTTTATCTGAGCTCCTCCGTGCTTTGGAAAGCACGTTAAGCAGTCGGTCCCGGTTGTTGTCGTTCGATAGCAGTCGTTAAGCCATGTCAGTGGTCAAATAGGTTGGCTACTAACCATACGATAAGCAAGCAAGCAAGGGAAGTTAATGGTTTAAGTTAGAGTTCATCTAAGCTCGATTTGCACCAGTTTTTTTGTTTGTTTTCTAAGATCTTTATTTATCTAAAAAAAGCATAGGTACGAGTATCACATGTTCCACCGACAACGGTTTGCAAATCTTTTCTGCTATTTGATAGTGTCGTTGAGATACTCTTTTATGGAGTAATAACATTTGTCTAGAAGCCACTTGGAAATATTAGTTTTAAATTATGCTACCAGAACCATTTTTAAGGCGACTAGGCAGATTATTATACACTAAAATTGCCATACAGAAGGAATTCTTTTTATACAAGTCTACTCTGGAACTTGGCAAATAGAGACGGTTCTTGTATCTTGTAGACCTCTAATAAACAATACAGACTGACTACTTAATGTACATTATTATCCTAAGTGTAAGTAACATAATTTAAAAAACAGTTTCTTAGGCTAAAAACCCTATTATAAACTTTAGTCCATGATAATAATAATAAAAAATACATATGTAAATTACTCTGCACATTAACTGTAACATAGTTTGCGTTTAACTAGATATGTTAACTTTGTCGAGCTCACATTTATTGCATTATAATATAACGATACGATTTGCACCAGTGAGAATCACTACACGCTAGCTAGTTCATGTATTCCAATAAAGAAGTTATTCAAATCTCTATTACTAAAGCAAATACCTATTACAAGGGTTTCTGGAGGAAACCTGCACACTGAGATAACCAAACCAGTGTGTGAAATGGGGAAGGCAATGCAAACCACCCCAATAAATCTGCCAAAAGAGTCATTCTCTATATAGTTAATTCCGTAAAATGACATAACCCACCTACCAATCCCCGACGGAGTAGACGGAGGAACCACCTTCAATCACAGATAATTCCACATTTTCGCCGTAAGATTTGGTGGAAAACGTGATAGGTGGCGAGCCTATCGCCGTCTAGTAGGTGTAGAATAGTATCCACTAAGATCTTTAGTCGCCTCGTACGACACCCAAGGAAAGAGTTGAGGTGGTATACTTTAGGGTCGCACCACACGTCACCATAAAACGATCACGACCCGTATCAATGAGGAATACAACTTTAAAGATCCACTTACCATTTATTGCACTGGTTAGTCTTCGTCTGTCCAAGGATGCACTTGCCCAGGGTGATTGGAATAGGAGGGGCCTGGCCGAGGCAGACCTCTTCGTAGTCAGGGCAGCAGTCGTCCAGGCCTCGTGTCCGGTTGCAGAACTCGTCACAATAGCAGAGGGTGTCTGTGGAACACCATGAGGTTAAATTCAATTCAGTTACCAAAACACTGACGTGAAAACAACGCCTACCAGTGAACGAGAGAGAACGAGAGATGATTCTACGTTACTTTGGGGATAGGGTTGCCAGATGGTCGAGATTCGCCTGGATTCTCCCGACATTTCATATGATGTCCAGACTCCCAACAAAATACAAAATCTCCCGCCAGAAATGTCTTTATAAGTACCAATACAAAGAGGAATCGCATGACCTTTGATTTAATTAAAGCTGAGCTAGTAATTAGACTTAACTTCGAGGAAAATTTTTTGAATTTTCTTTCTTAACGCTCCTAAAGGATCCAAATTGGTAAACTCCGTAAAAAAATTTCAATATACATGTGGCAACGTAAAAATTAAGTTCATTGATCTCAATATTGTTAATCATGTCTAGTTTTTTAGGAATAAAAAGCAAAATTTTTATTCATATTATTTTATTTCTCCAGACTCCTCCTCCTCGCGTCGTAATCCTCAATGCTGAGGGTCGTGACCACCTTTAGGTATCACCTTCTGGCGGATGATCTTCCTCCATTTATTTCTGTCCCCGGCGGTGTGGATGGCATCGTGAATTGTAGAGTCAAGGGTGGTGCGGATTTGGTCGGACCAGCGCATCGGAATACGTCCTCGAGGCCTCTTCCCTCCATTTTTCCGGTCACAATTAGTTTTTCGAGGTTGTCACTGTCTTTCCTGGCAATGTGACCGAAATATTCGAGAATTCTACGAAGGCACTCGGAGGACAGTCGTGAGGTGATTTTGCTGTTGATTTCTCCAGACAACAACTCCAAAATCCCGACAGTTTGAAATTTTGACCAGATATTACCGTTTTCCGATCTGACAACCCTACTTGGGGACCCGAACTTATCAAAGAAAGATAAAGGTCAGAGTACCACTGTCGATCCTTGTTTACAGGAGTAACAGAGGAGCAGAGGCTTGTTTCTCAAAACACTTGAAAAATTGAAAATTGAAATCGTTTATTTAGCGCTGTAAACACCAGAATACAGAATACAGAAGTATACAAAGTTTAAAACATGCAGCACAGAACATCTGGTGTGGTACAGCTCAGCATAATGCTGAGGCAAGCCACAGCGCTGATTTTCAGCTGGCCCCTCAGTGACTGCACGGACGAAGAAAGCAACAGTGTGTGCGTGTTGTGTTGTATGAATGTGTTTGTTTGTATGAATGAGTATATTAGTGTGTATGTGAGGTACTGAGTGTGTGGGAGGGTGATGGCATGGTGCGGGTGTGGCATGGCATTATGTGTATGAAAACATAGAAGGACACTTGAAAACATAGTTTAACACGACGTTGACGTTAGACCTCAATCTCGCTCCTCCGACAACAGGAAGCGTTTATATAGGCTTTAAAAAAAAATGTTTATTATATAAGGAGAGCAGACGAGCAAACGGGCCACGTGATGGTAAGTGGTCACCGTCGCCCATAGACATCTCACCTCACTGTATTAATATTAGAGGGTGTTTGATGCGCTGCTAACCTTGAGGACTAAGATGGAATGCCTCATGTGCCGGAAATTACGCTGGCTCTCTTACCCTTCAAACCGAAACACAGAAATGCAAGCATTTCTGCTTCACGGCAGAAATAGATAAGAGGGTGGTACCACCCCAGGCGATCCTTCACTTTAGGATCTACCACTACTATATAGTCCGAATAAATAACCATCTCTTATATAACATTTTCCATATTGATTTCACACCTACTACCTCTTTCTCAAGATCGCTCTTAGCGATAAGGCCGCCTAAATTGTACTTCACTATTTCCTTTTCTGTATTTTTTTTTCTATTTGTGCATTACTTTACTTTACGTGTAACAAAAACTAGAAAATAAAATGCCCATGCCATGCCCTTGAGTTTGTATTTTCAACTTGAAAAAAGTGATTATTTAAATTCTCTAAACTTTGTGTGCTGATCACGTCTCCTTATCTATACCTATTATCTAGTGTTTTTATGAATGGTTGCGAAAGTAGGTCCTGTGTTTCCAAGGATTATGGCAAGGTTACACATTGTTTGAACAGCTGAAGACTGGTGGATTCTCGTGTCATACAAAAACAAAGGCATTGTAACGAGGACAACATGAGTTTCCTTAACGCCTTGGTCTACTTTATATCTGAATTTCAGTTGGAGTTTTCCTGTTACCTTTATGGGATCTTTATTACCTACTTTGGATTTTGTAACTCCCGACCAAAAGTTTTACGCGAATACAATTGTGTTTGCCTGTGGCACCATTAACTCAACAATTGATTATCAGATTTGGATCTAGAGTCTTGGAGATAGAGTCTGGCATCTACCAGGATTCGTCGTCTATTAGCCTTTTAGCAGGTATTTTCCTGAATAGAGTGCAGCTAGTTATGGAAGGTGGAAGACTTACCAAGTATCCTGTGAGAGCAACTATCTAGCCTATCACTGCAGCAGCGTCGCTCCATCGACCCCCACTTTCCGCAGTAAGGTCCTGGGGGGAGGTCTTCCCCGTGGTAGCCAGCCGCTACCGCCAGGGTCGCGGTGAGAAGCAACAGATGCATTCTGGAACAAGAAAAAATTGTGTAAGTATAATACGTATAGGTGAAATATTCCATACATGCAATACTTTTTTTTTACATAACTTTACGCTATGTCAATTAGGGGTTGGCAAAGAGAATGGAGCGCCACGAATATCTGTCGTGGCACGCCTCTCTTGCTTCTTCTACAGTCATTCGTCGTTTCACGCATGTTCGCCGTTGGGGTCGTCTGCTCAGAGCACTCTGTTAATCTGATCTTTAAAGATCAGTCTAGAACGACCTCCACTTTTCCTTTCACTTACTTTCCAATGGGTATACCTAGAATCAGTTTATAGACGCATTGATTGATTCAAAATCTGGGATGGTGTTATAGGATAATACTTGCCAGAACCCAATGAATAAAAAATCGAAAGCAAAACTTAGAAATGAAGAAAGTGATTTATCTATTAGGAACAGCAATATCTGACATTCTGATTATAAATTTAGAAAAAAAAAACCCTGCTATAATCATAGACTTAGTAATCAATTTACGAAGACTGGACACACCTATCGTAGGCACAGTTAAATGCAAGTATTAGGTCTATTAGGTAATCTGTGGTATTACCAAATGTGAACAACTTGAAACCTAAATTGATTTACAATCACATGTTATCAACGATTAGAACATTGGTGGCAATTTGTAAAGTCGTTAAAAAAAAGTACGAATAGCCATAGAGTATGAAAGTAATGGATAAACAGACATATAAGTGATATATACAGAGCAGACACCCTCAACAGCGAGCATGCGTGAAACTACGAATTACTGTTAGAGGAAGCAAGAGATTCGTGGCGCTGCATTCTCTCTGCCTACCTCGCAAAGGACATAGCGTGAAGTTACGTATATATATATATGTATGTATTATAATTTCTTATTTTATATTGCGGTGCCCTACTCAGGGTTTCATGTATGAACCTACACAAGATGAAGCTGGCTGACAGCACATCTTGCAGAGCCTGTGGTGAACAACTGGAGACCGTTTCACATCCCTCAGTGAATGTCACGCTTTCGCGGCAAAAAGGATGGGTCTGCTAGGCTCTGCCCGTCCAGACCCAAGGGAATTCAAATCCCACTAAGACGCATAGTCTTGCTCATGCATGACATATTCGGTGAAGTGGTCAAGGGATAGGTACTAGGGGTTGAACACAAAATATCCCAATGGGTCGAAGTGTCGCTGGGATCCCCGGCACCCATCCGAAGATAAGATAAGATACTCTACATTCGCGCAGTTCATGCCGCCTCTACCGAATCATTTCTCACTCTACATCCGCGCAGTACGTTGACCCATTTCCTGCGCGTGATAACGTACGAAGGTAATGTTTGCCTTTGATTGTAACTACGCATTACGCAGATTTACGATCGCCTTTAACAGAAAGCGCTTCTTATTTGCGATTTATTTGAGACATTTGGAGAATTCTAATGTTTTGCAAGAATTCAGATATAAGTAGATAGATCAAGTAAATAGAAAGACATCGTTCTTGTAAATTATCCAAAACTAAATTGCAAAAAATATGCTATCCGCTGAAGATACATCAAACTATACAGGATGGAGATGGGGTAGTAAAGGCACTGCAGCTATTTATTTACTTTTATTTTTATTGATTTCTAAACCCGCATTTGACCTCGATCTCGCCTGGTGGTAAGCGACGATGAGGTCGACGATGGAGCATGCGGGTCCAGTAAATGCCTATTCACTCTTGCATTGAAGATCCCAAGGTTGTAGGTTTCGGGAAATACGGACGCCGGCTGGCTGTTTCATTCCTTAGCCGTTCGTATAATGAACGAAGAAGCAAATCGCTTCGTACGAACAGATGGGATATCAACACCATAAGGATGGAACCCCTCCCCGCGCCTCGCGCTTTCTGAATCATTGTAGCTACAGGAAAAAGTTCTTAGGAAACCTTCCCTAACTTTTGGAGTTATTTACAACTGCATTCACAGATTTGGAAAAAATGGTACTGTTAGCAAGAAAAAGGGCTCATGTTTTCTTTTTATGGTTCCTATTTCTTATATAGATTAAAAGACTATGGCACCAACAGAGCTGTCAGAAATTGTAAAAAAAATTGGATATTTCCTTCAATACTCCGAAAAGCATGAATAAGCAGAAATATATCAAAAAAGAAAAGGCACCTTAAAATTTCCCTAGTTCAGAACCTCTTTTTTATATGAAAACGTTTTTAGGCATCCATTAACCTGAACAGAATTTTTGTCTACGCCACTGAGATCTAGACAGGAGTTCCAGAACTGGCGCCGTATTAATTTCAGGCGTCACGTTAATTGCTATGAGGAATGTAGATAGTAAACTATGTAGGTACTAATTGTTTTGACATTTCCACCAATTAGAGTCCTGATTGAAGATTGAGGAGCGGCTGCAAGGCCGAAAGATGACGAAATTAATCTGCGTTATTCTTTTTTTGAGAGATTTTTATTGCATGAAATCATGCTGTCTTTCATTTTATGTTTGAAATTAAATGAAATTATATTTGATATTGAAATTGCACGACCTAATTCCAGCATCTCCTTTCCGCCTTCGGACTACCAGGGGTTCCATCCTTATGTTGTTGATATCCCATCTGCTCGTACGAAGCGATTTGCATCTTCGTTCATTATGCGAACGGCTAAGGAATGGAACAGCCTGCCGGCGTTCGTATTTCCCGAAACCTACAACCTTGGGATCTTCAATGCAAGAGTGAATAGGCATTTACTGGACCCGCATGCTCCATCGTCGACCTCATCGTCGCTTACCATCAGGCGAGATCGAGGTCAAATGCGGGTTTAGAAATCAATAAAAATAAATATTTGCCAGAACATAATGAAAAATACAGGTGATTTAAAAAAGCATAGGTCTCATATGTTCCACCGACAAGATATGCAAATCTTATCTGCTATTTGTTCGTGTCATTGAGATACTCTTTTATGGAGTAATATTTGTCTAGTAGCCACTTGGAAATATTAGTTTTAAATTGGCTAGCAGGACCATGTTTAAGGCGACTTGGCAGATTATTATACATTAAAAATGCCACACAGAAGGAATTCCTTGAATACAAATATACTCTGTTTGTCTGTGGTATCTATAATATAATTATCTCGACAACCGATATGATCCGATTTCGACGCGGTTTTCTTTTTTAACCCCCGACCCATCGAGGGTGGTTATAAGTTTGACACGTTTGTCTGTCGGTCTGTTTGTATGTGGCATCATAATTTAACAACAAAAACGAAGAGAATTATGTCGAGAGTGTTCTTAGCCATCTCTGATCAAAAGTACCAAAAGTCCAAGATCTGAACGACTTTCTTTGTTAGTATAAGGGGATCTCTAGATCGGTCTATAATCTCAGCTTTCCTGACAGTTATTCAGCCCGTCCGTAGGCCTCTGACATGATAATTTAACACATACATACGCTCGTTTAACTGCCCGATCCTCCCCCATCCTAGTGATGTGTCCGAGCCATCGGAGTCGAGCCGCTTTCGTCTCTCCCATAATGTTCGGCTCGTTCACCATCTCTTCTATCGCCCTAACGGACGACGTCCGGTTGGACGTCCCAGATACCGCTGGCGCGATGAAGCGGAGAAGGATCTGCGGGAGCTCCGGGCGCCTGACTGGCTCGAGACTGCGCAGGAGAGAGAGCGATGGCGCTCTTTGGTATCGGAGGCCAAGATCCACTTCGGGTCGCGTATCGAATGCACATGAGAACTAGGCCAATTAATGCTAAATTAAATAATTTGTCCATTGTCATACGCATTCGCACACATGGCTTATGTCACATGTGCTTTATTTGAAGGTTGCCGCGCGATAATACAATGTTTATTTAGATTTATATCATTGTTATATTTGTTATATGTACATTGGAAGACCCATCACACGTGTCAAACTTATAACACGCCCTCCTACGATCTACGGTTAAAAAGCAAGATGGATATCTCTCTACAACGGTTGAAGTGCCTTATTTGCTGGCAATGATGCTGGCTTACCCTTCAATACCATACCATGTAAATAGGGGGTATTTACATGGTATGGTATTGAAGGGTAAGCCAGCATTCTTTAGGTGCCCTGCAACTACTGCCGTTCACAATCTGGATGTGCTCGGTAATCTTATGCGTCTACTGTTAACTACCATCCACACACACGCACCATGTCATCACCCTCCCACACACTCAGTACCTCACATACACACCAATATCCTCATTCATACAAACAAACACACTCATACAACACAACACGCACACACTGTTTTCTTCGTCCGTGCAGTCACTGAGGGCCAGCTGAAAATCAGCGCCGTGGCTTGCCTCAGCATTATGCTGAGCTGGTGTACTTTTTGGTACTGTACCGCACCGGATGTTTTGTGCTGCATGTATTAATCTTTGTATACTTCTGTATTGTGTTCTATATTCTGGTGTTTACAGTGCTAAATAAGCGTTTTCAATTTCAATTTCTTTCAAACCAAAATCATTCTTGAACCCAAGTAACTCAGACCCTGTCATTGGCGCCACTACGTGCCCAGAAAAGTATGTCACATACATCACCCGACGGTAGGTCAAGCGCATAAATAAAAATTAACACCTTCAAACGTCACTGTGTTTACGTCTAGAGTGACCGTTTGGAATTTTTATAAGGGTATCAGATTTCGAACGTAGATTACGTAGTAATGTATGAAGTCATAGGGTATGAAGGCGTAGAGGCCGTACTCCCAGGTGGGAGGTCCGGGTTCGAACCTCCCACCGTCGGGTCGGGTGTGACGCTGACGCGTACTCACTAAGTGTACTACTATACTATACTATATCTATAAAAGGGAGCAATAAGTCCGCCGATAAACTGCTAAGCAGTTTGGCGGTATACACTTATATATTACTGTACTGTGTAAAAGTTGAATTAAAAAAAACCATGCAATGTCATGTCATAAATAAAAAAATCAGAATTATTTTTGAATAAATTAAAAATGTGGTTATATCTTATCTTATGATAGGGGGCCGGGAATAACCCAACGGCACTTTGACCCTTGAGGATCTTTTGTGCCAACCCCATTTTACACACTGGTCATCTCAGTGTGCAGGTTTCCTCACGATGTTTTCCTTCACCGTTAGAGCAGCCAGTAAATTTATGTAAGTCTTCGAAAAATACGAAAAACTCATTGGTACTTGGCACTGCATGGTTTCGAACCCGGACCTCCCGCATGGGAGTCCGGTGCCCTAGCCACTGTACCACCGACGCACTTTAAAAAAAATTGTTGATATAGGTTGTGCATTTTATAACATAAACGAATTTTATAAATAAATAGGTAGGTTATAAATAGTTATAATAATGTGAAATAAAAACACAAGTTTAATAATATTTGACATGAAAACAAATTGTAAACTTATAAATTATAATACTTATACTAAGAACATTTGACATGTAAATTAATTTTATGAATAAATTATGATCATGTACCAATGAGTTTTTCGGGTTTATCGAAAGACATATGTACCTATTGCAAATTGCAATAGTAACGGACAACATTGTAAGGAAACTTGCACACTGAGATAACCAGATTGTGAAATGAAGAAGCCAGTGGCAAACCACCACATAAAATCTGCCAAGGAAGTCGTTCTATGTGGTTCAAGCCGCTCCTTTAAGGTCAAATAAGTAAAGCGACATCATCATCATATCATAGGCCTGTTGCGTCTATTGCAGACGATTTAAGTAGCGTCGCGAAGGCATCTCGTTTCGTGGCTAAATAAACCTATAAAGCGACATAGTATTATGGAAACTTCCCTGTTTTTTTACACTATTTAAGTTTATCTACATCTCTGCTTTAAAAAAATACATTGTATTTAAATTTCAAAGCCGGCCTTAGGAATCGAATTTCATCTAAAAGAAGTGTTATTTTGCCTCACACGATGGATTATAAATCAAATGGTTCTGAATTTACGATCATATTCAAATGTTCCCTTTGACAAACTGCCTTTGCGGCTCATAAAATAGTCACCACAGACTTAGAATTAAGAGATTGACGTTTATACAGCTGCAAAATAATCGTTGTTGTCCGAATTTTCGACAAACTTATTATTGCTGTTCAAACAATAGTAGCCAGTGGTTCAAAGTATGCAGTTCGTTTTAAATAAGTGTAGAAATATGTTTGTTGGATTTATAGAGATTTCATCAACGCCCTTTGTTTTGTCAAAAAAGATAAAGCATAGCTTATTTTACAGCAAACAGGAATTAGTTTACAACTTTTTTAACAACCGCGTTTTGGTCCAATAGTTATCGAAACAAACTCGAATCGTAGTACTTACTCGTATGTATAAGATATTCTAACATTGATATAAGAGTTTGTTTGAAGTTGAACATAACACAGTATGTTTATCATAAAATAACATAAGTACTTACATTCTAAATTATAAGAAAACTTAGCAAAACCTCCATTCGGTTGGGTCTATCTAATGATAATGAAATCTCTATGTAGAGCTTTTGATAGCAAATATTAACTATTTCCTTGATTTACGAAAGTTCCCACAAATGCAGTTTGATTCTTATTTTGGATATTCTAATATTTCTAAACACGATCTAGAACCTAATATCATTCAAAGCATTTGGTTGGTCAGTTTCCCGTTACGCTAATTTTTGCAAATTATTGGGAAATTCAGAATTGTTAGCTCAGCAACTTTTAGAACAAAGTTGTTCAACTTATTCAGTTACCGACCAACCCCCTTTCTAATTTGTCACCACTTTTTTCCCCGATACGTCGGGAAATGTCAAGGTCGTAAGATGTCCAGTATTCCAGATGTCCAACTTGGAGAATGTCAAGTATAAAACCACAGTCTAAAGCAATGAAATGGCCGATAACAATAGTAGAATAGAAACAGCCGCCTGACCCTGCCAAGTGAGAGGATACAGGGATTGCCACGACGCATTCCTTTGACATTGTATCATACACACATTGTCAATATTACAATTCAATAAGTTGACGATGGATTGGCCATACAATGAGAAGCCACGACAGCAATACAGCTTTTGAATGGCAACCCGTGGCAACACTTACTAAACCCGTGTGCTCCATCATCGGCACTAAGGGAAGCTTCCATAGTCTTCAGTACCAAACAAAGCACGAGAAATGAAGCCACATCTAGAAAACCAACACATTCATACAACACAACACGCACACACTGTTGCTTTCTTCGTCCGTGCAGTCACTGAGGGGCCAGCTGAAAATCAGCGCTGTGGCTTGCCTCAGCATTATATTGAGTTGGTGTACCCTTTTTGGCACTGTACCGCACCGGATCTTTTGCATGCTATATTCTGCTGTTTACAGTGTTAAATAAACGATTTCAATTTCAAAACCGTAAAACTGGGAAACCCCAAAATCCCATATCCATATAAATGTTTCGAGTCTTGCCAACTTCTGTTAATCCGGGATTTCCTTGAAGGTTTTCTATTTTTGAGCCTTGGACCCGACCCTGGTTTGACGACTGACAATCGTAAACCACTGACATAACTGTCCATTGGAGTCCCAGACATTGTCCAGCAGCATCTAACAGCGCTAAATTGTCAGATGGCGGTAAAACATCTTTCAACTCGGAAGCATTTATCACTCGAGGACTATTTGAGTCTTTTATGACGTCACGGCATCACACATATCACGTCGTATTGTTACCATGAGCTATTCGCACCGTTTCGATAAACGGGGTAAATATATGAGTTACCTAGTATAGTATACAATGTGTTCTTTTGGTTATGCATTAACTTCGACACTGTACCCAGAACATCGAAGTAGTTATTTTCAATACTTATAACATTTTTTAATTTTATTAAAAAAAATATTTTTATTTTCATACAAACTAAATGCTGCTATAAGTTACTTGTACCTAGTACCTAGTCGGTCTTGGTAGGGAGCTACTTGTCTTGGCTTTTAGATTAAGCTCGGGTCACATTCCGTTACATAAGTTTTTGTATTGAGAAGATCACCGTTTTGTACCAACTGCAACAAAAGGACCTCACTCACGTCCTAATAGTGTGCGACCTGGTGAAGATTAAGAGGAAGAAATTTGGCCTCAATAGGCTCCAAAATGGGAGGCTCAATGTTATTTTGAGCCCTTATCTGATAATATGAAACACTTACTGTTGTTTGCTAAGTTGGCTCTCAAAGTGAGGGCTGACTGACTCTAATAATACTTGAGCTTCCGTTCCCTTTTCTCAGTGACCCTAACGAGGCTGACATGGTCACCTTGCCGTGTACCAAAGACTCTAAACTGAGATTTAAAAAAAAGATACATTTTGTGCTTTATCCGAGTTGGCAACGTCGCATAATACAAGGTGTTCCTTTGGTTATGCATTAACTTCGACACTGTACCCAGAACATCGAAGTAGTTAGTAGTTATTTTCCATATTGTCACATTTTTTAATTTTAATAAAAATCATATTTTTTTCATACATACAACATGCCTTAGTATGTCGTTTTCTTTATCCGGGCTGGCAACGTCGCATTTTGATTAAATTAAACTTGACAATCATGACATAAGTTATTAATGACATGTGCAAACGAAAGGCAAATAGTTTGTTATTGTTTTGTTTCATGTTTTCTTACGGGCATAAATAAAGACCCTTACTCATTGTATAACTCAATTAAATTTAGTAAAATAAAATAGCAAGTATCTCGAAAACGAAGCGTTTTTGAGGATCACTTCCATTGTCAAATATATTATGTAAACGCTACAGAAGTGTTTGGCGAAGTTAATGCATATCCTCCGGAACACCTTGTATAAGTTGTTTTACATTGCGTTGTAGGTACGATACAATCCAATGAAGTGTTCGTAGTAGGGGTCACCAATTGTAGGAACGCGCTATGTGAGGACATGGATGACGTAACGTCAGTTGTATAAAAGGGAAGATCTTCCACCAGACGGGGTGTTGTGCCTGGTGACCAGATGTGCTGGTCCAACTATGGATGTTTGGAACTCGTATATATACGAAGTCCTAGGAAAATTTCTATAGCGCGTTCTACGCCGATGTGAGTAGGTATTGTAACGTTGTGGCGCGCGTCGTGCGTCGCCACAGCGTAATAGGTAATACATTATCTAAGTTTTATCCATATACATTGCATCTGTTTTTATGTATGTCACATTACTTTTATTATACTAAATTTACTGTGTATTAAGTAATAGTAACCTTTTTCATATCTTCACACTACACTGTCGCTAATCTCTTTAATGTCCAATTAACTTCAGAGGTTGTCTGGAAGAGATCGCTTTAAGCGATAAGGCCGCCTTTGTACATATCGTGTTATTATTCCTGTAGTTTTTACTTTTCCTGATTTTGTGTACAATAAAGTGTTTCTATCTATCTATCTTTCTGTATTATTTAATCTATGCGTCCTTCTACTGAAGAATGTTTTTTATTGTATAATGAAAGGAGAGTAGACGAACAAACGGAACATAGCACTGCAGCATTGCTGCTTTGCGGCAGAAATAGGTAAAGACTTTATACAGTTATACAAAAGTGAGCAGCTATAATGTCTAATTCCTGTATGAAGCAAGCATCTTATTATATAAATGAAAAGTTAGCTGGGCTGGGGCCCAATTCGCCTAAATTAAGAGGTACAAATGTATGTATGTATATGTATGTATGTATATGTATGTATGTATATGTATGTATGTATATGTATGTATGTATATGTATGTATGTATGTTAAATTAATGTTTTTCTTTCTTTTCTTTCTTTCTATCTTTAAACTAAATGGTTACTATCTACTACTACTAGTGGGTAATATCCAGACTGGAGCATTATACGATAACATTCCTTAATGCAGCTCTATGCATAATAATTATGATTAATTGAACCAATCTGCATTTAAACGATGCGTTTGCTATGATCCATCTGGTTCAATCGATTTAACGCATAAAAGATCATTGATGTTATGGGGCTCGTTTATCTTTATTTCTCTATATATGGAATGATTTATTAACTTGATTTATTGAAGTTTAAGATGAAATAAAGTGTATGGAGCTTGGAGGAGAGAGGAATCAGTTCTTTTGCAACCTACTAATGTAGGGATATGTGAGGTGGGATGTGTACATATACACACTTAACTATAGGTGTAAGTTGAAAGATCAGCAAGATATGGCGAGGCCATTCCAATTTCCCCATCCATAACCGATATTAAAAAAAATGCTCGTCCATCTGCCCATGCGGATGCATCAGGAGATCGATTCTACTAAATACAACGTAACTAATTGGAATCTAAACTGCATCGTTATGACGTGTTTCGTTTGCTACTATCCACTAACGACCCAATTTCAGTTATGTTCCGATCGAGTCAACGATCGTTCGAACAGTAACGTATTTGTGCATACTAATAAAACTTTTAATTTATACTCAATCGCAGTTGAACGGTAACAGAACGCTTCAACTGTCAAATATAACGATCGAACATAAGTTCCTCCCGAGGTACTTTTGCCCGATCGATAGTAAATCGAAAGGTGGCAGTGGTAGAGTTATGCGTCAGCAGAATGCGATTTGGTGTCCAAACAGAATTGGAACGAAAACTAAATTGAAATTGGATAGAAATAGAACTACAAACGTTGTACCTCTGTGCTGTACTGTTGATCAATTACTTATAGATTTTGTATTCTGTCCTTAGACAGTTTTTTTTGTGAATTATCAAAAATTCAGAACAAAACTACGTTTACAAGGGTATTTTTCTTACGCCGGTATACTAAAGAACCGTGTTGATCTAAAAAGATGCCACAGAATACGCAAAATACCTATGTTTGCGGACAATTTTGTATGTCTGTCTGTTTGTATGGCGACATTCCTTCACGATTAGACAATTATGCACACTCGTAAAATGAACCACGTCTACCAGATGTCTGCATAAGCTGTGTAAACTTAGTATGAAATTGCGTTTTGTGGTCGTTCAGGCGGAAAAAGTGTATTACGTACAATACATCAGACTGTAGTTCTTTGTCGCTTTAATTTATTTGACACTTTTATACGAATGTCAAGGAATCACAACAACAAATTATTGCGACAGGATTCCATCGAATATTGCTTACGTATACGGTACACATTTTCCCACGGGAACATACCTTGTAACCAAATACGGTCACTCCGCACCGGCGCGCATGCGCAAAAGACGTGATTTTTATCAAAATATTTAGTTACACTTTTTTTTTTACATTAGCAACATTTCAACAGCATTGAGTGACTATAGTGGCAATAATATTTCAGTAAAGTAATTCACAAATTTTACAAGAATTTTATAATTGAAAATCATCACTTGGTGTCTAATATTTCGGAAGGATCTATGATCAATCTACGTCACTTACCAGTACGTCGTAATTCCAGTTAAAATCAAAAGATATTTATTTTGCCGGAAAAAAGATTCCTGATACTGCAATAAATATGACGGAGAAAAAATTTAAAACCCACATAAGACGGACCCTTATGTAAAAAGGGTTATTATAAAATAAATGACTACTTAAATGATAAAGAGGCTTGGTCCTAAATTCAGCTCCAGCTCTGCACATCGTGTACATATATGATTGTATTCATAATTATTGTAAGATATATTTATTTCACAAGATGTGCTGCTGAAAGTTTCTTGCGCCGCTACTTTCCTTTCAGCTATAGCACCTTCGAAGCGGTGTGTTAAGAATTCAGTATCTGTTATTTTAAAAATACTTACCTATTATTTAATTATTTTGTGGAACAACTTTGTAGATATCTGTGACTTAATGTGTAATAGTTACAAAATATCGAGGAGATGGACATCTCTATAAAAAAGTTAGATCAGCTGTAGCTCGAGTGAGCGACGAAGATGTTTGTTTTCTTTCCTTTCAGCTACAGCAGGTTTCTCCCGCGCTTTTGTCGCGTCCACACCAGCTTTTTTTCATTGTCTTGCAAATTGTTTTACAGTAGTGCTTTTCAAGTAAGAATGGTGTTTTTTATTTGAAGAACGTCTACAAAATGTGATTAATGTGTGGGACAGTGAAGTAAAGTCAAATAAGACGCTGCAGCCCGATCCGTACTTGGCTGGATTTTGAAGAGCCATACTGCGTCCGGGACGCCTTCTTCTTTGGTTCGGATGGTGCAGAAGCGTGGAAGATTCTCCCAGGTAGCATTGAAATGTGTCACACCAGCATTTTATTGAAGACTTGCAAGAGTTGTTTACATCAGAAATGGCTGTATGGGCTCAGTTCCCTATGCCTTAAAAAAACAACAACAAATCAGCTACAGCAACTTACGAAGCGGTAGTAGAGTATGACGTAAAAATGTACTATGAGGAACTTTCTTTTTAAATAATAAAACGTCTTCTTTTAAAAATGCTCTCAAAAAGCACTTTAGTCACGTTGCTGACACTTTGAGCTGAATTATTGTTATTTGTATGTAAGTATTAAATTAGTGGAAATAATATATTATTATTATTTATTAAGTCCATAGGTAGGTAGGTATATAGGTTAGTATATTATATTACTTAAAGCTATGTTAGTAAAAACTAATAATATAGAAATATTACCAAGCCCGTGGTACCGACCCCAAAGCACTGACGACTACTCGCATTGACATGCAGGTACATCCGGTGCCTCAGGATCGGGGATTCAGGGGACTCGGCGAACGTCAACAGGATGCTGCTGGGACTGCTATTTACTCGGTGCATCAGGAAAGCAACCCTTTTTCGTAAAATTGCGTGAAAGCCATCCACTACAGTATTTCGGCAGCCCCATCAGCATCCTGAAGGCGTTATTATATTGGATCCGCAGGGCATTGAAAGCCTTTTTGGTATAATTAACCCACAGACTGCACGTGTAAAAAGTCTGACAATATATATATTTTTTATATTTATATATGTATTCGTATATATGTATAACAAATTGTATATATCATTATAATTGTTGAGTATGTATTTTATTTATCTACTATATAATTATTATTGTAATTTATTTATGCTTATTATTTACTGTACTCCAAACCTTACCCACCATAAAAGTAGTCTAAACTCTCCTTAATCAAAGGTTGGCTGGAAGAGATCCATATGGGATAAGCCTTTGTACATATTTTAATATTTTTAATTTCTGTGTATTTTTTTTCTTCTATGTGTGCAATAAAGAGAGAGACAACAAACAAACGTTTATTTACTCAAAATACATAGCTTGATTTATTATAGTAGGTACAATTTATTGTTAAACCTGTAGATATCAGGAACGAAAGCCCCCGTGCATGTTTTGTAAAAAAAACTAACAAACAATTAGGTACCAACTTACCTTACCTATTTTTATTTTTTATTTACTACTAAACCCGCATTTGACCTCGATCTCGCCTGATGGTAAGCGACGATGAGGTCGACGATGGAGCATGCGGGTCCAGTAAATGCCTATTCACTCTTGCATTGAAGATCCCAAGGTTGTAGGTTTCGGGAAATACAGACGCCGGCAGGCTGTTCCATTCCTTAGCCGTTCGCATAAAGAACGAAGAAGCAAATCGCTTGGATATTTCGATTCGCTTGATTTGTTTTGTAGTACCTAGTATCTAATCGCATAATAGTACTAGTATGTAATCGCATAATCGGCAACATTCCAGTCACAGACAATATTTACACAAGAATACCGGTGTGTTAAACCACACCTACAGTGCAGCCAGAGACGATAAGACCCAGTAAGATGAGACTATACTGATTAACACCGTCTGCTCTCGGCCTTGGCATTCCGATGGATCTGTTGCCTTAAGGGACTGGATGGTGTCATACCTTAATGATACACCAGCTAATTAAATCCACTAAAGACGGTATTTTATTTAACCCGAGTTTTTAATAGGAGATTATCCTGCATTGTTTTACCACTAGAGGCGCAACTAGATATGTTCCTTTCCACCAAATCTTTTTATTTTTCATTAAGCTCGCCTCATAATAATAATAATATGAGAATATTGTCTCAGCCCTATGCACCACTAGGTGTTCTAGGACCTGAAGAAGAAGAAGAGGCTCGCCTCATGTACACCTTTTTTTGTGCATTGAAGTGTAAATAAATAAATATTTTTACCCAACAGACTCGCGCCACGCTGTCTTAACAGATTTTTTACGTCTGCTATTTTGAAATGGCCATATGATGCCATGATATCATCACAATTTTACTATAGCTTTGAAAAATTAAATTAAAATAACCCAAATAACGAGAAATTTGTGATATCTTGACGTTTCGTTTTGCTTTTCTGTTTACGGAGTGTGCTCGTGGCTCCATCTACGCAACGCTTTGCGTTTTTTGTCCTATTATGTCGATTTCCAAAGACATTGTCAAAAATAGTCAGTGTTAATTTCCTTTGACTGTTGCATTTTTGTGCTGTATTGAAAAAAAAAACGCTATCCTTTCTCTCACATGGGATAGATACGGGCAAGCAAGACCTACAATTGTGCCTTTCAAGTAGCTCGTAGCCTAGCTAGGCTCGCAACTACGAGCACGGTCCGAAATTGATCGTGCAGGTTAAGCGACGTTGGGCGCGGTCGGTACCAGGATGGGTGACCACTAGTGGCATATTTCATCTGAGCAGGAGCTCAGGTGCTCTCGTACGTTGTCGTTCGACATCAGTCGTTAAGCCATGTTAGAGGCCCTACGGGCGGCCTGAACAACTCTGACAAACTGTTGGTCAGTAACCATACGATAAGCAAGCAATAGGAGATAATTCTCCGCCACGTAGCAATCAACATGTAGATACAATCCTTTCCACCGAAGCTTTTTTTTATCCTTCAGACTCGCGCCACGCTGTCTTAACTGATTTTTAGGTCTGCTATTTTGAAATGGCCATATGGTGCCATGATATCATCACAATTTTACTAATAACATTGAAAAATTATAACTCAAATAATGAGAAATATGTGATATCTTGAAAAATTACGTTTTGTTTTGCTTTTCTGTTTACGGAGTGTGCTCGTGGCTCCATCTACGCAACGCTTTGCGTTTTATGTCCTATTGTGTCAATTTTAAAAGGAGATTGACAAAAATAGTCAGTGTTAATTTCCTTTGACTGTTGGATTTTTGTGCTGTATTGGAAAAAAAAAACCCTGTCCTTTCTTTCACATGGGATAGATACGGACAAGCAAGACAGTAGCTTCCTTCCTGTAGTTTTTACTTTTCCTGTATTTGTGTACAATAAAGTGTTTCTACATATCTATCTATCTACAATTGTGCCTTTCAATTTGATAACATTAGTAGTTGCTTAGAAAAACAGCTGTCACATATACACAGACACTGAAGTCTCATCATAAGGGGTTAAGAATTTTCAACCCATCCAAGAGTCTACCTTGATTGGTATTTACTATCCTTTTACCTTTAGCAAAACAGCAATACTTGACTTGCTGTGTTCCAGACTGAAGGGCAAGAGAGCTAGGGAAATTATCGGCAAGGTGAGCAGCGTATCGAAAACCCTGTAATAACATTAAAGTGAGGCGACCCGTTTTCTCTCTAAGGTTTTCTCGTCCACTTTCCTCAACATAACACCTTTATAACAAAAGTAAAAGAAAACAAAAGATAACTTTTACGGTTAACATAAAATTTAATATTTAACATAAAAGTTAATATGTTTTGTTTATCTTATCTTATCAGACAATAATCTTTAAATTCGATCACGTTGCTTAAAGTAGACAAATAAAATAAAATCCGTAAAAGGCTAAATCGTAAAACTTTTTTGTGAATTGATGTCTCTGTCAGCGTTCAGTTAAGTCGTTAACCGGTTTACAAATTATAGTTAAGGTACAGTAAGGATACAAATACAATACAAATATAAATATACTCCGGGCCCTGACTGACAACCAGCGCTGCGGCGGTGGCTAGCGTCTAGCCATATCGTCACAGCATAATGCTGAGTCAGGGACCCTTTTGCCACATATGTGAACTTACTCTAAGTCAAAAAAGTAACTATTTTAAGTAGTAAAATGTAATTATCGTGTTATGTGTGCAAATAAATTTTAATTCAGTAATTCATTCATTCATACTTTATTGCACACCCGGGACAAAAACAAAACATACAACATAAAGAGAGGTACAATACAATTTGCAGAAGACGTTTCATTCATTCATACTTTATTGCACACCCGGGACAAAAACAAACATACAACATAAAGAGAGGTACAATACAATGTGCAGAAGACGTTTCATTCAATCATACTTTATTACACACCCGGGACAAAAACAAAACATACAACATAAAGACAGGTACAATACAATGTGCAGAAGACGTTTCATTCATTCATACTTTATCGCACACCCGGGACGAAAACAAAACATACAACATAAAGACAGGTACAATACAATGTGCAGAAGACGTTTCATTCATTCATACTTTATTGCACACCCGGGACGAAAACAAAACATACAACATAAAGACAGGTACAATACAATGTGCAGAAGACGTTTCATTCATTCATACTTTATTGCACACCCGGGACAAAAACAAAACATACAACATAAAGAGAGGTACAATACAATTTGCAGAAGACGTTTCATTCATTCATACTTTATTGCACACCCGGGACAAAAACAAACATACAACATAAAGAGAGGTACAATACAATGTGCAGAAGACGTTTCATTCAATCATACTTTATTGCACACCCGGGACAAAAACAAAACATACAACATAAAGACAGGTACAATACAATGTGCAGAAGACGTTTCATTCATTCATACTTTATCGCACACCCGGGACGAAAACAAAACATACAACATAAAGACAGGTACAATACAATGTGCAGAAGACGTTTCATTCATTCATACTTTATTGCACACCCGGGACGAAAACAAAACATACAACATAAAGACAGGTACAATACAATGTGCAGAAGACGTTTCATTCATTCATACTTTATTGCACACCCGGGACGAAAACAAAACATACAACATAAAGACAGGTACAATACAATGTGCAGAAGACGTTTCATTCATTCATACTTTATTGCACACCCGGGACAAAAACAAAACATACAACATAAAGAGAGGTACAATACAATGTGCAGAAGACGTTTCATTCATTCATACTTTATTGCACACCCGGGACAAAAACAAAACATACAACATAAAGAGAGGTACAATACAATGTGCAGAAGACGTTTCATTCATTCATACTTTATTGCACACCCGGGACAAAAACAAAACATACAACATAAAGAGAGGTACAATACAATGTGCAGAAGACGTTTCATTCATTCATACTTTATTGCACACCCGGGACAAAAACAAAACATACAACATAAAGAGAGGTACAATACAATGTGCAGAAGACGTTTCATTCATTCATACTTTATTGCACACCCGGGACAAAAACAAAACATACAACATAAAGAGAGGTACAATACAATGTGCAGAAGACGTTTCATTCATTCATACTTTATTGCACACCCGGGACAAAAACAAAACATACAACATAAAGAGAGGTACAATACAATGTGCAGAAGACGTTTCATTCATTCATACTTTATTGCACACCCGGGACAAAAACAAAACATACAACATAAAGAGAGGTACAATACAATGTGCAGAAGACGTTTCATTCATTCATACTTTATTGCACACCCGGGACAAAAACAAAACATACAACATAAAGAGAGGTACAATACAATGTGCAGAAGACGTTTCATTCATTCATACTTTATTGCACACCCGGGACAAAAACAAAACATACAACATAAAGAGAGGTACAATACAATGTGCAGAAGACGTTTCATTCATTCATACTTTATTGCACACCCGGGACAAAAACAAAACATACAACATAAAGAGAGGTACAATACAATGTGCAGAAGACGTTTCATTCATTCATACTTTATTGCACACCCGGGACAAAAACAAAACATACAACATAAAGAGAGGTACAATACAATGTGCAGAAGACGTTTCATTCATTCATACTTTATTGCACACCCGGGACAAAAACAAAACATACAACATAAAGAGAGGTACAATACAATGTGCAGAAGACGTTTCATTCATTCATACTTTATTGCACACCCGGGACAAAAACAAAACATACAACATAAAGAGAGGTACAATACAATGTGCAGAAGACGTTTCATTCATTCATACTTTATTGCACACCCGGGACAAAAACAAAACATACAACATAAAGAGAGGTACAATACAATGTGCAGAAGACGTTTCATTCATTCATACTTTATTGCACACCCGGGACAAAAACAAAACATACAACATAAAGAGAGGTACAATACAATGTGCAGAAGACGTTTCATTCATTCATACTTTATTGCACACCCGGGACAAAAACAAAACATACAACATAAAGAGAGGTACAATACAATGTGCAGAAGACGTTTCATTCATTCATACTTTATTGCACACCCGGGACAAAAACAAAACATACAACATAAAGAGAGGTACAATACAATTTGCAGAAGACGTTTCATTCATTCATACTTTATTGCACACCCGGGACAAAAACAAAACATACAACATAAAGAGAGGTACAATACAATGTGCAGAAGACGTTTCATTCATTCATACTTTATTGCACACCCGGGACAAAAACAAAACATACAACATAAAGAGAGGTACAATACAATTTGCAGAAGACGTTTCATTCATTCATACTTTATTGCACACCCGGGACAAAAACAAACATACAACATAAAGAGAGGTACAATACAATGTGCAGAAGACGTTTCATTCAATCATACTTTATTGCACACCCGGGACAAAAACAAAACATACAACATAAAGAGAGGTACAATACAATTTGCAGAAGACGTTTCATTCATTCATACTTTATTGCACACCCGGGACAAAAACAAAACATACAACATAAAGAGAGGTACAATACAATTTGCAGAAGACGTTTCATTCATTCATACTTTATTGCACACCCGGGACAAAAACAAACATTCAACATAAAGAGAGGTACAATACAATGTGCAGAAGACGTTTCATTCAATCATACTTTATTGCACACCCGGGACAAAAACAAACATACAACATAAAGAGAGATACAATACAATGTGCAGAAGACGTTTCATTCATTCATACTTTATTGCACACCCGGGACAAAAACAAAACATACAACATAAAGAGAGGTACAATACAATGTGCAGAAGGCGGCCTTATCGCTTTAAGCGATATCTTCCAGATTCCTAACCTTCAGGTGATGGAAAAATCATATGATACATAACATACGGGTACAAATGGCGTATGGAATGGATACTACCCTCAAATAAATAAATAACAATAATAAAGAATGCAAGCTGCAATGCAGTAGTAATAATATTACGTAAATACGATAATATATACAGAAATATAATACTTATAATATAATTATTCTTCTTTTAAGTCGTGTTCCTCATTGCAGAGCAGTCGGTAAATGTACGTAAGTCTTCGAAAAATACGAAAAACTAATTGGTACATCGCACTGAACGGTTTCGAAACCGGACCTCCCGAATGTGCCACCGACGCTCTTACGGTAAGGATACTACTTCCAGTTAATAACTCTTTACATACCATTGTGGAATGTGGAGATCACCTTTCCTGTAGTCAACTTTCTGGTATTACGAGTACATCCTTTCATTTGAAATTTGATTGAGTTCTTTTTCCTTATGTTTAAGAAAGATTTACGAATCATGACATATTTTTAGTAGATGCTAGGATATTTTTAATTAATGCTTACAATAGAAAGGGAGAAGAATAATACAAAAATAAAATCTGCCAAATATCAGCTAGCTTTTTTTGTAGATTTTTTAGTGGGTTCATTAGGTCATTTTTGATAAAATTACTAAAAATTTAACAGATTCTGAACCATCAAGAAGTGGATGATAATGACCTGAGGCATCACCCTGTTTCTTTTGATCACACCTGAGGACACCTGTATGATATAGATTTCTCTTGTCTCTGGTTTCAGAGTTTAAAAAAAATATTTTATTGGTAATCTACAGCTATTAACAATTATGTTATTCAAACTCCCGTGGCCAACCTGGAAAACGCTTAATCGCCTGCGAACCCAGGTTGCTTGTTGCGGAGATAACCTACACAATTGGGGGTTTTCCCGCGATCAAGTAATGTGTAAGCGTGGTGTCTCCCCTCAAACCATGGAGCACTTGCTCTGCTGTCCCGCGTGTCCGACCTGCACGCGGGAGGACCTTCTCGAGGCCAACCAGAGGGCTATCGATGTGGCTGCCTTCTGGTCGGGAAACATTTAATTTGGATCATCAACACGAAAGAAGAAGAACAATTATGAAACAATTGTATGAACTTACTACATACTTAAAAAGGCCAATTACAGATTTCCTCGTTTATAATTAACTTGTATACTTATAGAACGCGGTTAACTTTAGACTAATAATATAGAATTAACATGAACATTTCATACATGTTTATAAGACTGAGGACCTTTTGTTGTGGGAGCTAGTCTCTTCCGATAAATATAAATTATGAAAACATAAGGTAATGCAATAAATTAAATAGTTAAGTATGCGTGTATGTGTGTGTGTGTGGGGGGGGGGGGGGGTGTAAATACTGAGGTAATAATATTATCTTTTCAGAATGCCCATTACTGTATCTCACATTTACTGAATCTTTAAGCTCAGTTGGCGCCGGATTAAATGTCGCTTTGTATTAAACTCGACCAGACTAGCCCAGTTAAAAAAAACATACATGGTGTGCAAAATACAGTTCGCTGATCCTAAGATTAATCAAGTAGTTTTACATTTAATTGCGAGTCTGTAAGTTTTAAATAAAATAAACTAACGTTTTACCATTGTTCTGCGTATCTTGGGATGAGGATCTTTTGTGCCTACCCCATTTACACACTGGTCATCTCAGTCTGCAGGTTTCCTCACGATGTTTTCCTTCACTGTTAGAGCAGTCGGTAAATGAAAGAAAGAAAAGAAAGAAAGAAAAAACATTTATTCAACATTGCACACATTATTAAACTTAAAACAATATTGGAAAAAATAAAATAAAAACAATGCAATATTAAAAGGGCACATGCTCAGCATGTGCTGCGGTCCGACCGGTACGGCAGAACCGCAGCGCTGGTTTTCAGCTGTGCCCGGACGAAACGAAGGCATCGCGGGCGAAACGGCAGTCAGGGACTAAAACAAAAATATATTAAAAGTATAAATAATAAAACTACAAATAAATAAATACCTAAAGATGAAATAGGTAACAATTAAAACTGGAAAGAAAAGGGATAGAAATACATAGTGAGTGTCTGTACATTGTGCGGCTCGTCATTCCAATGGGAAGCGGATATGGTATGTGTTGTAGAAAATAATATAAAAATATATATACTTAAATTTTTTTAAATAAAATAAAAATAAATGTACGTAAGTCTTCGAAAAATACGAAAAACTCATTGGTATATGGCACTGCACGGTTTGGAACCGGACCTCCCGCATGGGAGTCCGGCGTCCTAGCCACTAGACCACCTTATGCCTGCGCAATATGGTATATTTCAGATTCTCAAATTTTGACGTTTTGGGCAGGTTGACCTGTTGCCTGTACGTTGGTCGAGATAAAAATATGTTAACGTTTTACTTTTTTTTTCGGCGAGTGCTTTTAAAAATATTTTTGTTATATTTTAACATGCCAGTAACTATTGCATTGATTCGAATTTTAATTCCTTCTTACTTGAAATAAAAAAATCGATAAAAAATAATGGTCGATTCACATAGGTCAAGTGTTTAGCGAAGTGGGTAAGGACAGTGGTGGAGTGTCGGTGGTCTAGTGGCTAGGACTCCGGACTCCCATGCGGGTGGTCCGGGTTCGAAACCGTGCAGTGCCATGTACCAATGAGTTTTTCGTATTTTTCGAAGACTTACGTACATTTACGGACTGCTCTAACGGTGAAGGAAAACATCGTGAACAAACCTGCACACTGAGAGGACCAGTGTGTAAAATGGGGTAGGCACAAAAGATCCTCAAGGGTCGAAGTGCCGCTGGGGTTATTCCCGGCCCCCTATCATAAGATAAGATGAGGACAGTAGTGAACCAATTGGACAGTGGCGAGTACCAGAATGTAACTGAACGAACTTGTACTCGCCACTTCGCTAAACACTTGACCAAATGTAAACAGGGCAATAAAAAAAATTAAAATCAAAATGTTATTATTGTAAATAAGTACCTTATAGTATATTTTTACAACCTCATTTTTTTACTGTATCACCATTTAAAACAATTAGGTCGTATAGTGGACGCTGAAATGATAAAACTGGGGATTCTTCTTATACAAATTATTATAATTTTCAGAAAAGTAAAAACAAACATTTTGGTTTTTTTTAAGGAAAAGGGAACAGAGCCCATACAGCCATGTCTGATGTAATCAACTCTTTCAAGTCTTCATTAAAATGCTGGTATAACACATTTCAATGCTATCTGGGAGAATCTTCCACGCTTCTACACTATCCGAACCAAAGAAGAAGGCGTCCCGGACGCAGTATGGCTCTTCAAAATCCAGCCAAGTACGGATCGGGCTGCAGCGTTTTATTTGACTTTACTTCACTGTCCCACACATTATTCACATCTTGTCGAAGTTCTTCGAGCAAGAAACACCATTCTTACTAGAAAAGCACTACTGTAAAACAATTTGCAAGACAAAACGAAACAAAGCTGACGTGGATGCCACAAAAGCGCGGGAGAAAACTCAAAACAAACATCTTCGTCGCTCACTCGAGCTACAGCTGATCTAACGTTTTTATAGAGATGTCCATCTCCTCGATATTTTGTAACTATTACACATTAAGTCACAGATATCTACAAAGTTGTTCCACAAAATAATTAAATAATATGTAAGTATTTTAAAAATAACAGATACTGAATTCTTAACACCCCGCTTCGAAGGTGCTATAGCTGAAAGGAAAGAAGCGGCGCAAGAAACTGTCAGCAGCACATCTTTTGTAATAAATATATCTTACAATAATTATGAATACAATCATATATGTACACGATGTGCAGAGCTGGAGCTGAATTTAGGAGCAAGCCTCTTTATCATTTACGAGTGAGTAGTCATAATGTGCATAATGTAAAGTTGCAAAAAATATATTGAGCTTGTTCTACATTCCATTTTCGAGATGTTTACATCGAATACTGCGTTCTATTTTCAAAAAATAATAGTTCCACATATCAATAACTAGAATTGGATCGGATCGCAACAAACATATCAGTTTTATTGATTCGTGTGTAAAATATGACCTGTTCGTCGAGTAGCTTTCGGAGATGGCATCTCCGAAATTATGCCAAGGTGATATTATTGAAAATGCCAACAGATATTTTTAGGATGATATTTCCTACCTACGTAAAAAAATGATTTATTCGGAATTGGTGTCTAAGAATTCGCCCGAATGCTTATACGCTCATATGCCATAAGTCACCCGGGTTACAATCTTCTTATTTATCATCTTGCGCTCAGAGGGCAAGTTGACTCCATTGAGTTGCATAACTTGATCTGCCAGGTCTTTGTCCCGGACCATTGCGTAAGGCGGCGTTGTAAGCAAATTAGGTTTGTAACACCGTTCAGCCGCACTGTAGCGCGTTTTGAATCCCCCATCTGCCGCATGAAGACCGCTCTGAACGAGCTCCTGACCACCAACAGGGATTGTGACGTATTTAGTTATGCATGGCCGAGTATCAGAAGAGCATTTCTGTGCTACTGTGAGAGTGTGAGATGAATGTTTTTTTTAAATGTAATTATAAGTTGTAAATATGATATTATAATTAGATAATTAATTAATGTAAGTGGTCTAACCGTTTTAATTAATTGTAATAATAAATAAATAAATAAATTTACTGAACTGTACATTCTTGCTTATATATTCTTGTTACAAATTATTAGTCATTTATTAAAGAAACTATGCTAAATTATAATTTGCCACGATACCTAAGAAACAGAAAAAGGTAGAAAAGTTTTTACACTGTTATGCTTCTGAGGTACAGATTAATAATGAATAATAAACATGTTAATTTTATCTTAATTTATGAATTATTGTGTATGAGTAATAAGAATTAAAGGCTGTTTTTATTTTATTTTTTATATATAAGTTCGTAATAATAATAATTCTAAATTAAAAAATTAAGAAACCCTCGACTTTCCTGGTATCAAGTTATCATGGTTTCAGATGTCAAACTCGAACTACCTAAGTTTTACCGTCTAGAGATCCCATCTGACATCAAAGATACTCCAAGATCTTGGAAACCCCTGATTGGAGAGCGACGGGACGCGTAGCACAGCGCGATTATTCTTATTCTTATTCTTATTCTTATTCATTTCTGGATTTCTCGACTTTTTCGAGCGAAACTTCCCGGGATAGAGAAACTCCGATTTCCCGGGAAATCGAGAACGAGAATTCCCGGGAAACAAGCCCTACCCCTGAACTTATTTTTATAAGACATATCTAAGACCACTTGACAAAATTCTCCGTTTAAATGTTCCGAGCAAATGTTGTAAATTACTTTTATAAACCTCGCCCTTACTCGGCGGATTACGATTTTTTAAAAAATTGTGAACTTACGAAGAAGTTAAAACACTACCATAGATACACTAGCGCCATGAATCTTAAAAAAAAATATTTCGCCACCAATCTTAAATGTGTATCAAAACAAATATAACGTTAAAAATCTAAATAATATATTTATTCAATCCCGGAAATCCCGGGATTATTGGGCATACTTATCCATATTATGACCGTATGTGGCAAGTACCAAAAACAGCCCTACCTACTCCGATCATAGCTTATGATGCTACAGACAATCGCGTCAAACTTATAACAACCCTCTCGGTCGGTCGGTAAAAGATATTGATTTTTAAACCGGTTTAATGACGTTTTCATTATGCAACTGATAGGGTATCAGTGGTGTCAAGTTAATATGAGGATTAAAATGTTTGTTTACAGTCTGGGTGTTGTTTTTCACCTTACTCCGAAACAGTAAAAGTAATTCCCCGCTTTTTACACCGACGGCTTCCATGCGCTCGTGCGCAAGAAGACCGCCTCCTTGCTGCACAGAGTGGAGGGCGGCAACAATGGCATTCTGAAGATGATAGCGGGCAAACATGACTGTCCTATAATCAGACACTGGGTTCGTGTGTTGACCGGGTTCGGGTAGGTCCCGGTGAACGCACCAACTCTCTGTCCCACATCCCACATGTCTGCCTTTAAGTTTTTCTTTGTAAATAATTACTAACATAGTCTTAAGTACCTGCATTGTTACTAACAAATATTGAACCTCTGTTGTTCCAAAAATAAATTGATTTGATTTGATTTGATTTGATTTACTTAGCTGGCACTGCGGTTGGTCCATTCCGTACTACTATAAAGTGATCCATTGTCACAGAATTGTAAAGCTGGCACTTGTGTTGCAAATTCAAGGAAGTTGCAATACTGTATGCAACTTTCTTGAAAAAATGCATAGCATTGTCAATATTTCTGTCAGTGTTGCCATATTAGTCAACTGGAAGATTAGTCAAAATATAAATTATGGTGAAAACTGTTATCGATTAATTCATCATTTTCATTCATCAGAATACAGGATATCAGGATACAGGATCCAAAGTGTAATTGTATAGGTAGGTATACGGTACATACATGGGGTATTTCATATTGAAAAAAATTAAGTACATCAATCAACATACATGGACATTCTGAATATGGATCTGTAATTCGTTTTCCGATATTTAAACTTACACCAGATATATTATGTAATACTTAAACTTGGGCCGACGACTGAGAGAGCGCTCAGGTGACCCCCGCGCCGAGTCGTACCTGGTGCAGCGCATCTCGCTGGCTATTCAGCGTGGAAACGCTGCCAGCGTGATGGGCACCTTCCCGCCGGGTGCGACTCGGGGCTGTTTATTAGATTAATATGTTTATATAATATGACACATATAATATGTTTATATTATATTTTAAGGTTTTAAAATTAATTATTTTAATCTAATTTATTTGTGTTTTGACTGTAACTAATGAATAAAAGTTGACAACTTTAAGTTAACCGATAAAAAAAATAAAAAAAATATACTTAAAGTTAGTAGTTAGTACATAGTGGGTAGATGCTCCGTCCCTTTTTAGCAAAAAAGACCTTAATTATGTTTACAAAATCGGGGTGCCTTTGGCTTTTTTTTTCTTTCGGCCTTGCTTCTTTCAGAACTTTATTAACATCGCAAACTGTATTTTTAACGGCAAACCGCAGCGTATAATCTTTTTTTAAATACAGTTTATTTAGTCGAAATCCGTCAAGTACTTTACTCATACTCATACCATTTATTGCTTTTCATGTGTTACAATTGGTCTTAAAAATGTATATTATCTGGTCATACATGAAACCCTGAATAGGGCACCGCAATATTAAATAAGACATTATAATATTTTAAAATAGTAATAAATACTAACGAGATAAATTGAATTAAATGTCATTATAAGTTATACATAATTGATTTTATAGTTAAGTATTGGTTTTATCATCAAAAAACTCCTGCAGTGAATAGAAACATTTGTTAAGAAGATACAACTTTAATCTTTTATTGAATATCGAGTCTTTTAATTCGATGTCGATACATTTTGAAATTTTGTTATCTTTCGACGCTAGCTCACTTTAAACTGAGTTCAGTGTTCACTTGCGCGGCCTATGACGCCACAAGAGTTACTTTTCTTGAGTATTACGTTACTTTTCTTGGATGACAAGCCTTAACCTAACGTAAGACATTCATTTGAATTCGTGTCAAAAGAAAAAAAAAATATATTTATTTTTATGTTATATTTGTTTAAAATTATCATTTTTATCTTCTGTACCTAATTGATCGTATGTGTGCGCTCTTGGAAATACATTCTTTCTTTAATTTAATTATTTCTTTAATGTCGGGAATGCTAATACACACATGATAACACTGACAAACGTAAGCACACTTGAGCTGTGCTAGCATATTTACATACCTCTTGTATTTTCTGAAAAGACTAGCACCACAAAATAAGTAAGTAGGTACAGAAATGAAGCTACTATACATAGCTCTATCTGGCGCGACGCCCTCACAATCACATGCCGCTCACCGGCAGTGTACAACCACAGGCTTACTACTACCGCGGTAAAATACCAGTTTACAAAATTTTAAGTTCATATTTGGGTCAAAGGAATACATTAATGTGACTGAGACTGTATGTTATTCCGTTTAGGCGCTAGAGTCGCGTGACAGACGGACGGACGACGACGACGACGGAGCGATAGTAATAGGGGTGCGTTTTCCCCTCCGGGTACATTTTCCTTAAAAATATGTGTATTGACAATAGGGTATATGCATGTATTATAGGTTGTTTACGTTGATACGTTACCGTAAAAATATATCATTTACATAAATACGAATATTTATTATAAAAATAAAGATTTAACTTAAATATAATATAAACTGCAATCAAATCGGGCGATTTAAACGCCTCCATTTTGACACGCTTTCTGTGACGTCAGCGTCCACAACAGCATTGACATTTTGTGTGCTGTGGAGTGTTTGTTTGTTGACAATCCAACATGGATGCTAAAGTCACGTTTCGGTCTAACCAATAGCGTTGTGTTTTGCTATTTTGAATTTCTCTCACATTATTCCCACTTTTATTCATTTAAATTCATAATTAAAAAGCGATTAAATAAAAAACAATATGGCGTAGGTACAATTCTGTAGTAATATAGATTACAAAAAAAACCTACTTGACCTATATTGGAATCACATGCATATGCCATATTAATTACAGCTCGAACGTGCCAACCTGATTGAATGGAATTTAGGAAACTACAGCACACGACGACATACGAGTATCTATATGTGTGCTGCCTCGCGCCAAAACGCTAGAAATGGGAGCTTCTATACTGATAGTCAATTTTAACTATTTTGTGCACCTTGTAACAAGCTTCTTACATCGTATTTACTTACGTGGTTTACAAAAAGTGACGATACTCGTTGAAATTGTAATTTTATTGTTAACTTTGTAAAGACATTGTGATGTCCGATCCGTAACCGTTATACATTACAAGTAGGGATGTTACGGAGCTTCGACTCCGACTCCGAAAGGTCGGAACTTCCGATTGATTTTACACCTCCGACTCCGACTTCGGCTCCGATAATTTTGAATCGGAGGTTACACCGAAGATTTGTGAGCAAACATATTCAAATATCAATATTTTATTAAATAGTGTAGGACTACATACAGGAATATGTTTTATTGTCGCAAATGTCATCATAAAAAATATTAGCCAGTTCAGCTATAAAAATTTAAAAAAAAACGGTTTAAAATTTGAACTTCTGAACATCTCTCTTCTACCTCAGTCTGCCAGTGTTCTTAACAAACCTATATTGGTTTTTGTTACACTGTAAATGTCAATGTTTGAATGAAATTATGTAGATTTTCAATAAATAAATAAATAATAATAATAATATTTATAAAACGACGGAATTGAGACAACTACAATTTGTTTGCGGTGTACACTGATTTCTTCAAACCATAACCAATCGAGTTTCTCGCTAACCTACTTTTAGCTTCAATATGACTATGACATTTTTTAAATTAATTATGATTGACACGAATATCTGTCGACATCTGTAAGGCGCAAACGTTAGTTTTTTTCCGACTCCGATAAATCAAATTTAAAATCTTCGGTTTCGACTCCGGTTCCGGTAAAACCACCTCCGTAACATCCCTAATTACAAGTACCAACTGTTACAAAATACCTATTATTCTTTCATGTAGATTTAAGAAAGTTTTTCCTGCTGTTCTGTAGCTAAAATTTAGAACGTCGGACTTTTAACTTTTACCTTTTTGGAAAATCAACTAGTGTCGTGCCGGCCATAAAGAATAGCACCACCCCAACTCTTCCTGCGGGTGTCGTACGAGGCGACTAAGGGATTTTGTGGATACTATTCTACACCTAGTAGACGGCGATAGGCTCGCCACCTATCACGTTTGTCCACCAAATCTTACGGCGAAAAGTGGAACTACCTGTCAGTGGTTCCTCTGTGTTCCTCGGGGATTATGGACACAAAATATAAGTAATAGTGGCCAATTGGGGTCGGAATTCGATTCCAGGTAATCCAATCAGAATTTTTGTATTTTTTCGAAGACTTATACGTACATTTACCAACTGCTATTATTGGCAAACACCCCATTAAATCTGCTAAGAGATTCGTTCTATTATATGTAGTTATTTCCATAGAATGATCACGTCCTTTATCATTGAAGAATACGACTGAGAAGACAAAACATCATCATGAGGAAACCTGCACACCGAGATAACCAGTGTGAAATGGGGAAGGCAATAGCAAACCACCCCATTAAATTGCCAAGAAGGTCATCCTAGTGGTTATAGCGGTGTGTGACTCGTGGTCCCACCTACACTTGTCCCACTATAGAATAAGCACACTCATACGACTAGGAAAAATTCAATAACAGAAAAGCCATTTCCACGACTTTGACATTTTCCGACGTATCGGAAAAAAAGGGTTACGACTCGTGATCCCACTAATTTGACCCACTAGTTGTACAGTGTCTCGATATAATGGGCTCGTGGTCCCACTGGCTGGTGGGAAAATCAGCCACTAAGTAAGATTTTACCTTTTTTCTGTTTATTATTTGAAACATATTTAATGAATATAACGTGTGTCTGGGTGTGTTCCTTTTTTTACTTTTTTTTTCATTTTATTACACTTAGAAATAAAAATAGAGTGGGACCACGAGCCGTAATCTACAACTATTACTGGTAGTCCCACTATGAAGTGGAACCACGAACCTACTTTTTCAGGCTAATGGAACTACGAGTAACGGTGGGACAATGTAGGTGGAACCACGAGTCACACGTAGAAGAAAAATTATGGCGTCTCATTCGTTTGCATGCAGAATGTCCATTTCACAAAAATCAGAGTGAATTTTGTTATGTTATGAATTTACTTATGATATATGGCGCCCACGCGGTCCCTGCCCGGTGGACCCGTCGGTCCACCTGGGAAGGTTGCTGGCGATGTTTGGATGAGGAAGGCGGAGGACTGAGTAATGTGGTGCGCTCTGGGAGAGGCCTATGTCCAGCAGTGGACAGACACGGGCTGATAGATAGATAGAGGGAATTTTATGGAACCTGAAACCTTCTGAATGAATCTTGAAACCTTCTCTGTAGTTAAAACATTTTCAGGCTAAAAGAGATGCCCTCAATACTCTGTATGACAATCCACTTTACCGTATCTATTTATCAATGTTTGTTGATCAGTTGCGAACTGAAACGAATTTGATCAGATCACATTTTTCGATTATTTTGGGCGCGTTTATTTTACTAGTCATATCTATAGATAAGGATATTCGATGTATGTTAGTCTGCCTTTTTCAGAACTAGACATGACATATAGGCCTCTCATATCTAGATATGGTTTTTGAGAAATAGGACGGATTAGGTAGCTTTTCGATAATTTATTAAAAATACTCGTAGATTATTTTATTACGATAATAAGTAAGTATTTTTATACATATTTTTATCAGCAGAAACCAGAGGCTCGACCTCGTTGCGAGCACGGTCCGATAGGGATCGTGCAGGTTAACAAACGTTGGGCGCGGTCGTTACCAGGATCGCTGCCGAACATAGTCAAGGCCATGGTCGGCAGCGAGAGGGCGTGGGAAGCAATGGTGGTCTTCTGCAGGTAATGGCGCAGAAGGAAGGAGAGGAGCGGATCAGGGAGGACGACCCTACGTCCGACCCGATCCGCCGTAGGAGAACCGGGCGAAGGCGGCTGGCTCACGCTCTCCACCTTCCCCCTTAATGAGGGCCTCCGGGCAATGGACACGAGGAGTCTATTGCCTGATAACAGGTCCTCGAGTTGGTCTGGCGTGCCCGTGTTCCGGCACGCCACCACAAGCCGAATGGGGACGTGAGTCACCAGAGTTGAGTCTGGCGCTGGCGAAGTCGCGGAAGTTATGCGCAGGAACACCGGGGGGTTTTTGACCGGTAAAAGTCCGGCATAACCTCTTCGTCTCCCCCATGCGGCGAAGAGGTAAGCATGAGCGTTTCCCCCCGAAAAAAAAAACAAAAAAAAAACGGTTGGTACCAGGATGGGTCGGACCGCTAGTGACACATTTTCAATTGAACCCCTCCGTGCTTCGGAGAGCACGTTAAACTGTCGGTCCCGTCTGCTATCGGAAGACAGCACACATAAACGCTGAACAACTGATAATAAATAAACAAAATAAAATAAATATTTATTCAGTTTCTAATCTTAAGATCTAATACAATGACGATGCCTCCTTTAAGTACGAAATCGCTTTTACACCTTAACGTAACTGAATAAGACAATATAAAAGCTCAAAGTATAAACACAATGAAAAAAAATATTGTTACAGTAATGAAATATATGACTTATTCGATACTAGGCCATTATAAATCGATTTACTATCGATCGGGCAAAAGTACCTCGGGAGGAACTTAGTTCGATCGTTATATTTGACAGTTGAAGCGTTTTGTTACCGTTCAACTGCGATTCGATATAAACTAAACGTTTCAGTAGAACTCACAAATACGTTACTGTTCGATCGATCGTTGATTCGATCTGAACTTAACTGAAATGTGATCGTTAGTGGATAGTAGCATACGAAACACGTCATAACGATGCAGTTTAGATTCTATTTAGTTACGTTGTATTTAGTGGAATCGATCTCCTGAACCGAACCGTCGCTGGCATCGTCGTCGTCCGCGCCTTAAGGTATGCTTAAGGCGCGGACGACACGAAGTACCTAGTTTTTACAAGGTAACGACAATCTATAATATATTATAATCTAATCAAATATCTCTGATGTCCCCCCGAAACCTTGGAACCTCTACCTCCCTTTCACAGAACCCGCCGCCATAGCAACTGAATTTCCTCAAGCCAACAAGCCTCCAACATCCAACCCCAACCAATTATTATAATCAATATTATACAAATATACTTTATTGCATACCCGGGACAAAAAAAAACATACAACTTAGAGTGAATGAATGAATACTCTTTATTGCACAAAATTAGTGTGATACAATGCGTACAAAACGATTAATATAATTTAATTTATTTATTTATTAGGTAAACACAACAGATTACAACCATAGAAACTACAATTATTGCACAAATATAAAACAACAAACATGAGATAGAAAAGGATATAGTGAAGTACAATTTAGGCTTTTAATTTCATTAAGTAAGTACGTATAAATAATTAAAATTTTCTGTAGGAATTTTTCAGGATTGTGAATCCGAATTCTGATTTAGATATAGAAAAAATTAATAAAAAAAAATTAATACATGAATAATTTCTGGTTATTCTCCGTAGGTCCGATTCTCCGATTTGAGCGTCGATGGCGTCGTGGCTGGCGGTCCGAGTTCGAAACCAGGCGATGCCATGTACCAATGAGTTTTTCAGTTCTTTCGGAAGACTTACGTACATTTACCGACTGCTCTGACAATGAAGGAAAACATCGTGAGGAAACCTGCACACTGAGATAACCAGTGTGTGAAATGGGGATGGCAATGGCAAACCACCCCATTAAATCTGCCACGAGAGTCGTTCTATGTGATTAATTCCTTAGAATGATCACGAACCTCAGCAACGACGACTTAGAAACTTGACTTATAAATAATGTCAGGTTCTATATACACATAATTATATATACGTACGTTACTGTAAAGAATTAAAATATTCTGTAGGAATTTTTCGAGCCTTATAGATTGTGAATCCGATTTCAGATTTAGATTTAGAAAACTAGATTAAAAAAAAAAATCATGAATAATTTCCGGTTCTTCCCCGTAGGTAAATACCGATTACAATTTAAGAAAACAAAATAATAAAGCAGTTAGGTAGTAAAGTAACCATGGAATGCCAACGATGATAATTCTTAGACTTGGAAGTAAAATAAAAACTTAAGACTGCATAACTGTACCCATCACGTCCATATTTTTAACGAATTTTGAAAACTTACTAAGTTGTATGCAGTTACCCTAAGGCTCAATTTACATTGCCGCGGAATGGAATGAAGCGAATTTTCGCAACGTAATTGTACATAGCATAATGAACTTTATGTCAATTGTGTAACATACAAACTAAATACGCTTTACCGCTAGGGGAATTCTCGAGAATGCGCGAGAATTCACCGGAAGACGCGCGACCTCTTTTTTGGCTCGTATTTAGTTTGTATGTTACACAATTGACATACAGTTCATTATGCTATGTACAATTACAGATCCAGCAATGATAATATCCTAAAGGCTCCACTGTGTCGTACCAGATACTACACTGACTCCTTTGCTGTCAAGGCAGCACACCT
Organism: Hofmannophila pseudospretella; assembly: GCA_947369225.1. Lineage (NCBI taxonomy): Eukaryota > Metazoa > Arthropoda > Insecta > Lepidoptera > Oecophoridae > Hofmannophila > Hofmannophila pseudospretella. The sequence goes on along the minus strand of OX376332.1, from coordinate 9,029,944 downwards.
ATGGAACTCACTTCCTCGTCTAATTCGGCATTCGGAATCCCTGTCTTCGTTTAAAGCGGGTCTCACTCATCATTATTTGTCGTTGTAGTTGTGCATTTTATTTTCATTATTATGTATACTTACCTATGTATTGTTTACTATCTATTAAATATGTTTATTTATTTATATTATGTATATCTATGCATTTAACTATTTTAGTATACCTACATATTTATATATGTATATCATATTACTTTTATTTTACTATATTTACTGTATATTAAGTAATAATAACCATTTTCATATCCTCACACTACACTGTCGCTAATTTCTTTAATGTCCAATTAACTTCAGAGGTTGCCTGGAAGAGATCGCTTTAAGCGATAAGGCCGCCTTTGTACATATCGTGTTATTGTTCCTGTAGTTTTTACTTGTCCTGTTTTTGTGTACAATAAAGTGTTTCTATCTATCTATCTAATTACGTTGCGAAAATTCGCTTCCATTCCATTCCGCGGCAATGTTAATTGAGCCTAAGAATTAATCAATACAGGTATTTTCACACTTATATTAATAATACGTTATTATTTATCAAGGTTAAATATTTACATATTTTATCATTTCGATAATAACTACGAGTAGAATGTTAGATATCTAAGTATCTATAATTCCTATTACATATTCAGGTTTAAATGCGCAATTTGTAAATCACAATAAACTTCGCGAATTAATCCAAAGGTTAAATTTTGGTACAAGTTCACCTTTATTATTGAAAAATACTTACGTGATCGCCATTTTATTTTTTCAAACACAAACACAGCCAGCCACAGAGATCAAAAGTGTCAAAAAAATAAAACAAAACAGTCTAATTTATTCACAGTTTCCAAACACACTTAAAAACTAATAAAAAGTTGAGAAAAGATTCATCTGCCCATTGTTCTTTTGAAAAAGCACTGGCAGTTAAAAAGGTTCGATTTAGTTTTCTTTTTTTAAAAGAAAAGGAATGTCACTTTTGTAATTCGAAGTTTCGAACGCGCGTTCGCGGGAGATTCGTGTTTCGAACGATGTGCGTCAGTTCGGCGCGGCTGGCGGGGTAGGACTACGCTTCGCGGCGGCTGCCACCTGATTATAACAGCAGTAAATAAATATATGTACACACTCTGTTTAATAACGCGGCAGGTGATGCAGTCATATCAATTTTTACAATTCGTGATTCATTAAAAGTTTCGGGTGCAAACTTTCTTTCAAATAAAACGACCACTTTATACATCGATGTCAAATCACAATGACGTTTTCATACAGTTTAAGATTTTGATATTATTTAATTTTTATTCAAAATAAAATAAAACTAATATAACAATAAAATAAATGCTTAAGCTAAAATTACAAAATACCTAACTATTTTACAAATAAAATACCTGACCTAGGTCGCTCCCTGCAGGGAGTGTCCCGAGGAGGCTGGCGGCGTTGCCCCGCTGTATAGCGAGGCTTATACGCTGAGCGAAGTAGAGGCCAGCCTTCTGGTCCCGGGATGTCTCTACGAGGCGCTTGGCTATTTCCCCGTAGAGGCAGTGGGCTCCAGGGCCCCACGGCCCTAAGGTCGCAAATATGCAATCACCACCCAGGCCCGCATATCTGCGCCGCTTGAGGTTCTCCGCAGATGCTGCTGCTGACCCGGCCTTCACCGCCGTGGCTGGAAGGTGGGACGGGGCAAGGGTGTCGACGCAGGTAGCGTCCCACACCAGAAAATATTTACATTTACAAAAATTTACACTAAATCAAAATTTAAATTATTTTATTTTGAGCTTATTTTTGAGCAACTGCAATTTTAACCCCCAACCGAAAAGAGGGATATTATTCACACTCGGTAGAACTTCATTTTAATTACCAAATGGAAAATAAGATTTTAAACACTTAGTTATACGAATTTTATATTCCTTCTTCCTTCTAAGTCGTGTACCTCATTGCTGAGGGTCGTGATCATTCTAAGGAATTAATCACATAGAACGACTCTCGTGGAAGATTTAATGCGGTGGTTTGCCATTGTTTTCCCCATTTCACACACTGGTTATCTCAGTGTGCAGGTTTCCTCACGATGTTTTCCTTCACCGTCAGAGCAGTCGATAAATGTACGTAAGTCTTTCGAAAAAAACCGAAAACACATTGGTACATGGCATTACCTGGTTTCGAACTCGGACCTTTCGCATGGGAGTCCGACGTCCTAGCCACGACGCCACCGACGCTCAAATTTTATGTAAATAAATAAAAAAAATAGATTTTTATTTTTATTTTATATAAATAAAAATCTTATTTTCTATTAATTAAAAAGAGGGATGTTATAAGAATGTCTGTTTGTTGCTCTGTTTGTTTGAGAGTTAATATCTCAACAACCGATAATCCGGTTAGGATTTGACCAATCCTAACTAACGCAGATTTGAATGGGGTGGTGTTAACTACAGTGGCCGTGACAGTGGGCCGGTCACATCTGTCGCAGACAACCGCTGGGGTAGACGAGTTCTGGAGTGGAGACCGCGTTTGGGCAAACGTAGTGTGGGACGAGCGTCCCTACTAGATGGAGCGACGATCTGCGCAAGGTAGCTGGCAGCGACTGGATGAGAAGAGCCGAGGATCGGGCTCAATGGCGCGCCCTGGGAGAGGCCTATGTCCAGCAGTGGACTAGAGTAGGCTGCTGCTGATGATGATGATGACATTTTTTAAATTAATTATGATTGACACGAATATCTGTCGACATCTGTAAGGCGCAAACGTTAGTTTTTTTCCGACTTCGATAAATCAAATTTAAAACCTTCGGTTCCGACTCCGGTTCTGGTAAAACCACCTCCGTAACATCCCTAGTGTTGACGTTTGTATCTGATGCTTTTTCAGGGTTACTAGACGATTCCATGTTAACTTAGCCTAATATTTATCTCTAATATTGTTTAAAAAAATGTTATCATCTTATCACAAATATTATGCAAGAAAGTGGCCATTCTCTAGATAAATGAAATCTATTTGTGATAATTTGTTATAAGTTTCTGGGAAAAAGTCAATAGGGAATAACATAGTTTAAAAATGTATTGCGTAATATTAACATCAAATAATAATAAATATATCATATCAAGGTTGCCTGTCTATAGGTATTTTATAGGATACATTTCGGAGAGTGCGCATCGGAATTACACAACCTACTTCCAGCATCTCCATTCCGCCTTCGGACTACCAGGCGCGGGGAGGGGTTCCATCCTTATGTTGTTGATATACCATCTGCTCGTACGAAGCGATTTGCTTCTTCGTTCATTATGCGAACGGCTAAGGAATGGAACAGCCTGCCGGCGTCTGTATTTCCCGAAACCTACAACCTTGGGATCTTTAAGGCCAGAGTGAATAGGCATTTACTGGACCCGCATGCTCCATCGTCGACCTCATCGTCGCTTACCATCAGGCGAGATTGAGGTCAAATGCAGGTTTAGTTATACATAAAAAATATATATATAATAAATATGTAACAGCAACTAATAAACAAAATAATCTGGCTCGAAGGATTATATAAATGACTTATTACACTTTTTTTTCTTCTTTTTTTACTAGCCTATATACTGTCCCACTGCTGGGCAAAGGCGCTACACTTGACTGAATTTAATTTGACTGAATTCAGTCAAGTATTTATAAATAAATGCATTCAGTACGCTTAGTCTGCGATTTAAATCGAAAGACCATTTTTGGCTTAAAATACTACAACCGTGCGATACATTTTTTAAATGATATAGCTTAATGTAGTAAACATATGATCTATTAAAAGGGCCAAGTTCAGCTGAGTGTCGCTAGATGTATAGATACCTATATATCTAGCGACGCTGGTTTTCATCTTGACCCTTTCCACTTATACTTTTGCCAAATATACATTACATATTATATATTATGTTCCTCTAAGAGCCTCGATTAAAAGTAATCGGTGGTTATCCGACCTCCCGCCCCGAAACCTTCAGGGAAGAGGAGGGTCGGAGTCCCTGTTAACAAAACTGTGTCTCCTAATACTTTGCTGACCATTGTTGCCGTGTGGATAGCTGCCTGCTTCTGTCCTATGTGTATATTTATGTGCGCGTCCAGTTTGTCACAGTATCTGTGTATACTTTTGGCTACTACTCCTGTTGCTCCTATCACTATTGGTATTACAGTAGTGGGGGTCTTCCAAAGCCGGGTTATTTCTGTTTTCAAGAGGTGGTACTTACTTAACTTTTCTATTTCTTTTGCTCCAATGTTGTAATCTGACGGTACTGTTATATATTATACATATATACATACATATTATATTATATAATTATAGTATAATTCTTTGTACTATAATTTTAAATTGTATTGTAATTTGGCAATAAATATATTTCCATTTCTATAGAGCAGCCTTTCCCAAAGTGGGCGATAACGCCCCCTTGTGGGCGCTGCAGGCCTAAAGGGGGGCGGTAAGAGACCCAGAAAAAAAATGGGGGCGTTGTGTAGAGGCTTGCGGGGGTGATTTGTAATTTCATTTAGCTAAGAGGCCTCTTAGACACCGACTGCATGAGCTCTCGACTCTCAACTACAACTTGTGAACATCAACTAATATTAGTTAAGAGATTGCTCAAACTCGGTTCGCTATTTCTCTCCGCGTAGTTCATATATCTGTCCTGTTTTATTGAATATATGAAATAAAAATCATGTCAATCGGTCGCTTCGTTTCGAAATGATAGTAGACACAAACAAACAAATAAAAAGGTAACAGACATACTTTCGCATTTTAATAGTTATTAGTACTCCTAGATAGGTAATTTTCGTTTAGAATTAATGTTTAATCTCCGCTAATATAGCTCACAATAATTAATTAATTTAATTTGAAGTTATAGTCGTTTTTAAGTAGGGGAAAAAATGGGGGCGCTAAAAAATAATTTATTCTCAAAGTGGGCGGTAGACAAAATAAGTTTGGGAATCCCTGCTATAGAGCAACAGTAACGTTTTGTCTGTTCGTCTGTCGTATTTACAGCCTATAAAACAGAAGCCAGATCGTCGACTGAATTCAGTTCAGTATCCAGTACAATATTTCGTAGCGAAATATTACTTAGTGTAATAATTATTTATTTATTGTCACATGAAAAAAGTAAAGTCTATACAAAGTCTATGTAAAATTATTACCTAACTTTGACACATTTCAAGTTGTAATGAGCATGTATTAATTATGTAAAAAGGTGTCTTTTTAGCCTGTTGAAGTTAACAACAAAATCATGTGTATTGTATAACTTAAGTTAGTTATGCATTTGTTTTAGAAGTCTGCTTAATTAAAAAAAAGTCCAGTGTCAGCTTTCCGAGTGTTGTTTAATTCAAATTGTGGTGTTTTATTCTCAAAAGTTGCCAGTTGTCCAGAATGCAATCAATTCGCTCAAAAGTCTGACATATTGTCTAAAAAATATGAATTATTCAAAACGTTCTTTAAAAATACGATTTACTTTCAAAAACGTCTATAAATGCGCGGGGCTTCCGGAATTCAAAATCGGAATTCTGACTCTAATAATTCCGGAATCACTCCGGAACGTCTGCTGCACAAGGCCTTATTACTAGTGATATAAATTAATTTTAATGAAAAAAAAACCGCCTTCGGATCACTTAAAAGTTTCAAATAATTTACAATACACACGAAAACTTAGGGAGTTTTGGCGGGAAAGTCGCAGGAGAAGGTTCTACGGTATTTATTTTATTGCTCAAAAATTGTTTTCTGGTGATTTTGATAACTAAAATCTGTGTAGTTTTGTCTAGCAAACGTCAGTAACAGTGACAATGTGTTGAACTCTTAAAATAAACTTCTCGTTAGTGGTTCGTTATGTAGTTTCACTTAGTACTGTTCCCCATTGACGAGGATCGTGATCATTCTATGGAAATAGCCATATCGAGCGACGCTCTTGGCAGATTGTTTGCCAATGGGATTTTCCCCCATTTCACACACTGGTTGTCACAGTGTGCAGGTTTCCTCACTATGTTTTCCTTCACCGTTAGAGCAGTCTGAGGCAGTCCCCTTTTTCCGGTGCTGCACACCACCTTCATCAAACTTAATTACTTTTGTCTATTTATTTTTATAATATATTTGTTTAATATTGTTTTTAACTTCTATACCTAATTGTTTGTATGTGTGCGCTATTGGAAATTTCTTAGTTACTTCGAAAAAACCGATAAACTACAAATTTACTTTAAGGTAGTTACTTATCTTATGATAGGGGGCCGGGAATAACCCCAGCGGCACTTCGACCCTTGAGAATCTTTTGTGCCTACCCCATTTTACACACTGGTCATCTCAGTGTGCAGGTTTCCTCACGATGTTTTCCTTCACCGTCAGAGCAGCCGGTAAATGTGCGTAAGTCTTTGAAAAATACGAAAAACTCATTGGTACATGACATTGTATTGTTTCGAACCTGAATCTCCCGCATGGGAGTCCGGCGTTCTAGCTTACAGGTAAGATAAAAAGTGGTTAAATACTGAATTAACGCGTTGAAATAAGGTGTAAACACGTGAAATCTGTTTGCTTTGAGATCTAGATCCTGACGCATTGTTTGTTCGATCTCTAACGTTACATGAATGGAATGTGTGGCATTCGTGGGGGCTTTTCACGGTCGAAGTGTTATTATTATTGTTTTTCAGAGTTCCTGGTTTTGTATTTATTTCTATGCAAGTCATAAAAATGGGTTTAGGAACGGTGCCAAAAATTTTATAGTTAATACCTACCCTAACAGTAATGTTGTTGAGGGTTTTCGATGCGCTTTTAACTTTTAGGACTAGATAAGTGCCTCATGTAAGTACTAGTGAGTGTCGGTGGCACAGTGGTTAGGACACCGGACTCCCGTGCGGGTGGTCCGGGTTCGAAACCGTACAGTGCCATGTACCAAGATGTGCTGCTGAAAGTTTCTTTCGCCGCTTCTTTCCTTTCAGCTATAGGACCTTACGAAGCGGTGGTAGAGTAAAAACAGAATGACGTTGTAAAAATGTACTATAAGGTACTTACTTACAATAAAAAACATTTTGATTTTGATTTTTGTTTTTCATATTTTTCGAAGACTTACGTACATTTACCGACTGCTCTAACGGTGAAGCAAAACATCGTGAGGAAACCTGCACACTGGGGTGGTTTGCCATTACCTTTCCCATTTCACACGGTTATCTCAGTGTACAGGTTCTCTCACGATGTTTCCTTCACCTAACGGTGCAAATGTTCATAAGTCTTTCGAAAAAACCGAGTAACTCATTGGTATATGACATAGAATGGTTTCGAACCCGGACCTCCCGCACGGGAGCCTGACGTACAGCTACTAAACCAGCAACATTCTTTCGACGACACGCTTATACCATATTAACACGTTCACAGTCCCCAAACAAAATTGTTTGACAACTTCACACGTCTACTAATTTAAATCTGTTGTTATGTGACCCAACAAAGGAGACATGGACTTGGACATGGACTCCTTGGATAGGCAGTTAGAGTCCCCAGCGTGGAGGCACTGGATAGTGAATGTGTTAATGTAAAATTCTATGCTTATACTCCTCAGTGTAAATTAGGAATAAGAAACGTCGCACGCGCATGACATTCCTCTGCACGCAAATAGTCCTGCGTCTGCACAGCTCGTAATCGTTAACCCATGCAGGTGAAACTGCGTCGCCCGCCATTGTTTGGTGCACTAAATCACTTTTAGCTGTGCAGTCATGGTGACGCAAGAAGTGCATCGAAAAGCTCATTCATTCATCTCTACGTTATTTTTTTTTTCTTATGGAAATTTACAGACGAATACATAACTACAACAGACTTAGAATATAGCGAGGAGCTCGTAGCCTAGTTGCGAGCACGGTCCGAAAGTGATCGTGCAGGTTAAGCGACGTTGGCGCGGTCGGTACCTGGATGGGTGACTGCTTGTGGCATATTTCATCTGAGCTCCTCCGTGCCTCGGAGAGCACGTTAAGCAGTCGGTCCCGGTTGTTGTCGTTCGACAGCAGTCGGCCTACGGGCGGCCTGAACAACTCTGACAAATAGGTTGGCCACTAACCATACGATAAGCAAGCAAGCAGAATATATAATTAAAAATATGTTAATAATAATTTTCCTCTTATAATCTAAATCAAATCAATCGCAAATCTAAAATAAGATTGACATTATTATAAGTTATAATTATGTCAATCTTATTTTAGATTTGCGTCATGGAACACATTACTCATTAAGTTCGTAAGATGACTAATGAATGAATGAATTAAAATTTATTTCCACACACACATACATAACACGATAATTACATTTCACTACTTAAAAGAGTTACTTTTTTACTTAGAGTAAGTTCACCATTTCACATGCATATGTGGCAAAAGGGTCCCTGACTCAGCATTATGCTGTGACGATATGGCTAGACGCTAGCCACCGCCGCAGCGCTGGTTGTCAGTCAGGGCCCGGTGACACGACGACACGGTACGTAACGTGAGACAGCTGTCAGCATTGCACAACTATATAAACATATCTCAATACAAAATAAGTGTAAAACAACTACTTCCATTCTATTATTATAATAAAAAAAACATTTGTGTAAACTATCTAGCTGAAGGTGGTATGACTCTGTACAGAGTCAGCCTGCGGTGGTACCACACTCATATCTGTCGCAAAGCAGCATTATGTTGACAAATCCGACCTTCTATAAGGATGTGAAAAGGATTGGGAGAGTGTGAAATTAATGGAAACTAAGTGAATTGCAGTATTCTGCTAGAAAATGGGAACTGGAGTTCAAATTCGACACGTGTTTCGCCTCTAATCGAGGCATCATGAGGACAAGAGGATAGCTCTGATGTCAAGGGCGAAGTCCCATTCATTTTACACTCTCCCAATCGTTATCACATCCTAATGTTACCTTTGGAGGTCGGATTGGTCATTCTTTGCGATTGTAAATCCTTCTGGATTTGGTTATCGTTGGGGAGGGCGGATCCGAGGGTGGGTAGCGGGTCCATCTTCTCCAATTAATTATAATAATTAATCATGGATTTCCACAAAGTAACGCCCGATTCCAACAACTATCGTCAGCGAAAGAACACGATAACCAGCAATGTACATCGATAGAACAGAATAGAATAGAATCACATGTATTGCCAAATACATTATGATTTTGAGTCAGCCCTTATCTGATAATATGAAACACTTACTGTTGTTTGCTAAGTTAGCTCTCAAAGTGAGGGCTGACTCATACTCATACTCATACCATTTATTGCTTTTCATGTGTTACAATTGGTCTTAAAAACTCTAATAATACTTGAGTTTCCCTTCCCTTTTCTTAGTGACCCTAACGAGCTGACATGGTCACCTTGTCGTGTACCAAAGCCTCCAAATTGAGATTTAAAAAAAACATCATCAGCAGCCTACTCTAGTCCACTGCTGGACATATGCCTCTCCCAGGGCGCGCCATTGAGCCCGATCTTCGGCTCTTCTCATCCAGTCGCTGCCAGCCACCTTGCGTAGATCGTCGCTACATCTAGCAGGGAGCGTCCCACACTACGTTTGCCCAAACGCGGTATCCACTCCAGAACTCGAACCACTCCAGAATTTATAACAAATTATACAAAAAAAACATTAAAATTTAATGTAGACGCAGATCCTTATCTACTACGTAAGTATCTATGCATATTTGGCAACAGGGGGGGAAAACCAGCAAATGCTGACATAATCGGGTACCAATTATGCAGCACTATTTTTCATTTCACCCCTTATCCCAAGATGTTAGTGGGAGCGATAGCTATCGAGTCGTTCGCGCGCGGATTCCGCTTCCTACAAATACGTAAAGAACTATATAATGAAATTCTTAACTCATCATCATCCACCAAAACGGCTATCACATCATACTTTTGTTTTCATATCCCAACCTTCACCAACCACACTTAAGTGTTAATTTTATGACTCCCTAAATTAGGTTTGACGCACGGCAGAAAAATTACTTCACGTTAAATTTATACAACCATTTAATACTTCCCAAATTGAGGAAAATTAATCCTTCAAGATTCCTGCTCGTTAAATGCTCCTGTCCTATATTTCTGATGTTAAGGGTAGCCCTCTCATAATGTGCGTCAGAATTTATAACAAGCTTCCGGATGAATTTAATACAATGAAAATTAATAAACTTAAATTTACTCTGAAAACATGGCTTGTGGAAAGTTGTTTTTATAGCGTCAGGGAATTTTTGGACGATAAACGATAATTGTCGCTGGTTGTATATTTATATTTTAATCGGATTATTATTAACATTTTGTAAATTTAATATTATTGACATTGTATACATTTTAATGACATTATCTTTTTCTTTTTTGTTTCTTCTCAAAATCTGTATAAACATTATTAAATTGTGAATTCGGTGTATATGCCTGTAAAGGTAAAGTTTAGTGTGACATGTTTATGCAACTATATCTGCAATATATGTAATTCTTACCTAAACTTTTACACAATAAATCTTATCTTACCTTATCTCTAGGGATTTTCTTAAAAAACTTGATCTTGACCTTTCTTACTTGAAGAAATTAGATGATGATGCTGATGATGTATTGCAGCATGATGCAGAGGATGTATTCATTTCTTTTACGTTATTATTGTCACATGAAAATAGTAAAGTCTATACAATAACTTACATATTTATACGATAACGTAAAATTATTACCTAACTTTGACACATTTCAAGTTGTAATGAGCATGTATTAATTATGTAAACAGGTGTCTTTTTTAGCCTGTTGAAGTTAACAACAAAATCATGTGTATTGTATAAGTTAAGTTAGTTATGCATTTGTTTTATAAGTGTGCTTAATAAATAATTTTATGAGAAAAAAAAACGTTTTACCTATTCCGTGAGTTTCATCACCATCAACTTATTCACGATGTTTCATTTGTTTTTTCTGTATTTTAAAATCATCATAGGCCTGATACGTCTATTGCAGACGATTTAACAGCGTCGCAATAATAATAATATATTTAACTTAATAATTAAGTTTTATTTTAAAATAAAACTATCATTATAGGTAAAAAAGAGGCAACTCTTACCACTCTCCCCCTGTTTCGTCTCGCCCCGAGCCCCTCTTACGTCGCGGGCGTAGCCAGATTTAAATGGTTTACTTATAAACTAAACTATCATTTATTTTTCAACACTTTCAACGTCTTGTAAATGAATGGTTGGAAAGAATTGGATTTTTGAACAACCGCAAAATTCCGCCGTCATTTTTCTCGCGTTGTGTTCATCTAGAGATATGGTAATTGGCAATACTATACTTTGGATAATATCAGAAGTGGGATTCAATTTTTTAACTTATATCGAGAATTAAAACGCCCTTATGTGGAGATTTTGGCGGAAATGCCTTTCTCTTAGTCGTATTCCTTTTTGATGAGGGTTGTGATCATTCATCAGCGGTGGTAGAGTAAAAAAAATACTTTGTAAAAATGTACTTTAAGGAAGTTACTTATCTTATCTAATGATAGGGGGCCGGGAATAACCCAAGCGGCACTTCGACCCTTGAGGATCTTTTGTGCCTACCCCATTTTACACACTGGTCATCTCAGTGTGCAGGTTTCCTCACGATGTTTTCCTTCACCATTAGAGCAGTCGGTAAACGTACGTAAGTCTTCGATACGAAAAACTCATTGGTACATGGCACTGCACGGTTTCGAACCCGGACCTCCCGCATGAGAGGTTGGTACTTAATAGCAATAAAAAAAATACTTCTTGATTTGACTTTTGACTTTGATTCTATGGAAATAGCCACATAGAAAGAATCTTGGCAATTTTAATGGGGTGGTTTTACCATTGTCTTCCCCATTTCACACACTGGTTATCTCAGTGTGCATGTTTCCTCGCGATTTTTTTACTTCACCGTTAGAGCAGTCGGTAAACATACTTTCGAAACGAATTTTGAAAAAAAAAAACCGTAACATCAGCTAAGTCTAAAAATACTACTTATTATGTCGGAGTATAAATTAAATTATTTATTAAATTAGACAAAAGAGTCCATAATTATTTGTAACTTAAAAATTACATCAAAATATATGACAAAAATTTCGCATGACATACACAGTAAAACAATAATATGTAAAAGTACAAAGTATAAGAAGTATTAAGGCGTGATCTCTCCCCTTAAGATATCTGTCCTTAAATTTTAAAAATAAACACTGACTAACCGACATCGGGTTATTTTGCATGTTTTCTCGCAAAATCAGGTCAAGTCGGGGTCTGGCTGAATTTCTGAATCTGATTCAAACAATGAGTGACCTAGTAACCTGTTTTATTTAAATTTAATATCTGTAACAGCTGCAAACACTTGAAAGGTGGACAAAGCAAGGTTTTATTTTCGTTTTGTAACGTTAACCATGTTTTTGGAACGGCTTTAAAATGTAATAGTATTATACAGTAGACTCCAGGCTATAACACTCACGTTTAGTTAGTACTTTGTCGCTTTAACTTATTTGACACATTCATATTTGACACATTCATATTTGACACATTCATATTTGACACATTCATATTTGACACATTCATATTTGACACATTCATATTAATGTAAAAAATCGTAATATACACGTATTGCGATAGAGTTCCATAAGGTATAGCTTGATGTGTTCCACTTTACACACAGAGTAAACAAAGAATACATTACAAGAAAGAGAAGTACATAATGTAGAGCTTATCTCTAAAAATATATCTCTTCCAGGGACCCTTCTCCTTCAGGGTCAGCCCTGTAGTCTTGGGAGAAGAAGAGCTACGGTAGCCCCGGTTATCAAAGTTCGCGGATTGAAAACGCTTAATCCAACTTTGTGCTACTCTTACTGACACTGCATTAGGTCCATAAAAGTCACAATTTTTTAATAATGGTTTGTAATAAATGAACGTATAATCGAATATTATGAATAAAGATCTGAATCTGAAGTTTGTATAAGTTTTGACCGATTTTGATTTCCACATCAACAGTATCCTATATATAGTTCACCGCTTCGTTAGTTCAAACCAGGAAAGTGTTTTTTTTTCTTTATCTTTAGGTAATTATGGCTTCTGCTAGTGTACATTCTGCAATTTGGCCAATGACCGTGTTAGAATCTTGAAAATAACTCGAACGTTTACCAACGTCGAGATTATGGGAAAGTCGTAAGCATCAGAATTGCCTAGTTCCTTGCATTCCTAGTGCAATTGGAGGTTAAGTTGCCGAAATCACACCATCTGTAATTTTTCACTGCCGTTTCACTGTCTTATTTAACGTTCACTTATCACGGACGATTTTTAGGTAAAATACACTAGTTTTACGAAAAAATGACCATTGTACACTGTTTTTAAACAATGAAATAGGCCGAACACGCCTTGACAGCATGAACGCTTAACATTACCCCCGGGAAAGTGTTTGTTGTTGATAACTACTCGTATATTTATTGAGCAGTCATCAGAATTGAGGGCCAATAAATCAATTAGAAGGTAGGTGCCTACGTAACCTACCCAAAACGTTATTTGTGCATCTGAAATAGACTATATTACGCTAAGATAAGGTTGCAATTTAAAACGTAAGAATTCTTTAGTTAGTGTGGTAGATCGTATCCGATACAATGTTTTATATTTGAAGTTTTATGGGATTGGACCATTTAAATAATGCATTTAATTTATGGGACTGCAGTTTTGAGTGTTATTAAGCTATTTCAACTGTCATCCACAGTCATTAAAAATGAAAAAGCCTACTTATCCATTCGCCCGGCCACCTATCAGAACTTCTTTGCCCACCTATCACTTGTCTTTTATTTTATTAAATAAATGATGATTGGGATTGATACTTAGAAGGGAAGAAGATTTCCATCGGCGCGTGTACGAGTTCAAAAAACCACACTCGCTTTAAGACCCTGTAGCTGAATGTCCCTAGTGGAGAGGTGCAGAGCCCATCCGCCCTGATATAGATATAGTTAATATTTAAAATAAAAACAAATTAGGAAAACAAAAGCTATTGTTATTCTCATTGAGATTATAGCGGTATTCGTCCACGACTAAACTTGGCTTACCTTTTTGATTTAAAATAAAATCGAAATCCGGCTGTTTTGGATTTTCACTCATCTTGAAAATTATTTATTGCAATATAAATCTGTGTAAATGTGAAGCGTCGGACTGATAAATTTCAAGTGTCATCCATTATTGATAGAAACAAATGAACTTGACAAGTTTCAAGCGGTATTTGAATGTCTAAAGAGTTTGATAAATCAAAAAGTACAATCTGAAAAGTAGGTATATGTAATCTCCTCAGAATAATAACTAAAGCTTCTCAAATCCAAAGTGCTCGTGAGCGAATCCAAAATTTAAAAGTCGACTATATGTGACAATGCTGATTGTCAACATAAGTGTGACATTACGCGAGTGTGACATTACGCGAGTGTGACATTCCGCGAGTGTGACTTTCAAGTGTGACATTTCGATACTGTGACATTATTACGCGCCGAGAGGGTTCAGTTCCTCCAAGATTCATACATTTTTCGACGACCTCAAAAATAAAACACAACATTCTATAAAGCGAAGTTTTAATAGAATACTATTACTTACGAATTATAAAACATGCTTGCTTTTATAGTAATTAAGCTTAATAATATCTTATGTAATATTTAATATGGCAGTATAAGATTCACAATTAAATAAACTAAATAAAACAATTGGATCATACAGCAATGACTTAGATACAGTAAGGCTCTAATCGTCTCTATCTTGAGCCATGGTGTATATAGAAAGCGATAGCATGTATTTCAAAGCCTTAACTTTAAGGACGTTACGTGCAACTAATGGTTATACTGAAAAAAAATACACCATAGTTAAGTACCTACAAGTATGTGTATTTCATTTTACGAATTATGATGAGTTATGTTAAGATTGTTTCATCAAACTTAAACTTAACTTAATGAATGAAGAGATCCAAGATCATTAGAATATTATTTAAAAAAATATTGCTTGGCTCACTTGTTATTAACTTATCAATGCAAGAAAAACATTGAAATTATTTGAAGGCCAAAATAGGGTCCTATTTTATTAGCGGCAAATATTTCTAGGGTGTGATCTATAGGTTATTTACAATAATAACGATAGGGCAAAAAAAAATATTTTTACTTATTACATTTTCGAGAAAAACGACAAAATTGTTTGTTTAAAAATTCTACAAATGAATGAATTATTGCTATTCTAATACTGAAATAATCAGTATGAATACGACATGGATGAGTTTATACCACCAAACCGCAAAACAATGGGGTTTATTTTTCTTTAATATGGAAAATTTTCATACAAGTAACAGGGTTATTTTTTCGTGTATAGTGGTACAAATGACCAGCACATACCCCCCTCCAAATATTTGTTACTAATATAAAAAAGTCCTTATATAATAAGTAGGTATGGCAGTTTTAAATACACAGAGTTAATAGTATCAACTTTATACGTCTCTTATAGGCTTATTATAACATAAAGGCTAACTCTAAATAAAATAATTAAGAACCCCCCTCCCCCCCTCCCCCCACGTATGATTGTGGAGATGTCAAGATCCCCTTACTTATTCCTGGTCATCTGGTTTTTTGCAGGCGATTGTACCAGAATCGATGTACCAACAGGCCCCAAATTACGAAACAACAACTTTGTCATTAGTAGGGGGGGGGATTACTAGAATCGGAAGGAAGGAAGCAAGAGAAGCATGCCAAGGAAAGGGAAGGGTGAAGGTATGTATGTATGTAAAAAGTTCTAGAACAAAAGTTGTTCAGTTAAATCGATATTGAATAATCTTACCCCCCTTTCGGCTTACAATTAGGGTATTTGTTGAAGAATTTGGGGGGCATGCCCGCCCTAGACTCCCCTTCCCCCTAAATCCACCACTGTATCCTAAGCCTCAGTGACCTCACTGAGGACAGTGACCACGAAGGACTCGATCCCAGCCTCGTTGGAGCCCCTGACGATGCGGAAGTAGCCGTCTTCTCCCCACCCGCGACCCCAGCTGTTGGCTGCAATCTGTGTGAGAGAGAGGTGGAATATTAGAGAATACGGTAGAAAGAATCAACCAAGATCCCAGAATACGGAGCAACAATCCTTGTAATTAGGTACAAGTCTAAAAGAATCCTTAGCCAGTATCTATCCGCCTCTATGAATGATGGAAGTCTAGCACCATCTTAATTTTTTTGAGAAAGTGGTCAAGAATCCTTACTCAATACCTGTCTTCCCTCAATTGAAGCATTAATAGAAGTCTTAGTACACGGGCACGATCATGATCGTTTTGAGATGGAAGTCAAGAATCCTTACCCAATATCTGTCATTTCTCAATGGAAGGATTGATGGAAGTCTTGGTACACCATTAAGATTGCATTGTATAAGTAGTCAAGAATCCTTACACCTGGGTACCACTGTTTTCCCCACTATAAAAGCATTAAAGGCATGAAGACCTTCATTTACCTTCTCAAGAAGGTAGTCAACAAGTATCATGCATGTAAAGGTAGTCATGAATCCTTACCCAATATCTGTCTCCCCTCTCCTCGCCCCAGCCGATAATCCTGACGCTGTGGAGCCCCTTCATCTGACTGTTTCCATACGGAGTACGTCGGTAGATACCTTCGCGGTAGTGGAAGAAGTCTTGGTATACCGTCATGATTGCTGGAAAAAGAAAATATTCCATTACGATCACCAATTTCGATGTTCCATTACGATCACCAATTTCAATTCCGTAAGGAATTTATGAATATCCAATAAGTAGTTAGCAGAGAAAAAGTTTTGAAGTCCTACGAACTCAAAACTTTTTCTCTATTTTTTTCATATCTACATAATGTCGCAGGGAAATAGCCGAATTCAGTTAAATAGCCGAATACTCTAACTCTAGCTAGAGATTTGGGGTTAATTGGTGGTCAGTAGTGTAGGATCCTGGATTAAAACTGTTTATCATGTTATAATGAGTAATATTGCGTGTACGTAAGTACCGACATAAAACTTTTTAAAGAGTAGATAGTATGGAGGAAAGAACCCCGGGGTACCTGCATTCCCTTCATACCCTCCACCTTCCGCCAAAGGTGCTCCGGACCCTCAGAGCAACAGTTCTCCCCGTCTTGGTCATATTCCTAGGGTATTCGGATATTTCCCTGCGACAGATATATACCGTCATTGCTGAAGGAATCACATCAAAGTATCGTGTGTGCAGTATCGCATTGCGATGTCAAGCAAGTTTAAATTCAATATCCGTTGAGGTTGCTGCGACACGATTCGGTGATCCTCGACACGGGCTGGCCTGGTGAGGTCCTCCCACTCTCTAACAGCTTGCAACGCTTCTACTTCAAACACATCACTATGTAATGTTAATACTTATTATTTTACTTTTTTTTTTATTAAATTAGGAGAGCAGACGAGCAAACGGGCCACCTGATGGTAAGTAGTCACCATCGCCCATAGACATCTCACCTCACTTTATTAATATTAGAGGGTTTTTGATGCGCTGCTAACCTTGAGGACTAAGATGGATTGCCACATGTGCCGGAAATTACGCTGGCTCTCTTACCCTTCAAACCGAAACACAGAAATGCAAGCATTTCTGCTTCATGGCAGAAATAGATAAGAGGGTGGTACCACCCCAGGCGATCCTTCACTTTAGGATCTACCACTACTTTATTAGTAACGTACTGTTAGTTAAATTATTATTTTTATGTTTTGAAATCCCCTGTGTCCCTTAATCAAGACTCCGTGATCCCCAGATGTATCTGGATGTATCCAAATCTCACACAACTTACCATGCACAGGCCCAGACTCCATAATATCGTACATGATATCTTTCTCCACCTTCAGCCGGCCGGGGGGCCCGACCTTGTACCGTGAGGTCCGTTTCTGGACCGCCGGAGTACAACCATCGGAGATCAGATCTCCTCGTCGCTTGAACGGGCACGGAGTCAATGAAGCTTGGTACGAAAAGCAGGCGTCGTCTACGAGACTGGAAACGAAATTATCAGGTAAATTGAGCTGTTTTTTTGTACAGTCGACAAATTCTTGTACTTATTGCGACGGGATTCCATCGAGTTTAGCTTGATGTGTTTTACACTGTACATCCGTATAGCCATACATAAATTATGTCACACACTAAAGTTCACAATACTCCTAAACTCTGTGATACACACGCTTACAATACCAGAAATAAAAATAAAATTGCTCCTATTAAATGCAGATTAACAAAAAAAAGTTCTAGTCTAAAAGTTTCATTAGTACAAGTGTTAAATTTTATAATGCATTATCTAGTCTTGTGGGAGAGTGTTCAAATAGAGTTTTTAAGCAACGTTGCAAGAGAACACTTATAAAGACAGAGCTTTACTCTCTCAATGAACTACAGAACAAATAGTGTTGTTTAAACTTCGTGCAATAACTTCATATTAATGTTTTTTTATTTTAAATTTTATTTTATTACCTATACCCAATTTTATTTATTGACAATGCCCCTTTACAGCAGCTATTACTGACATATTTTTTTTAAACTGTATTTACCCTTTGACAATGCAACAAGCAGCTAAATTACTATGTAACTATAATTAATTATATTTAATTATATGTATTTCACAAAGCCCCTTTACAGCAGCTATTCACTATTTCTACAATTTTAATTATTTGACAAAGCCCCTTTACAGCAGCTATTCACTATTTCTACAATTTTAATTATTTGGCAATGCCCCTTTACAGCAGCTATTCACTATTTCTACAATTTTAATTATTTGACAAAGCCCCTTTATAGCAGCTATTCACTATTACTACAATTTTAATTATTTGACAATGCCGCTTTACAGCAGATATTAGTATTTAACTATTATTATTTTTAATTTTTAGATAGGTATGACATCTTGAGGGCCACAATGCCTGAAGACCAAACTGTTTAACCAATGTGTTCTGCCCACCATGACTTACGGTGCCGAAACATGGACGCTCACAAAAGAAGCTGTGCTCAAAATAAGGGTCGCACAAAGGGCCATGGAGTGTGCCATGTTAGGATTCACACTAATGGACAAGATCCGTAACACAGCGATCCGACAACGAACTAAAGTCGTAGACGTAGGAAAGCGGGTTGCGACGCTAAAGTGGCGCTGGGCGGGACACTTGGTTAGACGTGGTGACGGCCGGTGGACCAGGGCCCTCACTGAGTGGTGGCCAAGGTCAGGGAAAAGAGGAGTAGGTCGTCCAGCAGCTAGATGGGCGGATGACATCACCAAAGTCGCATCGAAGACCTGGATGCGGCTTGCACAGGATCGTATAGGGTGGCACAAAAGAGAGGAGGCTTATACCCTGCAGTGGGACGACATGGGCTGATGATGATGATGAGATAGGTACTTATAGGATTAATTTTATACTGACTGTGGTGCCCCTGGTGCATTGTGCTAACTACTGCTAACGAGCCTGATATTAGTTTGTATAGCTACATTATAAATTTTAAGTACTAACTGACTTGTTTAAGTGCGCTGTAAGTACCAAAAACCGAAATAAAAATGAAACCTATGATAATTAACTCTGATATCAGATATGGTATGCCTACATACCCGTGGGTCCTGACGAAATTCCAAGCGTTGTCGATGTGGCCACCATTACAACCCTGCTGTCCTCGCACATTACAAGACAGCAAACTCTGAGGGCTCAGTATCACAGTCTCAGCTCCGTTGGACTGGATCGCGAGTCTGAAAAAAGAGTTCCAATTATAAATCTTAAAACAGGATTTTTACACTTTTACTAACTTATGTTGGTGCTTTTATAGAGACAACCAAAATAACTGATTGAGGTTGTTACATTCGCTGCTCAACGGCAAGCTTGATTGTCCGGAGTTAATTTCGCGAGTCAGTCTGCGTGCCAACTCTGTGCGCACTCGGCGCGCCCGTACACTGCACCGCCCTATGGTACACACTAACTTTGCAGCGAATTCGGTACTCCACCGCTGCGTGGACACTCACGAAAACCTAATCCCAGACTCCGACGTATTTTTTATGACTCAAGGGCAATATATTCAGAGAGCTCGAAGGGCTCTTTCCGAGCGTTTAGGTAAGGGTTGAAATACACACAGCACACACAAACACACCACCTTACACACCTTCACATACACAAATAACCACATATTGTAATTCTATTTCTATTTCTTCTACATATTTAGTGCTATTTAATTAAAATTAATTTTGAGTTATTGTGTAATTGGCGTTATAACTTTTTAAGACAAGTACTTGTATAACTGTTTTGCTGTACAATAACCTGTAATAATATAAAATAAAATAAAAACCCGTCAATAGCTAAATGTTAGCTATTGACGGGTTCTATTATCTATTCTGGATACAGCATCAGATCGAGATCCTGGTTGAAAGAAAGAAACAAAGAATTCATTTCCAAGAGCGCACACGTACAAATTAGGTACAGAAGATAAAAATGATGATAATTTTAAACAAATATAAGATAGCAATAAATAAACAAAAGTAATTAAGTTTGATGAAGGTGGTGTGTGGCACCGGACAAAGGGGACATGGTTGGTCATGCTTATTTAGTTTCAAAGTCAATCTTCAATTCAATCGGAAGTAGACCAAAATGGAATTCCGCCCCGCTTTTTTAAATGTTTAGCAAGTTTGTAGTCGATTTTCTTCGATTTTAAAGGAGAAATAGCAATTTTAATAGGTTTTATCGTCTTCATTTACCGAGAATTTCTGAAAAATTGTTTTCTTTGATGTTTTATGACAGCAGACAGTGTCTTTTACATTTTCTCAGATTTCCCTGGCTCCCGCACTGGGATACCCTGTGTTGTGGGTAGAGACTGACCAGTCTCTTCCGATATATCTATATTATGATGACATAATAAGGTTATGCAAATATGACAATGCTATTAACGAAAATAAAATAAAGAAAAAATAATTAATAGACGAAAATAATAATAATTAACAATTAAATTAAGGCCCAACAACTACAATTATGATAATAATTAATATGGACATAAAAAGAAAAAAATCCAATAAAATTTAAATCTAGCGCCTTAAGAATGCGTGTATGTGTTTTCTCGAGACTAGTCGAGCGAGACCCAAGAAATTGAAGATATCAAGAACGTAATCTTACCTGTCAGAAGCAACTCCCACGATAGCCACGGCCCAATCGGATCCGCACCAGCCTTGTTCCATGACAGGCGATATGTAGTGAGGCCAGCGGCTCCGGGCATCGAAGTGATTAGGGTAGGCTATGTCCTTGTCGTAGCGTAAGGCTCCCATGCGTTCGGTTTCGGAACTCAGAGGTAAGGTACCTGGAAGAAGGGATCGTAAATTGAGTTCCAGAATCCACTATACTTTACCTATAGACTAAGAAGAAATGTAGTTGCTCGACTGACTTGTACGCTTTCGCTTGCAACGGTGGTCTCAGGTCGTGGACATTGGCATCCTTAAAGATGTACTCTGGGACGGTGGGATGGAAGAAACATCATTTTGAGGCAAGGTGATGTCATAATTTAGCCAGAGCAATTACAAATTAGCTAGGCTTCGAATGGTGGGATGGAAGAAACATCATTTTGAGGCAAGGTGATGTCATAATTTATCCAGAGCAATTAGCAATTACCTAGGCTTCGAATGGTGGGATGGAAGAAACATCATTTTGAGGCAAGGTGATGTCATAATTTATCCAGAGCAATTCTCAATTACCTAGGCTTCGAATGGTGGGATGGAAAAAACATCATTTTGAGGCAAGGTGATGTCATAATTTTTTCCAGAGCAATTAACAATTACCTAGGCTTCGGATGGTGGGATGGAAGAAACATCATTGTGAGGCAAGCTGATGTCATAATTATTCCAGAGCAATTAGCAATTACCCAGGTTTCGATTTGAGATAAGATTTTGATTAAGCAACCTTTACAAGCAACTGTAACTGGTTTAAAATACTTGGGAAGTTGAATGAATTATTACCCACCCACGTATTATTAACATTTATACGTATTATAACACAACACTAAAACTAGTAGTAGGTAGATTACTTTGTCCTTGCTGACAATCCTTGAAAGTCCTTGTATTTCCTTATAATAAGGATTATGAAGCGTCCACACAGGACTGGAACAGATTACAGGCTGGCTGTAATCTTTTCCAAGCCAAGTCCTAGTTGTAGGTAATCGATCGACACAATCAATCAGCCTTTGTCTAATAAACAAAATAGCCTTTCTTCTAGAATCATCTAAGTCGTAAAATATTCGGTTGCCCAGATAGGAAAATGTAAATATATCTAAAAATGTCCAGACAGGTAAATGTGAAGAATAAAACATGTCCAGTTCGGAAATTGTGACCGAAAGACGTCCAGAATTGACAATCTCCAAATTGAGATCTTTCGTGTAAGAGACATTAACACTCCCTGGGAGGGAGAATTCTATGTCTAACAGTGGACTAGTATAGGCTGTTTTGCATGCAATTTTAAGAGTGGACATTTTTCGACTTGGACATTTCCAAAAATGTCCACTCTTGGGGACATGTCGGACTAATATCTACTAACGACCCGTCGAAAGGGGGATTAACCGTTGGTTCTCACCAAGTTTATAAACAAGTCCATCTTTCAGCTTCCTCCCGAAGAACTCAGTATAGTTTGCTGGCCGCCAATAGCTGCCCTGACTGACTCCAGAGAGGACCTCGTCATCAATGATACAGGGGTCCGTATCGCACCGCCAGTCCAGGGCATCAGCGTTGTTAAACTCGCAAATGCTGATAAAAGAGAAACACAATGGGTCTTTGTCCAATGACTATGGGTTTCAAAATGACTGAGAATTAATTTTCCAATGGCATTAGACTCATTGTTACACCAAGTTGTACTACTACTGGTGGTACCATATGGTACCAGAAAGAAACGTTACCGCAAGGAATCCTGGTTAATTTAAATTATGCCGTCTAAAAATTCCAATGATATTTCAATATTTAAAAACGTATCTTTAGAAGAAAATATAGCTAATTTAAACCAAATTCTAAACGATATCATTCGAACTACATCTAGTTCAAAATCTGGTTCTAGAGACAAGATCTGGTTCTATTAGTCTCAATGGACTCAATGGTGTTTCTAAGTCCGGTTGTCTATTTATCGTCTTCCTGCCTAAACTAAACATGTCTAGAAACTAGACAGACATCGCCACACCGATATGATTAGCATACTATAATTAAAATTCATCCGTTATTTTAAAGAATTTGAAACTCACGGCAGTAAATTCAGTAGGCTGAGGATTGAATTAGCTAATACAGGGCATCTGTTTATACGCAAAAGGTTCCAGGGAAAGCTTTTGTGAGGGTAGAATAGAATAGAAAATATTTATTTGATCAACACTTAACAACACAGCGGTACATTACAAATTCGTGTTGTTAAGTGAACACAGTGTAGGAATACAAGAATATGTGCTGTAATGTGTTACCAAAGAGTAAAAACAAAACAAAAAATTCTAGCAAAACAGTCCTTTCTTTACATGCAGCCAGGACCTGCTTGTATGGCGCTAGAGAACAGTTACGTCATAAAACTTATTGCCGTTTCTTTCTGCCGTTATGATCTTTGATTGCCTGTAGCTATTTTATTTTGCAACGAATTTTAATTCTGTGTTCACATTTGATCATCAATTTATGACTATTTCTTGATTTTTAAGGAATGCATTTAATATTTGATACTTGGAAACTACCCTATTACATGTTCACATACCACTGATTACACTGCTCCGTCTTTCTCTGGCCCCTCAGACAGGGACCCTTGACGATGGGTTCAGGCGAGGGGGTCGGCCTGATCCCCAGACACACCTCCTCGTAGTCTGGGCAGCAATCGTCGTGGGTTCGGTTACAATGCTCATCGCAGTAACACAGTGTATCTGGAAAGAGATAGAGATCCTGATCTGTTTAGTTAGGACCATGGTATCCGAGATCTGGCGGAGGAGATTGTCCGACACATCGATCAGTTTTTTTTGTACTTATTACGAGAGATGGAAGACGAGCAAACGGACCACCTGATGGTAAGTGGTCACCATCTCCCATAGATATCTTGGCAGTTTAAGGTTATAAGAGGGTTTTTATCTACAACAAATTTGCCAAGATTTTAAGCTTAAGGGGGTTGATCGGCGCGTGAAAAATCGTGAAATGTTCTCTCGCCATAAAATCAAAATAAAGTAATATTAAGAAATTAAATTTTATATTCCTTATTAGATAGTCAATGTGAATGTTTGCGTAAAATTACTTTTTTCAGAAAATTTATAGATAGAAAGAAATTAACAATCGAAATTTCACGATTTTTCACGCGCAGACCTCTCAAAAGATTTATCTGTCCGCGAAGTTAAACTAAAAAGTCAAGAAGAATGTATTCCATGGTCTTATAAGAATACTGAAGACTTCATGATAGTTAGATATAATATGTATTAGTCTGTTGTTTGTTTTTATAATAATTTTATTTCCTAATGTGTTAATTTTTCTATTTTATGTCTAGTGTCGTTACCGCAGTTATGTAATAACTTGTAACTTTACCCCTACGAGGCAGGCATACCCTCTTTTTTTTCTTTTTTTTTTTTGGTAACGGGGGGTAATCTTCGAAAGATACCCAGCCTCCTGGGGGAGAGAGCGATGGTAATTATAGTGACTATGAATTTATAAATTACAATGTACATGTTTTGTCTCATGTTAAATTATAAGTTCGTTAATTATGTTATGTACAGTCAACCACAGGTCAACCTAACCAAAACGTCAAAATTTGAGAATCTGAAATGTATCATAATGCGCAGGCATAGGGTAGATTTAATCGAAGGTTTTTGACAGATGGTATACTATAGCGTGTGGTAGACTATACGTTGTATTTTAATAAATATTATTCTTATTATTTTCGACACAGCAATGCAAGCATAGGTACCTATAGCTTCGTCCCCAGGCGATTTTTATTTCATCATCATCAGCAGCCCACTCTAGTCCACTGCTGGACATAGGCCTCTCCCAGGGAGCGCCATTGAGCCCGATCTTCGACTCTTCTCAATTATATCTTTTTATTTATCTACACCTAACTATACCCGCGTTTGACCTCAATCTCACCTGGTGGCAACTTGGTACGTGACGATGAGGCCGAAGATGGGGGGGGGGGGGGGGGGGGGGTGTCAGTAAACTTCAAAACCCCATCACCTTTCTGGCCATGTTCGCATCTGGATCAAGAATTCTTCACTTCAAGCTAGAAGACAACTTACCGAGAATCGGATGGGAGCAAGAATCCTGACGGTTGGTGCAGCAGTCCTGAGTGATGCCGCAATACGGGCCTGGAGGCAGGTCCGGGCCGTGGTACGCAGACGCGAAGAACAGCAGCAGGACAGGCAGAAGTGCCAAGTAGACTCTGAAATAGGGGCGTAGCTAGAGGTTGGTTTTAAGTTTCTTTTCAGTTTACGGCGAGCTAAACGCTTTTAAACTTTCTTTAATCATCTCTCAAAATGCCGGTACAGTGAGTTAGGACAGTGGCGTAAACCGGTAGACAGTAGCGAGTCAAGTTGGCTTGCAAGCTGCCTCCAGTGGATCCAAGTTGACATTTTGACACTGGCCAGGCACTCGCCATTCTACTCGCCAGTATCCCTGCAACTTGCATTCGCCACTGTCCTACCCACTTCGCTAAAAACTTGACCAAATATAAACCAGCCATAGTGCTACCTTCACTGATAAACGTTTTCACGTCAGAGTACCATTGTCGACCCTGGCTCACTGGAGTTACAGTGTGAGAGGAGTGGAGGAGGGTTTGTCCCAAAAAAAAAAGATGAACGCCTCAAAAACATCTGCGCCCATGCATTATTTTTAATTTTAATTTACATGTGATTTGGTTAATTTCGTCAACATCAGTTGTAGACTCTGTGGTACATATGTACACCACATGCTGGTGATTATTACCACATGATACTTAACTATTAAGTATCTAATTAATTAGAACGATATATTATAATAACCATCAGAAGGCTTATTCCGAAGGATTTTTTTTGACATAAACGAAATTGCTAATGTTGTAAAATTAATTTCAGTTTAGTCAAAATTCAAAATTTACTTATTCATTGTACTCTTACTTTTTTTTTACTATGTATGTCATGCGAAATTTTTGTCATGATATTATATTTGATGTAATTTTTAAGTTATAAATAATTATGGACTCTATTGTCTGATTAAAAAAAACTCTTAGAAAACGAGGTTTGAAATATACTAGGTTTTCAAGGTTCGGGTTTCTTGTCGCTTCGTCTCTATCGTCTTGCATATGACGAAAAGAAAAAGACACAGTCGCCGATCTCTTACGGAAACCATAAACAAAACCTTTTTCCGGTCATCTCCGGAAGTTTTTCGAGAGATTTCGCAGCCCTCTCATTAATGCCTCCTCACACATGAATACGATTCCCTGATGGAGATCTCTAATCTGTAATATCATAGCAGATTTTGGACACTTCGAACTTGTCGCATTTTTATTTATTTATATTATGTTGGAGCGTGTTCGAAACGATGCAATGTCATGTACCACTGAGTTTTCGGTTGTATCTGAAAACTTACGTACATTTACCGACTGCTCTGACGGTGAAGGAAAACATCGTGAGAAAACCTACACACTGAGATTTTTAACCAGTGTGTGAAATAGGGAAGGCAATGCCAAACCACCCCATTAATTCTGCCAAGAGAGTCGTTCTAGTTGATTAATTCCTTAGAATGATCACGACCCTCAGTAATGAGGAATACGATTAAGAAGAAGATTTATTTTACTAGCTTCTATAAACTTATAAATCACAGAGCATATAACATATAAACTTATAAATCACAGAGCATATAACATATAAACTTATAAATCACTGAGCATATAAAAATTGACGAATAAAAGTGTACAAGCTGTACCAATTTTTTGAATAAACTATTTCATTCCATTGCATATAATCTTGCGGTTTTTATTTTTATTTATATTTACTACTAAACCCGCATTTGAACATATGCGATGCGGCGACCAAATCTATGCCTCAAGACCAAGAAATGCATCATCCGTCGTGGTCCAAATCCAATAAAAAATCAGTCCAAATCAGTATTTAGCGTGGAATATCTTTATGACGCGTTACATGCACTACGCAAATGTCTTTAGGCTAAGGTCTCTGGAGACGAGTACCAGTCAGATGGAAATATCTTGGTTCCAGGGGACGAATTACCAATTGTTTTGACGGCAAACTCCTTTGCGGCGTCTGTTCCGAATATATTTCTTGATATCGTTGTAAACAAATATTCAAATTAGTGACTTTGTAACGATGTCGACTTCATCGTCCATATCAACCTCCTTGCCATCAATTTCAACCTCATCGTTAGCGTTTATCTCACCTCATTTCGTGTTGGCATTTTCATTTCTTCGTCTATATTTTCAAAATTCAAATCATATTCCCATTCCATTTCTAAATTCCATTATTCCATTAATATCATTGTTTTTACTGATTCTCTCTGTATTTTGTCCTGAACGGACGCTGGTCTGTTTTATAAAATTGTCTCCTACTACTATCTATTTTCTACTATTGTGTTGTTCTGTTCCTGATAAATATAATATCTACTATTACCAAATTCTTCTATTATTTCATCTGCACACTGTCCTAGAACCCTGCTAGCCGGCACCTAGAGGGCAGATTGTGGCAACTGTAATCACTAATATCCAGAGAGAAGGTGAATAATCACTTCGAGTCTAAATTGAAATTATAATATCAGTATGTATGTATCTATTGTACCTCCCCGGATGCCAAACATTAATTAAGCGCTCAATTCACACTGATATATCCTAATTGGCCTTGGCACTGTTTTACAACAAATTTATTATTCGAGAAAAAGGTGCTAATTGTTGAATTTTAATGAATCTTAATATAATATTCTGTGTAGGTATTTTAATTATTTTTAATAACATAGGTTGTACGGTTGTGTCCTACCGAAATGAAATATAACTTTTACTTTTTTTTTTAAATTATACGTTTTCAACTATATCTATTTATACAATCTTCTTCTTCTTCAGGTCCTAGAACACCTAGTGGTGCATAGGGCTGAGACAATATTCTTCCACCGCGCTCTGTCCGATGCTGCAGACTCTATGGTTTCCCAGGATACTAAAGCCGCATCCAGGTATTTATACAATACAATACAAATATTCATTAATGCACACAAAACAAAAATACAGAACAGAAGAAAATATACAAAATACAATACATATAATATAATACAGAAATTAAGTTCTAAATAATAATTTACCTTTTGCCTTTTGGCTTAGAGGCTTATAGTTTTTTTTAAATGATACTTTGGTAAATTGCGAGATTAGGCAGAAACCGGAATGTTTTTGTTTACTATTATTACTTTTTTTTTAATGTGCTAAAGAGCGATTGTGCAAAATTTGAATACAGATTTCTACTACCTACGTTTCTACATACTACGATACGCATTCATAGCTTTCTATGCTTTCAATATTCTCAAAGTAACAGATGAGATGTAAAATAATCGAATTCAGAAAACAAGGTACAACAAAGGTAACAAACTACTTACTTAAGTAACTGCCTTTTTTTCTTCTAAGCTCTACCTACCATCTCTACATGCCACTTACATCTTCTCTTCTTTCACTTTCTATACCGAAATTTATTTATTTTCTAAAATTCAAATTGTATTTTTTTTATTGTATTGTGTTAAAACATTCCCTTTTTACTTCTATTTTTAATTATTATTATTTTCTGTTTATTTTCATTTCATTTCTTTTCAATTTTTTTATTATTATTCTGCTTTTACTTATCTTTTTACAAAACTTGTAGGTACTATGGGTGTATAACCTGACAAAGACATTTTTTATTATTATTTACATAATACAAAATAACGGTTATTTAAAATACTTACATGTTACTAGCCATAACAGCCGCGTATTATAAACACAACAAAAACCTTAGCACAGACCTAATATAAATGCAAATAACGTCTTTGTTAAGTATTCACAGACTGCTTAATACCGTCTTAAACTCATAAAAATAACATAAATCTTCGAAAAGTAGTCATTATTAAACAAATTCTGTCACACTTGGCACTTAACGTTAAGTTATTGGAACGTTATTTTAAAAAACACTGGCACTTTGGTTTTTTAATTTATTTTAAAAATAAATCGAAACGTCGATGTTAAAATTCGAATTTTAATTCTCGCGCGTTATTCCAAATTGTAAGCGGTCAACGTGGTCGTCACGGCTACAATGCCACTGTGAGTCAAAGACCATTTCAATTTATATGGCGGAAAAATCATTCGGACGTACAAGGTGTGACAAAATTATACAGTGTGCTGAAACATCTATAAGAAATAATTGAATTTTGAAATTATAGATGAAGAAATGAAGATGCCAACACGATATGAGGTGAGATAAACGCTAACAATGAGGTTGAAATTGATGGCAAGGAGGTTGATATGGACGATGAAGTCGACATCGTTACAACTTTACTGTAAAAAAATCTCAAAAAAATTACCGTCACCACAGCTTATCTAGAACCTAAAATTCTTAATTATTAAACTAACAAATTCAACATTTTTCAGACCTGATTTTGACCCAGATTTAAAAAAAAATATCAATTTCAGAATTCCCACATTAAGATTTGAGGATAGATTCTTTTCAGAATCGATTTCAGAAAGTCATCGATTCGTCATAATATTTACTAAACACGATGAACAGTTTCAATTGGGAACACGATACGATGTGACGACAGATGGCTGTGATTTTGTGAGAAGATGAATGAATGAGCTGTGGGTTGCTGTAAAAGTTGTTTTATCTGTATAGAGATATTATTATTATATTTAATCTATTGTACGACACTATACGATACATTAAGTACTGTATTGTGTCAATGTAAAACATATGAATTCACAGCGTCTTAGTTTTAACTGTATGGCTGTGCAATTTTTTGTAATAAATAAATGGCGACAGTGTACATCATAATGATATCATTTCATCATCATCATAGTACTATAAATCTACGATAAGATGATTTATAAGATACGAGTATAAGTAAATTCCGAATACCTACCTATAAAAAATATATAATTTGAAGTAACAGCTAAATTCCTAACAGCCAAACGGTAATTCGGATAGTTTTCACTTCAAAGACGAATAGTTTTAGCGACTTACTGTGGGGAAACAAAATACAGCTAATAGGGTAGTTTTCAAGTATCAAATATTAAAGAATTTCCTAAACATTAAGAAATAGTCATAAATTGATGGTCAAATGTGAAAACAGAATTAAAATCCGTTGAAAAATAAAAAAGCTACGGGCAATCAAAAATCAGAACGGTAGAAAGAAACGGCAATAGGTTTTATGACGTAACTGTTCTCTAGCGCCATACAAGCAGGTCCTGACTGCTTAGCTAGAAAGGGACAGAGCATCTGTCCAATACTAACTTTAACCATTAATATCTCTGATGTTAGTTGAGATATCGAAAAACTAATTTTAGATCCTTCTTTAGTATGTCCATGAAAGTTGATTGATGCAATAAAAAAAATAGGTTAATACCGTATTGGAAAATTCATAAACTGAACGTTGGAAAGGGCAGTTTCGGCGAGATTTTACATACAGACAGACATACATGACGAAACTAGAAGGGTTCCTATTTGGCTAAAGAACTTTAAAAATAGGTACCTATTTAAAATTGCATACTAAATTAGTGATTTCAAGGTAAAAATATTTCTTAGGATTAACCCTAGGTTTTTCGGTGCCTGCCAACAGGCAAAACATGGATTTGAATACAAATATGTAACTTAGCGATTCACCACTGATCTCTATAGACAGATTCATAGGGCTTTAATATCGTGTCGTCAAGAAACTTCCAATTTAAAGAAACCTACAATTTTCCAGCCTGTCTGGTACTGATGTACAGTTTTAATATTTGTATTTTGTTCAGAATTTTGTTGAGTATTTTTCGCCATTTTTTTTGTAACTGTATTTCCTGTTTATGGTATATATGTACTGTGTACAATAATTTGTTTATCTACTATCTACTTATCTAATGGGTTTATTACTATTCAGTCTGACTGAATTCAGTACGGTTAGTCTGCGATTCACAGCTTATAAACAGAAGTCTGTCTAATTAGTTGACAAAATCGTGTACTAAATCGTTGTCTGAATTCAGTCAAGTATTAAGCCCATAGTACAAGGTGTTCCTTTGGATATGCATTAACTTCGACACTGTACTCAGAATATCGAAGTAGTTATTTTCCATATTGTCACATTTTTTAATTTTAATATAATTATTTTTTTCATACATACAACATGCCTTAGTATGTCGTTCTCTTTATCCGAGCTGGCAACGTCGTATTTTGATTAATTTAAACTTGACAATCATGACATAAGTTATTAATGACATATGCAAATAGTTTGTTATTGTTTTGTTACAAGTTTTCTTACGGGCATAAATTAAGACCCTTACTCATTGTATAACTCTATTAAAATAAATAGCAAGTATCTCGAAAACGAAGCGTTTATGAGGATCACTTCCATTGTCAAATATATTATGTAAAAGCTACAGAAGTGTTTGGCGAAGTTAATGCATATCCTCAGGAACATCTTTCTTCATAATTAAGATAATGTCAAAAAACGATTGCCGGGTGTCTAGTAAAATTATACTTCAATGATTGCCGGCTAGATTTTTGTCGACATGGTTTTCAGTGGCCTCGAAATTAGTTTTTCGATATCTCAACAAACATCAGAAATATTAATGGTTAAAGTTAGTTTTGGAAAGATTTAATTTAATTTTAATATTTCTGAGAAACCTTACAGCTATGTAATGCCTGAATTGTTTTTTTTTACATGCGTGCAAGCCAAAAAATGGGTCTCCTTAATTTATACAAAATAATAATAATTAGTAACAGCTAATAAAATATGGAGGTGGGAAAGTGGAATAGGGAGTGGGGAGAACAAAGAAAAGGGTATGTGTGTAAGTATGTAAGTTGTAAGAGTGTGTAATTGTGTGTGTTGAAAGGGTGTGTGAGAGAGAGAGAGAGAGGGAGATTTCTGTTATGTTCTGTGTGTGTAAACTGCACGTTAATCATGTAATCGAGATGCTCTATCCCTTTCTAGCTAAGCAGTCAGGACCTGCTTGTATGGCGATAGAGAACAGTTACGTCATAAAACTTATTGCCGTTTCTTTCTACTGTTCTAATTTTTGATTGCCTGTAGTTATTTTATTTTTCAACGAATTTTAATTCTATTTTCACATTTGACCATCAATTTGTGACTAAACATACTATCTAATATATATATGACACTATCTAATATATGTATGCACTATAAAATAAATATACCTAGTTATATAAATGTATATATTAATATATTTTTTAAATTTATAATAGTCAATCTTTTAAATAATACATATGATCTTTTAAATTTAAGTTGTAATTTTTCTTTTAATTCTGGAATGTAATGTTAAATTGACACATAACAATGTAAAGTGGTTAGTGTGTGTATCCATCTAATCTCCACTACACAGGCAACGCCTAGTGTGGAGGTTACAGTTTAATGTTAAATGGTAATTAATAATTTGTAAACGAATAATTTTATTCATTTTTTTAATACCTATTCACAATAACACTATCTAAATATATCTATGCTATTCACATGGTTACTTATACCTACATTATTACTTATTCTATTCATATTCAATCACCTGTTTTGTCCTCACATACCAAACACAAAAGCATTGACTCCATTTTTAAGCGTGACTCAACTCGACCTAACGTATATTAGTTAGAACTTATGACGTAAGAAAACAAGATTAACGAATATAGCTTTTATTCATCTTTTATTATTATTATTATTTATTAATGAGCAGACCGCATTAAGCTGATGCGCCCATATCTAACTGGTGTATTGTTCATTCAATTATAGCACTTAGTCATTGTTCATAGTAAATGATAGTTAATTAAGTCCACCACTATTTATGCACTGTTTAAAAACCTATCTAGTCTATTTTTGAAACTGTTGACTGAAGATGCATCCACGACTTCTTGAGGTAGCTTGTTCCATATTCTCACGACTCTGTTATTGAGAGAGTTATGGCCGACCAAGGTGTTTGAACGAGTGGTCTTCAGTTGCAAGTCATTATTGTGCCGGGCTCTGTGCATAGTATTCACATTGAAGAGTCTGGGCAAATCCGGGCAGTTATACTTATTGGATAAGATTTTGTATGCTTCGATTAGTTCACCTCGGGTACACCGTGCCTGTAGCGTCGGCAGCTCAAGAATGTGTAGTCTCTCCTCATATGTATTTTTGCGCAGGCAGTAAGGGAGCTTGGTGGCTCTTCTTTGGACACTTTCCAGTCGGTCAATGTCCTTTGCAAAATAGGGGTTCCAAATTTGAAACCCGTATTCCAGCAGGGGTCTTAACATAGGTCTTGTATATTTTGATAAATGTGGCCAGAGTGAAGAGCTGGAATGATTTCCTAATGGCATACAGGACATTATTAGCTTTCTTTACAATGACATCAATGTGGTTAGCCCATTTCAGATCGGAGCTCACAAGTACGCCCAAATCCTTCTGTGAGAACACCGAGGACCCCGTCACATTATCAATTTTATATTCCCATTGCGGATTATTTCTGCCTAGATGTAAGACCGTGCACTTTGATGGGTTTAGTTTGATAATCCAATCTCTGGTCCACTCCTGTATCCGCTCCAAGTCATCCCTTAGAGTGCCACTGCTGATTTTATTGTGTAAGACGGACCTTATGTTAAAAGAGTTATTATAAAATAAATGACTACTTAAATGATAAAGAGGCTTGGCCCTAAATTCAGCTCCAGCTCTGCACATTGTGTACATGTATGATTGTATTCATAATCATTTCATTCTTTTAATTTACATAGTGTTATGTCTTTTTTAAAAACTAGATTCGCACAACGTTTTGGTGCTTTCCTTCACCCGTTTCTTTATAACAAAGTTGTAAGGGCCTGTGTCATTCAGGAACTTCCAATGTGTCAAGCGAAAACTCTCGTTCGTGATAGGTTACTGGAACTGTCCTATGACGAAACTGAAAGCCTATTTGAAATAATAAAATAAAAATAAAGAAATAAAAATAAAAATGATTGGCAGTCTTATCTAGGGGACGTTTGTGTAATTAAAGCTGTAACTTATTTATTTTAATTATTGCATATATGTACATAATTAGCTTTAATATTATAAATATATATTAAATAAATATACCTAGTTATATAAATGTATATGTATTTATGTATTTTTATTGTAGCTATAGTTCCACCTAAATAAAATAAATGAATAAAGCTCGACTGTCGCTTATAGAGGTATAGATAAGTAGCAGTCTCACTTACGGAGGTCCATGAGGGAAAAACGACTCTCTCTTACAGAGGTTTCTGTTTCTCGCTAATAGAGGTTTTGGGAGCTTAAAATGACGGGTCCTGGCTATTACTCTCACTTATACAGTTTTCTCACTTATCCAGTTCTCACTTACCCAGGTTTGACTGTATATTAATATATTTTATAAATTTATAATAGTCTTAATAATCTTTTAAATAATACATATACATATGATCTTTTAAATTTAAGTGGTAATTTTTCTTTTAATTCTGGAATGTAATGTTAAATTGACACATAACAATGTAAAGTGGTCAGTGTGTGTATGTAATCTCCACGACACAGGCAAGGCCTAGTGTGGAGGTTATAATTTAATATTAAATGTTAATTAATAATTTGTAAACGAATACATTTTTTCAATTATTTTTTTCTTCCACCTTCTGGCGCTTACACGCGCTATCGGCATATTCCAGGCCGCTTCTCCCCGACCCCTCCCTCCCCAGCGACGTCCTAAGCCGAGGTCCGTACCCACCTGGGTGCCCTTAGGCAGTCGCTTCTTATAGTAGTTTTTAAGTCCTCCTCCAGGCTGGAGCGCACTTAGCGCTCGCCCTAAAACCCCGGTGAAGCTGTAATGGTCATTACGACCAACAGCAATTATCAGTACGAAAAAAAAAACACCTTTTTATTTCTATCCTCGGTATAAAAAATAATAATTGTAATTTATCGAACTTTATAATTGTCTGTTTATGTTTATGATATATGTGTAGTTTTAAGTAGAAAGCTGTTAAGTTCGCTAAAATAAATAAATAAAATAATTATTGTAATTTATATTTATTTCAAAAGATGTGCTGTTGAAAGTTTCTTGCGCCGCTTCTTTCCTTTCAGCTATAGTGGTAGAATGAAAAAAATGACGTTGTAAAAATGTACTATAAGGCACTTACTTACAATAAAAACATTTTGATTTGATTTGGTTAAGGTCATACTTTAATCTTGCCTCATTCTTCGAAAAACTCGATATAAGTTCTACTTTGTTATTTTTGGAACTTAATTTATTTTAAGCTACTAGTAGATATGAAAGTGGTATGACTCTGTGTAGAGCACATGTATAGTCAGCTTGGATATGTATCCTATTTCTATCGCAGCATTGCAAAGCTTGCAGGATGAGTTTGAAGAGTGAGAGAGCCTGCGGCAGCGTAATTACCGGCACATGAGGAACTCCTAAAGTTCAGAAGCGCATCGAAAAACGAGGTAAGATGTCTATGAGCGACGATGAACACTTACCATCAGATGACCTTATTGCCGTATTGTCGTGATCTCGTCAGCATTCCTCTAACGGTACAGTGGACAACACTTATTTACTTTAGCAGTTTAGTATTTTGCCGCATTAATTTTTTTGACAATTCATATGAATGTCAAGGAATCTTAATACAAATTTATTGCGACAGAGTTCCACGGATAATACTCCGTGGAATGTACAGTGGAAGACACATCAAACTATACAGCTTGTGAGCACATTGCCGGTTATACGGCAACATTATAGAAATCATTATCAGCCCATCTCTCTAGTCCACTGCTGGACACACGCCGGCGCTTTGGTCCAAGCCCGATAAGCCGTTTGCTTGAGCACAGACGATTCAGCACGGGCACTATCGAACCAGGGCTGATTCCGCCCACCTATGGGTACTACAGAGTTTGGAATAAAACAGTCCATACCCTGAAGTACCACATCGGCTACGGAGTTTGCGCAGGCATCAGGATCTGCCGAATTGAAGCAAAGCCCCCATGGGTAGGCCGCAAAGAACTCCCGCAGCCCATCTCAATCTGCTGACTTATAGTGCCACACACGACGATTCCCGACAGGTCGAGCATATATAAAAAATATTTAATGATTATTGAGTCGCGACGTCACCAATTTAAAACCAATAACTACAATCATTGGCTTTAAATTGGTGAATAGTTTGATCATCCACACCGTTCAATTGATTTGTCCTTAGCTTTGAAATTTTTACGTTCGAAGTTTCGATGTTTATATTCCGTTTTTTTGTTTTTGTAATTTTTTTCAGTTGTGTCCCCCTATAAGCAGGGCTTGATTTACCATATAGACTAAATATGGTAGAGCCTAGGACATGCGACCTTAAAGGGCGCGGGGACTATCGATTGTGAGAACAAAAACGAAAGAAAAAATATACCTAGTTTTAAAACGAAAACGGGGCTTAATCGTGTCGTTAATTTTTGGAAAACTAGATTGCAGTACCTTTGTTCGACGTGCTACAATCTGCCCTCTAGGTGCCGGCTAGCAGGGTTCTAGGACAGTGTGCAGATGAAGTAGGTAATAGATAAACTTGGTAATAGATATTGTAAATGTAGAAAATAGGACAAAATACAGAGAAAAAGTACAAAATACAAAGAAAACAATGAAATTAATGGAATAATAGAATTTAGAAATAGAATGGGAATATGATTTGAATTTTGCAAATATAGATGAAGAAATGAAGCTGCCAACACGAAATGAGGTGGGATAAACGCTAACGATGAGGTTGAAATTGATGGTAAGGAGGTTGATATGGACGATGAAGTCGACATCGTTACAAAGTCACTGATTTTAATATCTGTTTACAACGATATCAAGAAATATATTCGGAACAGACGCCGCAAAGGAGTTTGCCGTCAAAACAATTGGTAATTCGTCCCCTGGAACCAAGATATTTCCACCTGACTGGTACTCGTCTCCAGAGACCTTAGCCTAAAGACATTTGCGTAGTGCATGTAACGCGTCATAAAGATATTCCATATATTCTGTACACATATTTTAGAAGGCCGAGGAACGTAAGTAATACATAATATATAAGTGGATAAGAATTATATGCACCGTTTTAAAAGTGGCAATAATTAAGAATGTTATCTATCAGCTATAACTTTTGTTTGGCACGAATTTTGTGGAGCAATCCGCAATAAATCGATTTCATTATCATATCGATCTGAAATGGAAAACACGAATAAAACAATAAATTGTTCATCCACTCGAAATTATTCGAACTTTGAATGATGACCGCACGCGCCACCACCCACGTGTTCGCTGAAAATACTTATTCCATTGATAATCCATTTATGACGTCACTGGTTATGCAGACGAGAGGTTATTTTAAGGTGCTTTTTAATTAGATGGAAATATTTTCAAGGTAGGTAAGTACCTATAGATACAATCATATTATATTATATGTATTGTTTTATGGCTAGGGCCATTAGTATTTTGGTATTCGTACCGAGCTTTACTTATGTTATGTATTAAAAGTATAGAAACTAATAAATATTTCATATTTCACTCTTCTGCACTATACTGCCGGTAACCTATTAATAATTCGTCTATCGCCTAGGTTGCCTGGAAGAGAACACTCTGAGCGATAAGGCATCCTTTGTATACTTATTCTATGTTTCGTTTCCAATGTAAATTTCTTGTGTGCATAAAAGTATTAATCTATCTATCTATCATTTACAACACTTACACTAAGAATACCTATAGTATCTATATGTTACAAAAACATTTACTTGATAGCACGTAAGCTTGATGCAAGTTTGACCTTCCTTTGATTATAAATTGCTATGTCAACTTTGTTGAGACAAGTTCCACTGTTCGTCAAAGGCATTCCCAAGACGTTTTATTTACTTACCTACTGGAAATAATCTTCTTTAATAAAGTTTCAATGTAAAGCGATGTCGATTTCTTGTTGGAAAATTTACATAAGAGTTAGACGGTTTTTGACGTGGAATCTATTTCATGTTTTACACACTCGCTTTGTGAGGGAACTGTGTCGAGTCACCGTCACGAAAATGTACTTACAGCATACCTCTAGCTCTTGAACTATTAAACCTATCAAAATGGAAGTTATACCATTGGATAAAGTCATTCGGTACCGTTCTAACGATACCTAACAATAACTGAAACATTGTGTCCCCCGCTTTGCTACAGCTTGCCGAAGTGGGTCCCTTTTTTGGCCAAAAAAATTTGCCGACATAATAAATTCTCTATAACTTTGGGACTATTATAAATATCGAAACACTTGAAACTGCATTCTTGAACTACGCTACTAAAAACCAGGTCTGACTTCGCATCTGATTTCAACACTTGCCTCGCATAACATGCCGTGATATAAAAAGGAAGCGCAGCCGAATTCTACAAACACCCATGTCTAACGCAGAGCGACAGAGCATCTATCGTTTTCGACAAAAATCGTAACAATCGGACAACTACAAGCAAACTGGCGGCTCTTCGCGTGTTGGTCCAATGTTAGAGTTGCAGAACGGAATAGATTCCATGTTTAGGCAAATCCCTTCTGCCTGGCTGGTTTTTCTAGTAGACAAACCACCCCATTAAATCTGCCAAGAGAGTCGTTCTATGTGATTAATTCCTTAGAATGATCACGACCCTCAGCAATGAGGAATACGACTTAGAAGAAGAAGAAAATAACACCCTCAGAGCAAGATTTAGTTGAAATTGAAATTAAAAACGTTTATTTATCACTGTAAACACCAGAATATAGAACACAATACAGAAGTATACAAAGATTAATACATGCAGCACAAAACATCCGGTGCGGTACAGTGCCAAAAAGGGTACACCAGCTCAGCATAATGCTGAGGCAAGCCACAGCGCTGATTTTCAGCTGGCCCCTCAGTGACTGCACGGACGAAGAAAGCAACAGTGTGTGCTTGTCGTGTTGTATGAGTGTCTGTTTGTATGAATGAGGATATTAGTGTGTATGTGAGGTACTGAGTGTGTGGGAGGGTGATGGCATGGTGCGTGTGTATTTACATGGTATTATGTGTGTGGATGGTAGTTAACAGTAGAGGCATAAGATTACCGAGCACATCCAGATAGTGCAACCTAAAGAATGTACGGAGCAGTGTCCGATTTTGCAAAACTTGCAATTTTAAACGGCCAGTCTGCACCTCCCGCAAATATCAGTATACTTTTACCTTAGAGATGGAATGCAGTAGGAGGTATATTTAGACCATAACGTGCACCGTTGGAATTTTAATCATGTCTTTATTTAGCAGTCAAGTGCGGCGCTAGACGGTTGGAAACAAGATTAATTCTTCGGTATAAGGTATATATTCTACTTAAAAAATATATATAATCTGGATGTCTGTATACTGTCTGTTATCTATAGTGACACCGCGTAACAGGCGGATCGCCCGCGACGTTAGAGGGGACGACGACAGAGGGTGAGCAGGGGGAGGTTGAGGTTGAGGTTTCACTATAGTGCTGTGGTACTTATATGTAGATTTGTTCTCGACTCTCGAAAATAAGGTTAGTTTAGGTTAGGGGGTCGCCTGCCTACGTCTGTACCTATATTAAAATCTATGAGCACTCTATCAAGTCTATCATGAAGGTTGCCTGGAAGATATCGCTTAAAGCGTTAAGGCCGCCTTCTGCACATTATATTGTACCTCTCTTTATGTTGTATGTTTTGTTTTTGTCCCGGGTGTGCAATAAAGTATATTTGTATTTGAATTAATCAATCTGATAAATACAACTTATAAATATTTCACTTTTCTGCACTATACTGCCGGTAACTTATTAATAATTCTTCTATTGCCTAGGTTGTCTGGAAGAGATAGCTCTGAGCGATATGGCCGCCTTAGTACACTTATTCTACCATGTAAATTTCATGTGTGCAATAAAGTATTAATCTATCTACTACTTAATACAAAATGATTGATTTGTTGTGTAAACTCGTGAGCTGCCAGACCGAGCAACATGGGTTTTTCACTGAATATCCTTAAACTTAGTTTATAATGTCTCTACATTTTTTAAATATTATTTTCTGAAATCTGTCAATGTACAGAGTATCCATTCTATATACAGTTTACTCACGTTTCGCCTAACCTTTCCGTAGAAACCAACTTTCTGTCACATTGGAGTCGGCGTGCTAAATCATAAGCCGGCATCTAACCTCGGGTTAACCGTTAAATAGTTAAACAGGGCTTATCCAGGATGATCACAGGGTCGGGGTTCGATCAGCTCTCACTGCGACCTTTGGAAACATACGGGAGGGTTTTAAGGGCGGGGCCGTACGAAAAATAGGTGCTGTAGACGTCGAGTGGCGGAAACCAGCCCGTTACTACAATACATTACAAGACGCGTCCGCGCGAAACATGTTTCCTGAAAGAGATCGCTCTTAGCGACAAGGCCGCCTAAATTGTACTTCACTATTTCCATTCCTATCTTTTGTTTGTTGTTTTCTATTTGAACAACAAAGTGTATTTTACTTTTAGTTTTACTTTACAGAAAACGTTCTTACTGATTGGTACGGAAACGGACGAAAATTGAACCCTATTGCTGTCGCTCCAACGTCCGTTTATCCGAATAAATAAATAAATAAAATAATCTTTATTGAAAACTTCACA
The DNA here is from genome assembly GCA_947369225.1 of Hofmannophila pseudospretella. Classification (NCBI taxonomy): domain Eukaryota; kingdom Metazoa; phylum Arthropoda; class Insecta; order Lepidoptera; family Oecophoridae; genus Hofmannophila; species Hofmannophila pseudospretella. Next base: position 8,989,257 of record OX376332.1, on the reverse strand, counting down.
ATGCTTCTATAAGGTATTGGGTAGCTGATTCAATTGTTATTTAGAAGGTGTGAAGGAGGTGTGAATGATGTAACACTGAGTTAAGGTTTTACTTTATATTATTGAAGAATAAACTTATACAGTGTGGATAGTATATAGCTAGTACATAGGTCTGTGACATGTACTGTCGGATATCGACAATAGACCCGTCAGACGCGAAATGCGGGGGGAGCAACTGGCTCCGGGGCCGTGGCAACCCAACGAGCATGCATATACTGCATCGTAAGCAGAATGCTCTATTGTGTCGCCACACTTCTAAGTCAAACAATACCCTGACTCCCAAACAATACCCTGACTCCCAAACTATGTCCCATGCTTCTAGCTCGTATAAGATACATACATACATACATAAACTCACGTCTACGATACAAAATATATAGACATATTCCCCGAGGGGGTAGACAGAGAAACCATCGACAGGTAGCCCATTATATCGAGATACTGTACAACTAGTGGGATCACGAGTCGTCACCCTTTTTTTCCGATACGTCGGAAAATGTCAAAGTCGTGTGAATGACTTTTCTGTTATTTAATTTTTTCTGATCGTATGAGTGTGATTATTCTATAGTGGGACAATATAGGTGGGACCACGAGTCACACCGAAATAACCACTAGGGTGACCTTCTTGGCAATTTAATGAGGTGGTTTGCCATTGCCTTCCCCATTTCACACACGGGTTATCTCGGTGTGCAGGTTTCCTCGTGACGATGTTTTGTCTTCACAGACGTATTCTTCAATGACGTGATCATTCTATGGAAATAACCACATAGAATAAAACGAATCTCTTAGCAGATTTAATGGGGTAGTTTGCTAATAATAGCAGTTGATAAATGTACGTCTTCAAAAAAATACAAAAATTCTAATTGGCTTACCAGGAATCAAATTCCGACCCCTATTGGCCACAATTACTTATATATTTTGTGTTCATAATCCCCGAGGGGGTAGACAGAGGAACCACCGACAAGTAGTTCCCACTTTTCGCCGTAAGATTTGGTGGACAAACGTGATCAGTGGCGAGCCTATCGCCGTCTACTAGGTGTAGAATAGTATCCACTAAGATCCTTAGTCGCCTCGTACGATACCCACGGGAAGAGTTGGGGTGGTGCTATTCTCTAAGGCCGGCACGACACACGGCTATAGAATAAGATAGTGTTCACACATATTATTTCATGTATTCCTTTGACCCAAATCCGACAAACGTTGTAAAACAGTGGAATGGGTTCCTGGCCAATATTCTTTTTGTTAACCATATCGTCAGTGGAAAGGAATAAATACTAAAGAGCCAAAATTGAGGTTTTGGGAAATACTATTTCTATATAAATACTTTAAATTTCATTTCTCAAAACCTCAATTTTTGCACTTTTTTTTCTCCACTGACGATATCAACTTTGCACTCAATGAACAATTAAAAAATTTAAAAGCTACTTTAATACGGAATCAAGTCGTAAATTACTTATACCTTCAATTAAACCAATTGTATTTGTATTTTGTATCTTTTCTTCTGTACTGTTTGTATTGTATTGTATTAAACCCTCGATCCAAAACACACTAACATGCTCTATGTTTTCACTCCAACGAGAGTTATTCTAACTGTTGTTGTAAGTTAACCATAGTTCAAACAGGTACTTACACTTGATATCTAGTTACTGACACACGTTAACTATCCGTTGCACGAAGCCTCCGTAAGGTTAATCTTTGACAAGACAGCTTCCTTTAGAATTATAATGTATGTTGACATTTTTTTTTAATTTTGTTATTTGACATGTCAGTAACTTTTCAGTATTATTATTTCATGACAATGTGCCTATACAGCAGCTTTCTAATTTATTCAAATAGAATCCAAATTATCCCATTTGGTTTTTTTTCCTTTAATTATGGCCCCTGCTGTTGTACACACTGCAATTTGGCCAATGACCGTGTTAGAATCTTGAAAATAACTCGAACGTTTACCAACGTCGAGATTATGGGGAGTCGTATGCATCAGGAATGCCTAGTGCCTTGCATTCCAAGTGCAATTGGAGGTTAGGTTGCCGAGTTCACAACATCTGTAGTTTCTCACTCCCATTTCACTGTCTTATATAACGTTCAATTATCACGGACAATTTTTAGGTAAAATACAGTAGGTTTTTCGTAAAAATGACCACTGTAAACCTTTTTTAAACAATAAAATAAGGCCAAACACGCCATGACAGCATGAACTCTCAACATAACTCCCCAATTGTATTTATTATAATAATTATTTCACATTCTTTACAGCAGCTATAGTTTTAAGTATATAATCTAACCCATGTTTTGAATTTAGTTATATGACATGTAAATTAATTTTTTGAATAAATTATGATTCTGATTATTATAGTTAATTTTTGTTTTGTGGACATTGTGCATTGTGTACCTAATTTTAATTGTACTAAATTGTACCACCTACTTACCATTAATAACGTGCGCATCCAGGCATGTTACGATGACCTGTATTTATATTAAAAAGGGTCTTAACCTAGTGACCTTATAAGTTCCCCTAAGGTTCAATAAATAAATAAAAACAATATCACACAAAATCGATAAAAAAAATCGTTATTTTGGTTTCTGAAAAATATTTCAGAGTGAATTTAGCTGTCTTTGATTCTATACCCATCATTTCATTGGCTTTTTTATTGTATTAAGAGAGCAGACGAGCAAATGAGCCACCTGATGCTACCTATCTCATAGACTCACCTCACTATAATGTTATTAAGGGTTTTCGATGCGTTGCTGACCTTGAGGACTAATATGGAGTGATTTATGTGCCTGTAATTATGCTGGCGCTCTTACCGTTCAAACCGAAACATAGCAATGCAAGCATTGAGGCTTTGCGGCAGAAGCAGGTAAAAGGATCGTAACAACACAGACTGAGCGGTATGTCATATAAATACTAACAAATATAATTTTAATTTAATTTTATTTATTTATTAGGTAAACACAACAGATTACAACCAGAGAAATTACAGAAAAATCAATATAAAGTTATGAGCTAGGTCGTAACCCTTAACGTGTAAACACAGCATGGTGAGGAAGTGGGGAATTGGTTGTTGTACAAAATTGATAAATAAACATACTTTCCTATCAAGGACCTATTTTAGTATTATTTTATAAAATTCATTAGAACTACGTATTCTACAATTATTTATTTTAATCCTAGTTACTTATATGTAATGCTAATGAATCATTTATTTAATTTATTATTGAGAATTTTAATTTAATCTGATTCATACGAATAATTAGAACCATTTTCCTTTAGGTATTAGGGCTAACACGACAATGATTGTCCACCGACAACTATTTAATTGTCCGAGAGCGTCGGTGGCACAGTGGGTAGGACACCGGACTCGTATGCGGGAGGTCCGGGTTCGAAACCGTGCAGTGCCATGTACCAATGAGTTTTTCGTATTTTTCGAAGACTTACGTACATTTACCGACTGCTCTAACGGGGAATTAAAACATCGTGAGGAAACCTGCGCACTGTGATGACCAGTGTGTAAAATGGGGTAAGCACAAAAGATCCTCAAGGGTCGAAGTGTCGCTGGGGTTATTCCCGGACCCCTAACATAAGATAAGATGATATTTAATATCCACGCGAAAAACTGCATTTCACTTACCTATTTGTCTGAACTCTTTATAAAACTCAGACTCATAAAAAAACTTAATATTACAAAAAATTAAATTAAACAAAAGGACAGTATACTTATGTATTATATATTTTTAATTTCCAGAATCTGTGTAAGTAATCGCTAAACTTCCAATGGGGACGATTATTGGGGAATCACACTGGTAATTTGACATATTTTTTTTGTAAGTCGATTTGGAGTAAACGTTAAACAGACAGAAAAATAGACAGTGAAATGGGAGTGAAATACTACAGACGGTGTGGATCCGGCAACCTAACCTCCAATTGCACTTGGAATGCAATGCACTAGGCATTCCTGATGCACACGACTCTCCCTAAATCTCGACGTTGGTAAACTGTTTTTTTTTTTCAAAACAGACACCCAAACGTTCGAGTTATTTTCAAGATTCTAACACGGTCATTGGCCAAATTGCAGTGTAAATCACTAGTATTCATTAAAGGAGAGAAAAAAGTCGTTTTTGGTAAAATAAATAAACACCTGAACGAATTAATGTAAGTACTTATAATTTGTTGTGGTTGTGCCATTACTATATGGTTTACCCTATATTTTTGAGTCACCTATTTATTATTTATAACAATCCCAATCATAAAATTAATTGACCTCAATAATTATGATTCATTTATTTTTTAGGTTACTAGATCACTCATACGTCTATACGTTAAATGTGATGCAAAAACGAGAGTAAGGAAAAGGCTTACAAACAAACAGACAGACGGACGGACATAACGAAACTGTAAGGGTTCATAGTTAGCTACGAAACTGTAAAACTGTCATGATCGTTTGGGTTCAATTCGTCAATTTCCCAATTCGTTCATTTCCCAATTCGATCATTTCCCAATTCGTCCAGTCCCAATTCGTCTAGCCAGTTTTGAAACGTCCACAAAATGTCCAGTCGCAATGTGTGTTATGTAATGTGTCCAATATCATAGGAACAACACGGGAACGACACGAGGACGACACGAGGACGACACGGGGAAGACACGGGGACGAAATGAGACTGGCCGATTTGGGAAATGGACCTAATGGAAAAATGGACGAATTGAACCCAAACGGTCATGATGATCCTCCCGGGGGTGTTCAGTATCCATAACTGAACAGCTTTCACCGTGGGGTCAACTCCACATTTTCGGGACTATAGGGGATTATTGTTACAACCCTGTATGACTCCTCATCATCAATAATGTCCCCACACACACAGAGGCACAGGCCTCTCCATGCACAAGGGGGTACGGGCCATGATCCACCGACCAGGCCCAGCGCTAATTGGTGGATATCATACGCCTTCGGAAACTTTTCATTACCTCAGACATGCAGGTTTCCTCACGATGTTTTCCTTCACCGTTAGAGCAGTCGGTAAAGTGTACGTAAGTCTTCGAAAAAATCCGAAAAACTCATTATAGTATAATTCTTTGTACTATAATTTTAAATTTTAAATTGTGTTGTAATTTGGCAATAAATAAATTTCTATTTCTATTGGTACATGGCATTGTATGGTTTCGAACCCGGACCTCCTGCGTGGGAGTCCCCTGTATGACCCTGACAAGAAAATCGTTCTATATAAGATTCAAACAGGGATAAAAACCAAGACTTCTATATTTAAGCAAACGACAGCTTTTTGCCATTTCGCACCCGATTTAGCATTCGGAAGCTGGCGCCACCTACGCCATGCTATGTGATGATGTCACTATGAGGTCACCTTGACTTGAATCAGTATTGGCACACCAGGTTATCAGGTGCAGTTTGTGGTGGGATCAATTCGCGTAATTTGCATGTGTCTAGCGTTGTGGTCCTCAAACTTTTCCTATGTCGTTACCATGGAGACTTACCAGTGGCCAAAACATTACCACTGGCCAAAATATTCGCGTTCGCATTCGTGTATGTCAAAAATGCGAATGCGAGAAAATTTCGCATTGAACGTGCGAATGCGATTTTCAGGAAAGGCAATTAAAACTAGGGATGTTACGGAGGTGGTTTTACAGGAACCGGAGTCGGAACGGAAGGTTTTAAGTATGATTTATCGGAGTCGGAACCGGAGTCAGAGATGTTCTGAAGAAGTTCAAATTTTAAACCGTTTTTTAATTTTTATAGCTGAACTAAAATATTGGCCAATATGTTTTATGATGACGTTTGCGACAATAAAACATATTCCTTTATGTAGTCCTACACTATTTAATTAAATATTGATATTTGAATATGTTTGCTCACAAATCTTCGGTATAACCTCCGATTTGAAATTATCGGAGCCGAAGTCGGAGTCGGAGGTGTTGATTTTACACCTCCGACTCCGTCTTCGGCTCGGAAGTTTCGACATTTCGGAGTCGGAGTCGAAGCTCCGTAACATCCCTAATTAAAACCCTTGTAGACGCGATCCAGTAAATTATGTGACTCCAGCGACATCCAGCAGTCAATCAGTCCACGTTTGAAATTTCCGAAATCTTGATTCTTGCAAACACAAATTATACACTTACAGTCATGCAAATCCAGTATATGTTTTTTGTCCATATCAAGAAGCTCCATTATATTTCAAATGTAGCACACACAACACAATTTATTCATAAAGTATGTGAATATTTTCACTATTAAATATAATATGACAAAGTAATTGCCGCGTAATTGTCACATCACAAAAACTCGTGCGTATTTTGTACAAGAAAGTATTTTAACTATTAATTATATCAGCAGCCTACTCTAGTTCACTGCTGGACATAGGCCTCTCCCAAGGCGCGCCATTGAGCCCGATCTTCGGCTCTTCTCATCCAGTCGCTGCCAGCCACCTTGCGCAGATCGGCGCTCCATTTAGCAGGGGGGCGTCCCACACTACGTTTGCCCAAACGCGGTCTCCACTCCAGAACTCGTCTACCCCAGCGGTTGTCGGTTCTGCGACAGATGTGACCGGCCCACTGCCACTTCAGCTTGCTAATCTTATGAGCTATTTCGATAACTTTTGTTCTATGCCGGATCTCCTCATTTCTGATTCGATCCAGCAGAGATACTCCGAGCATAGCTCTTTCCATAGCACGCTGAGCGACTTTCAATTTGTGAACCAGTCGCACCGTCAGTGTCCACGTTTCGGCTCCGTAAGTCATTAATTATATGGCAAAACGTAATTGTAGAATCGACCACAAAACTCGTGTATAATTTAGTCCATAGAGTATTTTAATTTTTAAATAAAATGGCAAACGTAATAATTGCATCGTTTTCACAAAACTCGTGCACACGAAAAAGAAATGGCCGCTGATTGAACCCAACCATTCTGACCAATCGGCAAAGCTTTTCAACTTATTGGAGAGACAATCAGTGACATCTATGCCTTTTTGATAAATTGAAATTGAAATCGTTTATTTAGCGCTGTAAACACCAAAATACAGAATACAGAAGTATACAAAGTTTAATACATGCAGCACAGAACATCTGGTGTGGTACAGTGGCAAAAAGGGTACACCAGCTTAGCATAATGCTGAGGCAAGCCACAGCGCTGATTTTCAGCTGGCCCTCAGTGACTGCACGGACGAAGAAAGCAACAGTGTGTGCGTGTTGTGTTGTATGAGTGTGTTTGTTTATATGAATGAGGATATTAGTGTGTATGTGAGGTACTGAGTGTGTGGGAGGGTGATGGCATGGTGCGTGTGTGTTTACATGGTATTATGTGTGTGGATGGTAGTTCACAGTAGAGGCATAAGATTACCGAGCACTTCCAGATTGTGAAGGACAGTAGTTACAGGGCACCTAAAGAATGTACGGAGCAGTGTCCGATTTTTGTAGATCAATTGTATAGATTTTAAGTTTTCTCCTGAAGGTGTCAAGAGTCTGCGCGTCTCTAATAGGAGGTAACAAGGTATTCCAAATCTTAGATAGGCAACATCCTTCAGAGCAGCCAACTAGCGGGCGCCGGCGCAGCGCTGTCACTAGACGCTTGGCTATAGATTACTCCTACTTATTAGTAAGCTGTAAAAATCCCAGATGGCGTTGACTAGCAATTTAGGGCAGATACACAGTTATTTCTTGCGCGCTACCACCAACCTTTGTCAATTTTCCAATCTGGGCTGGGCATATTCCGTTGTGGACATTTCGTGACTTGAACATTTTACGACAAATCGCTTTTAACGTTTCGAAAACTAATAAATAAGTAAGTACTTACTTGATTATACAAAGTGTTAAAAAATTGGAGGGCGGCAAATTCAGGCCATCCCCGGGCGGCAGAAATCTACGCTAGGCTACTGACCTCTCTTCTTCTAGACTATGTTTGAGAACCTCTATCCACGCCCGTGATAATTATTACTCGTCCAAACCATACGTAATTTTATGATCATTCGAAAGGAATCTCGAATATGTGGCGCCACTTGTGGATAATCCGTACTGCGTTTATTAGCGTAATCTGTAGTTACTTAACGATCTCAAGCTACATTCTGTACAGAGTGGTGGAACAGCTTACTCTTTATCCTATTGAGAAATTAAAAATTTGAACTTACATTGGTAACTTCAAAAAAAAATATTGTCGACTAAACCCGCATCTCGCCTGATGGTTGTAACGATGTCGACTTAATCGTCCATATCAACCTCCTTGCCATCAATTTCAACCTCATTGTTAGCGTTTATCTCACCTCATTTCGTGTTAGCATTTCTTCATCTATATTTTCAAAATTCAAATAATTGTTTTTACTTATTCTCTCTGTATTTTTGACCTGAACGGACGCTTGTCCGTTTTATAAAATTGTCTCCTACTACTACCTACTACCTATTTTCTACTATGGTGTTGTTCTGTTCCTGATAAATATAATATCTGCTATTACCAAGTTTCTTCTATTACTTCATCTGCACACTGTCCTAGAACCCTGCTAGCCGGCACCTAGAGGACAGACTGTAGCACGTCGAACAAAGGTAACTGCAGTCTAGTTTCCCAATTATTAACACCGACACGATTAAGCCCCGTTTTCGTTTAAAAACTATATTTTTTCTTTCGTTTTTGTTCTACAACATAAGGATGGAACCCGAATAAGTCCGAAGGCGGAAAGGAGATGCAAACATGAGTTCAAATATAGGTAAGTTTTTGCAGTATCTATAGTAGCAGTTGAAAGATTTCGAATATCCTTATCAGTAACTAATTACTAATGGCCAGTAAACACTTAGCTGTTCCACCCTGTTATTATAGTCTTTTTCCACAAGAAGGCACATCGAACTTTTATAAAAACCTAAATAAAATACGGATTTTCACTAATGAAAGTCAGAAATCCTCATCTGTGTACTCTCTGTATCTCAGCCGATACTAATCGGAAGACTTCCAACTATCATCAGTGAGAATCCATATTTTATTTAGGTTTTAATAAAAGATCGATGTGCCTTCTTGTGTAAAAAAAACTATAATGACAAGGTGGAACAGCTAAGTGTTTACTGGCCATTAGTAATTAGTTACTGATAAGGATATTCAAAATCTTTCAACTGCTACTATAGATCATTTACTGCAAAAACTTACCTATGTTTGAACTCATGTTTGCATCTCCTTTCCGCCTTCGGACTTATTTGGGTTCCATCCTTATGTTGTTGATATCCCATCTGTTCGTACGAAGCGATTTGCTTCTTATCATATGTGAACGGCTAAGGAATGGAACAGCCTACCGGCGTCTGTATTTCCCGAAACCTACATTCGTGACATCATTATATGACAGGGTGGAACAGCTAAGTGTTTATAAGTGTGATATACTACGCGACATCGCCGGAATGTGGGTTTCTTTAAATAAGATTTATAGGAAGTAGTCGAATTTTAAACTTAACCCTGAATTTAAATGGACTTATAGTGTTTTACGCCATTAATTTTAAGGTCACGTTCTTCCACGATCTTTGAAATTAACCTATTTTTGATTCAACGGTAAACAATCAAGTATTTTTTGTTTTGATCGGATAAAAATATATGTGTTTATATAAAAATATATGTTTTATAAGCGTTTTTGATTATTTCATGGTTCAAAACACGATACATTCAAAGAGAAAAAATAATGAAGGAAAAATACCTGCAGTCACTCTAAAGTAAATATGAAGCAAGAACGAATCAATCCCGCGAACATTCGCTGTAAAAATAAACACAAACCCTTTTAGTAACCAAATACTTATCTTTTTCTTTATCAAGGGCACTATACTGACAATTTAAAACACATTGAAAAACGATTATTTTGGTTACACGGTAATTTACATAATGTAGTAATCAACAAGGGAGAGATAAAACAAAAATTGGGGAAAAGAGGAATAGTTTTGAGAATTTATTCTTATTATTAGATTAGCCGGCAGGCAGCTAATGCTGGTTAGCCTGTTTCTTCAAATTTCGTAAGTGGCTGTCTAATCTGTTCTTAAATTGGTTTATAGTTCCAGCATTCACAACTTGCTCAGGTAAACCGTTCCACGTGTGACTATTTTTTTTAAATCAACCCCGCAGCGGCAACAGGCTGAGGTAGTTCCCTTTTTCCGGTGCTGCACACTACCTTCATCAAATTTAATTACTTTTGATTATTTATTTTTATTATTTATTTGTTTAATGTCATTTTTATCTTCTGTACCTAATTGTTTGTATGTGTGTATTGAAAATAAATGATTTCTTTCTTTCTTTAATTAATTTGCATTGAATTTGCTGGGTTTTTTTTAAATAATTTTAAACTTCAAAAGAGCAACAAGAATCATTAGTAAAACACAAACTGCTTAATTAATAATTTAATCAAAGATAACCAGTTACCAAACTTGGTTACCTACGAGGAAGTCACGCAAATTTTAAAACTCAATTCTTAAACAAATAAAGAAACTTATAATACTGCCAGTCCTTGTAATTAATCGTAAGATGGTTACATATGACCCGGTGCATCTTTTCCTTGGTCGTGTTGAACTCCACTCCATCCTCAAAGGTATCAGCCAAGTCCAGGAAGGCCTGGGCTGTCTGGTCGTGGGGATTCTCTTCGATTAAGTACCTGGTAAAGAAGAAATACGTGATCAACGAAATACAGTTTGCGTAATCAAGAAATATATTTCCTGAAACATTAAAAAAAATCCGAGAATTGAGATTTTTTATCGGTTTGGGGCAAAAGTAAATGATACGGCTGATACGCAAACAAAATTACCCCTAAAACATTCACAAACGCCATCGTAGAAAGCCCTAAAATCACCTCTCATTTTAGACAATACTATCCCGGTTATAAGTAATCAAAGTGATTCAGGAAACTGGAACAAGGACTGAAGTGAAGCTACAAAGGCGTGTTTGGCACTGGTGATCTCAGCTCAGATAATCCCTGATATAATCAAAGTGGTTCAGGAAACAGGAACAAGATCCAAACTGAGGCTGCAAAGGCGTGGTTGGCACTGATGAATTAAAGACTTCGTTTGTCGGTAACATTAAATAGACTGGTACCAAAGTTCTTCTTATTTTAGACTAGACAAATCCCTAATATCTAACCTTAGACAATCCCTGATTATAATCAAAATGGTTCAGGAAACAGGAACAATTACCAAATTGGAGTTGCGAAGGCGTATTTGGCACTAATGCATCCAGGACTTCGTTTATAATAGGCTGGTAACGAAGTTCGGTTTTTTAGATTAATCAAAGCCCAAAAATCTCACCTTAGATAATCCCTGATATTCAAAGTGGTTTAGGAAACAGGAACAAGGACCGAACAGAAGCTGCAAAGGCATGAGACATGCATCCGGAACTTCGTTTATTGGTAACATTTTACAATAAGCTTGTAACAAAGTCCTTTATATTTTAGACTAGTCCCAAAATCTCACCTTAGACAATCCCTGATATAATCAAAGTGATTCAGGTAACAGGAACAAGGACCAAACTGAAGCCGCAAAGGCGTGTTCGGCACTGATGTATCCAGGACTTCGTTTGACGGCAACTGCAGTTTATCTGGTAAACTGCAATCTGTTACTATTGTTATAGGCGAGGATTCTCCGTACTTCCTCAGGTATAGCTTTCTTATCAGGGTTGAAGTTAAGACTGGCATTTGCTTGTTCGTGTCTAGTTCGAAGGTACGTCTGTTGTATTCTTCGTGGTACCTGGAAAATAGGATGTATATTTTTCTAGGTGATATGACTTCGTGAAGAGCATCCTTTTATTTCTGCCACAAAGCAGCAACGCTTTCAAGTAACTCAATCAGCGTAATTAACGGCACATGAGGCACTCTAACTAAGTATCTGCTCAAGATTAGCAGCAAACCAAAAATAGTCAATTAACAGGTAAGATGATAAGATCAGGTAACATGTGTTAGTTCGTCTACTCTCCTTAGTTAACTCTCCTACAATTAAAAACCTATAAAGCCGAAAGGTCTGTGAAGTGTCCATTATAGAACACTTGACTTTCGCAAAAAAAAAACTTTTATATAAATCGACCAGCTGATCAGTGCATAATGTAATGAAGAACAGATTGATTCTTGGATAAACTCCCTCCCAAAAGGGTGCATGTTCGTTCTTTCATTGATTGTTTTTTTTTGCGAAAATAAAAAGGTCGTACTTAGAACAAAAGTATGGATACTGAGGAAACCTTCCCCCTTCGTTTTATAAGGGGTTTTTGTAAAACCTGACGTTAAAGGTATTCGTTGCTACGAAACTGTCACCGAAACTAAACTAAACTCTCAAATTCCTCACTTATCGATGGCGACTTCCTTCTTCACCTTCGTGATGATGGACTCGAGATCCTCCGCAGGAGCCAGCTCGTTGATCTTGCTGCATAGTGACTGAATGAACCAGGAGCCATACAGCTCATCTCTGAAAATAAATGTAAAGTAAGTAAAGTAAAGTAAAATACACTTTATTGTACAAATAGAAAACAACAAACAAAAGATAGAAAAGGAAATAGTGAAGTACAAGTTAGGCGGCCTTATCGCTAAGAGCGAACTCTTCCAGGCAACCGTAAAAATTCCAGGCAAATGCTTCTATAGAAGCTAATCATTAAATTCATTTCAAATCTTAGGTAGGTAGGTAGGTAATATAATAATCTGTGTCAGCATAGTTTTCATTGCTGTGTTCTGGTTTGAAGGGTAAGAGAGAAAATCCTCTAATAACATTACAGTAACCAAGGACGGTCCTGAAGCCTGAGAGACTTCTGAGCTTCTGGACAGAGCTGGGTTGGCTGGAAATTATAAAAGCTCTCCTCGTATGGGCGGCGAGACAATTGTTACGTATTCTAGTCGATAGATGGCAGCACTCGTCAATTACAGCGCGCTTTTGTTATGTTGTCTGGCTATACATAAGACGTGGAGGTAAACTGAACTAATTAATCAGCCGCGGCGAGATGTTTTGGACTCTTGCAAGCTCGCGCAGCAGATAAATAATAATAATAATAATAATCTTTATTACACACATATAAAACAAAATACAAACAAAATACTTAATAAACGAAAAAATGAAATATGTATAATTGGTGTAGCATAACTCGTTTCGAGTTTTCTCCCTGCTAACCATCGGGATAGAGAAAGGTGATAGATTCGAGCAGGCATGTGTGTACATGTGAATATATATATATATATATATAAACAAAATATATACATAAAATATACTAAATATAATACATAATAATACTAATACACAGTATATATAGTTACATACAATACATATACCCACTTGCTACATAATATACATACATATATACCAATACATAAAATAATAAATAAAGTATACAATTCATAAGGATAGATAATGCTCCTTTACTCTACTCTTGAACACTTCCAAGGACGGACTTGCACGTATAGCATGTGGGAGTGAATTCCACAACCTTACTGCATGGACAGTGAACGAGCCATCGTAGCGACTGGAGACGTGGGTAGGCATTTTGAGGAGAAGAGAAGTGACAGACCGGCAGGGCTTACCTCTAGGGACCATATACTCGAAACGCTCACGGAGATATGCAGGATAAACGGTATTGTTCAATATATTGAACAGATAGGAAAGTACGTGACTATCACGCCTACGTCAAATTGGGAGCCATTTCAGTTGTGATCGAAATTGAGAAACATGGTCAAATTTGCGTAAGCCAAACACGAAACGGGTGCGTTCCTTATTTTGCCGATCGAGGAATGGCGTGTTTGCCTGTTTGTTGCAAACAGGGTTGCCAAATTGGAGGATTTTTTCGCGATTTTGGGGAAAAATTTGGTGTTTGAGGAAATATTATCGTTGTGGAAATAAATAATCACATTGGGGAATTTTGGGGTTGACTATGGCTGACATGACTCAATACCTTTGACTATCCGAATAGCTACTTTTAAAACTATGGCTGGTGGTTCCATTGTCTACCCAGCCCCTCGGGGATTATGGTCGCGGAGTCATCAGGGTCGCGGGTAGTTAAAGTGGGGGTTTTGGCTGTCCATTGGCGGGCGACCCTGGGGAAGTGTGACGGGAGGAAGAGTCCAGTAAATTCTTGGGGGGGGGGGGGGGGGGGGGGGTGCGCGTTCCTGTGGAGAGCCCGGAGCCCTCCGATTGCTCGAGGTCGGCAACGTTTTAGTTAGTACTCAGGAGGCTGGATAGCTTTGTAGCTTTGGAGGAAAAAAAAAGTACCTACTCATCATAATCAGCCTTTTAACGTCCCCACTGTTGGGTCACAGGCCTGCAGAAGGGGATTACGAGCCATGATCCTTCTGCCTTTAGAATTTTTTTTCCTCAGACATGCAGGTTTCCTCGCGATGTTTTCCTTCACCCAACGGAGCAGTCAGTAAATGTGCATAAGTATTCGTAAAAATCTGAAAAACTCATTGGTACATCGCATTGCATGGTTTCGAACCCTGAGCTAGCGTATTCTAGTCAGGCTAGGCTGTCTCGTGCCCTAGCCTTTGAGCTAGCCAATAGCTTATTATCGCTTATGATTACACTTCTGTGTTTAGTCAGGAGTTTAAAAAAATGGTCCCAACGCCAATGGTCCCTTCCATCTTTTTATTCCATTCTTCATAACCCTTTACCTATGCGAAGGGTTCCCCGCATAAGAGCTGTGTAGTACCAGCATATCAGACTCCACTGGCAGGTAGTAGGGTTCCAGCTCATCATCCAGGTCCTTCCTGATCTTCCCAGCTAGCAACACAGGCACGCCTACTGTGCTTTTGGTGCCTCTGCATGCCTGAAACGAGAATACCAGGCTGTAAATAAAAACGCACAATTTCCTTGAGGTGAAAATAAACATGAAATAATTACTTGTTTGTATTTATTAGTATTTTCACCCCAAGGAAATTGTGCGTTTTCATTTACAGCCTGTATAGCATGGATAGAAAAACAATTGTCTCCCCCTAATGGATAGGTAGTAATGAATGTCATTTTGTATGGAAACCTAAGCCGCAAAACAGACAGAGGCGGTGCGCTGACGGCACGCCGGTCGGCACACCCTTGTAAGTGTTACACGCAGCTTCACTTTCATAGAAGAAGAAGAAAATCCTTTATTAATAGACCATATAGGTACATATGACAAAAATTATGTAAGAAATATCACAAGATGAGTAAGATTCTAACTTGACCAAATTTTCAATTCTAACAAGTGATAAGAGTAGTAAACATATGATATGACCTATTAAAAGGGCCAAGTTCAGCTGAGTGTCGCTAGATGTATAGATACCTATACCTCTACCGACCCTGGTTTCCAACTTGACCCTTTCCAACTTATAGCTATAGAGAGCAACAATGTCGTTCAGTTAGTCTGTCGTATTGGCTCATCTCCTTTCATGTCACAAACAATTATTTTCCTAGCCGCACGGCGCGCCGCCTAGTGGACTGAAAATCGAGCTTTTATGGACATAGGGTTTGAAAAAAAAATGTTTGTAAAACATAGGATTTGAAAAAAAAACCTTTTCGGCATTTTTTTTAAGAAAAAACGGGCAAACGGCATGTCTCACTGAGAGGCGCGCCACGCCCCCTGTATGTTTTACGCCTAACGCACCACTCGAGGGGGTGGGTGAGGTGATGAGGTACGGGGACGGGAAGCATCTTTGACAGCATATTTCGCGCTCTGTCTGTAAGACCAGAACAACATACATTGAAAAGAGATGTTTTTGTTTTGTTTAGCATGTCCTATTCTTTGACACCATGTCCATATAATATCAATTTTATTTGTGACACATGAATAATTCATATTCATATTTATTCATTCGTATTCATTCATTCATTCAATAAATAGGTTAAGAATATAATTTGTAATTTGCTTGCACAGAAAGTGCGACGGAATCCCGACTTACAAGATACAGGTTTTCGACCTAGTTTGTAAGTCGGAGGTCCTTTTTTTGTGTGCCCTGTAATGAGTAAATAAACTTTTTCATTTTTTTTTTCTTTTTAATAATTATTAATTCAGGTCAGTGCACATGAAGCATAACTGACAGATTAATAATTTGATGATTTATGATCGTTTGTAGTGTAGTGTTGTACGCGTTGTGCGATAGTTTTTAATCGAATTCACTATGCAAATCACATACAAGGGAAAATTCTAAATTAAAGATGATATTCGGGTTTGGGTTAAGGGAATACATATGGGAGCGTCGGTGGCCTAGTGGCTAGGATGCCGGGCTCCCACGCGGGAGGTCCGGGTTCGAAACCATGCAATGCTGAATGCCATCTACCACTGAGGTTTTCGGATTTTTTCGAAGACTTACGTACATTTACCGATTGCTCTAACGGTGAAGGAAAACATCGTGATGAAACCTTGCATGTCTGAGGAAATTAAAAGTTTCCGAAGGTACGTGAAATCCACCAATCAGCATTGTGCCCGCTCTGTGGATCATGGCCCGTACCCCCTTGTGCAAGGGGAGGCCTGTGCCCTAACAGTGGGGACATTAATAGGCTGCTGATGTATGTATGTATGAATACATATGATGTAGGTATGTATGAAATTTTGATGTATGTATCTTTTTCCGTTTAGGGTCTAGACCCCCTCTGACAGACGGAGACGGACGAACGGACGACGGAGCGACAGCAATTAGGCTCCGTTCGCCCCTTCGGTCAATGGATCCCTAAAAAGGGACAATTCTGACCTACAAGGAACAAGTGGGTCTGAATAACCATTTCTCAAAAGAAACCAAGCAATATTTAATATGTGACAATATTGTAGCATGTTTGTCGCGTCAACGTGTACCTATCGTAGAAAATGCATACAAAATTAAGAATTTTTCGTTAACAAAATATCGATAGTAATTTTATCGACCAAAACCCAACACTAACAGTAAAAATATATGTAATTTAGATTACCAAAATACACCATTTCTTCATCTTATCTTTTTGACACTTAATTTAGTTTCAGTGGGCAGATAAGAATTGACACCTATGTATAGATAATAAAACTTGGTTTACAATTACTATACAGAGGGTCTTCTTATCTTATGATACCTTAGGGGGCCGGGAATAACCCAGCGGCACTTCGACCCTTGAGAATCTTTTGTGCCTACCCCATTTTACACACAGGTCATCTCAGTGTGCAGGTTTCCTCTCGATGTTTTCCTTCACCGTCAGAGCAGTCGGTAAATGTATGTAAGTCTTCGAAAGATACGAAAAACTCATTGGTACATAACACTGCACGGTTTCGAACCCGGACCGCATGGGAGTCCGGTGTCCTAGCCACTAGGCCACCGACGCTCTTTACTTCATTTTATATACCTACATTATTTTATTCTGACCGCGAAATTTAATAATCCAGGGGGCCGAATCTTTTAATTAAAATAATTTCTGCAGAATTAACTGCGCTAATGACCATTTTTCAGTTGATGTTATCACTGGAACATTTGCGGTAAGACTGACTCAGCGAATTTGTCAATTGACATTTCATTGAACAAATTTCAAACATTGGGTCAGACGAGACGATAAAACTTAGCTTTCCATAGAGGCAGGACTTCATGCTGTATAGTAAAATTAAGTAAAAGGAAGACCTACAAATTGAGAAAGAAACGGTGAGAATTTTAAGAAGACACAACTAGCGCCACTTTAATAAGAAAATCTGTTTCTTTCAAATACAAGGGAATTCTGATAAAATCAGGGATTTATGTTATTCTTCTGATGATAAGTGATATTTTAGACATAAGTACAAGTTATGTAGGCGGAATAAAGTGGCTATTTTTATAGGCATTCTTTTTTTCTCTTTGTTTTACGAGTTTAGTCGCATGTGCGACTATGTCGCTCGGTACATTTTATACTTATACCTACCTTCTCGTAACTTTTACTAATTTGTGCCTTGGCCGAATCCGATAAGGGAAAGGCAAAGGCGCTGTTACAGGCCCCCATATCACATACATTAAAATTTATTTTCAAAAATGACCTGAGAGACTCGTTCGAACACATTCCATCAGTATATGGTATACGTTTTCGACCACACCACACTCTTCACAATTTAGTGAGGCCACTTTATTCATCAGAAACGCAAATAGGCACTTTGTTTAAATGTAATAAGTTTTTGTTTTGCAGACCAAGGACAAAAACAAATTATATACAAAACAAAGCGACCTTATCGCTAAAATATATCATGGTAGGTATTAGGCAAAGTATTAAGCTCATTCGAGGAAATACGGATAATGTTATCATTGTGTACTTATTAAAAAAAAATCAATCTAATTTTGCCTACCTATAATTATTTATTTATGACGCATAAGATATAAACTCACTTCACTAACTACGTCAATAATTTTTTTTAATAGCCTACAGACTGTCCCACTGCTGGGCAAAACCCCTCCTTTCCATTTTTCCCTATCCTCGGCGTCCTTATACCATCCTTTTTGGAAGTGGTCGATATCGTCCTTCCACCTACGCCTGGGCCTGCCTCGGCGCCGCTGTCCGTCTTGTGGCACCCAGTGCATGGCGATCTTTGCCCACCTTTCCGGATGCATGCGGCATACGTGGCCTGCCCAGCCCCACTTCAATAGAGATGCTTTAGTGATTGCATCAGCGATGCGTGTTTTGGAGCGCAGGGTCGTGTTCCTGACGCGATCCGTCCTTTTCACGTTGAGTATGCTACGCTCCATAGCACGCTGTCAAACCTTGAATTTGGACTTTTGATGTTTTGTCAGCGACCATGTCTGAGCACCGTAGGTTAGGATGGGCAGGATACACATGTCGACGAGTTTTCGACGAGTTTTCGCTACGTCAATACAATACCTAAAATAAGAAAACTAAAAAATAAACCATAGCTTTTTCGAATTGACTTATTATGTTGGTCCTATTGACCTTTACAGCTTCACCGGGTTTTTTGGAGCGAGCGCTAAGTGCGCTCCAGCCTGGAGGAGGACTTAAAAACTACTATAAGAAGCGACTGCTTAAAGGCACCCAGGTGGGTACGAACCTCGGCTTAGGACGTCGCTGGGGAGGGAGGGATCGGGGAGAAGCGGTCTGGAATACGCCGATAGCGCGTGTAAGCGCCAGAAGCGGGTCGGGTATGTAGGTGCGGTGTGTGAACTACTGTCGGGTGGGAAAACCATAGCTTGAATGAATCTAATGGCTGGTTTACATTTGGTCAAGTGTTTAGCGAAATGGGTAAGGACAGTGGCGAGTAGAATGGCGAGTGGCGAGTGCCTGGCCAGTCACAAAAAGTAAAACAAAAACTTTCTTTGAATCCACTTGCCTTCGCAGCTTGCAAGCTAAGTTGACTCGCCACTGTCCACCGGTTTACACCACTGTCTTTACCCACTTCGCTAAACACTTGGTCAAATGTAAACCAGTCTATTGTAGACCTCTTGCAATATTATTAGAAATTCCTTAAGCGACGATGCCAACCTACTATCAGATATCCAATCATCATCAACCCGAAAACCAGAACGAGACGCAGCGGCGAGTTAGAGACATCGCTCTACAAAAACTCGCGTTTGATCCCTCGAAATGTCGCGTATGCGTTCTTATTCGATACTACGAACACGTAGAAACGTGCTAATTTTTTATCTCTTGTTCTGTGGACGTGTACACAACAACACACGTACAGTCGATCACAAGCTATAGTATACCATCTGTCAAAAAACTTCGATTAAATCTCAACCTTATGCCTGCGCTTTATGAAACATTTCAGATTCTCAAATTTTGACGTTTTGGGTAGGTTGACCTGTGCTCGACTGTACGTGTTATCTGTGAATAATCACTATAGCAAAATTGTATGGAAAAAGGCTTGCTGTTATTATATCAAGTCTGTTTATCTGTTTATTCTGTCAAATGTGAACTCTAATGCTCGCAGAAAAATATTAATTTTAAATCGAAAACATGAACTTAAGCCTAAATATGAAATGAATTACTCGTAATGAATGAATAATTTAAAAAATTATACAAAAACTTAGCATGAAACATGATTATAAGCAATCTAGGCGGTCTTATTGCTAAGGTCGATCTCTTCCAGACAACTTTAGACATGGACTTGAGACGATTCTAGTTACAAAAGCAAAACGGTAAACGTTTAGATAGTCTATTTTTATATATTACCTATATATTTGTAATTTTCTATGTTCTTTTTTTTTCAAAACACGACAACCATAACTCTAACTAAAAATTACTTTTTCCTGGTCATCATCAGGTGCTCCAAGGTTCCTGATGTGGAAAGGGCACCTTGTTCTAAATATTTGAGCTCAAATTCGAACCGAATTCGAATCCCATCTGCTCGTACGAAGCGATTTGCTTCTTCGTTCATTATGCGAACGGCTAAGGAATGGAACAGCCTGCCGGCGTCTGTATTTCCCGAAACCTACAACTTTGGGATCTTCAAGGCCAGAGTGAACAGGCATTTACTGGACCCGCATGCTCCATCGTCGACCTCATCATCGCTTACCATCAGGCGAGATCGAGGTCAAATGCGGGTTTAGTAGTAAATAAAAAATAAATAAAAAAAAAACATCTAGCTATTACAGTTCCAGATATCCCAATTGACATCAAAGATCTTGAAAACCACTGATTTTTTTATCAGACAGGGCTAAGTATACTTTCAATAAAATTATCTATTAAATTAAAAAAAACTCCTAATGGAGTGTGACCTGGTGAAACTTGAGAGGAAGAAAATTGGCCTTAATAGGCTCCAAAATGGGAGGCTCTATATTATTTTGAGTCAGCCCTTATCTGATAATATGAAACACTTACTGTTGTTTGCTAAGTTAGCTCTCAAAGTGAGGGCTGACTCTAATAATACTTGAGCTTCCCTTCCCTTTTCTTAGTGACCCTAACGAGGCTGACATGGTCACCTTGTCGTGTACCAAAGCCTCTAAACTGAAATTTTGAAAAAAATATCTAGGTCCAAATCGGATCATCGGTTGTTGAGTTATGGTGCCACAGACAACCTTGGTCGGTTGGGAGTTAAAAAAACTAAAAATAAATGCATTTAATTTCAAACCCCGTATCCTAAAAACTAGTTTTTGTCGTAGTCTTACAAAGTCATAGTCGAGAAGCAGCTTTTAAAAAAAACTTTTTAATTTCTATCTATTGTGTAATGATCACTTAGCCAGGAGCAGTCTCAGGGGTGTCACGGGGATCATGACTTGGTCCCAAAATCCGATACGTCGCAAAATGTCCAGATCGGAAAATGTCAAGCTCATAAGTAAAATATCTAACATTCATCGCGATCCCTGATTGACACATTGATAAATATTGTGCTACTCCTGAACGCGGTTTTCTTTGTTCTGTTATCGATAAATGTATCAGCCTGAACTGAAAGTCATCACTAAAAGTTGCTTTGTTATATCTGGTAAACCTAAACCGGAAATCTGATCAAAATATACCTAATAAATTGGAATACGGAGTATCCATTGCATTGACTCATTTAGGACAAAGAAAAACAGAGTAATGTTTCCCGCAATGAATTTCAAAATTTGACAGGATTAGATCTACCTTGAGATAGATCCGCATTTTTATATACGTCAATAGATAGATCTATCTAATCTTATACCTAATCTAGATCCACGCGGCAAGAAAGTTTTTACCTATATACTTATATTTATAGATACATATTTAACAACCATATATCCTGTCTAAACTTGTCTGTATATATTTTTACCATAACTTCATAAAACTAAACCATTTAACCAAAGGTTATCTGGAAGACATCGCTTTCAATGATAAAACCACATATTATTAGCACACATACCTAGAATTCAAGCTCAGGAAGCCAATTCTCGCAGTGTTCGACATACAAATGTCGAGCGCTAAGAACGTCTTGTCACGCTCACATGTAATGTCAACGAAAGAGATAGGACTAATGTCGAATTCGACATTCCACCAGCGAGAATCGCCTTCCATGACAAAAGATAAGTTAGGCTCAATTTACATTCCCGCGGAATGGAAAGGAAGCGAATTTTCGCAACGTAATTGTACATAGCATAATGAACTTTATGTCAATTGTGTAACATATAAATTAAATACGAGCCAAAAAAGAGGTCGCGCGTCTCCGGGGAATCCTCGCGCATTCTCTAGAATTCCCCTAGCGGTAAAACGTATTTAGTTTGTGTGTTACACAATTGACATAAAGTTTATTATGATATGTACAATTACGTTGCGAAAATTCGCTTCATTCCATTCCGCGGCAATGTATATTGAGCCTTATGCTCAAACTTAACATTTCTCGTCCCTTTTTTTCACGGTTTTTCCTTTTATCTATAAGTACTGAAACGGGGGAAAACCCAGTTGCCCACGAACGACCACTTCACATACCATCCGTATGAAGGTGGTAATGACTCAATGCAGAGTCAACCAGGGGTGGTACCATCCCTTCTACCTATTTCTGCCACACACAAAGCAGAAGCTTTGTTTTGTTTTGTTTCGGTTTGAAGGGTAAGAGAGCCAGCGTAATTACCGGCACAAGAGGCACCCCATCTATCCTCAAGGTTACCAGCGCATGGAAAGGCTGCTAATAACATTACCTATAGTAAGGATGTCTATGGATGATGATGTCCACTTACCGTAAACTTAAACTATCGAAAAAAGAACAAACTGACGGACCTATTATATTTACAATAAAAAAAACCTGTGTGGCGCGGAAACATCATTGTAACACACACGGGTCGTGTGTGTGTTACAAACCTTTTTACCTTACCGTTTAAAACCTTTTTACCTTTTTACCTGTTTCTACAAATCATCTTTTCCTATAAAATCTACTCTATTCTATCATTAAACTGACCTGAATAATCAAAATCTTGGGCTTGGTGACCAGGGTCGGCTTATCGTGGATCTTGAAGTAGCTGAGAATCTCCGCTTCGCTGTAGATGGTGTCTTTCGCCTTCAGCAGACCATTCTTGGTGCCGTGGGTCAGAACAGCCACTCCTACGCAACCGTAGTTCGTGAAGTCTGTCTCGCTGACTGGAAGAATAGAATAGAATAGAATCACATTTATGGCCAAATACATTATAACAAATTTTACAGAAAAAAACAATAAAATTTAATGTAGATGCAGATACTTATTAACTACGTAAGTATCTTTGCATATTTGGCAGGGGGGGGGGGGGGGATCAGCAAATGCTGACATTAGGATACCAATTATGCAGCGCTGTTTAAGAATAAATGGCTCTTCTATAAACACTGCCAAAACACAGCGAAGACATTTGACGAATCCCTCAGGAGGACATCGTATTCGGGGGCTTCTACTTCAGCCTATACTACGTCCCCACTGTTGGGGCACATGCCTACCCTTGCCTTGCAAAAGAGAGAAAGGGGCCATGATCCATCGTGGGGTCCCAATTCTGAATGGTAGATTTCACTTGTCTTCGCATACTTTTTTCCTCAGACATGCAGTTTCTCCTTCACCGTTAGAGCTGGCAGTCAAAAATATGGAAAAACTCTTAGACATTCTTAGTACTTTTACGAGTATGATATTGTATGGTTTTGAAACCGGACCTCCCATCAAGGTATCGAGTCCCCATAGATACGCAATTTAGTAAGTCCATACTCTTCTCCCAATTTATTTTAGCTAGGATTTATAGATTGCGTACAAGCCTCTAAAACCCAAATTAATTTAGTTAATGAAACCGAAATATTGACGTGTTTTCGAATCACAAAAAGGAGAACGCAAAACTTCGACATAGCTGAGAACAAGAATTTGAATTATACAGAATTTAGATTAAAAACTTAAGTACACTTAAAACCAAATCACACAAATCAGTTAATGGACCAACTGTAACCAAAATGGTCTTCTAGAAACAATGCCACTAAATAATAATGGACAACATTATTGTGAGTGGTTCATTCATTTGACTTTATTTACTTAAGTTATCTAAATAATCGACCGCTCATCTTTGTTAAAGCGTTCTATACCTAAGACCCATTAATTTCTTGCAACACATACACAACAACAACAACAATAGAAAATGTACCTACATAAATAATAAATTAATAATTAATATAATCAGGCATTGCTTTGCGGATACCCATTACTTAATAATTATTAAAATTATTGGAGGAAGAAGGATCTGGCCACCCACCCTCGGATTCGCCCTCCCTAATTATAACCAGATCCAGAAGGATTAACAATCGCAAAGGATGACAAATCCGACTTCCTAAGGATGTGATAAAGACTGAGGGAGTGTGAAATGAATGGGACCTAAATGAGTAGTAATATTCCGCTAGAAAGCGCAAACTTTAATTCAAATTCGACTAGTGTTTCGTCTCAAAACGAAGCTTTTTTTTTCGAACTGATTTATGCTGGTGGTCCTGATGACCTTTACAGCTTCACCGGGGTTTTTGGGGCGAGCGCTAAGTGCGCTCCAGCCTGGAGGAGGACTTAAAAACTATTATAAGAAGCGACTGCCTAAGGGCACCCAGGTGTGTACGGACCTCGGCTTAGGACGTCGCTGGGGAGGGAGGGATCGGGGAGAAGCGGCTTGGAATATGCCGATAGCACGTGTAAGCGCCACGCCACGTGTTCACACACCGCACCTACATAACGGGTCGGGTACGTAGGTGCGGTATGTGAACTACTATCGGATGGGGCTCTGAACGAGGTATCACGTGAACCTACACAATATAATTCGAAAGAAATTACTATGCAAGAATAAGTACTTACATGTCTTCAGTTCCTTAAAAACCTCATCCTTAGTCAGATCCGTGTGCTCTATCACTTCGAAGCCAAACTTCCCGAAAGACTCTTTCAAAGCGTCTACATCCTTCTGCGTCCCTAACCTAGGCTTGTTATACCCTTGTATATTCTCCTGATTAAATATTATTAAGGCATTCTTCTCAAATTTCTCTAACTCATATGTAGAGGCCTGTTTTGATAATGCCCTAACGTTGTACTGTTGATTTTGTTCTTCTTTAATGGAAGTAATATTTTCTTCTTTTTCCCATTCTTCTATTTTCTCAGAAGGTGGTAGTTTTGGTGACGTACTCATCATAGCATCTTTTTGAATTCCCGTATTGGAATTAGTGTCTTCTTCTTCGAAACTTTCAACAATTTTGATTGCGTATTCTGAGCTATTTTCTCCATTATCATCATTTTCAGATCCCTCATTTATGTTTAGATCACTATCTTTGTCCACTAATGAGTCATCCAAACGAGAACTATCCATGGTATCGTGTGGGTTCACTTTTTTGGGATAATACACGTATCTTTTCTTATTATTACGTTTTTTCCTGTGTTTCTCTACACTGTATTTGATAACATCATCGTTTTGATCCATCTTCTTTATTCACTATACTTTTTATGTAGACTATGTTTTGTATATCATAAATATAATGCACGAGCTGTATGTGTATCTATTTCTCAAATGTAATGTCAATGTTACAAAGGCGGACTTCTGATATAATTTTATCTTATCTTATTTGTGTTATCGGTGCACTTATCGACCAGGGGCCTATTTAATAAACGTGACAATCCGACAATTTTGTCACATTTTGAAAAATAAGTCGAATCGTCGCGACAAGTGCCGTTTAATAAAGACGACAATTAAGTCCAAATGCGACAGGTAAATACTGACAAAATTGACAGACTGAAAACCCGTTTAATAAAGGCGACAATTGTTAGATTTTACCTGTCGCATTTACTTGTCGCGACAATTCGTCTTATTTGACCTATACAAAGATGTACCGTCACTTTACTAACTCCGTGTGCACATGATATTGTGAACCACATCCCATCCAATGTAATGCGCATAAAATTTGTTCAAGCGGTGTAAGTGGTATATTCCTTCTTGTTGTGTGCTGAAGTTGCTGTCCACTTTTGTTTATTAAGTATTCAACGGTAGTTTTAGACACTCTAAAAATAAAAAATAAAGAACGCCTGTTACAAAAATTATAGCAATATTGCCGTTAAAACGAAGTTGTTTAGTGCACTTTGTTATAGGCGCTTACACTTACGTATTAACTTATGTACCTATGTGCTTGGTTCATCAAAAAACAAATATTCGGTTTTTTTAAGAAGTAAAAGGTCTAACTTTCCAAATTTTCAGCTGACCAATTGCAGTAAGTACTTATATAACTTTTTCCGATGTTCCTCATTTTTATACACAAAGGCCATGTAAGTAGACTTTACGTAGGTACATATACCTAGTTAAGTATTTCTTAAATATGCTGTTGATTCAGAGCTATGATAGCTTCAACTTTAACACTTTAATCATCATCATCATCAGCAGCCCACTCTAGTCCACTGCTGGACATAGGCCTCTCCCAGGGCACGCCATTGAGTCCGATCGTCGGCTCTTCTCATCCAGTCGCTGCCAGCCACCTTGCGCAGACCGTCGCTCCATCTAGCAGGGCGTCCCACACTACGCTTGCCCATACGCGGTCTCCACTCCAGAACTCGTCTTGCGGTTGTCGTCTTGTCTCGAACAGCGGTTGTCGGTTCTATGAGCTACCTATTTCGATAACTTTTGTTAATATATTAATGAATACCTAAGTATAGATAGATTATTTATAGATATTATAGATATTCGTCATTTAGGTAGGTAGGTACACTAGGTTTCAATTAAAAATTTGAATTCCATCAAAAGCATCGATTATTTGTAAATCGTCAGTAGCAAGTAACGTCCTTATGTGAAGGTTTCCTGATAAGTTCCTTGAATTCTGACTACCGTTACCGATGCGTCCGTTTCCAGCCCCGTTTCGGTTCCCTGTATCCAATCACGAAGCGCTGACTTCAACTGGGGGAAGTACGGAACGCATGTGATTGGTTGCAGCGAACTGAAACGGGGCTGGAACTGGACGCGTGTAGTCCAGCACTAAGTATTTAGGTGAATATGAAAAATGAAAATTATTATTTATTTTTGCTACAATAAAATACATAGAAAATTACAAATATATATTTATAAAAAAAGACTTTTTAATGTTTAAGCTGCAGCAAACAAGGCAATTAATCATTAGTACCTTGATTTCCTACACTGGTCATACTTCTTGGGTCATACAGACCGTTACGTAGGAAATAGTGAAGCCAGCATATCAGTATATACTATATCTCTATCTAGAGCTAGTATCTAGAAAAAGAACATGGACGTTCCATTTCCCGATCCGAACTATGCCTCTATCACGTTTCTAAAAATTCGTTAGAAGTAAATCGAATGGAATTGAAAAAATCGTGAACTGCCAAGTCCATACACGAATTTTGATAGTTGAGCCCTCAGATCAAAAATATTGGTGTGAGGTTAAGCCGAACAAAAAGTGTAAACACATCTGAGGTAAGTAAGTAGGTAAGTATATTATCATGTCCTTACGAGTAAGTAGGTACGCTACTACAAAAAAAGTGGTAAGGTAGGTTTTTTTTATATTTCACTCTTCTGCACTATACTGCCGGTACCCTATTAATGCCGGTATCGCTCTGAGCGATAAGGCCGCCTTTGTACACTTATCTTATGTTTCCTTTCTTTCTTTGTGTGCAATAAAGCATTAATCTATCTATCTATCTACTACTTAATCCAAAAAGATCTTTGATTTGTTGTGTAAACTCGTGGGCTGCCAGAACGAGCAACATGGTTTTTTTACTGAATATCCTTAAACTTAGTTTATAATATCTCTTCATTCTAAATTCTATTGAGGAAATCGTTCAGCAAAAATAGATTCCTACCAAATTGGTGGCGCTTCTTGCGAATATCAACTCGGTAAGCTCATACAAAAGACAATAGTTTAGAGTTTAGCCACCGGCGAAGTGTGATAAGCGTACGCGCAAGGTTAAAAATAAATAAAGAATTCATTCATTCCACAGTTTTCGGTAACGATCGGACGTGCGCGAAGGTTGAAGTGATATCAGTGATATAAATATAAATTCTTTTACATGATAATAAAAATTCAAGTCGATTCAAGTTTCTAATTTTGTAATGTTGATTTACAACAATACCAACGTACCTATTACGGACATATATTTTAAGTGCAAAATAATTTTATTTATTTAGATCCTTGTGCCATAATTTCGAGTTTCGGTAAGTTACTGACTCTACATTACATAGATAGTACATTAGTAGAGTACATTTCGCCAACAACCCGGAGACGAATTAGGCAATAAAAGTAACTCAGCGTTTAGTGCACATTTAGTGAAACAACATTACGGAATTGTAGGCCATTCCGATCAAAAGTTTATAACGATACACGATAAATCGAAAGCTGAGGTCTTCGCTGTTAATCCTTGAAGAACTATTGAAAGTAATTTTGAGAATTAAATATTTTTTATTTAGATTATTTTATTCCTATCGGAAAACTTATAGCTAATATACAAAATTTGAGTAAATATAAGGGAAATCTGAGAAAATGTAAAAGATACTGTCTGGATGAATAATTTATTTATTATTATTTTTTATTCTTTTCGGAAAACTTACAGCTAATATACAAAATTTGAGTAAATATCAGGAAAATCTGAGAAAATGTAAAAGATACTGTCTGGATGAATTTAAAAAGAAATATAACAAATTATGCCATTTACAAGTTTTTGTCTATACCGTTTTGATTCTTAAGTAATGTTTAATACACAAACAAGTGTCCGGCATAAACTGAATTAGCAATATTTCCTTGTTTTAACCTCAAATCGCTTTTGCGCTGATCACTCCGAAAAGCGCGGGATTCTTTAATTATTTTTTGGCGTAGATACTTATGTATAAATTTGAAGTACAAAGGAAAGGATTTTTGACTTTTGGACAGAACTAGGTATTGTTGATTCTAAACTAGTGTCCCAGGTGAACTTAATCGGCTATATTTCTGGTTATAATCTCAAAGTCCAAGTGTTCGCTTCTTCCTAATGAATCACCTTATTTACGTCACAATCTAGGTAATTAGCTACTTAATCGATTAAAAAAATATGATAGTGATTATATTTTATTTATTAGGTAAACACAACATATTACAACCAGAGAATTACAACTTAATCCCTTTTCTAATAATTAAATCATAGAAAGTTAACGAAATATCTGTTTTATCCTTACAGAGAAAATGTCTGATCAACTAGTTGAAGATAAACCTACAAATAATGTCACAGATGGTCCAATGATTGAAGATAAACCTACAGATGGCAAAGAGAAAGGTAAAGATGAATGTGATAGAAATGACAAAAATGAAGACCTTGAACTCGACGCTAGACCTGGATTAGGTTTTGTTGGATGCTTCAGATCAAATTCAAGTGATTCTGAATCAAAAAGTAATGAAACGAAATCAAATAAAGACATAAGAAAATTAAGAAAGAAAAAAGATTTAAATAAACTAGAACCGAAACATAACAAAAGAGCTCTAACCAAACTAGCGCCAACGTATCTATTGGAGCTATTTGAGAAGAATCTGTTGATTATATTCAATCAGAAAAATGTTCTTGGATATAAACCGAGGATCGGAACAGAAGCAGATGTGGCAGCACTGCAGAACACGTTCTCACAGTTTGGCTTTGAAACTGACGAGTGTCATAATGATTTTACTAGAAAAATGATTCTGGATAAATTGGACAGTTGTACGTATAACTTTTTAAGCTTTAGTGGTTATAGACAAAATAATGGTTGGATAAGGAATCTTACTACCACGGTTTGGGGTTGTTTTGAGCTCCCCTATAGGTATTTCGACACAGTTGAATGCGCAATGGTCGCGGGCAGAGACGACGAAGCGTCTACACTCCCAAAGTGTGGTAAAAACCTACTTATTTTGATCTTATCGTAACTAATTTCACCCATCATCACCCATCATCAGCAGCCTACTCTAGTCCACTGCTGGACATAGGCCTTTCCTTGGGAAGATCGTCGCTCCTAGATAGAGCGACGGACGCCCGTCCCACACTACGTTTGCCCAAACGTCCCTCGTTACCTCAGCCATCCCAGTTCTTGCACGTATACTGCAGTAGGACGCCTGGGATATTCGATCAATTCCGATGAGGACCCTTATTGTAATTCTATTTCTATTTCTTCAATATATTTTTATTAACTTTACTAACTTTTTATAACAAGTACTGTTGTAATTGTTTTGCTGAACAATAACCTGTAATAAAATAAAATAATTTCAGATGCAGAGCGGGATTTCTCCGATTACGGTTGCATAGTGGTGGCTGTGCTCACTCATGGCACCTTTGACGGGACTCTGATGGCTGCAGACATGTCTTACAGCGAACTGGACATCCTGAACCGCTTAAAAGCCCGTGACAAGCTCACTTTAGTTACGAAGCCTATAATACTACTAATTCAGGTAATACTACCAGTTCTTTGACTTAATGCCGTCCTCTCCTATCTTGAATCGCACCACTCGTCGGCGGCTTAATTTTCACCCGCACTTTCTGGAGCCTTGGGTGTCTACCACGACGCGTTTTACACGAGCGTTTCTGCCACGCACCTGTAAAATGTGGAACTCTCTTCCACCCAAAGTTTTCCCGCAGCGCTACGACATGGGATGCTTAAAAAAACGTTAAAAGAGTCCTCTCCCTCCACGGCCGGCAACACACGTGGTATTGCATGTGTCTATAGGCGACGGTGACTACTTACCATCAGGTGGCCCGTCTGCCTGTTTGTCGTAGCCTATGTATACATAAAAAAGGTAAGTAAAACAATCAGCATTGCAGGACGAAGCAACAATATTATCCTTGTTACTACAAATCGTAATTAAAAGTCTAAAATGGCAACATTAATAGAGATTCCCAAACAAAACAGCGTCAGTGTTACTAGACTAAACTATTTTAGACTGTAATTACAAGGATTGTTGCTTCGTGAAATAGGGCCCAGCCAAGACACCAACTGAAAATCAGCGCTGGTCGCGCCACCAAGCTGAGTTTGGGTCCTTTGTCTCCACAGCAGTTTCATAATGTTATATGCTTGATTATTCTTTATCTTCATTTGTAATGATTGTACAATCTATGGAGCAAAATAAAGTTACTTGCTTCTACTTATATTATCTTATGATTAGGGGCCGGGAATAACCCCAGCGGCACTTTGACCCTTGAGCATATTTTGTGCCTACCGGTGCCTGCAGGTATCCTCACGATGTTTTCCTTCACCGTTAGAATAGTCGGTAAATGTACGTAAATCTTCGAAATATACAAAAAACTCATTGGTACATGGCACTGCACGGTTTCGAACCCGGACCTCCCCCCGCACGGGAGTCCGGTGTCCTAGCCACTGTGCCACCGAATCTCTCAAAACGACTACTCAACTACTTACTTACAATTTAGATGCAAATATTTTGAGGGCATGGCTACCGCTTTTCACATTAAATTCCAAAGCTATAACAAAAAACCGCATCGAAATTGGGTCAGCCGTTTCGGAGCTAGATGGGAACAGACACATGCACACACAAACAAACAAACTTCCTCTTGGGTCAAACTCATAAACCTTCTCCGTTCTGCCGTGGGTAAAAAAAGTCCTTAAGTAAATCTGTACAACAAATCGACATCGCATTAGAATTAAGATTATTCTAAGCAGGTAAATAAAACAATGATCCTAAATTGAATTTATTTTTATTTTTTTTGTTTTTATATCTCAATTTAGAGGCTTTGGTACACGACAAGGTGACCATGTCAGCCTCGTTAGGGTCACTAAGAAAAGGGAAGGGAAGCTCAAGTATTATTAAAGTCAGCCCTCACTTTGAGAGCTAATTTAGCAAACAACAGTAAGTGTTTCATATTATCAGATAAGGGCTGACTTAAAATAATATTGAGCCTCCCATTTTGTAGCCTATTGAGGCCAAATTTTTTCCTCTCAAATTTCCCCAGGTCACACTCCATTAGGAGGTGAGTGAGGTCTTCTATTGTGTTGCAGTTGGTACAAAACGGTGATGCAGCTCTTCCCACCAAATGCAAAAACCTATTTAACGGAATATGACCCGAGCGTAATCTAAAAGCCAAGACAAGTAGCTCCCTACCAAGACTGACTAAATTGAATTTGAAAACGTTTATTGATCACTGTAAACACCATAATATAGAACACAATACAGAATTATACAAAGATTAATACATGCAGCACAAAACATCTGGTGCGGTACAGTGCCAAAAAGGGTACACCAGCTCAGCATAATGCTGAGGCAAGCCACAGCGCTGATTTTCAGCTGGCCCTCAGTGACTGCACGGACGAAGAAAGTAACAGTGTGTGCGTGTCGTGTTGTGTTAAATGCTAAAGACTGTCAAAACATCGAAATGAAGAATTAAAAGCATACATAGACTCACGAAATATGCAGAACCTAACTTTACTCAAAATCGTTAAATAGTAAAACTATAAACCTACAAATAAATTGTAAAAGGCTTTTAATATTTTTTATTCCGGCGTATAAGTAGTACGTAATACACAAAGATTGCTTAATACACAACCTTGAGATCTTTTGTGTACAAGTAGCCACGATCCAAGGTCGATACGACGCCTACTCCATCTTCAAACACATTGTCAATTACCAATAGCACGATGACAATTTTTAAAACAGCATATTTCGTGTAAGATAACCACGATACAACTGAGCCCAATTTCACAAAATTACAACTTGTAAAATAGAGCTTGTTAACATTATTAAAATAATTCAATTAAGAGTAAGCGCAAGTTCGCCTAAGATTAGGTATATTGTGTTCTTGACTACATAGTGATGTATTTTTCTGATCCAGGCTTGTCGAGGAACTAATAGTACAAAGGCTGTCCCTGTAAACGCGCCAGATATCGATATGGACCATCAAGATGACGTAAGACACTACTATCTGCCTCTGGAAGCAGATACGCTGGTCTTCCACAGTTCTTATCCCGGAAAACCGTCTTGGAGGTGAGTTAGTTACTAAATGTTCTTTTTTAGCCATTCTATCAAAGTATTTCTACTGTTTATACTTGCTTGCTTGTTTGCTTATCGTGTGGTTAGTGACCAACCTATTGCAAGAGTTATTCAGACCGCCCGTAGGTCTCTGACATGGCTTAACGACTGCTATCGAACGACAACAACCGGGATCGACTGCTTAACGTGCTCTCCGAGGCACGGAGCAGCTCAGATGTACTATGCCACTATCGGTAACCCATCCTGGTATCGGCTGCGCCCAACATTGCTTAGCCTGCACGATCACTTTCGGACCGTGCTCGTAATTAGTCTACGAGCTTCGTTCACTGTTACAAACAAACAAACAACAACAAACAAACAGTATATTTTCATATAATAAATTGTTTAAATTTTATATAGGTACCTGCTATGTACCTACAAATAGTTGGTTCCACTTTCTAAGAACGATATTTCATATCATAGTTTATATTATGAATCATACTCGTAATATGAGATATTTTTGATGTATTTTAATTTACATTGTAAAAAGGACTAAAAAGGAAAAGAATTAAAAGGGACTGAAACAAAAAATTGTTTACTTCCTCGTTTCTATATGAGCATATAAAGTCGGTTTGTTCAATTTAACGAAGATCTTAGTCGTGTCTACCTAGTAACCTGTTCAACTGAATAAAGTTACTTTATATGCCCTAAATCAAACAAGTTATTCATTCAGTATTCATAGAGCCGCATAGTCTCGTCTGCCCCCAACTGTTGTCGGTTTTGCAATAGGTGTGACCGACCCACATTAGTTAAATGCACTGTAAAATATATTTTGAACCTTCGGTCCGAATCATTCCAGACCACAGAGTATTTACCGATTATACATACCTATTTTATTTTCAGACCAGCAAATGGTTCATGGTTCATCCAAACACTATGCAAAAAGATCAATGAGATTGCATCAATAGAAGACTTGGAATCCATTATGGTAGAAGTGAAGAGAGAAGTTGCGTGCGATAAATTTGCAACTTGGGACACAAGGCGCGTTGAACGAGGCACAATGTTAGGTGAAGAAAAAGAAATACAAAAGCAAATGCCTATAGTGACATCAACGTTGCAGAGAAAGCTGTATTTGAAGAAATCCGTCAAAATTGCTCAAACTATAGCTCAATTGCCTTTGAAAATCGTTCCTATTGATACAGACAACGATGCTGCTCCAACTACATTGCAGAAAAAGTTGGACGGATGTTCGTGTTATATAAAACATATGGATGAGATAAGGAATTGCCTAAGGTAATACACATCCCATTGTGCAAAGTTACGGCTTGGTTTCTATGCAATTTGTTTTACACTTAGCGAGCGAGTTCATGTCCATTGAGCATAAGACAAAACGTGATTGTAGGTACTTCTCCGGAGCCTTCCTTCAGCTGCCTTACCTTCATCTGCAGTCTGTGCTGCCCTTGACCTACGTCAAGGGCAGCACAGACCATCAGGTGTCTATAGGTACCTACACCTATAGACAACTGATGGACAAGAACTTGCGCATATACAAATACATTCATTTAGGTAGTAGGTAACCCCCCCTGCCCGGTGGACCGACGACCTGAAGAAGGTTGCTGGCGATGATTGGATGAGGAAGGCGGAGGACCGAGTAATGTGGCGCGCTCTGGGAGAGGCCTATGTTACAGTCGCCAATATGATATTTATTTATTTGGTCATTAAGATTCCCAATAACATAGGTACTTAATTTTTTTCCTTTTTCCAGGCACTTCGTCAACGCAAGACCTTATAAACCTCGACATCTTTTAAACGCCGCTAGCATAGACGAAGAAACTGACCTAGAAAAACTGACGCTGATAGGTATTATCATCAGTAACTATCTAAATAACAAGTGCATATCACGGAATTACCACAAATATATGTACAAACATTATCATGGGGTTGAAATAACCGAATTAACTGGAGAAACTTTAAGTTATAAAGATATTCAAACTTGGGTGAAACTCGCGAAACGTAATATGCCCACAGTAATAGTGTCATTTATTGTATATGTGGTAATTTATTTTGTCCACAATTTATTTTGATAGATACTTTTTATTATAATATTTTAAAAATACTTAATAAAATTATCGGTGGTACCTACCTATTGTATAAGTAATAGATAGGTACTTCCCTATAACGTACTTTACAGGATTTTCAACGAAATTAATAACTATTTATTAAGAGTCTAGAAGGAACTGACTACCAATATGTACATACCTAGTTAGTATTTTTAATGTTTTTGTAACATTCAAATTGCTCAAATATTTTTATAATTATAACCACTGATCGGTGTAAGTAGGGCTGTTTTGGGTCAAAGACCTCAAAAGCTAGGTTAGTGCTAGGTTAGTATGGACATCTGTAGACGTCAGAGTGAAGCGAATTTATAATTCAATAGAATTTCGTCGTCTATTTCATTTCTTTCAAGTATGTCTAAATCCGGGTTTCTTTAGTAGTCTTCTAGTCTTCTTTTAAATTCCGAAAATCCCGGGATTTTTTAATATTTTTTCTTTAATGGCATGTCCATAGTATGATTATCGCAGGTTGGAATTACCAAAAGTAGCTCTATTTACAGCGATTTTTTCAATTCCGGAAATCCCGGGATTATCCAAATATTGTTTATAAGAAAGCCGTATCCATATCATGACCACAGCTTGCAAGTACCAAAAACAGCCCTACCTACTCCGATCGCTAATTATAACTATTTATAACTAAATTTTCATAAGTCAGTCCATGTTAATTAATGTTAATTTTCTAGCTCAATGTTACACCTATTACATTATTACTTACTCTTAATTGTACTTAAAAATAAATTAAGTATAAAATAGTCTTTGTAAACCCCGACCATAAAGGCGATTCTCGTCGTGGAATGTCGAATTCGACATTAGACCTATCTCATTCGCTCAAATTACATGTGTGAGCGTGACAAGACGTTCGTAGCGCTAGACTTTTGTATGTCGAACGCTACGAGAATCACATTCCAGACTACGAAGCAACAATCCATCCTTGTAATAACAAATCTAAAATGGCAACATTCATAGAAATCCCTATACAAGACTTGTAATTATGTACACGAATTGTTACTATGAGAAACAGGGCCCACGCTTTTATTAGAGTTGTCAAAAGTATAAGAAGATCGAAATATAAATTCTCATACAAAGTTTTTTTTTTTTTTTTTTTTTTTTATTAAATAAGGAGAGCAGACAAGACCAACGGGCCACCTGATGGTAAGTGGTCACCGTCGCCCATAGACATCTCACCTCACTGTATTAATATTAGAGGGTTTTAAAGTAGCGTCAATGTTGTCGTTTTAAACCTTATTACAAAGGATTATTGTTTTATGATGTTTTATGATTATCAAAGTCAAGTCACATACCTGTAACTTGTAACTGTTAATGTCTGAACAAATTATTCAACTTATTCTAAACCATATGTTTAGAATAAGTTGAATGACTCAATGGTATTGGCTCAATTCAGCAAAACGTATGTTGAATGACTCAATGGTATTGGCTCAATTCAGCAAAACGTATGTTGAATGACTCAATGGTATTGGCTCAATTCAGCAAAACGTATGTTGATGACTCAATGGTATTGGCTCAATTCAGCAAAACGTATGTTGAATGACTCAATGGTATTGGCTCAATTCAGCAAAACGTATGTTGATGACTCAATGGTATTGGCTCAATTCAGCAAAACGTATGTTGAATGACTCAATGGTATTGGCTCAATTCAGCAAAACGTATGTTGATGACTCAATGGTATTGGCTCAATTCGCAAAACGTATGTTGAATGACTCAATGGTATTGGCTCAATTCAGCAAAACGTATGTACTGTACTTAATGTTCAATATTGAGATTTAACGCATTTACACTGCATTTATAATATTGTATTAACTTCACACATTAAATAGATTACAGACAAGCTGTATTGACTTCTTACAGGGCGAATACTTACATACCTAGTGTTTTAATGTTTAATTTAGTGTTTTTTCATTTTATTATATTTGATATAATTTTTAAGGTTATAAATAATTATGGACTCGTTGTCTGATTTAATAAATAATTTAATTTAATTTTAATACTAAGTAGGTAGGTAGGTACCTACAGGTTTTCCCAGCGTTGTACATAGGTACCTACTTTATTAGATACCTAGAATTTACTTTAAAATGCATTTGCGACAAAGTAACCAGCGCTTACCTGGTCTACTATAAACTTTTATACTGCCTTTAAATTAACTGTCAGTTGCAAGAAATGAGCGGGTGTTATTACACCGGCGCGATCGACATAGATTCAACGATAATCATTGTTTGCTATTAAATAAAACCGAACTGTCATCAAATAAGCATTGATCATCCGACGTCGATCGTGCCATTGTCGATTGATCGATTAAAATATTTGGCTTTGGTTGATTGATCGCAACATCTAACAGAAGGTTGTTCAATGAGAGGTTTTTCGATTGTTCCTAGGCTCGCTAGATCGAGGGGGCATTTTTTAAATGTCAATAAGGCTGGTAGCTAGAGCCGTAAAACTGCCATCGTTTAGTGTTGCAATTAGTATAACGAAGTTCCACGAGAGCCTTTAGATGTGTGAGCGAGATCGCGCTATAGAAAATTGAGTTTTATCCCTTTTTATCTACGCATTTATTTCATTTTAGACACAATTTGAACGCGTGACGCGTGAATTATTATTGACGGACAGTGACAGATCGCCCCTACGTGCGAGAACCATCTATGAGAACAAAAACGAACTAAAAAAACCTTTCATTGTCTTTCGACGTACTATTACATCTAGCCACAATAATAGATCACCTATTACACCTACATACACTGCCGGCCTTGATTAAGGCAACGATCGCGGTGGTCTGATAACGCCTTAATAACACCCATAAGTTTTTATTAAAATACATGATATCCCTTTCTACGCTATGGCGTATCGCTCTTGATAGAGATGGATGCCACGAGACTTATATGAGCCTTAACATTAAGGACGATTCTTGCAACTCACAAAAAGTCATCCAATAAAAATAAAGCATAAATTAAATAAGATGATGAAATATGTAGGTACCTACTAAAATAATAATTCAGCGGGGCAATGCGGCAAGCATTATGGGGACTTTTGGGTGAGAGGGGGCTTATTTGACTGAGCTGTCGATTTTGATGGCTATACTTATATACTCAATATAAATGGCGTCGATTTTGGGGTGTATGTCACTCGCTAAATTAAACATCACCCTCACTCACTCTTATGGGTGCTTTACATTTGGTCAAGTACGTTAGTAATGTGGCAAGGACAGTGGTGTAAACCGGTGAGACAATGGCGAGTCAAGTTGGCTTGCAAGCTGCCTTGCCATTGGATCCAAATTTTGTTTGACTTTTTGTGACTGGCCAGACACTCTCCACTATTCTTGCCACTTGAATAAACACTTGACCAAGTGTAAACCAGGCTTTGCACGATCATTTTACATGCACGAGTAAGCGAGACAGTCATTTAGTATAGCTATAGAGTACCTAAAATATATTATGGGTTTAGCTTTAGTTAAATACATGGTTTTAGCTTTATATTAGCGGACATATAGAATCGACGCCGCCATAAAATTTTGATAAATGTATGTTTTAGAAACTTTTACTTAGATTTTAGTCAAAAGTTACATTGTACATAAAATAAATATTTTAATAGTTTTTTGTACACATCTTTTTTATTTGATTTTACACTCTTTTAAACCCTCGACCTACACAAACTGTTATAATTTTAATGAGTACCTAAGTACCTATGTTTATACAGTTTTTATGATTGATCAAAATTGGTTTGATGTGGTTTCCAAGATCTTAAAATTAATTTTGCTGTTAGGTACTGGATTTTCGAGATTGGAGGAAGACCTTTTCTCAACAGTGGGGCAATCTGGGCTAAGTTCACACGTATAGACGGACGAGTAGGTAGGTAAATATAACTTGTAAAGATAGAATTAAGTAGAATATAATTTATAAATATAATTAGTAATCAATGTTTAGTACCATTTTATTTTTACTGTCGTGGATACAGTACAGTACCTAAACTAATTTTTTATTAATTTATGCATATGGATGTACTTTATTTATGTATTTAGATACTTTTGCCTTACCTCAAAGCTATAATATAGAGTGCGTTCCAAAACCAGTTGATTTATTCACGTTGACAGCTACACAAGTTCCAAATGGTTGCGTCGACAGTTACTCTGTCTACGAGTTGCGTCGAATAAATTTTGATAAATTTTCAGCTGTTAACGCGGTAGGTAATGGAAAATATTGACAGTTGTCAACGTGAATAATTTCATCTGGTTATAGAACGCTCTCCTAGAGTGCGTTCCAAAACCAGTTGAAATTATTCACGTTGACAGCTGTACACGTTCCATTGATTGTGTCTTATAGAAGTTTGATAAATTTTCAGCTGTTAACGCGGTATTGGAACATGGACCCTTATCTACATGAATTAATTCAACTGGTTTTTTTTAATTAATGGTCTTTGGTATTGTTTAAAGGCACAATTCAATTGGTTATGGAACGCTCTTCTAATAAACAAAACCACATCTGTCAAATGACAGTGTCAAGTAAAAAAATATATAATTAATTACCATACATACAATAAATATGTGAAAGTCCCATTTCGAAAAACTAAAAAAAAATTATAACCTCAAAGCATAAAAAATAAAATTGAATTTTAACAGTAATTTATAACCCGGGTAACACAAAAATATGGCTAAACTAATAAACAAAGATGCAGAACGATTGAATCCTTGCCTGAAGGTTATATCTTTTAAAAATATTATCTTGAATTGGAGAAAACAGACAGACAAAAATATTTCTTTTTTAGGAGCAAGAACAGTCCTACCAGTGCTTGAATAAGAATAATTTCGACCATGGCAAATGTGAAGCGTATTTCGATAACTACAACACATGTAAAAAGTTTTGGGTAAGCGTGTAAATCATATTTAAAATATCCAAATCAACTTTGACTGGCTCGAGACTGCGCAGGAGAGAGAGCGATGGCGCTCTTTGGTATCGTAGGCCAAGATCCACTTCGGGTCGCTGCGCCAGCGGAGTAAGTAAATCAACTTTGTTTACTTATACTTCTTTACCATTTGCATAGGGCATATATGTGTTGTCTATTTATGTATATAACTGCATTTTATGATCAGCTGATTATAATTATTGATATTTTGACGTTTTTACTTTGATAAGAATAGCTCCTGACTATGTGTTAATGCGACTAGCACAGGATCGTATAGGGTGGCACAAAAGAGAGGAGGCTTATACCCTGCAGTGGGACGACATGAGCTGATGATGATGCGTTAAGAGTGGCTAGTGTTGCCACTCTTAACGCATAGTCATAGCCGAGACTTGTCCTGGGTTAAAAGCTGGTACAAAATCCGTTTGGTTAGAGAGAGGGTCATTAAGGGAGCAATGAGGGAAAAAGAGTTTGAGGGAGAAAATTTGTAGTTTCACAGAAACCTAACCAACTTTGATAGTTAAGGTTATGTTGCTTTTTGACAACCACACAAGAAATTCACAGGGCTGCTTCAACTTATACTGCCCCCTTATTACTGACCCACCTGACACCACAGGGCTATGTACCAGAGATTTTCGTATTTTTCGAAGACTTACGTACATTTACCGACTGCTCTAATGGTGAAGAAAAACATCGTGAGGAAACCTGCACACTGAGATGACCAGTGTGTAAAATGGGGTAGGCACAAAAGATCCTCAAGGGTCGAAGTGCTGCTGGGTTATTCTCGGCCCCCTATCATAAGATAAGAAGACCCCCTGTATAGTAATTGTAAACCAAGTTTTATTATCTATACATAGGTGTGAATTCTTATCTGTCCACTGAAACTAAAATAACTGTCACCCTCACTCATGTACTAGATGTTATAACATATGTCTACAGGTACATCAATAATATTTGTCCTACATCTCAAATGTTAGATAAATAAAACTAAAAATCTAAAAATATATCAGTGTCAGTAAATAAGTATATCTATCTAAATCGACAGTTCAGTCAAACAAGCCCCCTCTCACTGTGCCCCTCCCAAAAGTCCCCATTATGCTCGCCACATTGCCCCGCTGGATTGCGATGGAGATGTGTTGAGTGAGGAAGTGTCTGGACCGGGGGTCGCATCCCTTCTCCCTCAGTCGTCTCCCCAATTCGCAGATGAAATCCCTTGCTTCAGAGCCCCACGTGGCCGACTCCAAATTGGCGTATTTGGCGTGCTTCAGCCCAGCAGCGCGTTGGGTGCTCCTCAAGTGCGACGCCGCATACGTGCTAATGCAAGTGGCGCCCCACACGAGGCAGCGACCTTTTTGCCAAGGAATCAGCATTAGACCATCCGGCCTGTACTAGATTGTATAAGAGTGTGGGAGATGTTTCATTTTCTACTTTAGCAAGTGACTCCCCAAAATCGGTGCCATTGGGTATCCAGTATGATTTTAATAAATTGAGCAGTAATTGTGTAATGTATTTTTTTCCAGGGCAAAGTATACAAAGACAGGAAATCCAAAGGAATCTATCCTTATCTACCTGATGTGGAAGATAGAACAAAAATAAAGGCAGACTACATGAAGTCTGTCAGAGAAAACTGATCCAAGGAGTTACTGTGTGATTTCATTGATATTTACGCATTTCTTAGAAAAAGTAAACCTGATGTAAATAAAAAAATCTAAAAGTAGAGAAATATAATTATAAAGGAGCAATATGTTTGATTCTCAAAAACGATTTTAGCAATAACTAAACTAAAAGTTTTCTCTGTACAATATTAAGGTGCGGTTACATCTGGTCTTCGACCGATCGTCTAGTCACAGCTTGCGGCCACTGCCTATATGTGAACGACCGAAGTGTCATCTTGTGAGAATGACGTTGGATGACTTCGGCCAACAACCAAGTGTAAACAAAGGTGATCAGTGACCGTAGATCATCCACCGCAGGGCGGTCGCCGAATCGATCAACAAACATTATATGTAACTGCACCTGTAGATCGATTAACAATATAGAATGAAATCTAATTTTACAGTATGGCAATGTTACAGATTATACATATTTATTGTTCATTAGAAAAGGTATTTCTTCTCAAATGCATTCATAAAGAAAACAAAGTATAGACTTAATATTTTTTATTTATTCTTGTGACATTCACATGAGAAGCGGTGTTAAGTGTCATGTTTTAAAAGCATTTAGGATCTGTCCAAATGTGCGTAATGTGCCCGATCAGCCATGATCATGATCTTGCGATGGCAACTTCGTAAGATATCAATAAGCTGAGAAAAATGCAACTCGGGATGTAGGTGTGTCCCACTGTCCCCATTGTGAATCCCCATTATTGGTAAAATTCCCACTATCTCCATTAGCCACATAACATCAATGTTGGTGTATTCATGGGACATGGGGATAATGGGAATTTCTTGTATGAAAGTAAAAATCCCATTACGTCCGTGGGGATAGTGGAACGCATCGCAGCGTCTTTAATTTGTGAGATTGTATACCTTCATAAATTCAAATAAAATAATATCGTGTTGTGAAATCAAGTTCTTTGGAAATAATTTGCTTGTACACTTATTAAATATATTGAACAATCACGTTTCATACAAAAATCCTGGGTAAAACAAATAGCAAATTTATAAGTCAGATTCATCTTAGTTGCGTATATAAAAATGCTAGGATTCGCGCTAGTTTGAACAGACCTCTATCTAGCTAGCTAGCTACAAACCCTATACTAATACCTAGTTTCTATTGGTGAAGGCATTTAAATCTTTGGATGATCCTTTAGAAGTTTGTTTGACGTGTCATACTACTGACTATGTGGTGCTGGAATCGTTACCGATCCGATTCTTTTAAAGATTGATTATCTATTTCGATTAATTAATTTCCATTCCATTTTGTAAAACAACCGGCCAAGTGCGAGTCGGACTCGCGCACCGAGGGTTCCATTCTCAACAGAATTATTTTTCGATTTGAAAAATACCATTTTAATATTTTTTCTCAAAATCCATAAATGTTTAGACGTCGTTTTATTTTTCCGGAATACTTACACCTATTAATACTAATTATTTCAGATTTTTTGTCGTGAAATTCTTGTTTTACTTTTCATCGTGACAATTTCAGGAAAAATAACCGATTGGAAATTTTTACAATAAATGTCGATTACATTGAGTCAATCTCCAGGCGATTCGACGGTAGTATGTCTATCCGGTAGTAATAGCCCTATCTTCGGCTCTTCTCATCCAGTCGCTGCCAGCCACCTTGCGCAGATCGTCGCTCCATCTAGCAGGGGAGCGTCCCACACTACGTTTGCCCAAACGCGGTCTCCACTCCAGAACTCGTCTCCCCTAGCGGTTGTCGGTTCTGCGACAGATGTGACCGGCCCACTGCCACTTCAGCTTGCTAATCTTATGAGCTATGTCGATAACTTTTGTTCTGTGCCGGATCTCCTCGTTTCTGATTCGATCCAGCAGAGATACTCCGAGCATAGCTCTTTCCATAGCACGCTGAGCGACTTTCAATTTGTGAACCAGTCGCACCGTCAGTGTCCACGTTTCGGCTCCGGAGGTCATTACTGGTAGGACGCACTGGTTAAAGACTCTTGTCTTTAGACATTGAGGTATGGGCGACGAGAAGATGTAACGTAACTTCCGAAATGCTGCCCAACCCAGCTGACATCTGTCGGCTTCTTTCTCGTTATTTTAAACGCCAAATTTTAATTACTTATTTTGACAATATTCGCAAAACGGGACAGATTTACGTTGTATGACATATATCTAAAGAATCATCCCAAATTGTAACAAGTAGGTATAGGAAAGGAAGAACATGTTCTCAGCTCAGACAATTTGTGTAAAATTAAATTAGCAAAAACAGACCAGTAGGTAATTATTCAGCCTAGGGTGGTACCACCCTTTTAGTACCTATATTACTACCTAGGCACTTATTATTGTTTATTAATCTATGATTGATAATCAAAACAACCAAAATTAATTTACTATGACCAAACCACTCGCTTGCCGCTGTTCCCGAATAGGTTTATTTAGCCACGAAAAGAGATACCTTCGCGACGCTACTTAAATCGTCTGCAATAGACGTAACAGGCCTATGATGATGACCAAACCATCACTAAAAAGGTATTAATATAATATGCACATAAATTATTATCTTTGATGTTAAAATTGTAACTATAGTATACTAAGATACAAAAATCTGCTAGTTTTTTAACGTAATGTACAAATTAAGTTAAAAGTGTCATAAGAGGTAATCCACATTCGTCATTTCTGACGAAACTGAACTGAATTTAACCAAAAAAACTATTTCTGACGAAAAAGGAATCTGACGGATGTGTCCTTAACCGAAAAAGCTTGTTTATGTATTTCAAGCGACCTATTTATAATAAT
Source organism: Hofmannophila pseudospretella (assembly GCA_947369225.1). Classification (NCBI taxonomy): domain Eukaryota; kingdom Metazoa; phylum Arthropoda; class Insecta; order Lepidoptera; family Oecophoridae; genus Hofmannophila; species Hofmannophila pseudospretella. The sequence goes on along the minus strand of OX376332.1, from coordinate 8,945,076 downwards.
GCGATTTGTACCACCTGACCAGTACTAATGTTTTTAGAAAAAAATATGTAAATAAACAGTTGAAATCTGATCAGTCAATAATTCTCATGTTCTAGCTTCAGAAACGGAAAAATATTTACAAACGCCTTCAATTCAGTACACAGGGGCGCTTTACTGGCACAAATAAAATCGAAAGTGTCGTCCTGTCGAAGCTTATGTACAAGGATAACCCTGCGGTAGGGTGCCAGCAGGGCGACCCTCTCGGTCCAGCTATTTTTAGATTGGCAATCCACCCGTTAATTGAACGTCTAAATTCCAAATTCAATGTGTGGTATTTGGATTACGGAACCCTAGCGAAGTGCAATCAGTCCTGGGCGACCGACAACTCCTCATTGGAGAATTAAATTATATTGGCTTAGACCTGAACTTTTCCACATGCGAGCTTTACCTACCCGAAAGTTGCCCAGTTAAAGACTTCTTGAACCAATTCAGGCAACTTCAAAATTTCTCCGCAGCGACTGACCGTCTATTGGAAATTAACACCCATATGGCCTACGTCATCCTCCGGTACTGCCTTTTTGTACCAAAATTTACATACGTACTTCGCTGCTCCCCTCCGTGGAGTCTCCCCAACCTTTTACAAAATTGGACAATTGCATTAGGCTCCCGCTGACTTCCGTTTTGAACATACAATTCTTGGACACATGCTGGGCTCAAGCTACTCTACCAGTCAGATTCGGCGGACTTGGTGCGGAAAATTTCCAGTGTGGTCTTACCTGCGTTCCTGTCACAGAAAATCTTGGGTCAACATTCTACCGTTTTGACATATTTGGCCGAGGCCAGGACCGCATGGTCACTAGCCTGCCCTAACTCTGACCCGGTACCGACCTCTCCTCACAGAGACAATGGGACGAACCGCTTTATAATCTTTTAAATACGCTTACCAACCCTGCAGAGCGCGCTCGTCTGCTGGCTGCTGGAATTTGGGAGTCAGGGTTATGGCTCCAAACTTTACCATCAAGAAATATTGGCACTCTCCTGGACCGTACCATCTTTCGGATTGCAGCTTCCATCCGTTTAAGCTCTCCCTGCAGCGCCACCATGGCTTATCGTGCGCCCGAAGTGCCGGGCGCATTCCGAGGCACGCCGACCTGAACGACGTGATCCGCCGGGCCTTTGTCACCGCGGGTGCACCAGCCATGTTGGAGCCCAATTCTTTGGCTCGCGATGACGGTAAAAGGCCTGACGGTGTGACACTAGTGCCCTGGAAGCTGGGACGGTCTCTGGTGTGGGACGCTACCTGCGTCGACACCCTTGCCCCGTCCCACCTTCCAGCTTAGGGTAATAATTTGTAGAGTAAAGTTAGCGTTTTGGAACCGGTAGAAATTTATTACCCGACAAATGTCACTCTTTTATTTTGTAACTGTCAGGTTTTGGAACCGGCACTTTATCAACTGTCAAGTAATGATAGTAAATAGTGACCTTTCGGGTAATAATTACACGCTTTGGAACGCTTTCTAGGAAGATTTGAGAAAGTTCTAAATTAAAAATTTAACAAACCGCCGACGTACCATTGTGGACACCCACATACTTTTCCTAGATCATCAGGTCCTCATGGTTCCAGATTTGGCAATGTCACCATTGTAATACTACAATAATAAATAATGTATGTCGGTAGATGACAAAATATGGCTCGATTTATTTTCCGCCGTTAGCCCCTACCAGTTTTCTATGAAGAAACTTGTGCACCCAGTCCATACAAATTGAGCAGCGGCGAGTGGCGGAATATATTTAATGTAATTAGGTGAATATCAGATTTTTGGAGTGTCCAGACCCAAAATCGTATGAAATTATTAAGAATTAGAAATAGAATAATTTATTTAATGCTACACAATTTGAAATATACATGTCAAAAATATAATTCTTATTCGTAGAATGATCGTCGGATAAATTAATTTAAAATAAAATAAACTAATGTAATAAACATTGAAAATAAATTGGTAGGTAACTACCCATAATGTAGAGTATGTCAATAATTATTGTTAATGAATTATGGAGATGATTTTAATGTCAGGTAATACATAATAAAGATGTTAAATTCAAAATTTCATGTACATAAATTCCTTCTCTTCTTCTTCTAAGTGGTATTCCTCATTGCTGAGGGCCGTGATCATTCTAAGGAATTAACCACATAGAACAACTTTCGTGGCAGATTTAATGGGGTGGTTTGCCATTGCCTGCCCCATTTCACACACTTTCAGTCAGCAGGCAAGTGCTCATAGAGCGGCGGACCGATGAGCGCGGGTTTCTAGTCGCAAGTGTAGTGCGTCGCGGCACTACCTTCAATCTCACAAAATTCTTGTCGCCTTTTTTGTATGGAAAGTTAGGCTCAATTTACTGGAAGCGAATTTTCGCAACGTAATTGTACATAGCATAATGAACTTTATGTCAATTGTGTAACATACAAACTAAATACGAGCCAAAAAAGAAAAGTAGCTAGGGGAATTCTCGAGACTTTTTTGGCTCGTATTTAGTTTGTATGTTACACAATTGACATAAAGTTCATTATGCTATGTACAATTACGTTGCGAAAATTCGCTTCCATTCCATTCCGCAGCAATGTAAATTGAGCCTTACACAAGGCTCTTACTATGGAAAAATCTTCCGCACGAGTTATTTTTTTTTTTGACGTCTTATTGTGAGATTAAGGTATTAAAAATTTATCTTTTTTAAATCTACAGTAATGTGGCTTTATAAGAGTATCTTTTATGTAGTGAAAAGATCATGCCCACGGAACTATGGGTTCATGTATATATATTTTTTATTATGGCTTCAAAATGAATTTTCTTCTATTGTAAAGAGAAATCAAAATCTTTTACTGTAGAAAAGTGTTAAGGAATTATGACCGAACGAAGCAGACTTTAATGTCTTTTTTTTAATTTGTGTTTTATATCCCGGATTTAATGTTAATTTATTGCTATTTCGTTCATTTCTCCCTATTCCACTTTCCCACCTCCATATTTTATTAGCTGTTACTAATTATTATTATTTATTTATATTACTGTTTTTCTCCCATTATTGGGGTGAGTTTACCATACTGTCGCGAGCTTTTGGCCAAACGACAGTATGAGTGAAAGAAGTATTAGAAGTAGAGTTAATTAGAAGAAATAAAGTGAGTTGATCGGTGTGCGAGAGTGTTGATGATGAGTGAATGTGAGACGTGTATGTGTCCATGGACAGGAATTTTCGAACAATCCTGCAAGTGTTTAGAATGGCAGCTTTCTGAAGAAGAATGAAAGTAAGAGGGTGTATTTGAAGTGTTTTCAGGCTGGTGTGTAAGGATTTGGGTATGACTCCTGTAGATGAAATTATGATGGGTACAGTTCTAACAGTGTTTACCCGCCATTGGGTCTTCAGTTCTATAGAGAGGTATTATTATTTTGTATAAATTAAGACCTATTTTTTGGCTTACACGCATGTAAAAAAAAGAACAATTCAGGCATTATATAGCTGTAAGGTTTCTCAGAAAAATTAAATTAAAAAATTAAATTAAATTAAATTTCCTAAAAAATAATTATGAATTTAGGTAATGAAATCATTTTGGAGTCATTAATACATTCAATTTTCTCAAGATTAAAAGTAATTCGTGTAAACTGAATGTCGAATTGGAATAATTGCAATATCTGTATCACCTAATGGTTAGCTGGTAGAAAATGGAATAATTGCAATATCTGTATCACCTAATGGTTAGCTGGTAGAAAATGGAATAATTGGAATTGGAATAATTGCAATATCTGTATCACCTAATGGTTAGCTGGTAGAAAATGGAATAATTGGAATTGGAATAATTGCAATATCTGTATCACCTAATGGTTAGCTGGTAGAAAATGGAATAATTGGAATTGGAATAATTGCAATATCTGTATCACCTAATGGTTAGCTGGTAGAAAATGGAATAATTGGAATTGGAATAATTGCAATATCTGTATCACCTAATGGTTAGCTGGTAGAAAATGGAATAATTGGAATTGGAATAATTGCAATATCTGTATCACCTAATGGTTAGCTGGTAGAAAATGGAATAATTGTAATTGGAATAATTGCAATATCTGTATCACCTAATGGTTAGCTGGTAGAAAATGGAATAATTGGAATTGGAATAATTGCAATATCTGTATCACCTAATGGTTAGCTGGTAGAAAATGCCGTATGGCATTAAGCTCGCCTCATGTACTATTTTTATGCATTAAAGTGTTAAATAAATAATTCTTTTACATTTGTGCGTCTATACAGAAAGTATGGATCAAACGAAACAGGGTGATGCGTACCATATCATTACCTATCTATATAACACCATGTATGGTTATCCGAGATTCTTCACGGAAAAAAAGTTATGTAAATATTTAGAACTGTATCAAAAATGGCCTAGTGAAAAAAAAACTAGCAGATATTTGTCAGGTTTTCTTTTTGTATTATGTCTCCCTCAGGGATCAGCCATCCCTCTGTAAGCATTAAAAAAATCGTGTACAGCATGTACTAAATTCAATTCAGGTTTTTGTAAATCTATTTTAAACCACTAAATAATAAATGCCATCTTGAAATGACAGCCATTGAAAAAAAAGTACTTTTTTTGTTGACCAACTATCAATTTTAAAAGAGCTAGGAACCTTCATAACAACTCATTCTATAAAATAAAGAAAACCTCATTAAAATCCGATCACTGGTTACTTACTTACTTACTTACTCCGCTGGCGCAGCGACCCGAAGTGGATCTTGGCCTCCGATACCAAAGAGCGCCATCGCTCTCTCTCCTGCGCAGTCTCGAGCCAGTCAGGCGCCCGGAGCTCCCGCAGATCCTTCTCCACTTCATCGCGCCAGCGGTATCTGGGACGTCCGACCGGACGTCGTCCGTTAGGGCGTCCCACATACGCTCGTTTAACTGCCCGATCCTCCCCCATCCTCGTGATGTGTCCGAGCCATCGGAGTCGAGCCGCTTTCGTCTCTCCTATGATGTTCGGCTCGTTCACCATCTCTTCCATCTCCCTATTCTTTCTCATCCTCCACCCTCCATCTTCCTTCTTGGCTGGTCCCAGCATCTTCCTCAATATCCTCCTCTCGGTCACCAAGAGTCTGTTTTCTTTCCTTTAAGGTTAGTGTCCAAATCTCGCATCCATACATCAAGATCGGTCTGATGACAGTTTTGTAGAAATACCAAGATCCGGATCACTGGTTAACGTAGTATTTTTTTCCAATAGGTGGTCAACTTTCTGCAGTCCTTTTTTTTCTGTGGCATCATTTAAAGATCAGATTTTGTCATTAAACTTGCATTTTCCATTATTCTTTTTTAATTTTTTTTTTCTAAAAACACAAGTACAGGTGTACAAGTCGAATTTATTATAAATAGGCCACTTGAAACCCTTAAACAAGCTTAACTTAACTTATACATTAAAAAACTAGCAGATTCTTGTGTTAGTTATACGTTTAACATTAAAGATAATAATTTATGTGCTTATTATATAATTATTAATACCTTTTTAGTGATGGTTTGGTCATGGTCAAAGATTATTTATGGTAGATTAATAAATAGATTGAGGAATAGGCGATAATTAGAATTATATCACTGCAGTGCAGATTATATGACTTGATGGGCACTGATCTATTCAATCCGCCCTCAGTTTTCAAATCATTAAAACTTATAATATAAATTAAAAATAGGTACCAAAGTTTTGGTATAAAGAATCATATCATTTTTAAACTAAACTTAATAAAAAAATAACACAGGACAATGCGCGCTATAATGTCTAAATAATAAAGATTTGTACAAACAATGTAAACTGGCCAAAAATTGAGATTTAATAAAAAATATATACAAATAGTGTAATCAGTAATAAAACTATTGAACATAAAATTATTCAGAATTCCCTTGTAATTGGAAGAAATAGATGTTTTATTAGCTATGATCGGAGTAGGTAGGGCTGTTTTTGGTACTTGCCACATACGGTATGGATAAGTATGCCCAATAATCCCGGGATTTCCGGGATTGAATAAATATATTATTTAGACTTTTAACGTTATATTTGTTTTGATACACATTTAAGATTGGTGGCGAAATATTTTTTTTAAGATTCATGGCGCTAGTGTACCTGTGGTAGTGTTTTAACTTCTTCGTAAGTTCACAATTTTTTTTAAATCGTAATCCGCCGAGTAAGGGCGAGGTTTATAAAAGTAATTGACAACATTTGCTCGATAACTTAAAACGGGATCCCGAAATCATATCCATATTAATATAACCTTTGAGGACATTGACCCGAAAGAGCCCTACCTACTCCGATCAGTGTTTATTAGAGTCACGCCAGTAGTTGTTACCTGTTAAAATTCTTACAGTTGTTTGTATGCACAATCTTCATAAATAATGTAACATAACCAAAATTAAATAACATATTAATGTACTTCAACTAATGAATTATAATTGGGCATTGAGTATTTTTAGGAGAATGCATTGAGTATGGAAAACAGGTGGGATTGTTAAAAATTATTTTTTTTGTGTGAATAAAGTATAAAGCCGGGTTGAAATATCTGTGGACCTAGGGTAGCGATTATGGTTATGGCACGTATCGACATGCAAACATCGATTTTAATCCATCTAGTTCACTCACATAGACACGGACATACGTGTAACAACACACACCGTAGCCGCTCGAGTTTGCATATTGAATGTCCCAGAAATAGTGTTGCAAAGGACTCGAGTCTTTCCAGTCGGATGTGAAGACTCGGCTCGACTATGAAGGACTCGCGTGCTAACTAGGCTCCGAGTCTAGAGTTGACAAGGAACACTCTCTTAACAAGGAAAAGGATTCGAGTTCTTAGAATATCCCCGAGCACAAAGATTTTCGTACGTAGACTTCTTTTCAGACAGACAGGTGTGCAGACTTTGTTTTGTACTACTTATGTAATAGTGGTGATAAGAGGACTCGAGCGCGATTCGCCTAGTAAAAAACCCGCATCGAAATTGGTTCAGCCGTTTCGGAGCTAGATGGGAACAGACACATGCACAAACAAACAAACATCCTCTTAGGTCAAACGCGTTCCGTCGTGGGTAAAAAGGACTCGAGCGCAAAAAAAGACTGGCTCAATGAAGAGCTCTCTATAATTATACTCCTCGAGTCCTGTTGTAAAGACTCGAAGAACTCGTGTCTTTTCCAACACTGCCCAGAAAGCCCCACTCAGTTCCACAGATAATACCTTACCCAAATTCTTAGCGTATTAACAATCCACAGATAAAAGTAAAGCTCAATTAGTTCGCAAGTTGAAACAAGTTTAACTTGAAAGTTATGCTACCTAGCACGCATTGTCATCTAAGAGTCAATCTGAGCGCTGTTTTATGTAGAAGCAGCTTATTCGGAAGTGGTCGCACATTTGACGAACCTGAAACAAGGGTATTTAAATTGATATAAAGTAGATTTTTTTATTAGATGGACTAAACTGACAGTGCTAATGTCACTTTGTAAAATAATGTTGCCATGTTTAACCCTTTATCAGACATAGTACGTTTCATCAACCACATAAATAATTTGAGTTTGTTAGAGACCCTTAGCATTTTTTAAATTAGCATATACATTATTTTATTACTTATATGTGTGTTAATCAAGTCATCCGTCACAAAACGCGAGTTACCGACATAGCTCATATGATTAGCAAGTTGAAGTGGCAATGGGCAGGCCATGTCTGTCGCAGAACCGACAACCGTTGGGGTAGACGAGTTCTAGAGTGGAGACCGCGGACAAGAAAGCGCAGTGTGGGACGCGGTCCCTGCCCGGTGGACCGACGACCTGAAGAAGGTTGCTGGCGATGATTGGATGAGGAAGGCGGAGGACCGAGTATTGTGGCGCGCCCTGGGAGAGGCCTATGTCCAGCAGTGGACAGATACGGGCTGATAGATAGATAGATAGATATATGTGTAGTGTTCGTTGTAAGCTTTAACTTTTTTACTAAACATTATTCAGGATCAGTAGTACCAATCCTAAATTAGTGTCCTTAGTACCATTGATGGTACTAAAGATACAAAGTTGTGTCACTTGTACCATCAATGGTACTAGTCAATGGTACTACTGATCTAACGGCACATTTCACTTTGTGAAAACTCATTATTCAAAGTATGTGGCAAATTCATGCCCTACGCCTGACTAGTGATTGTTACATATAGGCACTGTTTCCATTACATCTACAATTTCATTTGTCTGGCACTGCATTCGTTTATGGAATAAAAGTACCATAAAAAGTTAATGGAAAAAAACCATTATTTTGGTACTACTTACAAAAAGTATGCAGCTAGTATGCAGTTTCCTTTACATAGGTAATAATGGAAACAGATATATACAGCTATACAACTACACTAACAGGCATAGGGCATAGAACAACCACATTTTTGGGAACAATTTAATTATTTATTTGTAAAGTAGTTTATAGGGATATATGGATATGGATGATATCATATTTAAATATATTTTTTATGTCTGAACTAATGGGGCCTGATAAAGGGTTAATGTAATAGTGATGCGTTCAGTTCACTTGTGAATCAGTTCCCTTAGTTCACCCAAACAGTGAGCCTAAAAGATAACGTAAAATTATATTATATATTGAAAGATAGATTTCGCTCGCATACAAAGTGAGGCTCAGCGATTTAACTTTTTAATTTATTAAATAACATCACGACATTACAGAAGAAAATGAAATACTTTGATTGGTGAACTATTAATCAGTGATTGAACTCGGTACATTGTGGTATACATATATATCTGCCTATTTATTTTATGTACTTAGTAAGTATAGTATGGTAATTAATTACATTACGTTTTCCATAAGCCTTGCACACCTACTACCTCTTTCTCGATATCATTTCCTCTGCCCGAAGGTTGCCTGGAAGAGATCGCTCTTAGCGATAAGGCCGCCTAAATTCTCTTTGACTATTTCCTTTTCTACATTATGTTTGTTGTTTTCTATTTACGCAATAAAGTGTATTTTACTTTTACTTTACTCGATGTTTGGTCACAACACTACTTTTATTTCATCAATAACTGGCAACACAGGAAACGTCAGTTTAGTCCGTCTAATAAAAAATACTACTTTAGATGGTCCGTGAGAATAGGACGTAAGGAATCCTATGCAATAGCGTACACGACGGACAAAATGTCCGTCAAAACTGTCCGTGTCAATCACGAATTCTCTGTTTCCTTAACGTGTTCCTCACTAACACTTCACGGACAGATTGCCCGTCGTGGGCGTTGAGTTCGCGGCGAAAATCACCGCGGACAGTCCCGGACAACTACGGACAGCGCCGGTCATTTCTGTACGGCGCTGTCCGCCGGACAAAAAGTCCGTCGTCTGCTCAGCGCCTTAAGGTCCAGCGTAGCCGTCTACGCTATCTCGCTCGCACCTACGCTACGAGCGTAGCTGTCTACGCTATCTCGCTCTTTGGATTAGCGCACACTGTCGGAGTGGCGGGACAGCTACTTTCTTTTTATTTACTACTAAACCCGCGTTTGACCACAATCTCACCTGGTGGTACGTGATGATGAGGCCGAAAATGGAGCACACGGGCTTACTTAGTATACTGGCTCTTCTATAAACACTGCTGAAATACATCAACGCCGATGCAAAGATAGATTTGTCAACAGACTTTACATAGAATGGACCCTGAAGGGGTCTACCTATGATACGGTCTAGTTATGATACGCTTCACCAGTGGCGGTTGGGATAATTTATTTTTTTATTTTATTTGGGTAGCTTACAGCCTTATTTACAAGCCTTTAATACATCCAAATCAATAAAATCAAAATATTTTAATTGTAAGTACCTTGTAGTATATTTTTACAGCGTTTTTTTTTACTCAACGCTTTGTAAGGTGCTATAGCTGAAAGGAAAGAAACGGCGCAACTTTTAGTAACAAATCTTCCATGTTCCATACGGAAAAAAATAGACTAAACCTTAGTCTCTAAAATACGGGCTAGCCGGCAAGCGCGGTGAGTTCCGCGCTTCGCCGCCAGTTGCTTAATAAATTGGCACGCCATTTTTAACCGTATATTTAAACCGTTTTAGTTTACATTGTTATCGAAGTAAGCCGCTGCGCCTACACTCCGATAGTATGCGCTAAGCTTAACAGCGAGATAGCGTCGACAGCTACGCTCGTAGCGCCGGTGCAAGCGAGATAGCGCAGACGGCTGCGCTCGTAGCGCAGGTGCGAGCGAGATAGGGTAGTCGGCTACGCTAGTAGCGCAGGTGCGAGCGAGATAGCGTAGACGGCTACGCTCGTAGCGCAGGTGCGAGCGAGATAGCGTAGACGGCTACGCTCGTAGCGCTGACATCCAATTTCTATAACTTAAAAACAACCCAACGCAGCCCCTACACCTAAGCTCGTAGCGCGGGTGCGAACGAGACAGCTATAGTAGTTGACGTCACAACATACCACACAAGCGCCGTATTAGCATATCGTTCACTCGCACGGGTGTGAACGAGACAACTATAGTCGTTGAATACTTTTGGCGAGAGCCTGGCCAGTCAAGCAATATTTGGTTCCCCTGGCAGCTTGAAAGTCAAGTTGACACGCTACTGTACTTGACCAAGTGTAGACCAATAAGAGCTGGATTAGATATACTCACCACACAAGCGCCATAATGCATGTGCGATACTACGCTTAAGAGCGAGATAGCGTAGAACGCGGTGGGCTCGTAGCTTGGGAGTGCGAGCGAGACAGTTGCCGCGGCCGCGAGTGGGTACACCAGCCCGTTGGTGACGTCACAACGCTGGCCGCTCATTTGGCTTACTATGAGGCGGCACTGCGGAGGAAAGAATATTTACCATGAGAGGAATGTATATTATATTATTATTATTTATTGAAAAACTATTACAATTCTATAACAGGATGTCCTAAATCAAAATTGTAGTCAACATTCATAATACTATATGTCAGCGCAAACAACAAGTGACGTCATAGTGCACGTGGGTATGATAGGGCCCTGATTACTGCACGTGCACCTAATCAGGGCTCTATCATACCATCTATTCCATTTAAAGTAGTATTTTTTATTAGGAGAACTAAACTGACGTTTTCTGTGTGTTAACGTTCACTTAACACGGACGATTTTTAGGTAAAATACACTAGTTTTACGAAAAAATGATCACTATAAACCGTTTTTAAACAATAAAATAGGACGAACACGCCATGACAGCAGGAATGCGACAACTTAACCTCGAAAATTGGGGTATTATATATATATTTAATTTAATTTAATAATTTATTTAACGACAACACTACAACGGAAAGGTACAATGAATACAACAAAAAATTAAAAAATAACATACATATTTCCTAATACCGAGCCTACGATTAGCACCCACACTAGGTAATCCTGTGTCGTGGGCGCTGTGGTGCGGAGTGTATGTTGTGATTTGTACCTAAATGTACTGTAAGTAATGTGATTTGGCGAAGTAGAATTGTGTGAGTAATGTTGGTGTCTCTATTTGTAAAACTAAATGATTGGAGAAATAATTAACAGATAAAGCTATGCGAATTAAAAAACTAAAAATGTAAATAAAGCCCAGTGGGTATTTCCGCTAAAAATACCTACCCCCATACCCAAACCATACCCAACCATAAAAAGATGTACAATAACAAAGAGGTCTGGGATGACAAATGGCCTTTATTGTGTTTCAGGCACAATAATTCCGCCAATGTCGCGTATTAGACAAAACACGAAAAGAGAATTGGCCGGTTATATCTTTGTTTAAATTTTGTGACTTCTTTATGCTGAGAGTCTAAAGGAAAATTAGGTTAAACCACAACATAATTTCAAATTCTAACAGTGAAATGACGTTAAATGACAGTTCAAAAAAGGTTGCCACAGTGAATTTTTGTTTGGGTTGCCACTTAATTGTGCTGCAGACACCGCTGGAGGAATATCAGTCAAAGATACTTACAGCCACATTACTGAACAAGGTTCCAATCAAAAGGAACAGAGCTCTGGGATCGTAGTCAGGTAAGGTCGAAGACTTGTGGACCCACAGAGTGCAGATGACGAAAACTGTTAGTAGGGACCACAGGGGTCTTAGAGCTTCCGTTGCCGAACGCATCTTGCCTGTCCGTAGTTTGTATGATCTGCGAATAGAAAAAGTAACATTGTGTGCGGGAAGAGTCAAATCGTTGATTTTTGAAATTCCAAACAAATGTTTATATATTTTTTTTGTTACTCTACCATCATCGCTTCGTAAGGTGCTGTGGCTGAAAGGAATCTTATCTTATGATAGGGGGCCGGGAATAAACCAGCGACTCTTCGACTCTTGAGGATCTTTTGTGCCTACCCCATTTTACACACTGATCATCTCAGTGTGCAGGTTTCCTCACGATGTTTTCCTTCACCGTTAGAGCAGGTAAATGTACGTAAGTCTTCGAAAAATACGAAAAACTCATTGGTACATGGCACTGCGTGGTTTCGAACCCGGACCTCCCGCATGGGAGTCCGGCGGGCGTCCTAGCCACTAGGCCACCAACGCTCCTTGTAAGTAAGTACCTTATAGTACATTTTACAACGTCATTTTTTACTCTACCACCGCTTCGTAAGATGCTGTAGCTGAAAGGAAAGAAGCGGCGCAAGAAACTTTCAGCAGCACATCTTTTGAAATGACAAGTCTTTTCAAAAAAAAAAACGAAAAACTCATTGATACATGGTTTTGAACCCGGACCTACCGCATGGGAGTCCAACGTCCCGCACACAATGTACTATTACATTGTGTGCGGGAAGAGTCAAATTGTTTTTTTTTTATTCAAATCAATTTTTTTAATTGTCAGTAAGTACCTTAAAGTACATTTTTATAACATTCTTTTTTACTCTACCACCGCTTCGAAAGGGAAAAAGCGGCCGATAAACTTTCAGCAACACCTCTTTTGAAATAACATAAGTCTTTAAAAAAACCGAAAAACTCATTGGTACATGGTTTCGAACCCGGACCTCCCGCATGAGTCCGACGTCCTAGCCACGATGCCACCGACGCTCTCTATGCCTTTATAACTCTGTGTAATATACTCACTTGTAAGTATTGTACAGTGCGACAGGCAAGTTGGTGAACACACCAGTCGCATAAACGGTCCACTCGAACGCGTGCGCGAGGGTGTACCCGCCGAAAATGTACCGCTTGAAGAACCCGGTGCCTTTTATACCGGTCACTAGGAATAATACTGTAGACGCCTGAAACATGTTTTATTTACTGTTATTCTATATTCTTAGAAAAACACACCGCATATAAATGATATTTTGTAGTGGTAGATCCTAATGTGAAGGATCGCCTGGGGTGGTACCACCCTCTTATCTATTTCTGCCGTGAAGCAGAGATGCTTACATTTCTGTGTTTCGGTTTGAAGGGTAAGAGAGCCTACGTAAAATCCGGCACATGAGGCATTCCATCTTAGTCCTCAAGGCTAGCAGCGCATCAATAACCCTCTAATATTAATATAGTGAGGTGAGATTTCTATGCGCGATGGTGACCACTTACTATGAGGTGGCCCAACACAAGTAACGTCCGTAAAACTAAGGCTTCCTTAAGTCTTGTGTAATCTCTATCTAGAGAAATAGCTATGGCGTAGAATGCCCACCTACACAAGATGAAGCTGACTGACAACACATCTTGCAGAGCCTGTGGTGAACAACTGGAGACCGTTTCACATCTCCTATGTGAATGTGACGCTTTCGCGGCAAAAAGGATGGGCCTGCTAGGCTCTGCCTATCCACACCCAAGGGAATTCAAATCCCTCCCAGTAAGACGCATAGTCTTGCTCATGCATGACATATATGATAAGATGGCGTAGAAAGCTATCCGCATGTATTTTAATGAAGACTTAGACCGGGAAGTGAATGACTTACCCACATACTGAAGTCGTACCCCCAGGGCAGAAACAGTACACCAGTGTTGTACTTCTCCCAGTGGCTCAGGTAGAAATTGAGTAGGATGTTCCACATTACGTAGTACATTCTGCAAATAAACAATACCTATAACAGTCACTGTGATTAATGGTGGCACTATTTATAATGCCCGGGCAGTATGAATAATGACAAGTCGACAAGAACTCTCTACCCTTCTAAGTTGTTTTCCTCATTGCTGAGGGTCGTGATCATTCTAAGGAATTAATCACATAGAACTACTCTCATGGCAGATTTAATGGTGTGGATTGCCTTCCCCATTTCACACACTGGTTATCTCAGTATGCAGGTTTCCTTCACCATCAGAGCAGTCGGTAAATGTTGGTAAGTCTTTCGAAAAAACCGAAAAACTCATTGGTACATGACATTGCATGGTTTCGAACTCGGACCTTCCGCATGGGAGTCCAACGTCCTAGCCACGACGCCACCGACGCTCTAATGACAAGTCCAGTTGGGCAATATGTGACAGAAACCTAGTGGATGCGAAACCGACTCGGATATTGTAGGTTATGTTAGGTTGCATTATTACAACCAAGCATACATCCTTTGACTTATCTTTGTGCCCTCTTAACGACACTTTGACCAGCCATAGTTATTATCATATTGCCGCCTCATTTTGAGCATTATTAAAACAGTCTGGACATTATAAATAATGTCCTATTAATTACTTACTCCATAACATATACAGATCGTATCACAAATTTTTATTTTTATTCTAATACTTCTATTAATTTTAGAATCAGCTGTTAATAAAAAAAAATAGAACCGCGTCACTTAACCCAGTAATACGATAAGGTGACCAAGAATGACCCGCCTTATTTTTTTTAATGTTGTTTATAATCACACACAATCACAAGTACTTATCGCAAGTTTTGTATGAATCATTTAAAGCATCTTGTTTTTACTTTTCAACCTCCATCAATCAATGAGTGAAGTTTCATTTAGCTGTAACTTCAGATTTAGCGGCCACCACGGAATGTGCACCTTTGAATGGTCTAATTTATATGTATTTTATTCGTAGTTAGGGAAAACAATCGCACAGCCAAATTATGCCGTTATTAATATAGTCAAGCCAACTTATGAAACAAATGCAATGCTAACTTAAAGTTATACAATACACATGATTTTCTGTTGTTGTTAACTTTAACAGGCTAAATGGACACCTTCTAAAGTTATTTACACAAAAATGCTTATTACATCTTGAAATGTGTCAAAGTTAAGTAATAACTTTAATAATATCCCTGGCTTCGTGTAAAGCGGGTCTCACTCATCATTATTTGTCGTTGTAGTTGTGCATTTTATTTTCATTATTATGTATACTTACCTATTTATTGTTTACTATCTATTAAATATGTTTATTTATTTATATTATGTATATCTATGCATTTAACTATTTTAGTATACCTACATATTTATATATGTATATCATATTACTTTTATTTTACTATATTTACTGTATATTAAGTAATAATAACCATTTTCATATCCTCACACTACACTGTCGCTAATTTCTTTAATGTCCAATTAACTTCAGAGGTTGCCTGGAAGAGATCGCTTTAAGCGATAATGCCGCCTTTGTACATATCGTGCTATTATTCCTGTAGTTTTTACTTTTCCTGTTTTTGTGTACAATAAAGTGTTTCTATCTATCTATCTAACTTTACGTTATCGTATAAATATGTAAGCTATTGTATAGACCAGGGGTCGGCAAGTAATTTTAAGTGGGGTCCGAATACTTTTGAATTT
This sequence comes from Hofmannophila pseudospretella, assembly GCA_947369225.1. Taxonomy (NCBI): domain Eukaryota; kingdom Metazoa; phylum Arthropoda; class Insecta; order Lepidoptera; family Oecophoridae; genus Hofmannophila; species Hofmannophila pseudospretella. The sequence continues at coordinate 8,929,384 of OX376332.1, read as the reverse complement.
TTTTATCCGGGTCCAGAGAAAAAAAGCCGAGCCCGCGCTTCTACGCACTCTTTTGCGCTTCACAGCATAGCAACTATGTATCTACCTACTAAGTATTAAAAAATCAAAATAATTGCGCTATTTCTTGTAAAATATAAGAAACATTGATGAGGCTATCGCTCAAACGTATATAATATAATATATAATAATATTTTTTTCAAATTGAAAATAAGTTAAATTTTTGGCGGTCTAGGTTTCGACCTTTCGCGGTCCAGGTTTTGACATTTCGCGGACAAGGTTTCGACCTTTCGCGGTCCAGGTTTCGACCTTTTGCGGTCCGGATGCGGACCGCGGTCCGCCTGTTGCCGACCGCTGGTATAGACTTTACTTTTTTCAGTGTATACAGTGGTATTTGCGTTAAGGGATCTGGGATCTTTGTTAAAACGCAAAGCAAAGTATTCCAACATATGTTTGCGATGAGAATGCGGGATCCGATCCTGGATTTGGGTTCAGCCCTCAGTGGAGCGAAATTCTGACACGGACCTACAATAGTTTAGAGCATGTTTATTTGTAAAAATAAAGAAGATTTTTTACGACTAAAGCCGCGTTTGACCCTCAATCTCACCTGGTAAGTGACGATGAGGTCGAAGATGGAGCACATGGATCCGCATGCTCCATCGTCGACCTCATCGTCGCTTACCATCAGGCGTGATCGAGGTCAAATGTAGGTTTAGTAGTCAATAAAAAAAATATTAAAAAAAACACCGGCTTAGTAAGTACTGGCTCTTCTATAAACACTGCCGAAACACATCAACGCCGAAGCGAAGACATTTGACGATAGACATTACATAGGTGGTAGCTAGCCAGGTGGACCTTAAAGGGGTCCTTCCACCAGCTAGTTACACAGGTTAGTCGCCTAAGGGTACGTTCCGTAACCAATTTCGCTTTGTCGAGTAAAGTTAGCGTTATGGAAGCGGTATTTTTTACCCGACAAATGTCACTCATTACTCATTTGTCGCTGATGGGGCTGCCGAAATACTGTAGTGCATCGGGGATGTTTGAAGAAGCCCGCGTGGCTGGCTTTCACGTAATCATTCGAAAGAGGGTTGCTTCCCTGATGCACCGTGTACATAGCAGTCCCAGCAGCATCCTGAGGCACAGGATATACCTGCTGCATGTCAATGTGAAGTAGTCGTCCAGTGTTTTGCGGTCGGTACCATGGGCTTGGTATTATTTCTTTAAGTTTTTTTTACTAACATAGCTTTAAGTAATATAATATACTAACTTTATTTGTATGGACCCTGTCTGATTTAAATATATAATAATATTTTATTTATTTATTTTATTTATATCATCATCAGCAGCCTATTCTAGTCCACTGCTGGACATAGGCCTCTCATAGCCACCTTGCGCAGATCGTCGCTCCATCTAGCAGGGGGGCGTCCCACACTACGTTTGCCCAAACGCGGTCTCCACTCCAGAACTCGTCTACCCCAGCGGTTGTCGGTTCTGCGACAGACGTGACCGGCCCACTGCCACTTCAGCTTGCTAATCTTATGAGCTATGTCGATAACTTTTGTTCTATGCCGGATCTCCTCATTTCGGATTCGATCCAGCAGAGATACTCCGAGCATAGCTCTTTCCATAGCACGCTGAGCGACCTTCAATTTGTGAACCAGTCGCACCGTCAGTGTCCACGTTTCGGCTCCGTAGGTCATTACTGGTAGGACGCACTGGTTAAAGACTCTTGTCTTTAGACATTGAGGTATGGGCGACGAGAAGATGTGACGTAACTTCCGAAATGCTGCCCAACCCAGCTGAATTCTTCTGTCGGCTTCTTTCTCAAAGTTGTTTCTACCTAATTGCACAGTCTGCCCGAGGTAGACGTATTGTTGCACAACTTCGAGGGCCGTACCGTCGACCATAATCGGTCCCGGAACGACATGGTCATTGAACATGACCTTAGTCTTGTCCAAGTTCATCCCGAGACCGACACGTCGTGAAGCAGCATTGAGATTGTCCAGCATTTCTTGAAGGTCCTGCAGCGACTCCGCCATTACGACTATATCATCGGCAAAACGTAGGTGTGAGATGTACTCGCCGTTTATATTGATGCCGTGTCCTTTCCAGTCCAGGGTCTTAAAGACATCCTCCAATGCGTTCGTGAACAGTTTCGGAGATATGACATCTCCCTGTCTTACTCCTCTGCGCAATTGGATGGGTCCTGTTTGCTGGTTCTGTACTCGGACAGACATCGTCGCGGCGTCATACAGACATCTCAACACTTCGATGTATCGCCAGTCGACTTGGCAACGCTGCAAGGACTCTAGAACAGCCCAGGTTTCGACGGAGTCAAAGGCTTTCTCATAGTCCACAAATGCAAGACACAGGGGCTGATTATATTCTTCAGTTTTCTGTATAATCTGCCGCACAGTGTGGATGTGGTCTATGGTGCCAAAGCCTCCCCGAAATCCGGCCTGTTCCGGAGGTTGGAAGTCGTCTAATCTCCGCGCAAGACGATTCGTGATGACTCTCGAAAACAGCTTATATACGTGGCTCAGGAGCGAGATGGGTCTGTAGTTTTTGAGCAGAGTTTTGTCTCCTTTTTTGAAGAACAAAACTACAATGCTCCTGTTCCACGCCTCCGGAGTTCTCCCAGAGTGTAGGACGGAGTTGAAGAGCTTCCGAAGTTCCCTCAGTACAGGGATTCCTCCTGCCTTAAGGAGCTCAGAAGAGACACCGTCCTCACCAGGGGCTTTTCCATTCTTAAGCTGTTTGAGAGCCAGCCCGAGCTCGTCTAGACTAAAATCTGGCAGTTCATCGGTATAGTGTCGGGTTAACGTGGCTCTAGGATCTTCGATTGTCGGTTCAGGCCGCGGAGCATGAGCAGCGTACAGTCGGCCATAAAAGTCTTCGATCTCGGCGAGTATCTCTGGCTTGGAGGTGACGGTCCTGCCACTAGAAGTTTTGAGCTTCGTCAGGTGGCTCCTCCCTAGTTGCTGAACGAACACTTTTGACCCCCTATTCTGCTCTATCGCCTCTTTTATGAGTCGTGTATTGAAGCTTCGGAGGTCGCGTCGTATCAGCTTCCTTATTTTCTTATTGAGTGCCCGTTGTTCTGACGATGTAGCTTGTGTGTTTTCGCGTCTTTCCCTCATAAGTGCCAGAGTCCCGTCCGAGAGCTTCGACTTCGTGCCTGTGCGCTGCAACCGACAAAACCTTACCCCTTCATCCCTAATAGTCCTCACCACGTTTTGGAGATTTTCGTCAATATTATTTGTGGTTTCCAAGGCATCGAATCGGTTTTTAAGTTCTAACTGAAACCGGTCGGAGCCTGCCACGGCCTGGTGCAGAGTAGGTCGGAGCGTGGGCTTCATTAGACGGCGTCTCTCCAGCTGAAAGTCAATATTCAGAGTGCCTCGGACCAGTCGGTGATCACTACCGGTTTTGAACCTGTTGATCACTGAGACATCTCTGAATATGTGCTTCTTATCCGTCATAATGAAGTCGATCTCATTTTTCGTCACAGTATCGGGGCTTTGCCAAGTCCACTTCCTATGGGGTCCCTTCTTAAAGAAAGAATTCATTAAGAAAAGGCCCTCCATCTCCAGGAAGTTAACAAGCATTTGCCCCCTGTGGTTTCTGCCGCCAAAGCCGTATGGCCCAACCCTCGATTCGCTGCAAGTCCGTACTCCTACTTTCGCGTTGAAGTCCCCCATGACAACATTGAAGTGTGCCTTACTGGTGTTGTTTAGGGCTTTGGCTATGTCTTCATACATAGCCTCCACTTCATCATCCGAGTGTGTCGAGGTCGGTGCGTAAACTTGTACAACCTTGAGAGAATATCTCTCGGTTAACTTAAGGACAAGATACGCTACCCTTGTCGACACACTGGAGACCTCAACAACATTGTCTATGAGGGACCTATTGACGAGAAACCCGACACCCCCCTGGGAAAGTTGGTCTCCCTCTCGGAAGTAGAGTAGATGGCCCGATTTAAGGGTTAATGTGTCCTCCCCCTCTCTTCGGACCTCACATAACCCTAGAACGTGCCATCGTATCTTCTCCAACTCTACTTCGAGCTGCGCAATGTGCTCGTCCAGCCGTAGACTTCGTCCGTTATACGTCGCCAGTGCCAGTTTGTTTTGGTAGCCTACCGTAGCCCGGGGATTCTTCGCACCCCCTACCCCACCGTTACCATGGCCGCTACCGTGACCAGGAATAGTGGGGCGGCCGGGAACTGGGGGCCGTTCCCGGCCGCCCCACTATTCCTTTTTATTTTTATATTTATTTATATATAAGGGAAATCTGCAGCTATTAACAATTATATAATTACATATGTATTAAACTTAAAGAAGGCCAATTACAGATTTCCTCGTTTATATATGACTTGTATACCTACAGAACGCGGTTAACTTTAAGACTAATAATGTAGAATTAACATGAATATGTCATACATATTTACCACGAGTATTAAATGTTATTTGTAACATTATAATATATTTTTTAAAATATAGTAACTATATAATTAATTATTACATAGTCCAAATTACAATAATAATAATAATTAAATATAATGTCCAAGTCAAAAACCATAATAATAATTCCCCGAAACTGTTTTGGAACCGGTACTTATTTAACTGTCAAGTAATGAGTACCCTTTGTCGGGTAATTATAACACGTTATGGAACGGAAATGTCTCACTAAAGATTCAATTCTAAAACCCAATTCATATAAACGCTCACCTTATAGGCGGTATGGAGAAGTCCAGTCTTCCGAATATGGAGTACAAGCAGGCTGGTATGAAGAAGACAGAGTAAGAGTCCAAGCCGTGGTCGAAGAGTTCTCCTAAAGGGCCAGAGGTTTGCGTCCTTCGTGCTTGTTTGCCATCTATGCCATCTAGAATGAAAAAAAAAAGTTTCAAAGTTCCATGGAACAAAATACGTTAAATTGAGACCGTCACGTTTTACAAATATTTCTTAAGCTTAAGATATATAATTAATTATAAAAAATGATGTAAATAGGAACCGAAAATAAATCAATCCTTTGATATCGTCATTATATAAATAGAAAATCCTTTATTAATAGACCATATATAAAATTATCTGTAAAAAATATCACAAAATGAGTATGATTCGAGGAGCTCGTAGCCTAGTTGCGAGCACGGTCCGAAAGTGATCGTGCAGGTTAAGCGACGTTGGCGCGATCGGTACCTGGATGGGTGACCGCTAGTGGGCATATTTCATTTGAGCTCCTCCGTGCCTCGGAGAGCACTTTAAGCAGTCGGTCCCGGTTGTTGTCGTTTGACAGCAGTCGTTAAGCCATGTCAGAGCCCTACGGGCGGCCTGAACAACTCTGACAAATAGGTAGGCCACTAACCATACGATAAAGCAAGCAAGCAGTATGATTCTAAATTGACCATATTTTACATTCTGACAAGTGATAACATATGATATGATCTATTAAAAGGGCCAAGTTCAGCTGTGTCCATATAAGGGTCGAACGTTCTTTTCGGCACACTGATGTATTCGTTTATATTGTAAAATGCATTATTTTCATAAAATCTTTTTGTAATACGTTTAAAGTCAAAGGAAGGGAGGTCCGTTAGTACTAAGGGTAGTTTATTATACAAAGATATTTTTATTTAGTTACAAAGATATGGTATAACTGTCACGTCCATAATCCCCGAGGGGGTAGACAGAGGAACCACCTTTCTAAATCATTATTGATAATCACCAAATTTCACCATTATATCTCAGTTGTGGTTTATGTTATGTAGAAAGAAAAAGCAATCCTTAGACAACATCATAAGATTTACATATACACATATCACGTCCATAATCCCCGAGGGGGTTAAGAGGAACCACCTTCATCATAGGTAGGTCCCACTTTTCGCCGTAAGATTTGGTGGACAAACGTGATAGGTGGCGAGCCTATCGCCGTCTACTAGGTGTAGGTATGCACAAAGGCTCTTAGTCGCCTCGTACGACACCCATGGGAAGAGTTGGGGTGGTGCTATTCTTTATGGTCGGCACAACACGATACGACAAAGGGTATATAAGGCATGAGCGAAATTAGTGCCACTCCCGAAAAAAAATGTTTTCCTAATTGTTCCTAAATGGAAGAGCCTAAATCCCGCGACACAGGGTGTCCTAGTGCGGGATTTAGAGCATCAACCACTCTTGTATTAATGTAAGTTGCAAAATAAAAAAAAAAATTTTTTTATCTATTTATTTTATTTTATTAAAGCATTTATGTAAAATTGCTCCACTACTTTCCCTTTCTACTTCTCATTGTTTCACTATGAGGATACTTAAACATTTTTCTTTATCGTTGGAACAATACTACTGTCCACCTTTTTTTAAAAAAAAACCAGGACATTCTTTTTTCTGTAGTTTCATCACGGGTACTATGCCCTAATTCCATAGAATGATAGCATCCTAATCAATGAGGAAGTTGAAGTTCAAGGGTTCAAGTTCAAGTTGCTCGTGTCATCTCTATCTAGAGCTATGACGCAGAAAGAGATATCATGTATTAACTTTAAGAACGGTTCGTTCAACTGACGGTAAAAGATATAGTCTCCACAGACGTAATTAGAAAATAGTTGGAATGCGGTCCCCTTCCCGCGTCCCGCCTCTGTTCCCGGGCATCCCCATTTCTTGCTACCTGAGTCCTTTGTACCGTTCGCATAACGGATGATGCAAGTTGACTCAACTTCTTCTTCGCATCAACTTTTCATACATTTTTGTTCACTTATGTCCACTGCCTCTAAGGGATGAATATTTTATTTGCGTCAAACTTTTTTGCATACCGTACGTTGGTCTCGATATTGTTGTTTTTAAAAACGTTGACGTCACATTTATATATTTTTTATTACGTTGGTGAAAAAAATACATATCTCACTACTACTCGTAGTGAGATAAGTATTTTTTTCTACTCTAACACAAACTACTTTATTCCAAAGATCGTTACGTAATGTACGATGTATGTCGCGGTGTGATAATATTTCTTATCACACCGTTAACCTACATTAAAATAGGTCAACTTAATATAGTACAAAGTAAACTTACTAAGTTTCATGGAATTTGATACAAAATTAATAATTTATAAAACTGTCATGTTTAAATTAAAAAAAATATGTTTAATGCCATCTGAAATTGCTATTATTTATTTATTTATTATTATTACAATTAATTAAAACGGATAGACCACTTACATTAATTAACTATCTAATTTTATATTTTTTTATTTTATTTTTATGTAGTATGTATGTGATATTATTATCATATTTACAACTTATAATTACAATAAAAATAAAATATAAAAAAAAACATTCATCTCACACTCTCACAGTAGCACAGACATGCTCTTCTGATCCTCGGCCATGCATCACTAAATACGTCACAATCACTGTTGGTGGTCAGGAGCTCGTTCAGAGCGGTCTTCATGCGACAGATGGGGGATTCAAAACGCGCTACAGTGCGGCTGAGACAACTTGCACCACGCACTGTTTTCGACGGAATGTGGACGCTTCACAATAGTTTGTATTTTCAGTTATTAGTTAGTTATTGTAAGCAACTGCAAGTAATTAGCCTTTGTAAAAGGAGATTTTTTCAATTTTGATACTCGCTTCGCTTGTATCAAAACTAAACCCTCATTTAACAATGGTTGTAGAATTAGAATAATTGTATTTCATGCTACACAATTTGAAATATACATGTCAAAAATATAATTCTTATTTGTAGAATGATCGTCAGATAAAGTAATTTTAAATAAAATAATATGATAAACATTGAAAATAAATTGGTAGACATATAATGTAAAGAATGTCAATAATTAATGTCAAAGAATTATGGAGATGATTTTAATGTCAGGTAAATAAAGATAAAGATAAGAAAGATAAGATAATAAAGATGTTTAATTCAACATTTCATGTCCAAAAATTCCTTAACTGAATAAAATTCTTTATCTAATAAAAGGTTTCCCAGTCAGCGATTGTAATTACGTGTAAGTTCCATAAATTACTATTATTTACCTAAAGTGTAGGCCAGGAAGAGGAACACAGCTAGTACGATCCACAGTGACCTCGGGACGATCTCGGTGTATCCGTTAAGGGGCGCGTCCACCGTCGTCGTTCTGTTAAGGGCGATGGCTGCAATGTAGTTGTAATCGTAGTACGATAGCAGTACGAAGTCCAAGACCGTTAGCAGAAAGCCGGCGAAGGTGAGGACGTTGGGCGCCACCCATCTTGGTACGAACTGGAAATAAATGTAATGATTGAGAATCAGTGGCATAGAGGCGTAAACCGCTCTGACCGGCTCGAAGGACCACTATGGTTGCGCAGAGGGCGCCTATATAAAAAAGAAATGAAAGCCATGAACTTTCATAGAGCACAATTTATTCCAAGATCTAAAAATGCTATATAAAACCGAGGTAACAAAGCAATGTCGCCAGGTATAAACGCACAGCGACACCTGTCGGCAAATTAACGTTAACGTTTATATCCTCATTCATAAAAACAAACACATTCATACAACACAACACGCACACACTGTTGCTTTCTTCGTCCGTGCAGTCACTGAGGGGCCAGCTGACAATCAGTGCTGTGGCTTGCCTCAGCATTATGCTGAGGTGGTGTACCCTTTTTGGCACTGTACCGCACCGGATGTTTTGTGCTGCATGTATTAATCTTTGTATACTTCTGTATTGTGTTCTATATTCTGGTGTTTACAGTGCTAAATAAACGTTTTCAATTTCAATTTTAGATGTCAGTGATTATTTACCATCACGTGGCCAGTTCTCCAACAATAAAAAAATAATAAAACACTGTACTTACATTATTATTAATGGATTTCACATGAATTCAGATTTTTTTCCTCAAACACTAGTTGCCTCACGATGTTTTCCTTCACCGTTAGATCAGTAGTTAGTACTTAAATCTTTGAAAAACTGTTTGGTATATAAATATATGTCATTAAATGGTTAGAACATAGGCTTGATTGCATAGAAGGCATCCTAGCGGGTTATTTCCATTGGTCGGATATTTTCCCGTATGTCTAATTGGTATTTGAAGTGTTGTGTTGTATGAAGATGTTTGTTTTTATGAATGAGGATATTAGTGTGTATGTGAGGTACTGAGTGTGTGGGAGGGTGATGGCATGGTGCGGGTGTATTTACATTGTATGCGTGTGTATCTCACCCCACTATAATGTAATTAGAGGGTTTTCAATGCGCTTCTAGCCTTGAGGACTTGGATGGAGTGCTGAGCATGTGTCCTTTTAATGTTGCATTGTTTTTTTTTAAAATTCAAATATTTTTTAAGTTTAATAATGTATGCAATATTAAATAAATGTTTTTCTTTCCTTCTTTCTTTCTTTCTTTCATGTACTGGTACTTACGCTGGCAATTTTACCCTTCAAACCGAAACACAGATACAACGCCAGGCTGACTGTACACTGAGTCATACCACCTTTATGTCACCTTCTACATCAATAAATAAATAAAATAAATATTGTATTGATTATACGAGCGAAGCCATGGACAATATCTAGATCTGACCACTGTAGATACCAATAATCGTTTTATTAGCCAGTATTTTAAAAAAATTTTAAGTACAACTTCTAACACAATGGATCAATGGTTAATACTTGCGGTTGTTGTTACTTTCTGAAACTTGTAGTACATGATTAGAAATAATATACTGTTTCACGAGTTTTTACTGTATTTTATTAATTACGACCGGTTTCGTGTACCTGAAGATGTGTAAACGAAACCGGTCGTAATAAGTAAAATACAGTAAAAACCCGTGAAACAGTATTATTATTTAACTCTAATCATACAAGGGATAAAGTTATCCGATAAATAAAGATATTGAAGTTAAGTGAATAATCTGTAAATCCAACAACGCACTGATTTCATCTTTAACTGTCACGGTATAGATAACATACTTACAATTATCAGTGAATCATTCACTATCATGTATCGTATCATTAAACTTGACATTTGGGGGGGTAGTTAACAATAAAAGTGCACAGATACAACATATTTTGTTACACCTGCTCAGAAATGGGCCTATGTATCGACGAAAAACTGTGCGGAAAGTGCGACATTGCCAGTGCGACAAGTATCATTAAACTTGACATTCGAGGGGTAGTTAACAATAAAAGTGCACAGATACAACATATTTTGTTACACCTGCTCAGAAATGGGCCTATGTATCGACGGAAAACTGTGCGGAAAGTGCCACATTGCCAGTGCGGCAAGTATCATTAAACTTGACATTCGGGGGGTAGTTAACAATAAAAGTGCACAGATACAACATATTTTGTTACACCTGCTCAGAAATGGGCCTATGTATCGACGGAAAACTGTGCGGAAAGTGCCACATTGCCAGTGCGGCAAGTATCATTAAACTTGACATTCGGGGGGTAGTTAACAATAAAAGTGCACAGATACAACATATTTTGTTACACCTGCTCAGAAATGGGCCTATGTATCGACGGAAAACTGTGCGGGAAGTGCCACATTGCCGCACTAATGCCTGCCGAATTACTCAACAAACAAGTTGCTATAGTGAAACTGCGTAACAGGCGGATAGACCGTAGACTGTAGTAACGTAACTGCAGTAGACTGGCAGGTTACCCAGTCCTAGTGCTCTTCACAGTCTGTGGACGGAGCGCACAACGGAAGACCCAGCCCTTCACCCCCTTCGATTTTATATAAGAACATGATGACATTTTATTGTTAATACATAAAGAAAATCTCCACATAATTAAAAAATACAGTATCAAATAACTAGTAGCTAATGTATGGTACGCGTCGTCGTCGATGAAACCGTTCATTCATTTAAGCCCATGGATGTTGAATAATATGGACCACTCACTTTAGTTATTTATTTTTATTTTATTCTTTTCTCGCAGGTGTAACAAACAAGTCTATGACGTGCGGGAATCTCACGTCGCTCTTTACTCACTGATAATGTGGTCCTTCCCGCACTAATTAGACAATCTACTATTCATGCACTGGGTCAGAGATATTTCAGTCCAACCTGCTGGTAATCGCGACTTTATAAGTACCCTCCAGTATTGTCTAGCCATTAATGTGGTGTATTATCTTCGGAATCTAAACAATGTGTTACACTGTTGATAACATACATCGTACGAGTCCGTTATCAACAATTATTTGCATATCATGGCCTCACATTAAATAATAGGGCATATGTTTTCTACATGCGTGTTGTATCTACACTAAATAAGCGAAATATCTGTTTATTTTTATCAGTGCCTTAATTTTTTTATTATTTTGCATCTACAATCATTAAGTGCCAGGTTGCACAATAAAATAAACGATCAACTTGATATCTTCCCCCTAAATAAACATAATTGTAAAACCAAACTTAAAAGATGACTACTCTCTTTAGATCACGACGAAATTGAGGCTCTACTCATATAACATATAATTTTACACACTACACTAATTATGTTATTCAGACTCGTTATTAATTAACACTTAACTTCCCACACTCACACACCCTCTAACCCTACACTACAGATACACACTTACATTATTACACACTACCACACAACCTAACACCCCCCCCCCCCCCAACCCCCCACCTTCACACTCTTAAACATTATCTTTCATATTATCAGGTATATTCTAAATTTCTTTTTCCTGTATAGTATATAGTTACTAATGTAATGTTACAAATTGTAATATGCTTGCACGGAAAGTACGACGGAGTCCCGACTTCCAAGATACAGGTTTCGACCTAGTTTGTAAGGCGGAGGTCCTATTATTGTGCCTTGTAATATGTGAATAAACTTTTAATTTTGTTTTTATTATCGTACAGATCTTAACATACAAAAAGAGAATGTGAAAAAACCGTGGAGGCCATGGTTTGACCACTATGTCCGACTGGTCTTTAACATTAATTAAAAATTAATACATACCTCTACAACTCTATTCCAAAACGGGTGCATAACATAGACACTGAGAGGACTCGTGTCTATGGCCATGTACTGAAAATAAAAAAAAACTTGTAATAAAACCAAACCATTCATATCAAGGATTATGGAATGAGAAGAGTCTGATTTCTGTGAACAGTACAGATGCTAGCATGGTTAAAAAGCGACGATAAAAAATTGTATAGTAATAGTAAATGATTTTGGACCTCTTAGCAGTATGGACTGGGGACTGTGAACTCTTAGAAAACCATTCGGCTCTTAAAGGAAACTTCGGTCAAATTCGGTTATTGACGGCGATACGCGAATGTATGACAGAGACATACCAATTTTACCCCACACCTGAAGGGTTTTCTAAGAGCTCACCTCACAGACAGCCTCGGTGGCCTAGTGGCTAGGACAACGGTTTCCCATGCGGGCGGTCCGGGTTCGAAACCGTGCAGTGCCATGTACCAATGAGTTTTTCGTATTTTTCGAAGACTTACGTACATTTACCGACTGCTTTAACGGTGAAAGAAAACATCGTGAGGAAACCTACACACTGAGGTAACCAATGTGTAAAATGGGGTAGGCACAAAAGATCCTCAAGGGTCGAAGTGCCGCTGGGGTTATTCCCGGTCCCCTATCATAATATAAGAGCTCACAGACTGTAGTGAGTGCACATGCGCGAACTAATTTCACACGGCGCTTTTAATTGGCGCCAGTAACTGTATCCCACTTCATATAACATAACCCCAAACCATGGTATCTTATCTTATTACCCCATTTTACACACTGGTCATATCAGTGGTGTGCAGGTTTCCTCACGATGTTTTTCTACTCCGTTAGAGCAGTCGGTAAATGTACGTATGTCTTCGGAAAATACGAAAAACTCATTGGCACATGGCACTGGAAGGTTTCGAACCCGGACCTCCTGCATGGGAGTCCGGTGTCCTAGCCACTGTGCCACCGACACTCTCAAACCATGGTAAAAATCCTATAATAATAAAATATCGAACGTGTGTTCGCTTTTCCAGAGAACATTCTTTGGTTTTAAAATGTTTTCTTTTTAAGATCTTCAGGATTTGTTTTAACTACTGACTGGACAGATTTGGATGAAATATTGCATAGATCTTAAGGGGGTTTTTGTTCACATACATGGTGCTACTGGTGAAATAGGCTGAACACTTAAAAAAATTATGTTATTTACAATTGTACCATATTCTTGCAAATAAAAGTTATTTAATTTTATTTCATTGGCTGTTTCATTTCACTTGACCTGGAGAAATGGAACGAGAACTTGAGTTCCTTTGGAGCATAAAAAAAATATTCAAGACAGCCGTTGGCTAGTGCAGGTGCCAGGAGTTGATAATTGTAAATAGATACCTACCTACTTGTATTAAATGGTGTTGTATTGTAGTATTATATAAGTTTATGAATAAATTTTGAATCTGAATTTTTAGGTTTAACTGGATCTCACACTGGGATACCCTGTGTTGTGAGGGCAGAATATATAATTAAAGCTTAATCTTATTGAATTTTGGCACCTCTTTATGACTATGTTAGCAATTGTTTTTTAAATCCCATCATGATGGCCACATTCTGCCCTTACTTTTTGGGCATTAATATAATAATAAATTATTTATTTTCCAGCAACAAATTATATAAATTAGGAACCTATTTCAAGACATTAAGTTTTTGTCGTCTAAGGCTAGGACTACAGGGGTCCAGGTCCCAGCCCCCAATCATGAAGTGTTGACTTCAAGTGGGGGGCGGGTGGAACACATGTGATCGGTTCCAGTGAACCGAACCAGGGATGGAACGGACCCGTGAAGTTCTAGCCATACGCTCGCAAAAACGTTCGTACAATCGGTGGTAAAATACAACTACAGAAAAATAATGTTTTAAGTGAAAAGTTAGGAACAGGACATAAATAATGACCCAATATCCTGTAACAATGTTTAATTTTATACGCGTGTAATCAATCTCAATGAGTAAAACCATGTTGCGTAAAAATAATCGATATTTTTAGATTGTTTACCACAAATAAAATTCGAATTCGCTTTATTGAATCGAATTAGGTATGTGGTCAATTTAATAATTATAAACCGGTACCTAAACGATATTATTGCGTAAATAAAATACCGTACCTTATAATTATCGAAACCCTCCAGGTGCTCCCGACTTAGATATTTGTAATCCAACATTTTCACAGATTTTTCTACACTTTAAAAAATAAAATTATTTTTTTCTCTTGCTAAATATAGTAAATTAATGCTTTACAAGTTGAATGACTCATTTTAAACAAGAATTACTTGGTACTTCAACAAAAGCCTGATACAGACAGGGGGCATGACCCGTGCCTATGTAGCGTAGCGTCGAAATGACAATTGTTTTTGTTGGTTCAATTCTTTCTTCCTTTCGGAGAAGGCAAAGGGAACTAAGCTCATATAGCTTTATCTTTAAATTCACGAATTATTTACTTTCGGAAAAGGCAAAAGGAACTGAGCCTATACAGCCAGATCTGACGTGAACATTAGTTCAGTACCTAGGTATACTTCGTAGAAAGGAACGTAAAAACAATGAAAGCAGTTTGTTTCCTATTTCAAGTTTTCCTTACTGCGATACAACCAATAAGATCACTGGATTTCAAATGAATCTTCTTGTCATTGGTCAATTATTACTAATGCAATAAAAATGTCTTGAATGGAATCGAACTTCGAAAAAATTACGACGCGAAGTCGAATTTGGTCTGTGGTCGAAAAAATCAGCCTCACTATTTCAATGAAAACTTTTGATATTTTACAATGTTGTGTTGCTTCTGAAGTGCCTAAATGTTTTGAATATTGTTTTATAGAATAAGTGTTAGTTATTAGATGCTTTCGCGATGTCAAAGAATAAAATTGCGGCTAGGATCGACAGTCAAAATGTTGAAGTCAAAACTAAGGTATGTAATTGGGAACAAAATTTCTAATTTCCTTACGTATTACAATAGACACGCGAGCTTTTATGGCTAGTTTTAATTTCTAAGGCCATTAGAATTAATTAACAATTAAACGAATTCGCGATAAGCTGTGGTGATCTATTAAAAGTTGGTCTAAATGTTGAACTACAAATTGTTAAAGAGGTTTCTCATAAAAATTACATTGTAAAATACGATATTATTTTAATTTCAAGCTCAAATTAAATGACTACCACTTTTTGTGAAGTTATTAGGTTAATTAGTCATCATTGTGGTGTTGACTGGTGCTCAACATTGTGAGCAACTTTTTTGAAAAAATACTGTTGACGGATGTTGAATATGATCATCATTAGGGTGAAAATGGCTTGCACTCATGTGTACTGTATAGGTAAGTTTGCAATATAAACAAGACTGAGTCATTGTGAACTTATTTGTCTCAGCTTTCAGAAGTAGTAAGTAGCTACTATAAGATAACCCACTTAAGAGTGTGTTCCAAAACCAGTTGAAATTATTCACGTTGACAGTTGTACATGTTCCATTGCTTGTGTCCAAATATATGTTTGACAGTTGTCAACGTGAATTAGTTCAACTGGTTATGGAACACTCCAAAAATAAGGAAAAGTTCGCCCTACTAGGCCCAGTTATGTCCCTTTAGTCGTAACTGATTCATTGATTTGTTTAACAAGGATTTTTTTATTTATTAAACTAGATATAGAAGTGAAGAACCTCACACACTATTGTTTTCACTTGATAACTGCTGTTATTTATACATGTGATATTTAATCATTAACTTGATCTCTCAGAAATTATAGTAGTTCCAGCCACAGTTTGGTTCGCTGCATCCAATCACAAAGCATAGATTTGAAGTGGAGTGCATGTGATTGGTTGCAGTGACCCGGACTAAGGAAGTCCGAGGTATAAGGTCCCATAGATAGATCATAGCATATGATATACAACATACATGCTTTCATAATATTCATAGGTTTGAATGCAAACCTCTGTACATATGTTGTAATTCACAATAAAGATTATCATAGAATATTGTCTGTCACAACCATCTCAAACAAACAAGAAGATAAACTGATAGGTATATGGATGGATAATCTCTATCAACATTGCAAAAATGACAAAATGTTCTATACATGGAGATAGAAAGCATAATATATAACTACTATCTGTTTCAGTCAATATATGTTTGAGATAATAAGATTAAAAATTTGGTCATTTTCGAAAGTAGTTTTCTTAGTCAAATATATCTCTGTACTAGTTTAAACATTACTAATATTCTTCAGTTGAAACTCATTGGAGTTTCGTTAGTATTAATATTAGTATTCTGCAGCGCTAAGCATTACTGGATCAAATCCACCATTGAAGTGGACGATTCGTAATTGTACATTAAAATGCTAGGAATCGTCCACCTCAATGGTGGATTTGATCCAGTAATGTTTAGCGTTGCAGTCTTGTACCCTAACCTCAGCCACTATAAAACTCACCCACTGCAATCTACAACTTAAAGAAAGAAAGAATTGAATTCCAATAGTGCACAATTTAATATTGAACCTCCTTAACCTGACACATGAGAAATACAAATGATAAGTAGTAAACAGATTTTTTGTTCTAACAGTCCAACGTAACTGCCTAATTCTATTTTCCCACAGTTCGACGCCGAATTCCGTCGGTTTTCACTCAGTCGCACGGAGAAACTTAAGTATGAAGACTTCAAAGCGCTAATAGAAAAACTGCACAGACTACATGATGTGGCGTTCCTCATATCGTACACGGACCCTCGGGACGGAGACCTGCTGCCGATCAACAATGATGACAACTTGGCGCGGGCGCTGCTCACCGCACGTCCGTTGATCAGGGTCATTATACAGAGGAAAGGTGAGTTTATACAAAGGATAATTGAATTATAAACTTAATAAAGACTAAAATTGGTTTATACAGAGGAAAAGTGTGTTTATACCGGACTCCCGTGCGGGAGGTCCGGGTTCGAAACCATGCAGTGCCATGTACCAATCAGTTTTTCGTATTTTTCGTAAACTTACGTACATTTACCGACTGCTCTAACGGTGAAGGAAAACATCGTGAGACCACTGTGATGACCAGTGTGTAAAATGGGGTAGACACAAAAGATCCTCAAGGGTCGACGTGTCGCGGGGGTTATTCCCGGCCCCCTATTATAAGATAAGATACGTTCTACGCACACTGCAGCGATTTTGAAACAATCAGACCGAACCCATAGAAATGAAAACCAGAAAATAGATTTCTATGCGTTCTATTTGCTTCCCAAGTCGCTGCAGTGTGCTAAAGGCGTTAATTTAACGGCAATATCTAACCAAATAGACATTGTTATTTTAGTTTCTATGGAGATATAGTTTATAATTTTGGTTTTTGAAGTATATTTCTTTTTCGTTGGAAACGGGACACTTTTATTTTTTCTCCAAAGAATTTTGTATGAAACTGATTTCAGGTGAATTTTCACTTATCATTTTTTCTCTCGAAAACTATACATGGAAAGTTTTTACTTTTGTAGTATTTTGTTATATGCATCAAAACACATCACATATTTTTTTTTTTAATTTTCCACGGCCTTTTTTTCCATATTTGTTCTGCGGTATACTTTAAATCATAATTATTTCCATCATTCATTACAACTTACGGTGACATTGGAATTAGAACAATGGAAAAAAAGTCTGTCAAGCAAGTGCTCATAGAAATAACTCGCCTATGGTGGAACACCTACCTGGCATTGTGCCGCGGAGGAAGTTAATTAGCATAGAATGCCATACTCCTGTGCCGCAGTGCAGGTATGGTACAGTCGAGGCAGTCCCTCGTTGCGAGGATGACTTCTGCTAATCCTAGGCATATTGTTGTCTCTGGTGCGTCTTGGAGTGGCTCAACAACCCGATCCTGGAGTTACACTAGCGACCGCATATGCTGCATTTTGTCACCATTGGCAGCCTGTCTCTCGAGATCGGGTTTGCCTCTTTCTTCTTCCTCTTACGTCTTTTCTCTGCTTCAGCTTCCACCCTCCCCGTCTCGAGAGATTTTGAAGCTTTCTTCGTCAGGTCGCGCCATTTTGACTTGTTTAAGGCCATGAGTTGAAAGGCAATGTTGTTTATTCTGTTAATATAATAATAATTGCATTATTTCTTCATCTATATTTTCAAAATTCAAATAATATTCCCATTCCGGTTCTAAATTCCATTATTCCATTAATTTCATTGTTTTTACTTTCTCTGTATTTTGTCCTGAACGGACGAGTCTCCGTTTTATTTTTGTCTCCTACCTATTTCCTACATTTACTATTTTCTGTGTTCTGTTCCTTAAAAATATAATATCTATTACCAAGTTCTTCTATTACTTCATCTGCACACTGTCCTAGAACCCTGCGGCCTGCTAGAGGGCAGATTGTAGCAAACTAATTAGACAGGCTTCTGTTTGTTTATATGCTGTAAATCGCGGAATAACGGTACTGAATATATTTACTGTGGTGAATTCAGTTCATTACACGGCATAGTTTTCGATATTATTCGAAACTACCGTATAAGTATAACGGGACCATGTGTACTACTATCTGTGAGTAACTAATTAGTATGGAACTAATGGACCGCCTCTACTGTATTACATAATACTTGTGGCTTTTCACCATCAACTTTATTTCGCTGCTAATGTAAGGGAATAAGGTTTATAATCGGTTATCATTTTAATATAGTACTAACAATGGTAAATATACATCGCGCCAATCTTTATGGCGTATCTGAATATAGGCACGTGTCGCGTTTGATAAAAATGGAGTAAGCATCAGGTGTTTAAAAATATTCCAGTATTTAGATCAACAGATCTATTAATTTCAGATAAGGTGTATTAACGTACTTCATAAATAAACTTATAGTATAGTGCGCGCCAATCTTTATGCCATATCTGAATATAGGAACGAGTCACGTTACAGTATTTGTTTTTAGGTATCAGCGGGGTGTAGAAGAGCGAGGGAGCGGGGGACGTCCTCCCCGCACCACGCGGCGGCCCGTACTCACCCCTCTGACACCTAAAAACAAATACTGAAACGCGACTCGTGCCTATATTCAGATACGCCATAAAGATTGACGCGTACTTTACTATAAGTTTATTTATGAACGGCTTTAATTATACCTAACCTGAAATTAATAGATCTATTATATTGGATCTAGATATTGGAATATTTTTAAACACCTGATGCTTACTCCATTTTTTTATTAAATCAGGAAAGCAGATCTGCAAACGGGCCACATGATGGTAACACATCTTGGAGCAACACATCATGGTGGACATCTTGCCACACTATTATTAATAGAGAGTTTTTGATGCGCTGCATCTCTTGCAACTCCATACCGAGAGATATTGTACATACAGTCATCAGTCATACATACCATCATTATCATCAGCAGCCCACTCTAATCCACTGCTGGACATAGGCTTCTCCCAAGGCGCGCCATTGAGCCTGATCTTCGGCTCTTCTCATCCAGTCGCTGCCAGCCACCTTGCGCAGATCGTCGCTGCATCTAGCAGAGGGGCGTCCCACATTACGTTTGCCCAAACGCGGTCTCCACTCCAGAAATCGTCTACCCCAGCAGACGTGACCGGCCCACTGCCACTTTAGCTTGCTAATCTTATGAGCTATGTCGATAACTTTTGTTCTATGCCGGATCTCCTCATTTCTGATTCGATCCAGCAGAGATACTCCGAGCACAGCTCTTTCCATAGCACGCTGTGCGACTTTCAATTTCTGAACCAGTCGCACCGTCAGTGTCCACGTTTCGGCTCCATACATACATACCATACCATGGCATTAATAAAATAAGCACCCCAGTGGAACGAGGTGTCAAATAAAAAATAGCCAGTACTATTCTAACGAACGTCTAATAAGGCAGGAAGCGTTTCCTCTCTGTCATTCAGCATAAGTTAGAGTGAGACAGGAGACAGTAATTATGATCAAAGTTCACGGTGCACTGGGTACAGTAGGCTAAATAAAGCGAAGAGCACTGGTGCGTAACGATTCGTTCGCGAGATGTGAATAACCATATATAATTATGTTATTCTATCATGTAATTAGGGAATCTAGAATACTTTTTTTTACTTTTTAAAGTCTATAATCGGATTCGGACCAAGGGATTACCATGTGTTTTGTTTTATGTATCTTATCCTTGTACGATAGATACACATTTCCAATAAACACACATCCATATACACACACACACGCCAAAACTTATTTCTTCCTATAAGCATTATTTTAAAATAGGCAAATCTGTAATTGGCAGTAGGGATGTTACGGAGCTTCGACTCCGACTCCGAAAGGTCGGAACTTCCGATTGATTTTACACCTCCGACTCCGATAATTTTGTTATTAACTCTTTAACTCTTTATTGTACACAAACATTATAATATAAACTTATACAAAAAAATATGTGAAACACAAAGGGCGTGACTTATCTCTAAGAGAGATCTCTTCCAGCAAACCCCATAAAATAACAATTTGATTCATATCAAGGCAGGCGAAGTGTACACCTATATGCTAAATAAATATACCTACTTAATAATACAAAATAGAAAATACGTACATAAATATAATATAATACATAAATATACAAATAAATAAATACTATATACTAACATAAATATATAATTATAATATAATAAAGATAATACAGTGATGACAAAATAAAACTAAAGGAGAGAAGAATAATGTTCCTTGACAAGTTTCTTAAAGATAGGAAAGGATTGACTTTCACGAATGCCGGGGGGGAGAGCATTCCACAACCTGACCGCATGCACAGAGAAGGAGTAGTTAATTTTGAATCGGAGGTTATACCGAAGATTTGTAAACATACATATTCAAATATCTATATTTTATTAAATCGTGTGGGACTACATAAAGAAATATGTTTTATTGCCGGAAACGTCATCATAGGGGGCCGGTAATAACCCAGCGGCACTTCGACCCTTGAGGATCCTTTGTGCCTACCCCATTTTACACACTGATCATCTCAGTGTGCAGGTTTCCTCACGATGTTTTCCTTCACCGTCAGAGCAGTCGGTAAATGTACGTGAGTCTTCAAAAAATACGAAAAACTCATTGGTACATGACACTGCACGGTTTCGAACCCGGACCTTCCGCATGGGAGTCCAACGTCCTAGCCACGACGCCACCGACGCTCTAATGACAAGTCCAGTTGGGCAATGTTACAGAAACCTAGTGGATGCGAAACCGACTCGGATATTGTAGGTTATGTTAGGTTGCATTATAACAACCACGCAACGCTTCCTTCGACTTATCTTTGTGCCCCTTAAGGACACTTTGACCAGCCATAGTTATTACCATATTGCCGCCTCATTTTGAGCATTATCTCGCATGGGAGTCCGGTGCCACAGACGCTCTAAAATTCGATTGTAAATAAAATAAAAAATGATAGATGGACGGACGATGGATCGGTTCTGTTTTCCTTCGAATATCCCAAAAAACATGATAATTTTGTTTAAAGAATCTTCCTACTTGGGAGATCTACAACCTTTATTGTAGAACTTGGTAGATGACCAAGTTCTACAATAAAGGTTGTAGATCTCCCACGCAAGTGATCAATACGCTTCCTCTACACATGCTTCACAGTCTCGACCATGACCGTGACACCAAGCTCGACTACAAATAGAACATACAGACTTCATAGTGCGATTCACGTTAATACAAGTTATAGGCGGCAAGAGATATTGATTAGATTGATTTAGATTGGCGCACTTCTTGCTCCTTGAAAAACGTCTCCTGAAGTCCTGACGAGGGGCCGTCCATATATTTGGGGGGGGTCTTGCGAAAGTTGACGTCATTCTTGTAAATACGAATTACCCCAAAATATACAAAATATTAAATAAGTGAAGGTAGTTCGATACGCGACACGGACCGCATCATTGATATTTTTTTCAAAAATTTGCGATTAATTTAATTTTATCAACAGATAATGGAAATGACGTTTGTGTTGCAAGAGGGGGTGGGAGGTCATGACCGTGACACCAAGCTCGACTACAAATAGAACATACAGACTTCATAGTGCGATTCACGTTAATACAAGTTATAGGCGGCAAGAGATATTGATTAGATTGATTTAGATTGGCGCACTTCTTGCTCCTTGAAAAACGTCTCCTGAAGTCCTGACGAGGGGCCGTCCATATATTTGGGGGGGGTCTTGCGAAAGTTGACGTCATTCTTGTAAATACGAATTACCCCAAAATATACAAAATATTAAATAAGTGAAGGTAGTTCGATACGCGACACGGACCGCATCATTGATATTTTTTTCAAAAATTTGCGATTAATTTAATTTTATCAACAGATAATGGAAATGACGTTTGTGTTGCAAGAGGGGGTGGGAGGTCATTACAATGACGATAGGATGATTGTAGGTCATGGGGGGAGGGGGGTCGAAAATCGGCAAAAATAATAGTAATATTAATATATGAACGGCCCCCCAGACTGATCATTGATCGACCGTCTGAGTTTCTGTCTAATTAACGATGTTATTTTCTTCTATGGTTTAGAAAGCATTCCAATATAGGTAATAACCCGACAGAGGATTTCCTAACAGTTGAAATAGCCTTTACTGTCGAGAGATCCCATCTCTGAAACGATAATAGGTAGGAAGTTTGAATTTGAGCTCAAATGTTAAGATCATGGTGTAACCTTAAATCTTGAGGACCTACCAGGAAAAATTAAGGGGATCTCCACACCATTGTAAGTTTGGGGTTTCTTAAATTTTTAGTTGAAAATAAAAATGAAAAGTTTACTTGCTTATTACAAGGTACAATAATATCACCTCCGACTTACAAACTAGTTCGAAACCTGTATCTTGGAAGTCGGGACTTCGTCGTAATATTCCGACTATTATTCGTACTATTTATTAGTACCAATAATAGTCGTGGTACGTTGTTCTTCAGTTTTCCCGCTACCGCCTGTCACATGTTCCTTCACATCCAACCTGTCGGTCACGCGTCAGTGGTTGCTTTTAATTCATTACAATGCTACTGTTTATTTGTTGTTGTACTAAATGCATTCACCTGTTTTATTTATCTACAATACACGTACCTATGACCTAAGTTATGTGTTATAATTATAATAAAATACACGTACCTATGACCTAAGTTATGTGTTATAATTATAATAAAATACACGTACCTATGACCTAAGTTATGTGTTATAATTATAATAAAATACACGTACCTATGACCTAAGTTATGTGTTATAATTATAATAAAATCGTATTTAAAAGTTTACTACAAACCACCAATGTACGAGTAAATCTATATTTATATTAAAATTTTTGCTTAATAAATTTTATGGTTTAAACTAGTTTAAAGTATACAATTTAGTGCTGGGGCAAATTAAACGGAAATAGAAAATTCGATTTAAGAGGGGTTTATTCGATTATTACAATACTACTTTATAGGTGGAAGGAAAAGCCGGGTTCGTCCTAGACTGACCTTCAAAGATCAGATTGACAGAGTGCTCATAGATTTTAATATACAGAGCAGACGACCCCAACGGCGAGCATGCGGGAAACGAAGAATGATATGAGATGCGTGGCCAGACAGATATTCGTGGCGCTCCATTCTCTCTGCCTACTCCGCAAGGGACATGGCGTGAAGTTATGTATGTACTTTATAGGTACCTCAATTAAGGCCCCATGTTCCAACCTTTCTACAATAAATAATGCTATGAATTATAATAACTAGCGATCGGAGTAGGTAGGGCTGTTTTTGGTACTTGCAAGCTGTGGTCATGATATGGATACGGCTTTCTTATAAACCATATTTGGATAATCCCGGGATTTCCGGAATTGAAAAAATCGCTGTAGATAGAACTACTTTTGGTAATTCCAACCTGCGATCATCATACTATGGACTTGGCATTAAAAAAAAATTAAAAAATCCCGGGATTTTCGGAATTTAAAAGAAGACTAGAAGACTACTAAAGAAACCCGGATTTAGACATACTTGAAAGAAATGAAATAGACGACGAAATTCTATTGAATTATAAATTCGCTTCACTCTGACGTCTACAGATGTCCATACTAACCTAGCACTAATCTAGCTTTTGAGGTCTTTGACCCCAAACAGCCCTACCTACACCGATCAGTAAGTAATAATAACCAAGCTATAACAAACTTATAAAATGTATTTACACATTTTAAGAGTGCAATGTTCTGCTGAATGGAGCTTAGGCAAGTTTCCAAATAAAGAACTCTGAATTCCTGAGCTTAGACCCAATGGAACCAGGTGTTTGATTACTCACTTTACTACTGCATAGGTACAATCGTGTGGAGAATGGAATGCACATGATTTCGAGTTCGGCTTCGCCTCTGACATCGTTATGGAACCAAAAAGCGTCTTATATTATTTTTATTTTATTTATTAAGGAACGCCAACGGGTACAATTATTGTACATTAATAATATTTAATTTCTAGGCTTAATTTCTAATTCTTGTGCCAATTATAGGCATACACACAATTGTATGTTACACAATTGACATAAAGTTCATTATGCTATGTACAATTACGTTGCGAAAATTCGCTTCCATTCCGCGGCAATGTAAATTGAGCCTTAGTCAATTATGAAACTTTTAAAAGGCAATAACCCTAGATTTCTAATCATCTATTAGAAGGCCTACACCCACAGTTAAAAGAAATTTGTGATTATTTTCAGGAGACAGCCTCGAGGAACTAAACGGGTACGGCACGATGCGGCCGCGAAATATAATCTCTTCGATACTGAGCGGTACGCCTGCAAAGAACAAGGGGCTAGCGATATCCAACCCGCATGACTTTAGGATGGTGAGTAGAAAAAATAATTGGTTTTTAGGTCATCGTGGATTGTAACCAGGAATGCGCTACGAACGTCTTGTCACGCTCACACATGTAATGTGAGCGAATGAGATAGGACTAATGTCGAATTCGACATTCCACTACGAGAATCGCCGTCCAGGCAAATTGAAATAAATTGAAATTGTTTATTTAGCGCTGTAAACACCAGAATACAGATTACAGAAGTATACAAAGTTTAATTACATGCAGCACAGAAATTCGCCTAAATTACAACGTTTTTAGTTCTATTTCTATCCACTTCAATTTAGTTTTCGTTCCAATACACACCAAATATTTGGACACCAAATCGCATTCTGCTAACATAACTCTACCACTGCCACCTTTCGATTTACTATCGATCGGGCAAAAGTAAATTGAAAGTCGCTCAGCGTGCTATGGAAAGAGCTATGCTCGGAGTATCTCTGCTGGATCGAATCAGAAATGAGGAGATCCGGCATAGAACAAAAGTTATCGACATAGCTCATAAGATTAGCAAGCTAAAGTGGCAGTGGGTCGGTCACATCTGTCGCAGAACCGACAACCGCTGGGGGAGACGAGTTCTGGAGTGGAGACCGCGTTTGGGCAAACGTAGTGTGGGACGCAGAAGAGCCGAAGATCGGGCTCAATGGCGCGCCCTGGGAGAGGCCTATGTCCAGCAGTGGACTAGAGTAGGCTCCTGATGATGATGGGCAAAAGTACCTTGGGAGGAATATGTCGAATCGTTATATTTGACAGTTGAAGCGTTTTGTTACCGTTGGACTGCGATTCAGTATAAACTAAACGTTTTAGTAGAATGCACAAATATGTTACTGTTCGATGGATCGTTGACTCGATCGGAACTTAACTGAAATTGGTTCGTTAGTGGATAGTAGCATACGAAACACGTCATAACGATGCAATTTAGATTCTACTTAGTTACGTTGTATTTAGTGGAATCGGAATCGAATTTCCTGCCCGGTGGACCGACGACCTGAAGAAGGTTGCTGGCGATGATTGGATGAGGAAGGCGGACGACCGAGTAATGTGGCGCGCCCTGGTAGAGGCCTATGTCCAGCAGTTGACAAACACGGGCTGATAGATAGATAGTGGAACCGATTTCCTGTACAGTACGCTACAACCACGGAGCGCCGCTGTTGCTATGGATTTTATTTGTTGATGCAGATACTTGACGTCATATTGCCATTAACGTATTTGTCACATCACTAGAAAACCGCACTCCGGCGATGTCGCGTACTAGATATACTTTAATTAAAAATCACCATTAATTCATTACACGAAACTAATCCTAACCGAAAGTTGGTAGATTCTGATGTACAAGATCGTCTGGGGTGGTACCGACCCTCTTATCTATTTTTGCCGCATGTTTCGGTTCAAGTGTAAGAGAGCCAGTGTAATTACCGGCACATGAGGCATTCCATCTAAAGGTTATCGCACACATATCACCCCGGCACCTGATCAGCGTCGCATCAACTCGAGCCATTCAGTATTCTTTGTATGAAACTCCATACTGCAACGCACACTAATCAACTTCTTAACGGCATCGCCTCGCCTCGGGACAAGCTAGTGACTCGCTCGCGGTTCATGGTCAACTCGCAGTCACCGCGCTTACGTTGACGTCTCCCCGCCGGCGGCGCGGGGATGGCGCGCAGACTGCCTGTTGTTTTATCGGTTTTATAGTCGTCCCCCAGGTGACGGCTAGCCGTAGCCCAGCCGTAGCCGCACCGACACCTCGGAGGTGTCGGCGCGGCGCCAGGTTGACCGCGAGGCTATACGGAGGCGATCAGGCAGCTAAACCCTTTAATAATAATACTGTGAGATGATCCGTTTACTCATCTGCTCTCTTTACTTAAAGAATTCGTTTTTTCCGCCATCTATATCTCACAGTTGTTGTTGTATTTTGCAGGTATCAGCAATAATAGACGTAGACATAGTTCCTGAGACATGCAGGAGAGTGAAACTACTCAAGCACGGCTCCGACAGACCACTAGGATTTTTTATTAGGTGAGTAAAGTACCAAACTTCGGATTCCATAATCCGACGTTTTCATAATCATTAAGAATTAGATATGGTCAAATGTGGTATCAGAATTGAAATTCGTTGAATAAAATAAGCGACAAGGCCGCCTTCTGCACATTGTATTGTACCTTTCTTTATGTTGTATGTTTTGTTTTTGTCCCGGGTTAGCAATAATGTATATTTGTATTTGTATAAATTACCTACAGGCAATCAGAAAGTAGAAAGAAATGGCAATTGTAATTATTATATTATTATTGTAATTGTTTACCTGTTAGGTTTTCTCCCATTTCTGTGGTCAGTTTAGAGCGAAGCTCACGGGTCCAGGACCAAGTGAGTTTCACTTCCTAAAGTTGTTTCACCTGACGGTTCATCCTGTAAAAATTTTCGTACGATACGACAGGTGTTCAGGATTGCGGCTTTCTGCATTGTGATGTATGTATTTTTGGGGAGATCTATTAGTTGCAAACTGTGATGTAAATGTTTGGGTATTACGCCTGTGCCAGAAAGCACCAGTGGCACAATGTATACTTTATCTAGGTTCCATATTCTGAGTACTTCTTCTTTTAATTCTGTGTATTTATGTATTTTTTCAGCTATTGTTTTTTGTAAGTTATGAGTGTTGGGGACGGCAATATCAATCAAATATACTTGTTTTTGAGGCTTGTCTACGAGGGTTATGTCAGGTCTATTGTAGTGGATGGTTTTGTCTGTTAGTATTGCTGGATCAAAGTACATCCTATGCCCCGTACTCTCTAGCACAGGTTTTGGAGTGTATTCATAGTAGGGTTATTGTAATTATTATTATTATATAAATATATATTACGAGTAGGTATTTATAAATTAATCTTTTATTTATGTATAGTAAAAAATAATAATAGTAATTCTCTTCTATTTAATTTATATGCACCTGCCTTGCAATATCTGTATTGACATTGTTCGGTATTCTGTATGACCCAATGGTTAGCTGGTAGAAAATGCCGCATGGCATTAAGCTCGCCTCATGTACTATTTTTGTGCATTAAAGTGTTAAATAAAAAAAAATACGGTAGCGTCCTACAAGCGACATATGAAGGACTGTTTTGCTAAAAAGGGACACAGCATCCCACAGTAGTCGCTTTAACCATTAATATCTCTGGTGTTAGTTGAGATATCAGAAACGAACTTCAGGTCTATCTTCTGAATGTCCATGTAAGTTAATTGACGCAATAAAAAAGTTAGTCCAATAGGATATTACAAATCCGACCTCCTAAGAATCTAAAAGTCCTAACCAGGGATGTTTCGGAGCTTCGACGCCGACTCCGAAAGGTCGGAACTTCCGATTAATTTTACACCTCAGACTCCGACTTCGGCTCCGATAATTTTGAATCGGTGGTTATACCGAAGATTTGTGAGCAAACATATTCAAATATTAATATTTTATTAAATAGTGTAGGAATACATTTATGTATTATTATTCATGTTTTTCTACACTACTCTCTAAAGGAACATGTTTTGATACCGCAAACGTCATCATTAAAAAAATTGGCCAACTATAAACATTGAAAAAAACGGTTTAAACTTGAACTCCTTCTGAACATCTCTCTTCTACCTCCGCCTCCGGTTCCGACGCCGATAAATCAAATTTATAACCTTTGGTTTCGACACCGGTTCCGGTAAAACCACCTCCGTAACATCCCTAGTCCTAACCTCTAGCTAGAGTCTAACCTTTCCTTATAAACCTTCAGGGACGGTACATCAGTTCGAGTTACACCAAACGGCGTGGAGAGATCGCCAGGCATCTTCATTTCGCGGCTGGTGCCCGGTGGACTGGCAGAGTCCACCGGCTTGCTGGGGGTCAACGATGAGGTCCTAGAGGTCAATGGAATCGACGTGTCCAATAAGACGTTAGACCAGGTTAGTGCTAGTGTAGATATGACTAAAGATACATAAACACCAAACGTGGAGAACTCGCCAGGCATCTTCATATCGCGGCTGGTGCCCGGTGGACTGGCAGAGTCAGATTTCACCGGCTTGCTGGGGGTCAACTATGAGGTCCTAGAGGTCAATGGAATAGACGTGTCCAATAAGACGTTAGACCAGGTTAGTGCTAGTGTAGTGATGACTAAAGATACATAAACACCAAACGTGGAGAACTCGCCAGGCATCTTCATATCGCGGCTGGTGCCCGGTGGACTGGCAGAGTCCACCGGCCTACTGGGGGTCAACGATAAGGTCCTAGAGGTCAATGGAATCGACGTGTCCAATAAGACGTTAAATCAGGTCAGAACTAGTGTAGTGATGACTAAAGAGTCCGTATATGGGACGGATTTAGAACCCCTATCACCACTGCATAAGGCGTGTCGTACGAGGTAACTTGGTGGTCCGCCTAGCTAGCGACCTTCTATGTAGTCTATGTAGGATATGGCTACATTTATTTTAGTGAAACGAATTAAAAATTCATTTTACATTAATTATTTAGTTTTTATTACAAAACGCGCGTGCGGGCGTGTGTTCCGCTCTCGAATAGGGCTATTTAGCCACGAAAAGAGATGCCTTCGCGACGCTACTTAAATCGTCTGCAATAGACGTATCAGGCCTATGATGATGATTACAAAACTTTGCACTGTTCCCTATGATGATCACAAAAAACAGAGAGCGATGCCTTGTTTGTATGTGCCAGAACGAGAGGGAAGATTTGACGTGTGCGTTTAGTTTAACCATAATATTTATAGTCTATGCTGCGTTTCACACAGTCTATCGTCAAATGTTTTCGCTTCGGCGTTGATGTGTTTCGGTAGTGTTTATAAAAGAACCAGTACTTACTAAGCGCGTGTGCTCCATCATCGACCTCATCGTCACTTACCACCAGGTGAGATTGAGTTCAAACGCCAGTTTAGTCGTAAATAAAAAAACGGCGGGGAGACATCACCAGGCATTTTCATATCGCGGCTTACTGCTCCGGTGGACTGGCAGAGATTATACCTGTGCTTCTCTAATTTACAATTATGATTTTAATTCCCAGGTTACGGACATGATGGTGGCAAACTCTTCGAACCTCATCATCACGGTCCGGCCCGCCAACCAACGGGCCGGCCCGCCGCCCCCGGCCCCGGAGACTGTCTCGCGCACGTCGCAACCTTCCAGCGAGCCCGACGAGGATAGGTAATGTCTTTGACACCATTGTCTCTCATAGACATGAATAGGTTATCTGACTAAAAAAAATTATTGCATCAATCAACTTACTTGGACATCTTGAAGATGGATCTGAAATCTGTTTATCGATATCTCAACTAACATCAGCTATATTAATGGTTAACGTTAGTAGTGGCGGGATGCTCTGTTCCTTTCAAAACAATCCTTATTATGAAGCCAAGGACCTGCTTGTATGGCGCTACATAACAGTGACGTCACAATTGTCTATTGCCGTCTTTTTCTACCGTCTGATTTTTGATTGCCTGTAGCTATTTTATTTTTCAACGGATTTTAATTCTGTTTTCACATTTGACCATCAATTTATTTCTATTTTCTTATTTTTATGAAATGTATTTAATATTTGATACTTGTCAAATACCCTATTATGAATAAATTACGCATGAATTATGACACCCCAATTTTTCAAAGGAAAATAAAAAACGGCAGTAAGCAACACTAAAGTAATACTCTTTCAATGACATATGACATTTCTTTTACTGCCCCAATAGTGGGGACGTGCTGATGAGACGAGATTTCTTTTTCTGTTTTTTTTTTAATTGCCATTCGCATATTTTTACCACACAGGCGGCGAGATCGACTTGATACACTCTAGTAATAACCTCACAGTTACGGCTTAGCCCGCCAACCAACGGGCCGGGCCCCCGGCCCTCCCGCATAACGCCATTTTCTAAGTCGTTTTTCCTCATTGCTGAGGGTCGTGATCATTCTGAGGAATTAATCACATAGAACGACTCTCGTGGCAGATTTGCCATTGCCTTCCCCATTTCACACACTGGTTATCTCAGTGTGCAGGTTTCCTCACGATGTTTTGCTTCACCGTCAGAGCAGGCGGTAAATGTACGTAAGTAAGTCTTTCGAAAAAACCGAAAACTCAGTACATGGCATTACCTGGTTTCGAACTCGAACCTCCCGCAAGCGTTGCGCAGTTGGAGCCACGAGCACACTCCGTAAACAGAAAAGCAAAACGAAACGTCATTTTTCAAGATATCACAAATTTCTCGTTATTTGGGTTAATTTAATTTTTCAAAGCTATAGTAAAATTGTGATGATATCATGGCATCATAGGGCCATTTCAAAATAGCAGACCTAAAAAAATCTGTTAAGACATCGTGGCGCGAGTCTGAAGGGTAAAAACAAGATTTGGTGGTAAGGAACGTATCCACATGTTGATTGGCTACGTACCATTGTGCTAGTGGCGCCTCTAGTGGTAAAACATTATCTCATATTAATACATACCTTCACGCTATGTCCCTTTCGGAGTACGCAGAGAGAACAGAGCGCACTTCTCTTGCTTCCTCTACAGTAATTATTAATTAATGTGATTTCCACCTACAGGTTCGACCAAGACGAACAAGACGAGATCGTTGACCTCACGGCGGTGACATTGGAAGAATCACGACCGGAGCCGGTCACACACGTGCCCGTTAAGGACGACGGTCACGTGCTGCACCTCTAGTGTATACTGAGGAGGTACCGGCGGGCCGGTGGAGGGGAAGGAGCTAGGGATATGCAGTGGTGCTCGTTACGCGATGCGATCTAATACATCCCCAGAAATCAAATCTACTCTGTTCCGAAAATCAAATATTCGATTCATTGATTCGAATATTTGATTCATGGATTAAAATATTCGATTCATGGATTCGATTCATAAGCTCGAACGGATACATAATTTATTTCAGTATTCGAATATTCTATTGCAGGATTATTATTAGTATCATTCCAGAATTAGAATGTTTGTATCCTGAAATCTCATTCTACTGGATGTACTCCATACCCTGCATCCTCTAGAAATCGAATATAAGCCCGAGTATCTGTCGGTCAAAATATCAATAGACCGCGGACCTCACGGCGGTGATACTGGAACAGACACGGCCAGGCCGGTCACACACGTGTCCGCAACGGACGACGGTCACGTGCTGCACCTCTTGTATATACTGAGGAGGTACCGGCGGGCCGGGGGAGGGGAAGGAGCTGGGAATATGTACGAACAGTCGGTGTGATGCAGTGGTGTTCGTTACATGATGCGATTCTAATACAGACCCGGATTTTTGGAGTAGACCTTACTCCAAAAATCTATTTCTAGATTCGTGTATTAAAATATTCGATTCATGGATTTGAGTATTCAATTTGTGGATTAAAATATTCGATTCATGGATTTGAGCATTAAGTATCGCTATTCGTGAGCCCGAACAGATACATGATTTATTCCAGGATTCAAATATTCGATTGCAGGATTAGTATCATTCGATTCATGGATTCGAATATAGGATCCGAGAATTCGTGTATTCGATTAGTGGATTCATTTATGATACCGCGATTCGAAAATTCGATTTATGGGCTCGAACATCACTGAACTGTACTGCGGTACTTGCGGCAGGTGCGGGGCGCGGTGACTTTGACAATTCACGTGACATTTTAGAGTTGCAGCGTAGTATGTTGCGCTTCAAATCCTCTGGATTCCGCAATATTCGAATATAGTGAACAATCGATCCATAGATTCGAATGTTCGATCCGTTAACAAAAATGTTAGAAAGTCGGAAGCTGTTGAGATTTTTTGGGGATTTACAAAAATATGGAAACCACATTTAAAATACATTATCCTCCCTTTGGCTTCGCCGTAGTCGGATAAAAACAGAGCCAGATGTTTTTAAGTCTTGTTCTTATTCATGGCTACTTAAAAAATCTAACCATCTACATCCTGTATTTCTTGTTAGTGAAGAGAAATCAATGGATTATAAACATTCCATTTTTAAATCGTGATTAAAAGATATTATTGAAAGTTGATTTTGAAAATAAATCAGGTTGTTAGAAAATCGAGTGATTTTTGGCCTTTTAAAGCGTTTTACTCCTTAACGCAGTGGTAATAAGGATCTAAATAGGGCTCGACTTTGCAATACTTGTAGGTTATGTATTTACAGGATGATCAGTAATTCGTATAACAGTTGACTTCCCTATATTTTTTTTGGTCTTAAGCTTCGTTTCTTTGTACATTTGCGAAGGTGTGAAGTTACACTTGGTTGCAAATTTGTTGCATTGGAAATATTAAAAAAACTGTAAGTAAGTAAGTAATACGTTTATTTCACACACAGCAATGACCGAAACAGTTATAATTATAATAAAATAATTATGTAGTCAAAGGTAAACATATCTAAATCATGTCTGATGGTCTGCTGCTGTTGTGAAAAGGGGTCTCAACTCAGCTTAGTGATGCAGCAACTGACGTTGTACAAGTCTAAAACTATATAAAGCCGTGAGTCTATTGTCCAAATGTCTGCATGCAAGATGCAAGTTGCATGGCGAGACTTTATCGTGCAAACAGGACCCGGTCAAGCGTTCTGTGGTCTGCGTTCGCCCTCTGATTGGCGAACGCAGATCGCTGAACGCTTGACCGACTCCTGTGTATCAGAATTTACGTAATAATTTTTTTTAAATCAATCTTCGCAGAATCCGCCTGGCTAGCGACAATTCCTATGTAAGATTTTTTGTCAAATGTCTTCGTTTCGGCGTTTATAGAAGAGCCAGTACTTAACTAAGCTCGTGTGCTCCATCTTCGACCTCCTCGTCACTTACCACCAGGTGAGATTGAGGTCAACCGCGGGATTAGATGGTAATGAAAAAAATACATATTTTAACAGCTGTTATGCTAAATACAATCAACCTGTATACTAGGGTGGAGCACGGAAGTATGAAAAATATTTTTTTTTAAGATTCAGAGTTCTAATAGTGCGGGATTGGTGCCTTATATTAAAGTAAAAGTACATGTTAGTTTTCATTTAATTTAATGGACATCTTCTGCCTCCGCAGTAACCTCAAAAATAAAAAAATAAAAGTTAAAAATTAAGATTTTTTAAGGCAAAACAAATGTGCTTAATTTAGTGGTAAGTAGGTTGTAAATAATTAAAAAAAACTCAATTTAGTCATTTATTAAAGTACTCAAATAAAACAAACATGCAAATTTAAAGAACAACTTAAAAAATATATATTATTAGTTTGCTTTAAAATCTCTCTTAGTTTCAAATTTAGGCATTACGTTCCGTGATTCCAACTTTGCTCTTATTGCGCCTATTCTCGCCTTTTTTGTGCATTGTGACATGGAAGCTTCTGTCGTAATCTTAACAGCTCTTTCAACAGCTTGAGTATGGCAGGGAAGCCTTATAAATGTTACTTCACTGTCACCATCAGATTCAACGATGCATTGAATGTCTTGGTCAGATACGTTTTTCAAAATCGGTGGTTCGGTTAAGTTTTCCTGCCAATCTATTAAATCAATGTATGTAGTAGCGTTAAAATTGATCAATGGCACTTGAAACAATCTAGGTGTTGGAGGTTGCGTCTTACTACGTGCCTTTAGTATGCGGCGGGCTGCCAACTCCCTAACGTGTTTCCTGTTATCTGTTATCATCGCAAGAAGAATGCTTTCGGGATGTGCATAATAGCTATTTCTTTGGATAACAGGATCTATAACCTTTTTTAAAGTTTCTGGCAGGTATCTGGAGGCCATAATAATGTTAAAGAGATGACGCGTGCCATCTTTGCACGACGGTTTATTTTTTATTAAGAACCAAGAAAGCGCGTAAACTTTGACAACAAAAGTAGCCAGAATTTTTAAATTTTCCGACGGTTCTTCAGTTCCTACATACAAACGTAGTATCCGGTTAGCACGCGTGAGCCAACGGGCATGTGATAACTTTCCTGGAGATTTATTTTCCAGATCTTCTGGGAATTCACCTGTAATTACCGCCGTGACTATTTTATGCAAGTACTGTTGATCTGTACTCAGATCTTTGGTCATTTCTGGTAGCACTTGTCCTTCGATGCAAGTAAATTTTTTGACAGGCAGATTTTCGCAGGTTTCCAGAGCTTTTCCTATTAGACCAACATAAGATTTAGGTCCTGAAGTACACCCGTCGAGATGAAGAAAAAGGTGTTTCAAAGGCAATTCGTTCGTGTGAAGCAAACAAATTATCCACTGAAGTGGTTTTTGCAGCCTTTTCTCAAGCAGTCTTATGATTCCACCATACTTTCCAGTATTGACATTTGTACCGTCACAACCAATTGCTATAATGTGGTCCTGAGGAATGTCTTCATGTAACAGAAACTCTGTTATCGCAGTTTCTATTCCTTTCGCTGTGCCAACGTCAGGTACTACGTACCCCAGATAAATGGATCCCGGCTCTTGAATCAGTGAGATGTGTTCCTCGACAGTCTTAGTCCTATAGTATTTACCAGCTTTTTTAACTATCTTCAAAGTTTTATCTTTCCTGCCATCAAAGTATAAAGACGAGAGCTCTGTAATAGTTGTATTTTTCATTATTTTTTCTCTATTTTTATTTCTCTCTCTACGTAACTTGTGTCTATCGATGACCTCAACATCAGATCCAATGTCGAACAATACAGACGATGCTATTGCTGCTGCTGCTCTATCTGATACCCCATACCTATCACAGGTCTTTGATAAGGTAGGGAAATCGAAGGACTTACATTTTTTACTGCTTTTTTCAGGAGCGCGTTCGATCATGGTGCATTCTGGCTTTTCTGACGCTGATGATGCCGCCGAAGAAGTACTAACATCTAAATCAGCTAACGTTGAAGAGTTTATGGATGTGCTTGGGCGATTTTCTCGTTCATGCTTCCTTTTTAAAGTTTTTTGCAACTTTCTTGTAGCAGTTACGTCGACGCCGCTGATGATCATAATTCGTGATGTTCTTTGATCAATTAAAAAAGCTTGCTCTTGTTTAGGTACCTTTTTATCCTTAGGACAAATGCAGTGAGCAAATTCTTTGCACTTACATGCTGAAATATCGAAAAGTATTTCACTACTTTGCCGAAAACTTTGTAACTTCTTCGGGGAGAGCCTCTTGATAGATTTTAACAGGTTTTTACATTTTAAATGA
This sequence comes from Hofmannophila pseudospretella, assembly GCA_947369225.1. NCBI lineage: Eukaryota > Metazoa > Arthropoda > Insecta > Lepidoptera > Oecophoridae > Hofmannophila > Hofmannophila pseudospretella. The sequence goes on along the minus strand of OX376332.1, from coordinate 8,893,514 downwards.
TATGCTTTCAACATTTGAAAGATTCTTGTTCGAGTCACTGTCGGAATTGATGCAGTTTGCCATATATTTTCGATCCTGGATGTCACTGTATCTGCTATCTCCGCGAAAATTGGTTCTTTTGCAGTTTCTAATTGTAATTTCAGTTGATGTCTCGTCCATTCATAGTACTTCATTACATCTTCGTAAGTAGGTAGAACGTTTCCTTTTAACTCACAAATATCACCAAAGAGGACTTTTGAATGCACTACGAGTTGTTTGCATAGTTGCGGCGAAAGAAAATCGATTTAAACGAGCGTGCGACAGTTACGATCTAAAAACAATAGAGCACTGAGGTGACGCGAGCGCGACAGCTAAATGTCCCTTCCCGCGCCCCCGCGCCCCTCACTCCCTTATTTTAATTCAAACACAAAATCAAACTTCTTGTTATCGAAAATATCAGTGATCGTTTCTTCATTTAAAAAATGGTCTGTTTATTAAAATACCTTACATTAACATGGTGTCTTGGTAGAATCTAAAACCAAATATTTTCATAACTTCAATGCCGTTGCGGAGGCAGTTACTCTAAACCAAATTAAATATAATTTTGCATGACTTAAATTAAGCCTAAAAGGCACCCAATTTTGACTATTACACTACCGTTTAATGAAAAAAGTTTTTTCGCTCCACCCTACTGTATACTCTGGAACTACTTTCCAATGTATGCCTTATAGCGTCTGCGATACGTGTCAAAATAGCTAGATCATGTCACAATATTCCATAAGTTAAAATAATTACTATTTAGAAGCAATTATAATTATTGTGAATAATTTGGCAATAATATTTCACTGTGCCTAAATCATAAATGGTCGCCATTTTTTCTGTATGCTTCTGTATTAAAAAAAATGGTAAAATAAAAACATATCACTTATATAAAAATCGGCTCAATATTGTATTCTAAAATACAATCCAATTAAATGGCTAATTGAATTAAAATATTATTTTCAATACTTTAAAAATAATTTCCAATTGATCATTTTACCATTCCATAGAATTTTTTTTTTTATATTATTAGGGACAATAAACATAGGTTAAAGATAAAAAAATATTCTGTAAGTGTCAAAATCCATCCATTTTGTTATAGATCAAGGCTACATTTTTAAGTAATAAATAATAATAGTGATTTAATCGTATTTACGGCCTAAAATAAAATATCTAATTGTTGCTTACGAATTTATAAATTATTTGATTTCCCATTTTAGAATAACATTCCTAAACCTGAGTTTAAATGCGGATTTTAGATTAACATTCCTAAACCTGAGTTTAAATGCGGATTTTAGAATAACATTCCTAAACCTGAGTTTAAATGCGGATTTTAGAATAACATTCCTAAACCTGAGTTTAAATGCGGATTTTAGAATAACATTCCTAAACCTGAGTTTAAATGCGGATTTTAGAATAACATTCCTAAACCTGAGTTTAAATGCGGATTTTAGAATAACATTCCTAAACCTGAGTTTAAATGCGGATTTTAGAATAACATTCCTAAACCTGAGTTTAAATGCGGATTTTAGAATAACATTCCTAAACCTGAGTTTAAATGCGGATTTTAGAATAACATTCCTAAACCTGAGTTTAAACGCGGATTTTAGAATAACATTCCTAAACCTGAGTTTAAATGCGGATTTTAGAATAACATTCCTAAACCTGAGTTTAAATGCGGATTTTAGAATAACATTCCTAAACCTGAGTTTAAATGCGGATTTTAGAATAACATTCCTAAACCTGAGTTTAAATGCGGATTTTAGAATAACATTCCTAAACCTGAGTTTAATGCGGATTTTAGAATAACATTCCTAAACCTGAGTTTAAATGCGGATTTTAGAATAACATTCCTAAACCTGAGTTTAAATGCGGATTTTAGAATAACATTCCTAAACCTGAGTTTAAATGCGGATTTTAGAATAACATTCCTAAACCTGAGTTTAAATGCGGATTTTAGAATAACATTCCTAAACCTGAGATTAAATGCGGATTTTGGAATAACATTCCTAAACCTGAGTTTAAACGCGGATTTTAGAATAACATTCCTAAACCTGAGTTTAAATGCGGATTTTAGAATAACATTCCTAAACCTGAGTTTAAATGCGGATTTTAGAATAACATTCCTAAACCTGAGTTTAAATGCGGATTTTAGAATAACATTCCTAAACCTGAGTTTAAATGCGGATTTTAGAATAACATTCCTAAACCTGAGTTTAAATGCGGATTTTAAATTTACATTTTGTTTTAGAATTCCTTATTATTCTGTTTTTACTTTTTACCTGTTTCTCAATAATAGTTTACATTTTTTGTTAAAACCGTGTCCAATTCTTTATCTATTAGTTTATTTAACGCTAAATAGTAGAATAATGCGTTAGTATTTCACTTCCTATGGAAGGTGCTAAGAGAATCACGTGAAATATAAAATCGTCCAAAAAATAATCATGAAATATTTCAAGTGCTGTTTTTTCTAAAAAAAAAACTATCAATTCAATTAATGGACTGAATCCTCAAATCTTTTTTGAAACTAAATCTAAATTTAGATTTAGTTCAAATGGTATTTGAGTGACCATGATAATTTAAATTTAGCTCAAATGGTATTTGAGTGACCATGATAATTTAGATTTAGCTCAAATGGTATTTGAGTGACCATGATAATTTAGATTTAGCTCAAATGGTATTTGAGTGATCATGATAATTTAGATTTAGCTCAAATGGTATTTGAGTGACCATGCTAATTTAGATTTAGCTCAAATGGTATTTGAGTGACCATGCTAATTTAGATTTAGCTCAAATGGTATTTGAGTGACCATGATAATTCAGATTTAGCTCAAATGGTATTTGATTGACCATGATAATTCAGATTTAGCTCAAATGGTATTTGAGTGACCATGATAATTCAGATTTAGCTCAAATGGTATTTGAGTGACCATGATAATTTAGATTTAGCTCAAATGGTATTTGAGTGACCATGCTAATTTAGATTTAGCTCAAATGGTATTTGAGTGACCATGATAATTTAGATTTAGCTCAAATGGTATTTGAGTGACCATGATAATTTAGATTTAGCTCAAATGGTATTTGAGTGACCATGCTAATTTAGATTTAGCTCAAATGGTATTTGAGTGATCATGATAATTTAGATTTAGCTCAAATGGTATTTGAGTGACCATGATAATTTAGATTTAGCTCAAATGGTATTTGAGTGACCATGATAATGTTCAATAAAATATAATTTGATATTTTCTGAATTGAGTCCAATTTGTGAATAATATTTTCATAAGAAAAAGTATTGATATCAGTAGGTATTCGTATTTTGTATTTTTATTGCAAAAACGATACTATATATACTATACTATATTATATATAATAATTGCTATATTATAAAAGGATTTCTGTATAGTCCGATTGACAAAGAGTGTATAAATATTATAAAAACACCCTTGTTAATTCATAGGGGCGAATATAAGGTGCTTTTTTAATTAAATGCAAATATTTCAAGGGTTACCATCTACACTACAAAAATTAAATTAACTTATTAAAATTTCGAGAAAATAAAAAAAAATGCTTTCTCACTTCGCTGCACTTTTCTTTGTTTTATTATCTACTGAAAATATTTTTTCTTATCAAATCGTCAATGTAATGGATGCCAATTTTTCATATGGAAAATTGACATTATGAGTTTTAAGAGTTAGATTATTTTCTGGTGTGAAAAAGTAGTTACATCCACCACCCTCAAAATATTTGCGTCTAATAAATATAGCACCCCATAAAATCGCTATTTTTTTTATTAAATAAGGAGAGCAGACGAGCAAACGGGCCACCTGATGGTAAGTGGTCACCGTCGCCCATAGACATCTCACCTCACTGTATTAATGTTGGAGGGTTCCTTGAGGACTAAGATGGATTGCCTCATGTGCCGGAAATTACGCTGGCTCTCTTACCATTCAAACCGAAACACAGAAATGCAAGCATTTCTGCTTCACGGCAGAAATAGATAAGAGGGTGGTATCACCCCAGGCGATCCTCCACTTTAGGATCTACTACTACAAAAATATATCAGGGCATTTTTTATAATATTTATCAACTTTCTTCAAACAGACTATATGAGTGTGTCGACTTTATAACGAACAAGTCACATTCCATTTTGAAAAGACACTATGAAATATGGATTAATAAATCAAAGCCTATTGTGTGATTTAAAAGTTATTCAATTCTAATTTACAATGCGTAATAAAATAAAGTCTAACATTGCAAAAGACTCACATTGACTGCACCAAAAATGCGGTTAGTTTATATGAATTGTAGTTTTTACAATAATTTTTAGTTTGAGAATTAATCCGAAATATACACTACATACGAGGAGCTCGTAGCCTAGTTGCGAGCACGGTCCGAAAGTGATCGTGCAGGTTAAGCGACGTTGGCGCGGTCGATGGTCGGGTGACCGCTAGTGGCATATTTCATCTGAGCTCCTCCGCGACTCGGAGAGCACGTTAAGTAGTCGGTCCCGGTTGTTGTCGTTCGACAGCAGTCGTTAAGCCATGTCAGAGGCCTACGGGCGGCCTGAACAACTCTGACAAATAGGTTGGCCACTAACCATACGATAAGCAAGCAACTACATAATTTGGAAATTTTAATTTCATGTTATTTTACTCGGAAATTCAAGCCCAGAGTGAATAGGCATTTACTGGACCCGCATGCTCCATCGTCGACCTCATCGTCGCTTACCATCAGGCGAGATCGAGGTCAAATGCGGGTTTAGTAGACAATAAAAAAAATTGAACTCTAGTGTGACGTTTCTGCATTCGATTTTTAAGACTCCAATTTCTTTTTGTCTATATTTTAATAAATTGTAATTAACTGAAAAACAATGGTCTTGATTCAGATATTGATCATCGTCTGAAAAAATTGTGGTTGTTAGCAATTAAGTCAAAAGACTTTGAGCTATCTATGTGCCTCTTGATATTTATTGTATAGCCTAGGGCCTAATACCGTGCCTTGCGGTACCCTTTACAGTAATAATTTGTAAGCGTTCTTTTATAAGTTTATATTAACGATAAATTATAAAGATCATTCCTGAGGATCTATATTATGCGAAGTAGTATTGCATAGTAAAGATCCTTTATATTATTTGGTATTGTTTATATTTTAAATCATGAAGACTATTATAGTATTGTATATCGAATGCTTTAGTTAAAACAGGTGAATACTAGATCAAACTAGATCGAGCTTAATTTAATTTTAGGTTATGATTTATTTAATGTTTATACTTTAAGCACGTGTATTCTTCAATAAGTATTGCGTATGTTAAGTGACTGTTAGGTTTTTTTAGCACATATCAGGTTCAATTCAATTTTTGATATATTTTTTATTTTTGTTAAAATTGTCAAGCATTCGTTTTCAAAAATTGAAATTTGTACTTACTTATATCTATTTTGATGAGTTTTGTAAAATGGATTTGGTTTACAGTATTTTTTCTCAATCAATTGACATCATTATTGTGAAATATTATATTTTTTCCCTCGAAGTTTATGAATTTTGAAATGTACTTAATATTATTTGTTTCAAATCTATCACGTGTTGCCTTTTCGATTGTCGAATTTTTGGACTCAAAATTTACAATTTGTTTGCAGAATTGGCTCAAAACTGAGATGGTCCAAAAATGATGGAGTGGAGTGGAGTCAATGATTATAAATAGTTTAGGAGATACGTTATTTACACTAAGCAAATACACTCGTGTTGTATGTAATAAAGTATATTCTTATTTATATTGGAATTTTAATCTAATGTTTAAATAATTTATAACCAGCGGTAATACCTCAATGTCTAAAGACAAGAGTCTTTAACCAGTGCGTCCTACCAGTAATGACCTACGGAGCCGAAACGTGGACACTGACGGTGCGACTGGTTCACAAATTGGAAGTCGCTCAGCGTGCTATGGAAAGAGCTGTGCTCGGAGTATCGCTGCTGGATCGAATCAGAAATGAGGAGATCCGGCATAGAACAAAAGTTATCGACATAGCTCATAAGATTAGCAAGCTGAAGTGGCAGTGGGCCGGTCACATCTGTCGCAGAACTGACAACCGCTGGGGTAGACGAGTTCTGGAGTGGAGACCGTGTTTGGGCAAACGTAGTGTGGGACGCTCCTCTGCTAGATGGAGCGACGATCTGCGCAAGGTGGCTGGCAGCGACTGGATGAGAAGAGCCGAGGATCGGGCTCAATGGCGCGCCCTGGGTGAGGTCTATGTCCAGTGGACTAGAGTAGGCTGCTGATGATGATAGTAATAGCTAGATTCAAATTTGTGCTCAAATATTTAGGTTCATGTTGCGTTTCCCACATCTGGAATCTTAAGGACCTGAAGATGACCAGGAACATGTAAGAGGATCTTCAAATGGTAATACGGAGATTTCTTAATTTTTTAATTTAGATATATGCTGTACGTTTTTTTACATCTGAACTGAAATCTAAATAAATAATACTTCACATCAATAAATCAACAGCAAGTATCTGTTTCAAGTTCATTCTCGTTTTAGATGCGCGGCAGTGTTTGTCAACTCCGAAATGTTATGTGGTGTAAAATAAACTTTGTGTTGTTTACTGTAAGGTCTTTTATTACAGTGCAACGCTTAATTTATACGCTAGCTTCGCGTCGCGACGCTGTCTGTAGTTATTTCGATGTTTTCTTGTACTTCGGACTTTTTTACAAAAAGAAACAAATCTTTATTAACCCCTCCAACTAACATTTGTTAATTTTATGTCTATACATATTCCATTACATGTACACTCGTTCGGCGAGTATTCCTCGTAAGTCGTAATATCACGACAAAATTATATTTATAATTTTTTTAAACTAATGTTTTGGGGTATTTCTCGTGATTTGCCTAAATATTCCTCTGTAACCACTCCAAGTAAGCTAAAAGGCTGTGCTTAGAACACAACGGTCCAAAGTTGGATTCGATCCGGCGACGCCTGCGCAGTTTTATGCCCTAGCTTTAAAACGTTTTGTTTTTTGTGAACTGCTTCTTAGTACTCGTACATAGCATATCTCCTATACAATATGTACGGTTTTGTACATTGGAACAGATGTAGTTATAGTTGAGTTGCTGCTGCAGGTGATGTTGTTGGAGTTGGAAGTCGCTCCGCAGATTGTTATGGTAAATTGAGTAATAAATTCAGTTGCAAAGAGTTGTAGATAGTTCGAGTTAGCTGTTGAGAGCGCAGCAGGGAAATATCATTTTAAAGTAATGTAGAACGTATAATGAAATAATAATTATAACAATTACTATCGGTGGCGCCTTCTCTCTGTCAGTTCTTACTGCACTCTCAGTAAAAATGTTTGAAATTAGTTACACGAGTCGCGGCTAAAGTAGGTTGTTGACTAAGCAATATAAAAATGTACGTGTGTGAACCGTACACAATAACTCCCTTGAAAGGTAAGAATTTCATTAAGAGCACCTTTGCCAAGTAGAACGATAGCCATACTAATGCATAACATATCGGCATCTGTTGAGATTGACATTCAGTTCTACTTGTGCTTTCATTCAGTGTGTTCGTAGTGGAGCAGGTATCATCTTAATATAGTGGGCTCCTATATTTTCTAGCAGTTGTTTTAAAAATGGAAGTGTCTACGAATCTAGTTTTGGAAGAAGATCGTAAGTTTGTCTTTGGACTGTTTGTTCATTTCTATTCATAATTTTACGACTCTAACGACCAAAGCTTGTGCAAATTTGTCGTTTTATTTTAATTTTGAATGTAGTTTCGTATAACATACCAAATGATAATACGCGGTTTTGAAGGAATTAGGTTTCTCTGCAACTGATTGTAAAGCAGGTAATTTGAGTTATCTACTGCATGTTGCACAGTCGAGATTACTGCATCTTATCTTGCTCCACATTGTAAAGATTTAATGATCCATCACAGTCAAAATAACTGCATCTTTAATGTTTTAATGGTCTTGGCTTGTAAACAAAAGTTATTATTATATCTGTTAATTCCCAAACATGTGCGTGGAAAACTCGAATCTACGTACGTCATTGCCCCATTGACCAAAATAATGTGGCGTCATACGCCAAACTACAAGGATTAATTTCGTACATAACGTCCAACATAATTTATAGCTCTTTATTTTGTTTTTTTATACTACAGTTTTCACTAGAGGCAATGGCGTAGGTAAATGGTTTATGAATAAAAATAAAAATCACGAGCAAAAAGCAAAGTCTGATACTCATAATGGCAAGGCGAGTAGACTCAAAGTTCAATGGCAAAATACTTTGCTGTTAGCAAAGATATCGTGGTCAAGCAAGGTCTGGGTCTCCAGAAATAAATGTTACATCCTCCAGAAACAAGGAAAGTGTGCCAACTTTTCCCACCTTAACGTCTACCAGTCGACAGACATAATCTGAGCCAGATGGTCAACCGTGGGAAACTGTGCCATTGTGAAAAGTGCTTGTGTTCGTATTTTCAAAAGTAAAATTAATAAGTTTGTAATTACACGCCAAAGTTAACTTTATAATCTTTCTGTGGCAGTGAAAACAGAAGACGAAATGGCTGACGAATACCACGTTGTGAGCAGAATGGAAGACATCACAGACGACAACAGTCTAGCTGGAGCCAAAAAAGAAATTCGAAATGAATTGACAGTGATAATCCCTGAAAATCCCTTCCCAGAAATTGAGGTAGACGCCTATCCTCCTCTAAAATTTTCGTGGGTGATTCCTAAAAAACTGGCAGCGATGGCATTCCCAAGAAACAAAGAGAATTTGAAATTCCTTTTAAATCAGAACATCACGCACCTGGTAACACTGACGGCGGGGAAAAAACCTCCAGTGGACGAGGTTGATAGGTTGAGGTGGACAGAAATACCGATCGAAGAGTTCGACACACCCTCGTTGGAAGACATCAAAAAGTTCATTAATGTTTGTAAGAAAGTCGATAAATGTGATGAGGTGAGTGCATTTTCAATCATGGGCGTAGCCAGGTACAGGCGGGGGGGACGAGCAGGACTCGCGCGGGCGAAGGGGTATAATCCTCCAAAACTTGCCCTTATCCTAATCCATCATCTATGTCGGATCTGCTCTGAAATTTCAGCTCGCTTTGCTCACTCCCGTCGTAGCCTAACCCAATCCGTTATCTGACTGTCTTGGATCTGCACCAAAATTTTGAGCTCGCTTCGCTTGCTGTCGCCTTTTAACCTACCTAATCCATCATCTATGTCGGATCTACGCCGAAATTTGGAGCTCGCTTTGCTCGCTCTTATCCTAGCCTTCTAACCAAATGCACGATCTTTGTCTGATCAGTCCCAAAAATGCGAGCTAGATTCGCTCGCTCCCACCCTAGTCTTCTAACACAAACCATTGTCTGTGTCGGATCTGCGCCAAAATTTTAGAGCTCGCTCCCGCCCGCCCTAGCTTTCTAACCTAATGCATCATCTGTGTTTTTTAAGGGATCACTCTACACTCTACCTTTGTTAAAAATACATGTTGATTGGTGAATATCAGATATATTTTTTAATTCTGTAAACACGTGAAAGTGACCGAGAAAATGTTGGGCTGCAAACGCAACCCCCATGAACAAATTCCTGGCTACGCCCTTGTTTTCTACTACTTTTATTCTTATTCTTCAAGGAGAACAGACGAGCAAACAGGCCTCCTGAGGGTGTGGTCACCATAGCCCATAGACATCTCCCCTCAGCCATTATTAGAGGGTTTTCGGTGCGCCCGTTTAGGGACTTCCCTTGCCTCATATCCGGTAGGTAATTAGAGTGATGCGAATTAGAGTTCAGAATTAACATTTGTACGCCATGCGAAAGGGAAATTCAAAGAGGCCAGAGTAAGTAGCTCCCGGAAAGGCTAGTAAACATTTAAATTGTGTAAAATGTATACGTGCATTTGCCCAAATCCTTTGGCTCGCTGTCAGTGCTCACATCATCATTCTAGAGGAGAGGGAGCTACTAGTCCTATTTCTGTGGATCTGACAGTCTGACAACAGGTACTTTTATTGACGCTAAACGGTGAGAAATTTTGATTCAGTCGTGTGCAACACTTGTGATTTCATACAAATCAATGCGACGCTAATGTCACGCTTACAATAAGATAGATAGATGGATAGAAACACTTTATTGTACACAAATACAGGAAAAGTAAAAACTACAGGAATAGCACGTTGTTTTAAACTCCGACCAAAAGAAAGCGGGGTATTATTAATTTGACGCGTATGTTTGTTTGTCTGTCTCAATAACCGATGATCCGATTTAGACGCGGAGTTTTTTATTTAAAAGAGAATTTTGTCGAGATAAGAATACTCTTCACAGACAAACGCGTCTAACATATAACTCCTTCCCCGGTCGGTCGGGGGCTTAAACTGTTCCTTCCGAAGCTCAACGTCAATCCGCATCCGTAGGTGCTAGGCATCCACTGCCGACAAGGGCGCAGCCGCTCGGGCGTGATGCTGGCCTGCTACCTGGTGCACTTCCACCGGTTCCTGCCCGACCAGGCGCTCAACACAGTCCGCATGATGCGGCCAGGTGAGTGCCATCAATATCATCATCATTTACAGTTTGTAATCCCCTCCCCCAAAAATCTGTGATACTCTGTCATAATATCTAAAGCCTATCTTCGTATTTGAACACTTCCCAATACTATTCATGAAACTTCAACTTAGGTACTGAAAGTACCTACACCAAGATCCTGGATTCCCTCTGGCATCTGTGATCAGATCGAATAACCGCCAGCGAGCTAGTTTCAAACACTACAAATCATTCAGGTCTAGATACTTTCTTGCCTACTCTACAAACAAGGTGCTTTCGTAGGGCAAGATGAATTCAAAAATGAATTTCTTCAGCTACACTATCCATTCCAGGATCCTGCGACTTTCCCGAGCAGGAGGAAGCCGTCGGTATCTACTTCGAGCACCTGACTGAAGACAACCCCCTCAAATTTGGCGTCAGTGAAGAGCTGATGGAAGAATTCATTGAAGCTGCTAAGGAGAGCACTAAAAAGGCTGAATTGTAACGTTTTTGTATGGATAGGTTGTGAATGGAATCTATTGGTGATCGATGAATGTACCTGATAAGATTAAATGACTTTTATTTTTAAACGTTTATGTTTTATGAATAGTTAAATGTCCTTTTCAAAAGGAAAGCCACTCGTTCCACTCCAAGTGTCCTTAAATAAACAGTAACATTCGTCAGAAATAATGGCCGATGTTCTTTCGGATTTTATGACGTACTTACCGTATCATGCATGTAAGGCTCAATTTACATTGCCGCGGAATGGAATGAAACGGAAGCGTCAATTTCGCCGCATTGCGCGAGAAGGCGCGCGAATTCGCGAGAAGGCGCGCGAATTCACGAGAATGCTCGAGAATTCTCGCGACTGCGCCTTGCGTTCAGTTGTTAGTCCAGATCTTTTACTTCATAAGAATGGTTGACTTGGATCTTATTTTTATATTGTGAGGCAGAAGAAGAAGAAAATGATGAGAAAAGGAAGAATATCAGAAAAAGGAAAAGAGATATTTGGGCGCGCGCGCCGCGCCTCTTCCCGCAGATTCCACAGACGGCACCGACAGTAGCTAGGGGAATTCTCGAGAATGCGCGAGGATTCCCCGGAAGACGCGCGACTTCTTTTTTGGCTCGTATTTAGTCTGTATGTTACACAATTGACATTAAGTTCATTATGCTATGTACAATTACGAAAATTCGCTTCCATTCCATTCCGCGGCAATGTAAATTGAGCCTAAGTGAACCAAAGTTTACGATAAATATCCCTCCAGAGGCGGAACTAAAAATAGTCTTGACGTACGAGTAGGTACGTCCGTATCGAAAATACGAACAAAGGAAGTTGGTGTCGGGTCGTAATTTACAGTGATTTTAATTCTAATTTTGCGTAAAACACTTCATAATGCCTGCGACTATTATTGAGAATCTCAACAGTCGAAAACTAACGGTTTTAGTGTCGTTTCTATTGCTGTGTCAACTAACATGTTTCCTAATCGGTGGCTTGGTCGAACCAATGCCTGCGAACGCTCAAAACATCCTCGGAACCGTCTGCAAGGACACTGCTACGGTGAAGAACGACACCACGAAATGGTTCTACAATCGCGGCAAAGGTAAATGCAAGACTGTCGAGATTAAAAACATTCACCAAGGTTTGTCGGAAACCGATATTGTTTTCGCATTTCAAATGCCGGTCCCTAGAGAAAGCAAGACTTTGGACTACTCTAGATGGCAGCAAAACTTGATTGGCGTGCTACAAGTTAATATACGGTATCATTCTCGAATGGAGGTTAAGCCTAGAAGTATGATCACTATCGACCCCCGATTGGCGTATAAAAACAAAGGCGACCCAGACGATGGATGGAAACTATACACTCAATCTTTAGAAAAACGGCACTTAGACTGTGATATTGATGTTGAGTCTGAAGAATACTTGTATAATTGCTCGACAATACCATTATTTGAGTTAGGATCATTGTTCCATGACTATTACCTGCTGAATATACGATTACCAGTGGACACTCCTGACATGAATGCTCATATTGGACACATTCAAGACTTGTGGTTGACCGTTATCAACCAAAACGGAGGTTTTACCAAAGTCTGGTTATCATTGAAAACTGTTTTATTCCCTTGCATCATTGCTGTACTGGTTAGGTTCTGGAGACGTGTTTATTTGTTGCAAAGAAAACCAGTGCTGCTGGAGAAAATGCTTTTAAGTCTGGGCATTGTTCTGTGTGTATTGAACATGCCTGTTGAGTATTTATCTCTATACTTTGATCTACCTTTTATGCTACTGTTTGAAGGTATATCACAAGCATTGTTTTATGCTATGCTTTTTTCTTTTTGGATATTTTTTGTTGGCGAACATATTCAAATTCAAGATGCATCTATCCAGAGATCTTTAAAACAATATTGGCGTCAAATTACGGCAGTTGCTATATACTTCATTTTCATGTGCATTTTTATTTTGTGCAAGCGTGGAGCGCAACTCGTGAATCCATTCGCCACAATATGGGCGACAGATTTAAGCAAATACCTTGTTATAATTTTTCTAACGCTATCTGGGATATCTACGGCAGTCTACTTTCTGTTTTTGTGTTATTTATTCAGGCAAGTTTTCGTAAATTGTAATTTAGAAGGTTTACCAAATAAAAAAATCGTTTATCGTTATAAAGTCTTGATTTTGGTGACGGTACTTTGCGCTTCTGATACTGTCCTTGCCTTTATATTGGAGCTAGTATCAGAGGGTCAGTTTACATGGAACAAGAATGTTAAATTGATTCGAACTTCCGCATTTTTTATTGGAGTTTACGCACTGTGGAATTTTTACATCTTTGCTATGTTGGTTCTCTATGCCCCCAAACACAAAAGTATAGCTGAGAATACTGCTGAAACCCCAGAATAAGAGCGAAGTTATTAAAACGTCTTTACCTACTGAGACAAAGGTCTGATGTTTTCAGTCCAAGATCTCAGTCCTTCTCAAGATAAGAAGCTGACAAATGTGGGCAAAAGTCGTCATCGAATGGTAGGTATTTGGAATGAAGATATAATCCTGTAAAAATGTACTTACCACCTAAAGAAATTAAAAGAAAATCGAAAAATGCCTAAATATAAGTAGTGTGGCGACGCACGACGCGCGCCACTACGATACAGTACCTACTCACATCGGCGTAGAACGCGCTATTGAAATTTTCCTAGGACTTCGTATATATACGAGTTCCAAACATCCATAGTTGGACCAGCACATCTGGTCACCAGACAACACCCCGCCTGCTGGAAGATCTTCCCTTTTCCCTTTCATTCAACTGACGTTAAGTCATCCATGTCCTCTCATAGCGCGTTCCTACAATTGGTGACCCCTACTACGAACACCTAATTGGATTGGATCGTACCTACAGTACTTTGTCAAACTAATGAAAAAACTGAAATACACGCAGAATTTTCAGTAGCCAATATAAACTATTTACCTACTTGCTTTAATGGTAAATTAAAAATAAGATTTGTATTCACTTTAATGTCTACACGTAAGCAGTATGTATTTTAAGCTAAGTCCTACCAAAGACTAATAAATTAATATTATTGTTATGCATTTATTGACTGAATTACTCAAATATATCTCGTGATACGAGTAGTTACTTACTTATATGTTGTTGTATGAATAGGCACCTACACCTACCTAATTTATTTTTGTATTAATAAGCACCCACTCATTATTGTGGTAGGTCTACAAAACACCAAATTATCTTAGTAAATCGGTTTTTGATATAGTTGGACCTTCGAGCCGGATACATCTATTATCTTAATCTCACAGATGATGAAACGGAGATTTACGTAAATTGACTGTCAAAACTACAAAGCTTTATTTAGCTTAGAACCCACGCTGGCCCTAATTGATAGAAACTGGCAGCCACCAAGTCTAGTAAGCATGTTCAGCTCAGCACATCCTAAATGTCAATCTATCTTAGTCAAAATCGTGTGCCAATAAAATCCATTGGCAGAGACCCAACTTGACGAGATGTACCGACCAGGCCAAAGTCCTAAAATAAAACATACAACCAATATCGAGTTTATATCAAGTTGTTTCGGAAGTGGAGGAAAAACTCGTATTTTGGGTAATAAATTTCATACTTAGTTGTGGTCGTTATTAGAAGTGTCGGAAAAACATGAGTTCAGTGCCAATGCGGACTAATGTTAAACTAGCTAGATTATTCTACAAATATAGTGAAGCTAAAGAAAATAAACAAGAAACGGAAATAAAGAAAATTGAGGAAAAAGATTATGAATCGTATCCCCCGTACAATTTTTCGTGGTTCATCGAAGGGAAGATAGCAGCGATGGGTTGGCCTCAATCCGTAGCCAATCTGAACTATCTAGCTGACGTTGGTGTGGACCATCTGATAACCCTGTCTCCTGAGAAGGTGCCTCCGATCCTAGACTGCGAGAAGAAACTGAAATGGACCGAAATCCGGGTGAAGGAGTTCGCAGCGCCCACTTTGAAGCAAATGTTGAAATTCATTGAGATCTGCGAAAGAGCTCAGATTCGAGGCGAGGTAAGAAAAATGTCTGAATGAATAAACTTTAAAAAAGTAGTTGATACATTTTTCCGCGAATGGTTAAGTTTAAACCGGCAGGATGAGCCGCGATAGCTCGGTTAGAGCACTGCCACGGAACGGCGAGGTTCAGTCCCGCTCGTGGAAAAAAAATTCGACGACTTTCTAACTTAACGCCCAGCGTGGCTAAATGCTTATAATAATAAATAAAAATTATGATATCATGCCATCATTTCGTCGCTTTGAGAGCGGTAGGTAATCGGCATAAAGTTCATTCGCTCAATTCGTCTCGCTCTTTGCAAATGCCGCCCTCGCTCGCATTTCAAAAAGCGAGACTATTTAAGCGAAGTCTTTTTAAACAAACCTAAGTATATCCTTGATTTATCAACATTAAACGATCAACCATAGCCATTTATTTGTGCGGGCGCATTTTCAAAGAGCAAGACGATTGGACTTTAGTCCTTTACATTTTCCAGGTGGTGGGCGTCCACTGCCGGCACGGGCGCGGGCGCACGGGCACGATGCTGGCGTGCTACCTCGTCTACTTCCAGGGCATGGCGCCAGAGCGGGCTGTGCTCACTGTACGGGTGCAAAGACCTGGTAATATTTAGAATTCCACTCTTGGTTTTTTTATTGTATAGTAGAGCAATCAAACAGGCCTCCTGATGGTAAGTGATCACCGTCGACCATAGAGACCTCACCTTACTATGTTATTAATGATGTTTCACTGCTAACCTTAATGATGGAGTGCCGGTAAATTGAAAATGTTTATTTAGCGCTGTAAACACCAGACTACAGAAGTATACAAAGTTTAATACATGCAGCACAGAACATCTGATGTGGTACAGTGCCAAAAAGGGTACACCAGCTCAGCATAATGCTGAGGCTGATTTTCAGCTGGCCCTCAGTGACTGCACGGACGAAGAAAGCAACAGTGTGTGCGTGTTGTGTTGTATGAATGTGTAATTACGCTGACTCTACCCTTCAAACCGAAATACAGCTGCATTACTGCGTTGCGGTAGAAATAGTCACCGCCTAAGCTGACTACACAGATTCATACCACCTTCCTTCCCCTAGTACGGTTCAACAGAACTTATTTTCTAGTTTCCTCCTAAATTCATACGAAACCTCAAATTATCACATATTTTCAGGTTCCTGTGAAACCTACGAGCAAGAAAAGATTGTCTGCCATTACCACGACTGTCTCCGTGGCACTATAAGTAAACCAGATTATCGCTTAGTGGAGGACAAACTTTACTTTGATTGCTCTATGAAATACATGTACGAGGACGACGAGAAAAAACAAGATGGCGACCAAGATGGAGCCGAGAAAAGTGAAGATGGCGCCGAGAAAAGGAAAGATGGCGAACAAAATGGCGACGTGATTAAGCTAGAAAGGAAAAAGAAAAAATCAAAGGCAATGGTTATTAATCACCATATTTATTTTTAAACACAAATAAGTAATAAGTTATTTACAAGACGATTAAATTTTTTCACTTTTATATATGTGAGAGATAATAAAAATCAATTGACATTTTGCTGTGATTGACATGTATGTGGCTTCAATTTCAATATCACTGCCCATTTACAACATTAGTTATGTTATCTTATGATAGGGGGCGGGGAATAACCCCAGTGGCACTTCGACCCTTGAGGATCTTTTGTGCCTACCCCATTTTACACACTGGTCATCTCAGTGTGCAAGTTTCCTCACGATGTTTTTCTTCACCGTTAGAGCAATTGGTACGTAAGTCTTCGAAAAACTCATTAGTACTGCACGGTTTCGAACCCGGACCTCCCGCATGAGAGTCCGGTGTCCTAGCCACTAGGCCACCGACGCTCCGATTTTAGTTTCTTGTTAAAATAACCATCCATTCAATTCAGTATCAATATTTTACAAAATTATAAAATAGTGTAAACTATTTTAATGCTCAAAGAGACACTAAAAATTATTGTTAAAATTAATGAGCAGGCAGCAAATAGCTGGTGCACCCATATCTTATCTTTTCTTATCTTTTAGTTAATTCACTTTTTTTAACTCAGTCATTGAGTTAAAAAAACACCTACATATTAAGGACAGAATTCCTCAGCTTTTAAAATTCAGTAGATTTTAAATTTGCTACGAGTTTTCACGCCTTGTAATCTGACACCCCAAGAGTCCAGGCTGGGCCCAGGGCCTCGGAGCCACTGTGAGGTTCAACACATGCTGGTTCCTTTTGACCAGGACTCTGATGTTTTGGCCGACGGAGTGAGCTACTATGTCCAGGATCTGAGAGACGTCACTGAAGTTCTGGCTGTTGATGGAGCCAAATTGCAGGATTTCGTCTTGTTCACAGAGACCCTGGAAAGGAATAAAACTAAATTATTGCAAGTATGGCTCATTTACTTTGGTATGGCAACCCAACAAAAATGTATGATTTAAAAAAATCATGCATAGAATACTGTGGTATGGTCGCAGTAAAAAGAATTCTCATTTGAAATGGGGACAGAAACTGTGGAATTCTAGTTTTATACTTTATTTTTTATTAATTTGACGATGAATGACCCTTGTTTTCCTTCTGGCACACTTCTTATTTGTATCCATCTTTATGTGTTGTCTGAAAACCTATTCTTTTATTTATTTTATCTTAACTATGAGTTAATAGGCTTGTGGGCATAGAAAGAATTCGGTTATTATGCTATCAAGGTAGCTTCCATCATAGTGTGTTCATAGATGTATGAGTATTCATACTCATACCATTTATTGCTTTTCATGTGTCTTAATGTCACAATAGGGAACTTGCATGAATTTTAAAATTTAAAACTATGTGTTGCAGTCGATAGAATAGTACATAAAAAGATTAAATTGTGAGTAGTAATATTTATATATTTGTATTTATTGAGATATTTAGCTTTTTAGTAGCGCGAAATGGAACGTAATTTCAAACACCTATCAGCATTGAGTGACGTCATAGGATTTCTCTACCCTAAATTTAGGGAATATTTTTACAAGTGAGGCGGAATTATCTGAATAAATATATATTATTATTATAAACTATTATTATTTTTATAAATGATATACCTATTATAATAATTATACATAACTGTATATAGAAATAACTGGCAGTAACGCTTACACGTATCCAAATCTGCATAAACTTTGATAAACTTCTAAGGAAAATATTTTTTGCAGTTGGCAACTTTTGTAATTAAAACAACGAATCATTACGATTACACCCTAGTAATTGTTCTTAGGATTACACAAATACTGTAAATAGTTTTATTACTCTTGTAAATAACCAATATAAAAATAACCTCTAAAGCGAAAAATCTTTTGACAAGTTCAAGACTGTTCACAGCTCACGTTTGTTTACATAAAATCCAATTACGTCACTTGAGAAAATGAATGCGTTTTGGCGCGAAAATTGTATTATGGGTTTTTACAAAGCTATATCTCTTTAAATAAGTTTTGTGTTCAGTAAAGTTTCTCTTTTTCAAGTATATTTCGATTTAAAACAAAAAAAAACATGCAAGTTCCCTATTGGTCTTAAAAAATATATATTATACGATCATACATGAAACCCTGAGTAGGGCACCACAATATAAAATAAAAGTTCATTGGTTGTACCTTTGTTATAGATGTCATTTCCAAATTACATTAGAATAACTTTCCATCATAATAAGTAGCAATAACTTACAGCTAAATCAGCTGGTGATCCATTATGCACAAATGCAACTGTTGCGAATCCAGGATCGTTTGTAGCAGTAACATCTGATGGCAATGTGGCTGTGGTGTGGCCGTTTGCATCTGATGATGTGGCCATGTGGCTATTTGCATGGGATGAAGTCGCCATATGGCCGCTAGACGGACCCTGAGGAATGAACTGTGAGTGGACCTCAGCCAGACCTTGTTCAATTCGCTTCATTATCGTTTTGTGGTCATTTTGGAGGCCTGAAGAATGTTAATGATTAACACTTAACATGGAGTGAATAAAAATGGGATATTTTATATGGTTTGCCCTATGCTCGCGCGAGGGGCATAAAAGTCGGATGTCCGATTTTGCAACAGTCGGATACCCGACCTTAAGAGACATAAGGTTGAGATTATAGCATAGTAGAGCCAACAAGGAAGGAAGGGACGGGGAAGGCAATGGCAAACCACCCCATTAAATCTGCCAAGAGAATCCTATGTGATTAAATCCTTAGAATGATCATGACCCTCAGCAATGAGGAATATGACTTAGAAGAAGAGCCAACAAGAATGAGAGAAATAATTAAAACAAATCAGATGATGCACAAATGAAATTCAGAATACTGCAACAGGCAGTATAAGAAGCAAGTTCTTTAAAATGGAAACCAAAACACTTCGATTTTGCATAGTCACTGTATGTTTGAGACATAACTTATAAAGTAGAGTTGCTATTCAAATTGCACTTACATATAATGCGGTGTCTGGCATGCCGAACCTTGTACACATCGATGTCCGCACGAGGAAAACCCTGGTCATCCACCAGAGACACCTGCATACCCACATTGTTGTTCGTTTCAAGAACTGCAGTTTGCTCTCGAATTTCACTCTCGATTCGGTCCTTTTCCTCAATCAACTTTAATACACGATCTCTTGCGTGGCCGTCCATGTTATATCCCACCATTTTCATTCAAGGATATTTTAGATAATTGTAGTTCAATTAGAATTATTATTTTCAGGTCCTAACAAATGCATCACAAAATTTTTCGACAATATTTGTTTTTTTTTTAAGGCGAAGGGAACTGAGCCCATACAGCCATGTCTGATGTAAACAACTCTTTCAAGTCTTCATTAAAATGCTGGTGTGACACATTTCAATGCTATCTGGGAGAATCTTCCACGCTTCTGCACCATCCGAACCAAAGAAGAAGGCGTCCCGGACGCAGTATGGCTCTTCAAAATCCAGCCAAGTACGGATCGGGCTGCAGCGTCTTATTTGACTTTACTTCACTGTCCCACACATTAATCACATTTTGTAGACGTTCTTCGAATAAAAAACACCATTCTTACTTGAAAAGCACTACTGTAAAACAATTTGCAAAACAACGAAAAAAAGCTGGTGTGGACGCGACAAAAGCGCGGGAAAAACTCCTTTTCGACATTAAATTTGACATCGGCAATTGAAAAATGTTACCATGTAAACAAATAATCAGGAATAATTATCGTTATAACGAAATATTAATTTGTTAAATTTTGTTATGGTAAGACGAGCTCTTTATAACGTCAATAAAAAAAATTGAACAGCCACAAGCACATTTCTAAAGAATAGCACCACCCCATATCTTCCCGTGGGTGTCGTACGAGGCGACTAAGGGACTTGGTGGATACTATTCTACACGTAGTAGACGGCGGCGATAGGCTCGCCTCGCCATCTATCTATTCCTGTTTCTTATATGTCACGTCTCTATGTTATCTCCCGCGCTTTTGTAGCATCCACGTCAGTTTTGTTTCGTTTTGTTTTGCAAATTGTTTTATAGTAGTGCTTTTCTAGTAAGAATGGTGTTTCTTGCTCGAAGAACTTCGACAAGATGTGAATAAAGTGTGGAACAGTGAAGTAATGTCAAATAAGACGCTGCAGCCCGATTCGAACTTGGTTAGATTTTGAAGAGCCATACTACGTCCGGGACGCCTTCATCTTTGGTTCATATGGTGCAGAAGGGTGGCAAATTCTCCCAGATAGTATTGAAATGTGTCACATCAACATTTTAATGAAGGCTTGAAAGAGTTGTTTATATCAGACATGGCAGTATGGGCTCAGTTCCCTTTGCCTTAAAAAAAACAACTATGTCTATAGTCGGTAGTTCTTTTTTGGTTTAGTTGCAATTTTGTAAACCGTTTATTTTATCTCTTTTGACGAACGATTTTTTATTGTGTGTTGCGTGAAGCAAATACAGGCCAATCCAAGATATCCTGTCGTATTATTTATCGTCCATCCGTCCACCAATCATTCATACGATCCACGTCATACCTCGCCACAGGCCCTTGAGTATGGTAGCCATCCCCATATTGTATGTATCAAATAAAAGCTATGATGAAGTTCTTCAATTATGTGGGGAAGTTATAACTAGATACTGAATAGACACAGAACATTTTCTGTTATCTCATTTTATACACACCTAACCACCACTCTATAAATTTACTAATACAAATATATATAGTGTAACAAAAAGGTGTAGTCATATTTGAGGATCTGATGCAGTTAATGATTTTGAACCAACCTGCATTCGTAGTGTCTTCAAAATCTGAATGTAGAAGAAATAATACTATATCAAAATTCGTCGTCAAAACTTGACGCTGCACAACACTAGTGCCAACAGCTGATCGTGTCAACGAACTCCGCGCAAGAGACCTGCCCCATTCGGTTACCTAAAACTGTGTCCTTAGTGCAGATCTTAGAGGGTTCCGATGTTCTTTTTTATATATGTCATCATCATCAGTAGCCTACTCTAGTCCACTGCTGGACACAGGGCTCTCCCAGGGCGCGCCATTGAGCCCGATCTTCGGCTCTTTTCATCCAGTCGCTGCCAGCCACCTTGTGCAGATCGTCGCTCCATCTAGCAGGATGTTTGTTTATATATTTCTATATTCGGGAAAAAAATTAGAAAAATCAGTAGTTTAGCAGTAGAAATGAAACAAAGTAAAATAATTTGTTATTATTTATTTTTTATATTTTGAAATCAATAATGAGATATTTTAAAAACTGCAGCTCTTCAGAATTATTATTTATACAAAAAATATTGCAAGCTAATAATAATATTTAGTAGATTTGCTTCGATTTTACATTTAACAAATACAACAATGATTTAAATAAAAATGACCAGATTAATAGTTTTATAACTCTAATAATAGACTTAACCATAGAGTCAGATTTATAATAAAAATTAACAAATAAATGTGAGTGTTGGTTAACATTTTCAAAAGAAGGTTACATTTTAAAGCGTTTATTTCTTTATCAAAGTATTCTTAACTTTTATTAAGTAATTGTCTTTTGCGACAAGTGTACTTTAGTTAATTCACTTAAAAAATAAATGTCCGTTATGGAATTTTTAATGAGCAGTTTTTCTTTTGGTAAACAACTTGATACTCACCACTCTGGCGACAGTCATGGGTATTTTGTAGATTTACCAATCAAATTCCCATCAGAACAAAATTGTCCAAACTAGCAAAAAAAATCACATACATAAAGTACATTCTGAATATGGATGATAATAATTCTCATATCATTTTAACCAACGTTAAATGAACACAAAATGATCTAAAAATTAAAAAAAAGAAACATGATTGTGCAAATTACAAAGAAAGTATTCATAAATAATCCTATTATCACCTTAACAGATCTCAAGCAACTATTTTAAACGTCTTATCGACTCGGGCAGTCTGGCGTAACTGCTTGAGAAAACGAAGACAGAAGAAAACAGAAACTTAACATCACCTACCTTCAATAGTTCGTTAACAAATGGTCCCTAAAGGAAAAAAAAAATATTACACAAAAGTTACAAAATCACACTTTTCCTTTCGGCCTCTATAGAGAGACTCTAATACGTATTTAACATACAAAACATACACTAACAATTATGGCAACGTTGACAATAAATAAGAGGGAAATATAACACAGCTATATACGAAACTCTCGGTTTGGAAATATAACACAGCTATATACGAAACTCTCGGTTTGGAAATTCGTCTAAAGACTGATCGTAACGGGAAAGAATACTGACAGCACAAAATAAATAAATAAAACGTCCAACGTGCACAAACCGCACGGATTGTAGAAAAAATAAATATACAAGGCAACAAGTGCAGACTTCAGGTTTTAATACTACCATCTATTGTTCTCTTAACTAAAAAGCCACATTCGCAAATTCGATTTTTTTTTATTAAGCTTGGCTTAATTCGCGAATTGGTTAATTCTTTGTTAGTAATGATTATAATATATCGTCACTCCCCTCTATGCATATGCTAGTCGCCTTAACGATTCCTCAAAATGTTCAAATATATTTTAGTTAAGGTGGGGGTATATTTTACGTTATTTTGGCCTAAATATCGAATATAAATTTGCAAAAAATCTAAGTGATATAAAATACGAAGAACGTTAAAACGACTTACAAATACACAGGTAA
This sequence comes from Hofmannophila pseudospretella, assembly GCA_947369225.1. Classification (NCBI taxonomy): domain Eukaryota; kingdom Metazoa; phylum Arthropoda; class Insecta; order Lepidoptera; family Oecophoridae; genus Hofmannophila; species Hofmannophila pseudospretella. The sequence continues at coordinate 8,870,323 of OX376332.1, read as the reverse complement.
CTAAGGTCCTGATATTTTCACAGTTTTGAAATAAAAATATATTTTATCAGTTAGTTTTCAAAACTATGAAATTCTAAATCATGACTGGCATGTATATTTTTCTTATTGATTCGTCTATAGTCGGAATGGTTCGCGTTTATCTGTTGTGGATCGTGAGGGGGTGGCGCGGCGTGAGCCGGGCGTGGCGGGCGCTGCAGTGTCGGAGGCGTCCGAAGGCTTGCGCAGGAGTCGAGACACGGCAGTCTGCTGTCCAGACCGCACGGGCGTCGTGCTGCCTGATGGCGTCCTTTGCCTGTTACAGAACACATAGTTAACAACTCTTCTTGCAGCGTTAGAAATCATGCACCAAGCACTACAAAACTTCTAAATAAAAATCCAAGACCCCAAATCACTATCCGCTGATACCTTTTTCTTTTCCAACTAAATTACTGATCATCTACGTGTTCGTTATCATTTTGCACTACGGATGTTACGGAGGTGGTTTCACCGGAACCGGAGTCGAAACCGAAGGTTTTAAATTTGATTTATCGGAGTCGAAACCGGAGTCGGAGGCGGAGGTAAAAGAGAGATGATCAGAAGTTCAAATTTTAAACCGTTTTTTAATTTTTATAGCTGAACTGGCCAATTTATTTTTATGATGACGTTTGCGGCAATAAAACGTGTTCCTTTAGAGAGTTGTGTACGAATACATAAATGTATTCCTCCACTATTAAATACAATATTGATATTTTAATATGTTTGCTCACAAATCTTCAGTATAACCTCCGATTCAAAATTATCGGAGCCGCAGTCGAAGTCGGAGGTGTAAAATCAATCGGAAGTTCCGACATTTCGGAGTCGGAGTCGAAGCTCCGTAACATCCCTCTAATTTGCACTACAATATAAATAATGTGATAATAAAAATAAAACAAATACAATGAAAGCAGATATTACTGGTGATATTACCTATTTAAATTACTGTTAGTTTGTTGATCCTTTAATACTGGGATGCGACTCCTTCCGGGTGTTTGTCCCTCGGTCGAGGCAAACGACCCGCTCCTATGATGATGTTAGCGAGCACAGACAACAGATAGTATTAGTTATGAGGACGGTAGAAGAGAAAATTATATGAGATTTGTATGTTATTTTATTTTTCACAGTAGTATTCAACTTTAAGAGCGTCGCTGGTGTCGTGTCTAGGACATTGGATTCCCATGCGGGAGGTCCGAGTTCGAAACCAGGCAATGCCATGTCATTGTACCAATGCATTTTCCGGTTTTTTCGAAAGACTTACGTACATTTACCGACTGCACTGACGGTGAAGGAAAACATCGTGAGGAAACCTGCATACTGAGATAACCAGTATCTGAAATGGGGAAGGCGATGGCAAACCCCATTAAATCTGCCACGAGAGTCGTTCTATGTGATTAATTCCTTAGAATGATCACGACCCTCAGCAATGAGGAACACGACTTAGAGGAAGTATGTTATTGCACATGTTGTCTTAATTTTAAAAGTGCAAGTTTGGATAATGGGTGACAGTTGAATTCTCTTCTAAGTCGTTTTCCTCATTGCTGAGGGTCGTGATCATTCTAAGGAATTAATCACATAGAACGACTCTCGTGGCAGATTTAATTTGTGTTATTTGCCATTGCCTTCCCCATATCACACACTGGTTATCTCAGTATGCAGGTTTCCTTCACCGTCAGAGCAGCTGGTAAAAGTACGCAAGTCTTTCGAAAAACCTGGAAAACTCATTGATACATGGCATTGCCTGGTACACGGACCTCCCGCATGGGAGTCCAACGTCCTAACCACGACGCCACCGACGCTCTTAAAGTTGAATACTACTGTGAAAATAAGCTTTTTTTTACAACCAACTGCATGTGCATTTACAAAAAACATAGACAGAAAGACAATATACAGCATAAAGATGATACACAGAGACGATTGTTTTACAATATAATAAAAGAATTAGTGCAATCCAATAAGTTTTCAAAGCCTTGTGTTAGTGGAATATAGCATGAAGCATTAGGAAACACCGTAATTAATAAACCCCAAGATTTATAAGCAGGAGTGTACACGAATAACTTATCGTTAAAACACGTACGTACACTACTACTTAAAATATACAATCCCATATATATGGTAATGCAAAACTTTATTCCTTATCAAGAGTAGGCAAAAAAACCAGCCAAATGCTTCAGGCAGAGTAAGTAATATGCGATACATACAGTGCGTTACATAATAATACGAATGTATGTGATATGATTGTGGGTACAAATATGAGATGGACCTAAAATTTTCTCAAATGACTTTTAATATGTGATACGATGAAAACGACACTGAATAAGAAAAACGGAGTAGTCGATGATGCTAACGATTTAGATAGATAATGACTTGATGATGATGAACAGGAAAACAAAAATAAATTCCAAAATTCAACGAGCATCAATCAAAATAATCGGGCCAAAATCGAAGCTAGCAGTCTACAAGCTTGTACCCTTTGATGACTCGCTGTGTCGGCTTGGAAGATTCGCCACTCGATTCACTTATATTGCTCTCGTATTCGTTATCGCTCGTCATTCCCGATATGCTGAACAGCGAGGAGTCCTCTTCCGGACTTCTCTGCTCAGACTTCCTCGAGGGATCTTGGGACGAGGGACTCGGTTCCTGGGAGGTTTCTCTAGAATGGGACTTTTGGGATTTCTTCTGCCTTTCGGCAGATGGACTTCTTTGGGAACGTGTGCCAATGTACACAGGGATTTTGGTGCCGTGAGTCTGGAATGCAGGATGAGTGTGGGATAAGGATTTTGGATGTTCAGACGCCATCGAAGACGGCTGGGAATGTGTCGAGCTGTTTATTTTTTATCCGTTTTCGTAACCGATGCATGAGAAAGGGAAAAAGATATAATAATTTAATAAATATTCTCAATGTGTTCCTAATAATAGTGTTAGTCAAATCCACACGTAAATGCCAAAATAAGCAGTGATTTTTAGTATTTCTGAATACGTTTCAAAAATAATGCTCTTCCTGAACCATGAACATACAATATTTCCACCACCATCCCTATTTGATTTGCAATATTTTTAACTACCCTAAAAACATTACGGAGGTGTCACCATGTAACCAAATACAAATGTGTGCTCAGTCTCAAGATGCTTGTTCTTGATGATACTACCCTACTTCCCTCCTAATAAAGCCAATTCTCGTGCGTTTTCAACATTGTGTCTTTTAAAATATTACGGCCGTAACTCGTATAATTTATGAAAAATAAACCGTTACCTATTACAGGAAATTTCGTGACAAAATATTAATTATGACATCGTTAGATGACAGCTAAGGGTGAATTTCGACCGTAATTCCGTAACAAACAACACAGGCAAACTCTCAATCCGTGTACCTCACTAACGCCGGCCCCGGGGACAGTGTGGGTATACTTGATGTGCGATACATCGCTCCGCTATGGTACCTGCCCGTGCGCACATCAGTCGATCAGTTTTAATTATATTTTAAATAATTTTCTTAAGAAATAAAGAATGAAACCAAATTACGTAATTACGACTTGCTTGAAAGAATTGTAGCATTGATACTCTCACGTCCGTAATGCCGAGGGGGTAGACAGAGGAACCACCTTCATTATAGATTTTTTTTTATTGACTACTAAACCCGCATTTGACCTCGATCTCGCCTGATGGTAAGCGACGATGAGGTCGACGATGGAGCATGCGGGTCCAGTAAATGTCTATTCCCTCTGGCCTTGAAGATTGTAGGTTTCGGGAAATACAGACGCCGGCAGGCTGTTCCATTCCTTAGCCGTTCGCATAATGAACGAAGAAGCAAACCGCTTCGTACGAACAGATAGGTAGTTCCCACTATTTGCCGTTAGATTTGGTTAAAATAGATAATTAGATTAAAGTGACAGGGAGGGTTCAAAATAGCTTTTTTAAGAATAACGTAAGGTTTCATTCTTGCACCAAATCTCAAACAATAATTTTGTCTGTGAAATTAAAAATAAATATAACTACGCACCTTCCACTAGCAGGCGTCAAGAAGCCAGTGGGCGTGCGGGGCCGCGACCCGCCATTCGGAGTCGAGGCTCCGAGCTTGCTCGCGTTAGCGGCCGCGCGGGCAATAGACGTCCGTGTGTTCGTAACCTTACGCATTGGTATACGAGATGGCGTTGTTACGTCATCTGTGGACAAACAGTCTCGATTATTTTTTTATTTTTTATTTAACAAAGCATTGGCAACACAGGCCATCAGACTAAACATGAAGCGATTTAAAACAGTTTTTAGTTTTTCAGCATCAAAATGTGGTGTAGACACATTTTAACACTCCTAGGAGTTATGACGGAAATTTCAACCGGTCTAGTCTCTGGCGAATTCTCATGGCCGAGAATCACAGAGTGAAACGAACCACTAACGAGAAGTTCATTTTAAGAGTTCAACACATTGTCACTGTTACAGAAGTTTACTAGACAAAACTACACCGATTTTAGCTATCAAATCACCAGAAAACAATTTTTGAGCAATAAAATAAACACTGTAGAACCTTATCCAGCGACTTTCCCGCCAAAACTCAAAACAGTCTTAGAGTTAGAGAGCGTTCCATAATTGTTAAAATTTGTAACCAGTTGAATTAATTCACGTTGACAACAGTCCATCTTCCATTACCGCGTTAACAGCTGAAAATTTATCAAACTTATATTTGACACAAGCAATGGAACATGTACAGCTGTCAACGTGAAAATTTCAACTGGTTTTGGAACGCACTCTTGGAAGCTTAAAAATATTTGAATCTGACACGAAGTATCATTGGGAAGACGCTGGTAGTAATGGTCACAAATTGCCATTATAAAAAAATATAAAAAACATTGGGAATGTGTAAAAGAAAAAAGATGGGCTTAGACCCTCAATAAAATTACATACCTGTACTGTCTAGAGAGAGATTCGACCCGTGCCTCGACTGTGGCTTCGATCCCGTCCTTGAACCGGGTCTTGATCCTCCAGGTGTTAATGTCGACCTGATTGCAAATTCACACAATATTATATGGAAACATTTTGGAAATTATACAAAAAAAGACACGTCATGTACATGGCAGTATAGGCTGGAGACGTAAAAAAATTCGATAGACTAGGGATTAAGAAAAAAAATATCTTTCATTTGGTTAAGGACAGAAAAAATTCGTTAGCATAATTTTTCATAAATAAAAAGGTTTATTCATCAACAAAAAAGGTACAACAATTTTTTCCAATTGTGGAGGCCCTCTTTTAAGTGTGGCAACACCTGTGTCAGAGGACCACGCTCCTCCATAACTTTTTATTTATGTACCTATTTACTAATATGTAATTAAATTTATTAAAAGTACGAGAAAAGAGTCTTTGTGTGTGTGTGTGTATTCCATATGTATTTCATATGCAAATAGAAATAACATATATTTGTAAATATGGGTAAATTGTGTTTCAGTATCACCATATTCTGCCCGAAAGCGTACAAATTTTTGTTCAATTAATAAGTCAATCATAAATCATCATCAATACAATGCAAGGAATTTAAGAAAAATCCGACCGAACTTAAAACATTTCGATAGCTTAGGGACTTCGAATTCAATAGACAAAGGAGTTCTTAGAGGAATAAATAAATCTGTAAAAGGAAAGCTTTTTCCCTTCGAGCGTGGTAATATGCACAACAATGACATAACAATGTATGTATGTCTATCTATTTTATCATATTATATCTCCCAATGTCTTAGGTTTGGCTCATGGTTTGTCTTTGGTTTGGTTTGGGTACATTAGGTAGAGCTTATCTTTATAATTATTTCTTGTAACATGTTCTTTATTTTTCTCCTGTACAAATAAAGTATAAATAAATAAACAATAGATTAGTGTACGAATGGTCGTACATAACACGTTCGAAGGCTTTAAGAATTGCGTAGCTACATACCTTGGGGCGCTTGGTTTCCTATATCTCGAGCCGAGCCCGCTGGCGGCCTCGTTGTCGCTGAGCGAGTCAGGCGTGCCCGCGCTCAGGGAGGAGCGCGACGCGCGCCCGGCCGTCGCGCCGCCCGCCGACATCGGCACCGACCGGACCGTGCGCTCTCGCACCTACACGTATTGGTAAACGTTAATGGGGAAGTGGGAGAGATGGTTGTCGAAATAAATTAGTAATTATTTCATTTTTGACAGATTTTGGTAGGAATATTTCCTCCAGATGTTAATGTTTGGGATAAAACTTTTAAAATGGTATTAGATTTGTATAGAGTCAACATTGTAGCTTAAATGAAGAAACAAAACAATATTTTTAATAAGTACGTAAATCATGCTAAAATAAATAAAGGACTTGACAAATGATACGAGTATTTCTACAACTTAGACAAAGACACAATAAACGAGTAGGTAAACAAAAAAAATAAACAGCTGCAATCGAATGATTGAGATCAAGGGTGCATTGTGAACCGCGACACTTGACATAGCCTATTTAGCATTACCCAATGGTATCCTGGAGAGGGCTGATATCCGTGGTGATGGGTATAGTGGTGAGCGCCCGGTGTCGTCGAGCCCTGGCTTCTCGAGTGGCCGTATATGAACGCCTGCTTTGTCCCGTGTGTAGAACCGACGTGAAGCGGGTACGAACACGGGAGCTCTTCCCGCTGCCTTAGAGCCTCAAATATAGGCTTCAGCTGCTCCAAAAACTCCTCGGCTAAACGCACCAATACAAAATCGGGGGACTTATTAAGGAGGGAAGGGAACAAAACCGTCACAAACGAAAATTCTTGGTAACGTCTTCATAGTGCCAATCGTTTTGCCGGAACGCGGTTGTTTACGAGATCTTTCGACGATGTTATGATTAGTCCACACTCTTATTCAACGGACGCGGGTAATTTTTTTCGAAATGTTGCGGGTATGATGGGATCTAGCGGGAAGGGTGAACGAAATACATTACCATAACATCCATATGCGCTGACGTGCCACCTCGCCAAATACAGTGGGTCCAAGAGGTATACTAACAAACAACACCAAACACTACACGATCTCTGTGCTTCAATGCATAGCTTGAACACTAATGCAGTACGACCAAACGCTACGAGCTCAACGCATGCTGCACTCACGACGGTGCACCTTGCATATGGATGTGACAGCGATCCATGTACAAAATGCAACAATAAAAGCAAAAAAATGGTTCCCAAACCGATGCTCCCCAACAACTACTGTGCGGTTTATGTGATACGTGTGCGATTTAGACTAAGTTCTAACCTGTAGAAAAGAACTTTTAATTATAAAAAACATAGCTTTAGCTACTTACTTTGGTGATGGGTCCAGTGGACGGAGGTGTGTTTGTGTTAGAGCGGGGCGTGCGCGGTCGGAACGCAGCCATACTCTGAGACACTCCATCGGCCAGAATGAATTGCTCTCGTAGTTCGATGTTGGTGCGTCCCTTGGCTGCATGCGGATCGTAGGCGGCGTCCGGTGCGCGGGAGCACAATCAGGAGGGGAAGGAGGGGCAAAGAAAACCGTACGGTAAAAGGAAGGGCGAAAAATAACACCAACGTGTTAAAAAAAACGGGACAGCGTGCAGTAGTAGGAAAAGAAAAAAAAAACAACAAACAAAATCAGAACATGTCAAAAAAACAAACAAAATAGAACGCAATATTAAATCAAAACGAGGATTTGTTGTGTGCAGTTAGGAATAAGAATTAAAATACGATTAGTTTATTCTTTCACCAAATAATGCATGTATATAAACCAAGGGCAAGATTTACCTGCAAATGCGTTACGATTAGAAATTACCGTCCCTAAAATAATTTATTTCGAATAATTTACATTCCGTTGTGAGTGCCGTAATGAAACTTGAAATGTAGTATGTACAGACAGATTACTAATAATATGTAGTATGTACAGACAGATTACTAATAATATGTAGTATGTACAGACAGATTACTAATAATATGTAGTATGTACAGACAGATTACTAATAATATGAACATCTTGCACTTGTTTTATACACACAATCTACTAAATAAAAATGAAGTTAGAAAATATGCAAATAAATTCCATATCATGCTATACCAAATACTAAAGCAACTTATTTCGTAAATAATAAACCTTTAACCGATAGAAAATATATAATAAAGATATCAATACTGATAAAACTACTTTGCATTCTACACATTTGATGTTTTTTTTTGATAAGCTATAAAAACTACATATTCAGTACAAAAGCATCAAAAGTGTAAAATAGTGTATACGATAATCTTTGAAAATATAGCGAAATAATACTACTGAATGGCAAAAATAAAATCTAAGCCACACCAATGAAGAACGTTCTGCATTGGAACCAATCTTTCTGAGATATAAAAATTTTAAAAAGCTAAATGTGTCGAGACCAATTTAAATAGGTGTTGATGACGCTTCCAATATTAGTGATCAAAATTTCGTCAAAATAAATATGTTTTATCAAAGGTATTTTTTATAGTAAGAGCTACCATCAAGACCCATCAAGTCTGAAAGGTAGGTTCCAAATACAAGTCGTTCATCTTACCTAGCGGACAACAAGCTTCATGCTGCTCCGGCTTTCCCGGGTCAGGCAGCGGTAGCACTAACGATACTACTTATGTAAGGGATGTTTCATAGGGAATTCAACGCAATAAAATTAATAATAATAAATAAAAATTCATAAAGGAGACCACGGGAATTGGTTGGAACGGGCAAAGCGAATACGAATTAGTAAATTAGTAGCAACATCAAAACTGTATGTGGACATTATGCTTACTTTAGCAGTACGTATTGTCGCAACTAGTGTTTTTTATTGACAAAATGCTTCACAGTGAAGTGGATGTGATCGTTCTAAATGAATTAATGTAATTAGGTGCGAGGTAGTTTAGATTTGTGATAGAAAAAAAATTTAATTGTAATATTTTGCTGCATTTTTAACTGTGCTGGGTTCTTATGTACTATAAAAACATTTATAAATTTGCCTTTTCATTTTAAAATATTATTGAAATTGAAAAACGTTATTATTAACGTTATTCGTTATTCTTAAATACACACTCGATACACTAGCACCATCTAGCGGAAGTACCTACAATTAAATTCCAGCGCACGTAAAACATTGAACATTAACTCGTTATTTAATCCTGTTAACTCGTTATATAAATTATTTACTGGCAACACCGTCTACTGCGCATGTCAAACAAAACTGGTTGCGCGTCAAAAAAAAACGAACAATGGAAATATGGAATTTCGTGGTCGATTTTAAGTTTTGTGAGGATTTTTAATTATTTTGTTTATAAAACGCTTACAAAATGACTGGGACTATTATTGAGAACCTAAGCGGTCGAAAACTAGCGGTTTTAGTGTCGTTTCTATTGCTGTGTCAACTGACATGTTTCCTAATCGGTGGCTTGGTCGCACCAATGCCTGCGAACGCTCAAAACATCCTCGGAACCGTCTGCAAGGACACTACTACGGTGAAGAACGACACCACGAAATGGTTCTACAATCGCGGCAAAGGTAAATGCAAGACTGTCGAGCTTGAAAACTTGCACCAAGATTTGTCGGAAACCGATATTGTTTTCGCGTTCCAAATGCCGATCCCTCGCGAAAGCAAGACTTTGGACTACTCTAGATGGCAGCAAAACTTGATTGGCGTGCTACAAGTTGATATATGGTATCATTCTCAAATGCAGGTTAAGCCTAGAAGTATGATCACTATCGACGCCCGACTGGCGTATAAAAGTAAAGGCGACCCAGACGATGGATGGAAACTATACACTCAATCTTTAGAAAAACGGCACTTAGACTGTGATATTGATGTTGAATCTGAAAAATACTTGTATAATTGCTCGGCAATACCATTATTTGAGTTAGGATCATTGCACCATGACTACTACCTGCTGAATATACGATTACCAGTGGACACTCCTGACATGAATGCTCATATTGGACACATTCAAGACTTGTGGTTGACCGTAATCAACCAAAACGGAGGTTTTACTAAAGTCTGGTTATCATTGAAAACTGTTTTCTTCCCTTGCATCGTTGCAATACTAGTTTGGTTTTGGAGACGTATTCACATGTTACAAAGAAAACCTGTGCTGTTGGAGAAAATGCTTCTGAGTCTGGGAATAGCTCTCTGTGTGCTGAACATGCCTATTGAGTATTTAACTCTTCATTTTGACCTGCCATTTATGTTGCTACTAGGAGATATAAGACAGGGAGTTTTCTATGCTATGCTGTTCTCATTCTGGCTAGTTTTTGCTGGGGAACACATGCTGATTCAGGATGCTTCTCTCCAGAGTTCTCTAAAACAATACTGGCGTCATCTCAGTGCCGTTGCAATGGGCTGCATTTCTTTATTCATCTTCGACATGTGTGAGCGTGGTGTGCAACTGCGAAATCCATTTTATTCGATATGGGTAACTGATTTAGGTACAAATCTAGCTTTGACCTTCATAATTTTGGCTGGGATATCGACTGGTGTCTACTTTCTGTTTTTGTGTTACTTGGTATGGCAGGTTTTTGTGAATATATCTCATAAACGTCAATCTCTTCCGACTATGTGCTCTGTGAGGCGTTTGCATTATGAGGGAATTATTTATCGCTTCAATTTCTTGATGCTGACAACTTTACTTTGTGCCGCTATGACTGTCATTGGTTTTATACTGGGGCAAGTCGCAGAGGGTCAATGGAAATGGGACGAGAACATTGAACTTGAATACACTTCAGCATTTTTCACTGGAGTCTACGGAATGTGGAATATCTACATCTTTGCTTTACTTGTCTTGTATGCCCCGAGTCACAAACGTTGGCCTGTAACTGAGAATACTTCTGACACCCAGAACTTGAGTGAAGAAATTGAATTTAGTCCTTTACCAAGTGAAAGGTCAAGTGAGATTTCTTCTCTTACATCCTTTATTAGGAAGACTACAATCGACTAGATTTTGCCAGTTATCTTCATCTACTGGAATAAAAATCTAAGATCTCGTTCATCCGACAACATTTAGGATTAAGCATTTTCTCTGACATTCAAAATATTAACTTACCTACAGTATTATGTAATCTGAATAAGTTTTGTACTCAAATATTTATTAAGGGAAGTGTAGTTCCCATGTTTAGAGACCTTATCTGTGTGTAGAACCTACTTTAACTCGATGAGCAATATACATTGTGTAGTTCATAAGTAATTTTTAAACAATTTTGTACCTCCCAAACAGCTTGTAGCATAGGATATAACATCACCACCTACATAGTTTCGACCTGAGTCATACCAATTTTAGAACAGTCATAAAACCAGTTTTCTGGCCTTGGTTCTCTCCAGGTACGCTGTGCTTCCAAAATAAATTCGTGTGTTAGGTTTTAAGAATATTTTTATTGCCATTTTGATTTTTGTTTTCTGTGATAATTTTTGATGAATTTATAGTATCCTAGTGTTGCATTTACTAACAGTATTCTTAGGTCTAATTTTTACCCTACTTGCACATATTACTTTTATTAATTTATAAATGGATGCTACGTACGACGCGCCACTACGACTAGTACCTACTCACATCGGTGTAGAACGCGCTATCGAAATTTATTTTATAGGATATTTGGTCATCAGGCACAACATCCCGCCTGGTGGAAGATCTTCCCTTTTCCCTTTCATACAACAGACGTTACGTCATCCATGTCCTCTCATAGCGCGTTCCTACAGATCAAATAACTTATCGATTGCAATTATGTTTCTTTTGAAAATTTTTAATGTATACCCAGCACAACAAATTATTTAAGTTTTGTATTTTTGTGTCCCTAAATACTTAAATGTAAGTTTAATAATGTATTGCATTTGTAATTTTATATTAATTATCCCGTAATATTAGAATTGTATGTGATTAGATATTATTACTGATAATAAAATTAAACATTTCAGAAGTTGGTTATTTTTGTTATTTAAAAACACGATCAGGCGAATATTTTCTGCAAAATAATGTTATTTTTGAAAATATTCACCCTAATTTAACAAATAATAGTTAGAAACGGTACATTTATTAGTTTTCCCATGTTATGGGGTTAAATCATAAATATGGTTATTTATTATTTGATTTCCCGTAACGTTTTTGATTGACACTTTGAACATCACTGTATAATATACTAATATATATAAAAAATATATAATAATTTAACAATCTGATCAAGTTTTATAATTTTAATCAATATAATAATTTCTACAGCACTTTTTTACTTAACTGTCAGAAAGTTCAAATAAAAAAACACTGCAGAAACAATAGAAAAGTTCAGCTAATTTTTAATACATTTAGGTACAATAAAAAAATACACTTCTATATTTATGTAAGAGCTCTCAGTAAATAAAACAACTTGCGATAGATAATAATGCTGAACTCTCCTTTATTTTACAGAAAACTGTAATGTAGAAAGAAAATACAGAATTTAGAAAATTATTCAATGTAAGTAGGAGGTAGTTATTTTTCTTCAATTCAACTTTACAGTTTTCTGTTTTCATTCCCAAATTTTTAAATTACGGAACATTCTTAATAATGTAAGTAAAATTGAAATTATCACCGGTAAGTAAGTACTTCATTGAATTATGTTTTCGGATTCAAAATGTTAGTGAGGGGATTGACCGATCTGAATACTCAACCCTTCACTAAAATACAACTTCCTATTTCACTGCTTTCTTCATGTTTTCTTCAATAGTCTTTGATGTTTAAAAAATTCAATCAATCAAATCAAAAAAATTATGATATAAATAATTTCAAAAGCAGTGAGATTGAAAGATTTCTTATGTCTATTTCATCATTCATTATCCCTCTTCCACGAAAGAAATCCTTTTCAGTCACATTATGGCTAACAATATCCAACATCAACCTTCGATTTTGGTTCATCGTTAGTTTCAAGTTACTTTCAACTGGTAGGTATTTTCTAAGTCCAAGTCCAGACGAACGAATACCTCTATTCGAATACCTCTATTAGCCTAGTTCCGACAATGGCCTGAAAGTAGGTGACGGACTCGTGACCGTGAAAGTTAAGCAACGTCGGGCGCGGTCTGCACCAGGATGGGTGACCACTAGTGCACTTTTATCTGTGCCCCGGAGAGAGTTAAACTATCGGTCCGGTTGATGTCGTCCGGACAGCAGTCGTCACGCCTACGGGCGGCCTGAACAACTCTGACAATAGGTTTGCCACTAACCATTTAACCAGAAAATAAACACTGGCCAGGAATACAAAACCCTGTGAAAAGAGTGCCATTGGCAGTTTTATAATCTGTGTGGAGTTCATTATGAAAAAAAAAAGTTCCATTTAATACGGCGGGGTTTTTAATATTACTTCTTCTTTATCTTCGGTTAATGGCAATTTCGTATATACGAATAAGCGAAGAATTGCCTAAAATTTTTGGACGCAAACCGTGAAGGAAAGAACGCGGGGATATACTATTTTTTCTTTCATCCAAGACGCAGATATTCTAGCCATAAGTCCCGAAAAGGAGCCCTTCCGCTACGCCCCGGTATACGGCAGCAGCACGTACCTCTGCAGGGGTCGTTCTTGACCAGGAACTCGTCGAGCGCGACCCAGCCGCCGCCCACGCGCACCATCACGGTGGATCGAAGGATGCGCACGAGACGCAGCTTCTGGGAGTCGCCGAACTGTTGGGAAAGAACGCGTGGTTTACAGAGCGTCGGTGGCGTAGTGGCCAGGACGCTTGATTTTCAAGATACAAGTTAGACCTAGTTTGAGAGCCAGGTATCGTCTAGATACTATTGTAAGTAAGTAGTAAACACAAAATTCAAATATAAAATTATAATAAATACGTAGTTTTTATAAATACTACGTATTTTTTTATAAATACTACGTATTTATTATAATTTTATTTTCAAACATTATAATTACGCATTAAAATAACAACTAAAACAATTACTTTTTAAAACAAAAAAGAAGGTACCTTTTTTCTGTATTCTTTTTTGTTATTTTAATACTTAATTATAATGTTGTGTATTGTTCTATACCTATTTATGAATAATATAAGGTACCTACTATGTACTACCTATGATGTAACTTTGTAAGTACGGTAAGTAAATGTTACCAGATGTTTTAGTGAATGCTGTATATGCCTTTAATTGGCACCTATATCAGTTAATGTACAATTTTATTAAGACTATTTAAATAAATAAAATAAAAAAGAAAGTATAGATATTGTTGTAAATAAATACTATTTTATTATGCCTATAGAAAATTTCGTAGTTCCATGCGGGAGGTCTGGGTTCGTAACCATGCAATGTGATGTTACACATCAAGCTATACTCTGTGGAACCCTGTCGCAATAAGTGTTTCTTATTATTCCTTAACATTCTGCAGCACGCGGGTCTAGTAAATGCCTATTCACTCTGGCCTTGAAGATCCCAAGGTTGTAGGTTTCGGGAAATACAGACGCCGGCAGGCTGTTCCATTCCTTAGCCGTTAATGAACAAAGAAGCAAATCGCTCGCTTCGTACGAGCAGATGGGATATCAACAACATAAGGATGGAACCCCTCCCCGCGCCTGGTAGTCCGAAGGCGGAATGGAGAATTCGTATGAATGACTGTCAAATAAGTTATAAATAAAGTACCAAATGGTATAGCTTGATGTGTCTTCCACTGTACAGCACTGTACCTTCGATTAATTCACTAATCACACTAGAGCACACTAGAGCGCTCCAGCCTAGAGGAGGACTTAAAAACTACTATAAGAAGCGACTGCCTAAGGGCACCCAGGTGGGTACGGACCTCGGCTTAGAACGTCGCTGGGGAGGGAGGGGTCGGGGAGAAGCGGCCTGGAATGCGCCGATAACGCGTGTAAGCGCCAGAAGCGGGTCGCCGCCCGCGCCGGCGCGGGCGGTATGTAGGTGCTGTGTGTGAACTACTATCGGGTGGGGACTAGAGCACCGTTAATCGAAAAAAAGTGGCCACTTTTGACAGTTTCGCTTTTTGTTTCTTATTGTTTCAATATGAGAATACAAAATTATTTTTAAAAATTTCTTCTTTCTTCGTACCAGACACTTTTTTTTAAATACCTTTATTAATTGATATGATTTTTTTTCGATTGGCGATTAACGACAAACGTTGTAAAACAGTGGAATTGGGCTCCTGGTTATAGACTGAGTTTGGCTTTGTTCGCTTAATCCTCTTGCTCCCATTGGCTCTTTTAAAGCATGAAGAAAAGAACGTGCACCCGCCCCTCTACGGTGATCGTCCCGGGTAACTGTATGTTTGGAATTTTGTCAACGAAATATCGAACTATGCTGTCAAGATGTGATTTTAAAAAAAAATTAGTGCCAAAAACAAAAACGATCAGTAGGAAATTTGTGTGAGCCGTAGTCCCCACACTAAGATACCCTGTGTTTGTTTGAAGAGATCTCTCTTAGACTGTGCTTCACATATTGTTGTGTACTCACCCTGTACTTGCCCTCTCCGACCTGGAACACCCTGAACTTCTGCCGGCACGTGCACAGCATCACGAGTCTCTTCACCTCATCGTGGATCTTGTCTGCGTCTGTTGGCGGACCGCGTCTCTCCACCTATATGAAACAGAAGTCTTCATCAACTTATGACCTTATATTTTTTACCACATTACTATATTATACCTACTGACGTAACGTCATCATTCTTCAGATGCAGAGATGTAGTATGCAAAATTATATAATCAAAAAAATAAAAATATTTACTAATTATTAATCAACAAACTACATACCTATACTAAAGCATTCGTAAAGATAAACCACGAAAAACTGGCGAATTCCTTGCTTTGTTAAAAGAAAAACCAGTTACGTTACCAAGTAAAAGTTACTCTTTAACAGAGAGTTAAAGAGAAACGTATTGAAACGTAATTGTAATTGAAGCTGTGACTTGTTTATTTTAATTATTGCATATATGTACATAATTAGCTTTAATATTATACATATATATCTATCTAAGATGTTTCATACTTGACGTATATTCTTGCAAATAAAAAAAAATTCATTTCATTTCAAAATTCAAGTCAAATTGTTCAATTATTGTTTTTCAAAGAATATTGTACTTACCGCCTACCGGCGTTCCAATGTAGTGCATAAAAAGTAAATATCAAATTAAACCTGTCCAATAAGTGATAAACTGATAAATTCCTCATATCAGTTGTTGCAATATCAGACTGTTACAACATTGATAGATAATGTGGAGTGTCTAGCTAGACATTCAGAATTATTCCCAAAAAATATTAGGAACGTGTAGGACAGTCCACCACACGCATACGTATACCATCTGTGAAAAACCTTCGATTAAATCTCAACCTTATGCCTGCGCTTTTTGATACATTTCAGATTCTCAAATTTTGACGTTTTAGGTAGCTTGACCTGTGGTCGATTGTACCTACACAAGGGATTACCGGTATGTGATTTTTAGTTTCCTCAAAAATTGGCATCGATTCCTGTGTGGCCCGATCATCGTTAAACAAAACGTCCCGCTAACTCGTACACAATCTAGTATATGAGTATTTTATGGTATTTTGCTTTAGATTTGACGGCCATTCCGGAATCGAAGTTAGTACAACATAATCACCTAATGAGCTGAATTCAGATTACATTTTACATTGGACTGAATTCAGTCAACGATTTAGTTTACGATTTATTCGACTAATTAGACAGACTTCTGTTTATATGCTGTGATGATAAGCCCATAGGAGCTAACTTATTCATTAGACAGAATATACAAATCTTCATGTTTTCTACCATGCTGGTTCAAGGAACTGGAAGCTTTAAAAAGAAGAATGGAGAAGAGAAGAATCTCACCCAGTCAGGTCTGAGCGCGGCGATGAACTCCTCCCAGTCGATGAGACCGCTGCCATTTCTGTCGAAGAGATCAGCCACGGCGCCCATTTCCAGGCGGGACGTGTCGAACTCTGCAAGGGAAGGTTCCTTTAGTATGCTGCGTAGTCAACTACACCAGTAACTGGGCGCCACTTTGATTAAATTAAAAAAAACTTTATTGGTTGCTTGCTTATCGTATGGTTAGTGGCCAACCTATTTGTCAGAGTTGTTCAGGCCGCCCGTAGGCACCTGACATGGCTTAACGACTGGTGTCGAACGACAGCAAACGGGACCAACTGCTTAACGTGCTCTCCGAGGCATGGAGGAGCTCAGATGAAATATGCCACTAGCGGTCACCCATCCAGGTACCGACCGCGCCAACGTCGCTTAACCTGCATGATCACTTTCGGACCGTGCTCGCAACTGGGCTACGAGCTCCTCAAATCTTTATTGAAAACATCACAATGCTTATAAGTTAAACAATACCCTGACTTCCAAACTAGGCGAACCTGTATCTTGGGAGCCAGTGCATTCCCAAAAAGAAAGTATTCGACAAAGGGTAGTATTTATCTCATAAATAACTACCCACTAACTATTAATAGTTACATTACAATAGATTTAAAAAAACATTCCTTGTAACAGGTTAATTTAGAAAAATGTAGTGTAAGTATTTACTCTGTATATTGGAAGACACATTAAGACTCGGTGGAACCCTGTCGCAATAAGTTTTCGTTATTATTCCTTGACTATCGTGATCATTCAAAGGAATTAATCACATAGAGCGACCTCTTGGCAGACTTAATGGGGTGGTTTGCCATTGTCTTCCCCATTTACCGTCAGAGCAGTCGGTAAATGTACGTAAGTCTTTCGAAAAAATCGAAAACTCATTGGTACATGACATTGCATGGTTTCGAGCCCGGACCTCCCGCATCGGAGTCCGACGTCATAGCCACAACGCCACCGACGCTCTTAATAATAACTTATTAATCTATAAATGAGGGTATATGATATAAATCCTTGAACGAGGGTTCACTTGGTTAGGAATACTCACTGGTGTTGATGATTCCGTCGATGAACTCGTTCCTTGGGATGAATCCGTTGTTGTCTTTGTCCATCTTGCGGAATAGGTCCGTCAGGCGGGACTTCTTGTGGTTCATGAACTTGAGGAACTGTTACGATAGAATAACACAAAGTATTACAATACAAACACAGTTATTAACGAATACATTCGCCAATTCGACAAATGTACCAACACGAAGTGGCGAATTAAAACTATTATTTAGTACTTTCAGCAGAAGTGTTGGTATTAAAAGTAGATATCAATTTACGTAAATGTTATATATCGAAACTAGAAATTTGTGTAAGAATTCCTTCTATCATTATGTCATCATAATATTGATATATCGGAAGAGACTGCCCCCCACAACACAGGGTATCCTTGTGTGGGAGCCAGGGAAATCTGGGAAAATGTAAAAGATACTGTCTGCATGAATATTTTTGTTTTAATCGTCAATCAACATGATGTTCATGAACACCTGCTGTATATCGGTGCTCAAACGCAGGTTCGATTCTCACCGAAAACAACGGACAAGCGCGTGCCCGGGTTTGGGGAGGACACAGAGGTCAACCTCCACTTCCCAAAACAGCCTCCCATATAAAAAAAACCTTAATTGTTTGTGAAAAAACCTTAAATTCTTTCCCCCTCTGTTTATCCCCAAATATTGAGATAAGACCGCGCCTGCACACAAACTCTCTACTATAGGTGACATCACACCCTCACCGTCCCTTGGATCGCCAAGGGATGGTGAGGGGAGGCCAATCACCCTAAACAGGGCGCGAAATTCGACTCGCACTTGACCATTTTTAGTACTATTTTCCGATTTCAATAACCGATGACCTCTCCCAAAAAATTCTAGATCCGCGTCTATGACGTAACATGGCACTGAAAAATATCTCACCCGCCGCCTCCAGTCGTCCCAGCTGAAATTGGACACTCGCTGCAGCTCCTTGAGGTGAGCGAGACGCTCGTGCAGCCGTCTCTGTCGCTCCCACGCGAGCAGCCATACGTTGCGCCACTTATCCCATAGTTGTTTCACACGCGGCGACCGGAATTCTGGCTCTGCGCCTTTGCTGTTGGTTAATAGTGGTTTTAGCTTCTGATCGGAGTGTTTTAAAGTGCGGTTTGATCGCGCGATTTGTCTTTGTCACTTTATTATTGTAGGTACTATACTCGTAAGTAAACCATTTAAGACTGGCTACGCCCGCGACGTAGGAGACGTGCGGGGCGAGATGACAGAGAGCAGGCGGCAGGCTCCCCGCTCTCTGTCACGCCCCGTACCCCTCTTACGTCGCAGGCGTAGTCTAACTTAAATGGTTTACCTATAGATAAGTACATACCTAATGTGTCGGTGTATAAATATCTTTTTTTTTCACCTGATGTAAGTGACGGTGAGGTCGTAGATAGAGTAAACGGAGAATTCGTGATGAATTTGGAAAAAAAGGATATATTTTTTAATAAGTCTAATAATTACGAAAAATAGAATAATGTGAAGAAAAGTGGGATTTAAACATCAAAAATGTAACTTTATACTGTTGCAAAAGTTACTAAAAGTTGCTGCATTTTTGAAATACAGTGAATCTTATCAGCAATTGCGTGATTGATTTCTGAATAGTTTTGTTCTGTAATCAATCAACAATTTTATATAAAAATATTATCTAACTAACATAATCAATACTTTTACATTCTAAATGTAGGTACTTTACCCCCACCCGATAGTAGTTCACACACAACCTACATACCGCCCACGCCGGCGCGGGCGGCGACCCGCTTCTGGCGCTTACACGCGCTATCGGCGTATTCCAGGCCGCTTCTCCCCGACCCCTCCCTCCCCAGCGACTTTCTAATAGTAGATTTTAAGTCCTCCTCTAGGCTGGAGCGCACTTAGCACTCGCCCCAAAAACCCCGGTGAAGCTGTTAAGGTCATTAGGACCAACAGCAATTATCAGTACGAAAAAAAAAGTAGGTACTTTAACATGCGCTTGTCAAAAAATAAATATTTCGATTGCATACTCTTAATCTACTGTAAAAAATATGCTGCCTACTGCGAAATAAGTACAGCATTTTTACTGAAATATTCATTTATATAAATCTATTCTAAAAAAATATAATGTACAATGTTTAGTAACGTAACAGCAAGCGCAGAAATAAGGCCATTACACACAAAAATAATTACAGTAATCAAAAATCACATTCCTGTTGGAAAAACGCTATGAACAATTTTTTGAACCTCATTACCTCCCTGATGATTTTATGACCATGTTTTGCGAACATTAACCCTTTGAGAAGCCTTTTGGATAGAGCACAATCACTTGGCGAAATAAGAATGTTTCAACAGTAGTGGCTGTCATTTTAGAAAGTTTAACAGAAATTGTAGACAAAACTTAACAGCTGTTATTTTGGTACCTAGTAAGTTTTAACAGCGTTTGCTGTTGCTGTGACAATGTTTGTCATTCAGGTCTGTTGCATTGATAGGTATCTAATAACCTATGATCGGAGTAGGTAGGGCTGTTTTTGGTACTTGCCACATACGGTCGTAATATGGATAAATATGCCCAATAATCCCGGGATTTCCGGGATTGAATAAATATATTATTTAGATTTTTAACGTTATATTTGTTTTGATACACATTTAAGATTGGTGGCGACATATTTTTTTTTAAGATTCATGACGCTAGTGTACCTATGGTAGTGTTTTAACTTCTTCGTAAGTTCACAATTTTTAAAAAATCGTAATCCGCCGAGTAAGGGCGAGGTTTATAAAAGTAATTTACCTACAACATTTGCTCGATAACTTAAAACGGGATCCCGAAATCATATCCATATTAATATAACCTTTGAGGAAATTGACCCGAAAGAGCCCTACCTACACCGATCAGTGCTAATAACCAATGACAGTTATTCCACAGAATATATCCACGTTTTAATTCACGCTTCTAGAATATCCCAAAGTGGTTTATTGGCATGAATGTTTCAGGAATTGTTATTAGAAAAAATAATTGACTTCTAGCATTTTAATAGCGATTATTACATTGAGAACTTCTGATATTTAACTAGTCAATTAAAACCCAAGTTTTAACAAAGACTGTTAAACTTAAGAGCATCGGTGGCGTCGTGGCTCGGACGTCGGATCCCATGCGGGAGGTCCGAGTTCGAAACCATGCAATGTCATGTACTAAGGTTTTCGGTTTTTTCGAAGGACTTACGTACATTTACCGACTGTTCTGACGGTGAAGGAAAACATCGTGCCTGCACACTGAGATAACCAGTGTGTGAAATGGGGAAGGCAATATCAAACCACCCCATTAATTCTGCCACGTGAGTCGTTATTTGTGATTAATTCCTTAGAATGATCACGACCCTCAGCAATGAGGAACACGACTTAGAAGAAGTGTATTATTGCACATGTTGTCTTAATTTTACACACTGGTTTTGTGTGTGAAATGGGGAAGGCAATAGCAAACCACCCCATTAAATCTGCCACGAGAGTCGTTCTATGTGATTAATTCATAAGAATGATCACGACCCTCAGCAATCAGGAATACGACTTAGAAGAAGTTAAACTAAGAGTTTTTAACAGCAAAATCTGCCAAACATCTGTTCTTTGCTAAATATTGACAGCCACGTCTGTTACCCCGCCAAGTGTAAACAGCAAGAGCTGTCAACCAAGCTGGAAGCCTTACCTTCCCTTCGGCGGGAACCTCGGGCCGTAGTGAGGCAGGTTTCGGTCCGGAGTCTCGCGTCCCGGGCTCACACGGCTACGGGCACACGTATCAATGTAATCACACAACTTACACAACCAGCCCACACCGTGTTAGTTTTGTTATGTTGGTAACTACAGCTCTTATGTTGGTAATAGCTCTGTTATGTTGGTAACCACAGCCCTGTTATGTTGATAATAGCCTTGTTATGTTGGTAAGAATGGCCTTTTTATGTAGGTAGTGTTAAAATGTTAGTATTAGAGTTATTTGTGACGTAATTATCGATGTTAACGGTATGTTTCAGGAGATCAGGACGTGATTAGTTACGGAAAAAGTTTTGATATTGATATGAAATGATACAGCCAAATTGACTTTCTTTTTAATTAAATGATTTTAGGCTAGGCAAAATAAAAAGTAAATGAGAAACATTTTGAAATGTTTTTTTTTATTTATACTTAATTTATTTTTTGGCCCAAAAAAATGTGGGCAAATATTTTAAATGCAAATAATTTGTTAGTTTCTTCTGCTAGGTAGTGTTTTATTAAAATGCAATGTTGTTGTTCATGCTTTATCATATAGTGTTTCGTATGATATCATGCTTTTAATATTACGGATTTGCTATGTTTTGTTAGAAGCAAAGCTCAGTCAACTCAAACCATTCCTATAACAACTTCCTAATGTATAAATCTATCTAAATATTACCATTTTCAAAACTACTATAACTTATCGACGTGGATATATCATTTTATAATATAGTAATTGTGTATGAAGTAGTCGTAAATACATTATAAATATGCATGTGAAATGTATGTGAATATATAATACTATTTACCTATTAAAATAGAATCCAAAACGACTGCATTCATAATGTAAGCAAGAAAAAACGTAAAATAATGATTTAACATGTTGAATCAAAATGTATGGATATGGTGATCTTTTAAAGCATTATTTTTAAATAACTTCTACTTTTAAAAAAAAATACAGACATGCCAAACTATTACAGGACGTAATATGGAAATTTGCACATACCTAAGATAATCGATTAAGGTATTGACACCGATTCCGGGGTGGCCGCTAAACCTAATGAAACTGTCACGCGTACTTACATACGAGATTATGTACGAGGGAGCGGGACTGTTCAATATGCGATTATCGCTAAATTTGGCGGCCACCATCATATTACGCCCCATAGAATATTTAACTAACTACAAAAGAAGCACTCAAAAGCCCACAGATCAAAAAACAAATAGACAAAAATAGACGTCAAACCTTCCTCTCCTACTTCGCGTCTGTATCCTGGACCTTGTGTTGTGCGTGTGCGACATAGGGACGAGACAGAAGCCACATTTACACAGGTTAGAGCGAGACGAAGCTATGTCACTCGTTTCGTCGTCAGAGGAAGATAACGGCGAATTTTGATTTTTAATTATCTTGGCACCAAATGTAGTCAACAAATAAAAATTTTAGAATATTTTATTAAACTACTGTTTATAGTTTTCAAACACAATTCGTAGTAAATAATTAATGAACTATTCAATTTAACTAGGTTTTGTAGAGAGAATGATATAATTTACGTTATTATTTAAAACAGGTTTAAATTACACACACACTCACTCACAAACACACACACACGCATACACTCACCCTCAAACACGCTCTCACAACATTTTTTTTTTAAATAATAATAATATTTATCTAATTTTTATATAAGTGTATCTATCCCCCAGGCCATTAATTAGACTTGCTATCTACTACGCTGCAAGACGGCCGATGAGGCCAATGCGGGTAGTAGAGACCGATATTTACTTATACATTGTAACTACACTATTGTTAAGTGATTATAATTTGAATATTGTTTGGGTTAGGTAATACATATTTTTGTATTTTTTTTGGTATTTATCTATGCTGTTCAAAAATATATCTAAATCACTATTTATTGAAGAATTACAGAGTATATCTAAATTCGTTCGTAATTTCTACATTCCGATGTACTCTGAAATGTAGGCTATAGGTGATCATATTGTATCAAAAAATCAAGTTAGTGATACCAGCTTCTTCCTCTGATGGAAACGATACACACAGTTATAATAATTATAACGTTAAAAGCGTATGAAGGTTAAAACCCACCGCTAAATGTTATTCAAATAATTATTAAATAAAGTGTCCCTTTCACTAAAATTGTTCTGTTTCAGTCTGAAATAATTTCAAATGTAATTCAGCTTTTAAAATGTGATATCTTAAATTTTTTTGGTCTAGACTGAAGATAAAACCACGTAGTTCATTTAGTAAAAAGGACCCTTCAAAACTGACTTTTAAAACAATAAAAATAGAACAAAATAAAGTTTCATTGTACTAAAGGAATTACTTAATTTGAAAATGGAAAACAGAAAACGACTAAAATGAAAAGAATTTAAAAATGACAAGAGACATCAAAAACAAAAACACACCTGTAACGCCTGGAGCCATAATAATCGGGCGACACGGACCTCTCCCTATTGAGATCGTGCTGTGATCCGCGTCTATACATGGCAACATATTTCCAAGCGGTGGCAACACCATGCAATGGCGTGACGTCACAAGATGGCGGTGACAAGATGGAGACGTGCGTGTGTCGTGAAATAAACGGAAAATACGAAAACAAATGAGAAAGTGATATGGAACATAAATGCACAAACTAAGATAAATAAACAGGTTTTAACATGATTTCGTGTGAGACTAAATACATTAAAAAAACATCAGTTTAATCTCTCGTAAGTCTGACTAGAAATTAAAAATCGTCGCCAAATTGAGGAATCATATGGAGCTTTTTTATTTTTTATAGCGATATCCATAATACATATTATAGATAGTTCTATATTATGAGACCGCGGCCTCTTGATAGATTTTTTTTTCTGGTCAGTCTTTTTGACTATATTTACGGCAAAAAACATTGAATAAAACAAAAATAATTAAATAATGAATTTCCAATAATGTCGCATCTTGGCAATCATGGTAAATTTCACCGTAATTCCAAAACTGATCAAAACAACAATGGATTCAAAACAGGTTACTTTACAGTTAAAACATTCCACAAGGTTACGTACCCAGGTGCACCTTTAGTGGCAGTTTTGGCGGACACCTTCCTTGGTGTCGATTCCCTTCCTTGACTCTGACTCTTGACCTGCGACAATAAAAATATTTTGACCTTACTCCAAAGTTCCCATATCATATGGTAAACGTTATTCTTATGTTCACATCTCACACGGTAAGCCTTACTTATAGTTTCCCACCCATCTCACAAATGGGACACCTGGTAACTCACAAGGGTTACGGCAACCCATAAGGGTTACCATATTAACAATTATTTTAAGTTAACACGGTAACCTTTACTATTATATTACTATCTCAAATGGTAATATTTTACTCTTATATTATTATCTTACATGGTCTCCCTAACTCTTATGTTCCCACCTCAGATGGTAACTTTTACTCTTAAATTCGCATCGCATTTAGTAAACTTTACTTCTAAGTTCTTATCCCATATCACATGGTAACTCTTACCCTTAAATTCTCATTTTACACGGTACCACTTACTCTTAAGTTCCCATCTCAACTGGTAAACCTTAATCTTATATTCTCACCCCATCTAACATGGTAACCCTTACTCTTAAGACCTAATCTCACCTGGTAAGCCTTGCAGACGCGATCGACCTCGTTCTGCCGCTTCTGCGTGTGTTCCATAAGCTCCTTGTGGTCCTCGATGAGGCCTTCCAGCAGCTCGATGGATTCCGGCAGAGGTTCGGTCTCCAGCGCTGCAATTACACCAATAACACTTGAATTAGTTACCGGGGATTGGAATTAAACAAAAAGGTATATGACATTTATCCTGGCATGTGTATCTAGGTCGAAGTTTTTTTTTGTCGAACTTACTTGCTGTTGGTGCTAACTGGATTTCAAGGTACATATAATATTTTGTATACGGTGGAATTTTCCAAAAGTACCTGTCTTAATGTATACTCTGACAAAGAATATAAACCCTTTAAGAGGCCACATATAAAAATAAAAAAAAGATAGAGAGAGAAGAAGAGAAAACCAAGTCTGTAACGCCGATAGTGGTTGTAAAATTTTAAAAAAGTGGTACTTATTACGAGTATTTTTTACAGTAAATTATTAATTTTCATTCTAAAAATGGGATGATGGTTTATGTTATGTGCCACATGAATTGTTTTCCATCCAGTTTCTCCATATTGGACAATCCGGTTTATCAGACAATGCTCTCAGGAAACTGTTAGGGCTCCGCCTAATTATGTGTATCAGAAAAGCTACTCTTTTGCGCATGAAACCTACCAGGACGGCCATCTGCCAACATACCCGATGCACTACAGAACCGTCCTTGTTCTATCAGCACACGATCAGATTTAGTGGTAAATAAAAAAGAGTCTTACACAGCAGCGTGCTCTCGAGCCCGATGAGCCATTGCAGTAGCTCTTCAAGCACCAGATCTAGGTCCTTGAGGCTCTGCATGTGAGCCTCCAGCTTGCCTCCGCGCTGCATCGCCCATTGCCATACCTACACACATCGGAATGTAATTAATTATTTGGCATAACCTTACTCCAAAGTTTCCATATAATATGGTAGACCTTTACTCTTATGTTTTCATCTTATATGGTAACCCTTACACCTCACATGGTAACCGTTATTCTTAAGTTAACATGGTAACCTTAACTGTTATGTTCCCATTTCATTTGGTAACATTTTACTCTTATGTTGCTATCTCATATGGTAACCTTACTCTGTTACTATCTCACACGGTTACTCACCTATTTTACCCTACTTTGTTGTGAGAAATAAAGATTTTATTTATTTTATCAATTTTTATACAGTTACAAAAATTAATTATACTCTGAAAATTAATTAATAAAATTCTGAATTAATTTATTAAGCTCTGAAAATTATTTAATTAAACTTTTGAACAATTTAATTATGCTCGGAAATTTATTTCAATAAACTCTGTAAATCAATAAATTATGCTCTGAAAATTAATTAATTACGTTTTTTATTTGAAATACATCATCATCAGCCTATTCTATTAATGTTCCTACTGTTGGGGCGTATGTGGGGGCGTATATCCACTTTTGGGGTGGATTTCACACATCTTCGGAAACTTTTCATTTCCTCAGACATGCAGATTTCCTCACGATGTTTTCCTTCACCGTTAGAGCAGTCGGTAAATGTACGTTAGTCTTCGAAAAAAACCCGAAAAACTCATTGGTACATGGCATGGTTTCGAACCAGGACAGCACGGGAGTCCAGCGTCCTAGCCACTAGGCCACCGACGCTCTAAATACATCTTCACTGCCTAATTTGTTTCTTCCTATATTTTTCTGGCTAATTTTTTTAAAATTATTATGTATTCTAAACAACCATCTTTTATCTTATCTTATGATGGGGGCTGGGAATAATCCCAGCGGCACTTCGACACTTGAGGATCTTTTGTGCCTACCCCATTTTACACACTGGTCATCTCAGTGTGCAGGTTTCCTCGCGATGTTTTCCTTCACAGTTAGAGCAATCGGTAAATGTACGCAAGTCTTCGAAAAATACGAAAAACTCATTGGTACATGGCACTGCACGGTTTGGAACCCGGACAGCATGGGAGTCAGGGTGCCACCGACGCTCTAAACAACCATTATTATAATAATAATTGAATTGAATCTTCAATCATTATATTCATAATGTCGGATGAGTTTGTAGGTACCTGTCCAGGAGACACTTTACTGAACAACCTTATTATAGGAAACACTGACACCGAAAGCTTACTGGGCATAGGCTGTTGCATTATGTTTTTTGCTCAAATTCACTTTATAATAACACTAAAATGACTTCGAATATCTGCACTGAAATGCAACTGACGAAATCTCATGTGATTTTCCATGAATTGTACAAAAACACTTAGATTATAATAATCTATTTGATAAGATATGTTTACGTCAGTTACATATAATAATTCCGTGTTATTATAATGTCGTGATAATACATTCATAATCTGTACATCAATCACTCATCAGAAAACTATAAATATTAATTTTTATGGATGTCTTTTGGATTGCTTCATATTACACTTTGATTAATTTTAATCTTTACTGAAATAATATGGAAATGCCATATTGCGATTTGACATCGATAGTGTAGACTGTAATTAAATAATCATAATAATTTAATTATCATTATTATTTTTAATTTAATATTTTAATTTTATTATTTTATTTTCTATTATTATTATAGTTTTTATTTACCTGTTAGGTTTTCTCCCATTTCTGGGGTCAGTTTAGAGCGAAGCTCACGGGTCCAGGACCAAGTGAGCTTCACTTCCTAAAGTTGTTTCACCTGACGGTTCATCATAATTATTATTATTATTATTTATTTTTATTTTATTATTATTTTAATTTTATTATTAGGAGAAGGATCTGCGGGAGCTCCGGGCGCCTGACTGGCTCGAGACTGGGCAGGAAAGAGAGCGATGGCGCTCTTTGGTATCGGAGGCCAAGATCCAGTTCGGGTCGCTGCGCCAGCGCAGTAAGTAAGTAAGTAATTTAATTATCAATAAATACACATAAACAGTGAAACTGTAAAAATGATGATAATATTCTTAGCCCATAGTGTTTTTTCCTCAGCTTTTTTTTCAGCAAAGAAGCAGTCTATTTATATACCGATATAATTATTACGGTACTGTAATTATCTACATTTGATAATTAGACACAAAGTTGCCGGCAAATTAACATTTGTTTTAATTTTTGTTACTCGTATATAGAAAAAAAATACTCCACCAAAAGGTTGTGTGGAGGATTGTATTAATCATTTCGTATCACACTATTTTTGTGCCATAAAGTGTATTCATTCACTCATTCATAGACCGATTAAAAAATTGATTGATTTATAAAGAAACAGGTTTATCCTTTAGATAAAAATTAATACCTATAATTTTTTATTGCAACATACATAAAAATATATGTAAAAAAAATCCCTTACCTCATCCCACCGACTCTGAATAATCGTAATCCAATGCTTGATAACAGTAACCGCATCGGGGTGTGCCTTGCCGAGAATAGAGTGTGCGAGAGAAATAGTGTCGTCCTTGTCCCTCTTCTTCTCCTTCAACTCTCGTATGAATCTCTCGTGGTCTCTCAGTTGTTGCTGGGTCTCTTGGTCGCCTTCTGGCAGCTGGCCCGAGAATCGAAGTTTGGTCTCGGCGTCGGACAGCCATTCGAGTAGCATGTTCACGGATTTGTGGAGTTTTTCCGCCTGTGGGGAAAAATATGGAGTGATGGAAAAATATATGATGAGAGCGGGCAAGTTTGATTGTCCTATAATTAGACACTAGGTTCGTATGTTGACCGGGTGCGGGTAGGTGCCCGATGAACGCACGAACTCTGTCATTATAATTCCCACATACCTCCCTAAAATGTATTTTATAAATAATTACTAACATATTGCTTTGCAACCTGCATTGTTACTAACAAAATTGGATCCCTGTTGTTCCGAGGAATAAAATGATTTATTTAAAAATTGAGAAAAGTAATCATGGATTTAAATGTAGGACAGGTAGAACAGGTGTAGCTAAAATATATTTTTTATAAAACACTTGCTCGATAAGTTTTTATTTTATTTTTTTATTTCCAACTAAACCCACATTTGACTTTGATCTCGCCTGATGGTAAGCGACGAGGTCGACGATGGAGCATGCGGGTCCAGTAAATACCTATTCACTCTGGCCTTGAAGATCCCAAGGTTGTAGGTTTGGGAACATTACCAGCGGCAAGCTATTCCATACCTTAGCCATTCGAATAAAGAACGAAGAAGCAAATCGTTCGGTATATTGATACAAGTGCGTAGATGGAGCCACTAGCACACTCCGTAAACAGAAAAGCAAAACGAAATGTTATTTTTGAAGATGTCACAAATTTCTCGTTAATTGGGTTAGCTTAATTTAATTTCTCAAAGCTATAGTAAAATTGTGATGATATAATGGATCAAATAGCCATTTCAAAATAACAGACCTAAAAAATCTGTTAAGACATCGTGGCGCGAGTCTGAAGGGTAAAAAAAATATTTGGTGGAAAGGAACGTATCTACATGTTGATTGGCTACGTACCATTGTGCTAGTGGCGCTTCTAGTGGTAAAACATTGCAGGATTATCTCATATTGGCTTAAAACAAGAAAGTAGCCTGATGTGTTTCACGTTACCTCTTTAAGAGCCTGCTCCAGTTTGTGCGCTTTCTTCTCGCTGAGTGAGTGTACACTCTCCCACGCGTGTTTGAGGTCGCTGCATTGTTGGCGGATGTTCGCTGCGTCTTCACGGGGAACCTGTGCACAAAGTTTTTATTTTATTTTATAAGAATAAGAGCAGACGAGCAAACGTGCCACCTGATGGTAAGTGAGACATCTCATCTGTCTCTGTAAAGCTGCTGAGGACTTGGATAGAGTGCCTCATAAGAATAAGAATATTATTTATTTACAACGTACATGACATTATATTATATATTATTTGATGTTATAAAAAACAGATATCAACATATACGTACCGTAGCCTCTAGGTCTTTTCCTGTCTTCAGTACGGATTGCATCTGCTGTTCCCGAGAGTGAAGATCTTCCTCGAATTGCTGCAACAAACACACTCAGTTAAATTACAGTTATTTTTAGCACCATGACGCCATGATAAAATTGGCCGTATTTATAAGAATATGTTAATATATTTGAAGAATATAGACATATAGTGGTGTTATGTATATAATTGAGCTCACATATCATATGCTTTGGTAAAATGAAATTGTAAATATGTGAGTTTTTGAAATTTATAAATTAATGATTGACTGATCAATCAGCCCTACCTTACATTGCTCTATAAGCGACCACGACCGTGATTGACTGATTGGCCGAATAACTGATTGATTTATTAGCTGATTGATTGAGTAATTAATTGATTGACCGATTGATGATTGATCAGTCCTACCTTATGTTGCTCTATTAAGGCCATAACGGTGTCCAAGTCTCTATGAGCGCCATGGACTGTGATTCACTGATTGGCCGAATAACTGATTGATTTATTAGTCGATTGATTGAAGAAACGTCGGTGGCGTCGTGACTAGGTCGTCGGATTCCCATGTGGGAGGTCCGAGTTCGAAATCATGCAATATTGTGTAGCAACGAATTATTCGGTTTTTTCTTACGGACATACGGACTTACGGACATTTACCGAGAGAAGGCAATGGCAAACCACCCCATTAAATCTGTCACGAGAGTCGTTCTATGTGGTAAAAATCCCTTAGAAAGATCACGACCCTCAGCAATGAGGAATACGACTTAGAAGAAGAAGATTGAGTGATTAATTGATTGACCGATTGATGATTGATCAGTCCTACCTTATGTTGCTCTATTAAGGCCATAACTGTGTCCAAGTCCCCGTGGACAGGCGCGTCTGCCGCCAGCTCTCGCTCTCGCTTCTTCAGCCATTCGAGCAGAGCTGACATGGCGTCCTTGAACTGGCCGGAGTAGAGTAGCGCTTCTTCCAGCTTGCGTTGCCTGTGGAAAGAAAAAAGGGCTTTTAAAACATGTTAGGGTCACTAAGGGATGAAGCCAAATATTTCGAAATAGCCCTGGCCTTCTT
The DNA here is from genome assembly GCA_947369225.1 of Hofmannophila pseudospretella. Taxonomy (NCBI): domain Eukaryota; kingdom Metazoa; phylum Arthropoda; class Insecta; order Lepidoptera; family Oecophoridae; genus Hofmannophila; species Hofmannophila pseudospretella. The sequence continues at coordinate 8,839,125 of OX376332.1, read as the reverse complement.
TGCTTAAGAGTTTGTATTTAAATATTGTCAAAGTTGAAGGCTGGTTTGAAATAATCAAGGCTGGTTTGGTTATAATCTGTTGTGTTTACCTAATAAATAAATAAAATAAAATTAAATAACAGCCTCCCATTTTGGAGTCTATTGTAGCCAAATCTTTCTATTGCTATTTTAAGTCATTATTTCATTACTTAGAGCATATGTAGAGTTGCCTCCATACTGGAAATAAACTGTTTATATCCAGTATGGAGGCATCTGTACATTTGCTATACAGTGACCATTTTTATACCTACATTGAAATTTTAATATACGTATTAGACATAATTGTGATATATATTTTTTCATACAGATGTTATTTAAAAAAAAAAATCTTGTTCACATTAAATAAACTATGCTTAACGTTGGACTCCACACTAAGCACCAGCCTGTATCGCGGATGCCGGTTAATAATTTACATCTTTTTATAAAAGGTATTTTTGAGATATTTAATTATTATTTTTATTTATTTTATAATAATTATTTCTTCTTTTTTAGGTACTATATTTATACTGTTATTATTTTATAAGTGGAAATTTATTATTAGCATATTTTTATTTATGTATTCAAAAAATATAATATAATATAACACTAAAATAATACTAAAGCTAAAATTAAACTAAGGCTAAGAAATCTAAAGATAAAAAAATTGGGTTAAGTCCCCCACATCCGGCAGTGTACCCAAGACTGGCTGAGTTGCTCCGTTGGATAGCTAAACTAATCCGCTGGGCCAAATAGGAGCCAGAGCTTGGGTCTTTTGACGCGTCGACCAGGCGCTTTGCGAGGTCCTTGAAGACGCGGTGCGCTCCCGGGCCCCAGGGTCCCAATGTTTCAACCCCAAACGGCTCAAATATGTATGTCTCACCCAGATTGGTATATTTGCGCCGTTTGAGGGTTTCTGCAGCAGTTTTCCACTTTTATAATTTTTTTATATTATACATTTATTAAAATGAACAGAAATCAAAGTTTTGATTAAATAAGTAATTAATTAAGGAGTGTTGTACGACGATGAGCGTGAGTGTGCTAGGATGTTCTAGTGTGATTGTGTGGGGTGAGTGTATAATGTGGTTTTGTGAGAGAGGGAGGATATTCATGGTGACTCTTGAGCAGTCAAGAGTGCTGTAGAAGTCAGTGATAGAGCGATCGTGAAACAATATTATCGGTTTCGATTGTTACCTGTCAACAGCCTTGGAGCAGACGGTGGTCCATTTGGTCTTGAGATCAGTGATCATGGTCTTGAGTGTGGTCTCGTCGGTCTTGGGAGCCTTATCCTTGAGATTCTTGCCGGTCTTCATGGATTGGTCGTACGCCGGCTGCTTGGCGGCTAGGGCCTTTTGGAACTCGCGGTGCTTGTGTAGTCTGGGGAACAAAATAGAAGGTTAAGCCTCGAACATCACGTGCCCGGTTCCACAGGTTTGGTTCGCTGCAACCAATTGCATTCGTTCTTTGTTTGTCATCGATAACATATCGATTTCTATTTAGATAAATATAGGGTCCTATTTTATTAGCGGCAAATATTTCTAGGGTGTCATCTATAGGTTATAGTTGTAACAATAAAGATAGGGGGCAAATATTTTTTTTTCTTATTATATATTCGAGAAAAACGACAAATTTGTTTGTTTGAAAATTCTACAAATGAATGAATTATTGCTATAATAAGAAGTAAAAATGAAACTCGTTTCATTCATAACGACATGGATGAGTTTATGCCACCAAGGCGCAAAATATTGGGGTAAATTTTCATACAAGTAACAGGTTTATTTTCTCGTGTAAAGTGGTACAAATGACCAGCACATACCCCCTCCAAATATTTGCTACTATTAAAAAAGGACCTTATATGCACTAGATATTTACCTCTGCTTGATCTTCTCCGGATCGTTGACGGTAGCCTCCGAGTTGAGCTCGTCCAGCTGCTTCTCCGTATCCGACAGCCAGTTCATCAAATTGTTCCTGGCACACGAAACAAACAGTGTTAATTAAAACTATATAAGGATAAGTATACCATAAAACTGCTACAGTTGCAGGAATTTTCTTTAAGAAATAAATCAGTAAAGTCAGTCAGTCAGTCAGTTTTTTGTGCAATAAAGAGTATTCATTCATTCATTCATTCATTCAGTGGACAATAGGCAATTTGCACTTTTTTTTAAATTTGATAAATCGATTTATTAAACTGTTAATAAGTTTTTAATTTTGAAAAAAATATTTAAAGTTTCGATACTGGTTACATAAATTCAAACTGGCAGCCATTTCCCGCGCTGCCTGTGACGTCAATGGTTATGTAAACCAAACTGAATTCGTCATATTTGTCACTGAATATCCGATATACCAATTATTTGATTACCAAGTTTTTCGCGTATACATTGCAGTTAACACAAAATAAACTTGATGAATCGAATAAATCACGTAAGAATCATACTAGTAAAACAATTGTTTACATAAACTTTGACGTCACGACCATAGAGAACCGCGTTTAGATAATTAAGTTTATTCTTTTATATTCTATTCTTTATTGTTTTTTTTAATGTAGTTGGTATTATACTTGATTGAACTTTTTTTAAACTTGTCAAAAGCCACTAAAGCCTGCGAAACTTGCCAAAACCCGTTACAACTTACCACATATCGCTAAACTCCTTAGCTTCCTTGAACCCATGGTCGAGGGCGCGCGTTCTCTCCGCCGCTTTAGCGACAACACGCTCCCATCTATGCTGCACTGACACCAGCAGATTCTTGATGAGGATCACGTCTTGTTTCTGACTGAAGTACTTGAGGTGCGTTCCCTTCTTGTCCAGGTGAAGCATGGTCTCCCGGTGGGTGGAAACTTCCTTTTGGAAGGATTTGTGCTCTTCGATTTGGGCTGGAATGGGACGATGGTGTTAGGATTTTATATGTACTTAAATAGACAGTCGCGACCGACCATTTAGTGATCTCCTTTAACGCTGGCAGTATTTATGGGTACTTTCACCCATCGGTACTCACTTAGCAGAGTCTCCATGACCCTGGAGACAGGTTTGGCGGATGTCAGCGTCTTCTCGGCGGTGGTAAGCCAGTCCACGAAGGCTTGCAGCGCGTCGTGGAATTCCGTGGCTTCCTTCAGGGCTATTTCCAGCTTGATCTTCTTGTCTGATGCTCTGTGGAGAGAAGGATAAATTAGTTCATCATCATCAGCGTATTGACGTCCCCACTGTTGGGGCACCTCAAAACCACCCCCCTCCTGTCTACAGGCCTGTCTCTTACGACACCCACAGGAATAGTTGGGGTGGTGCTATTGTTTAGGACCGGCACCACACAGCCTACCTCTGGCTACCTCCTGATGGATCAAAATAGGTACCGGTACATACCTGGCAGTAACGTTATCCCATCTGGACTTCAAAGTCTTGAGGTTCTGATGGAGCTGCGAGGTCGGGTTGGGTTTCTCCTGCCTCCTGATGTACTCCTGGCCCTGCTGCAGTACAGCTTCCACCTTCGGCCTGTTGGCTTCGATCTCGTTGTATACTTCCTGTTGGCAGTAAATTGGGAAATTCATTAAACTTAAAAAAAATATGATTTACTCAAAAACTACCGGAATAATACTTAATATTATGAAACTGTTACATAGATGAAAAATAATAAGTACTAGGATGCTTGTGGAAGAATTTTTAGAATCGGACGAGCAGTTAAAAAATATCATGATTTAAAAAAAAAAACGTTGGTCATGTAAGTATACCATTTCCTACATGTGACGTATACCATCTGCCAAAAACCTTCAATTAAATCTCAACCTTACCTGCGTATTATGATACATTTCACTCTTGACTTTTCTGACTAGTTTTTATGTATGATACTTTTTATAACGCAAAAAATAAGGAGAATGGGTATCTTTTGTTATGTTAGTTCTTGGTCGGGTTTTTGTTTCGTTTGTTCTTGTAGTAGGTACCTCTTAGGTGCATTAAGGTCTTTTCTAAAAATGATTCAATACTTGTCGATATGAACTGCACGAACTCCTGACTTCCTGATTCTCACATTTTGACGTTTTGGGTAGGTTGACCAGTGGTCGACTGTACGTGTGTAGTATGCCCTTTTATCGCATACTAGATTTCGTAATACATAAGGGTGTTACAACACATACCCGAACGACGTCGATCGACAGTTTCTTATTACACCATATCGATCTGCCCGATTGCTCGATTTTCATCGATTCGTCTTAGATCGGTCATCCATCGATGACAGAATAGGCTCTCATGTGGTCGATCGTTCTATCGACCGGTATCCGTCGATCAGCCAAAGCTATCAATCAATCGATCCACGTTGATCGACGACCGCGAAACGATCAATTGCAATTGACAATTAAAGAGAGACGGCGCAATATAAAGAAGCGAGAGGCGCTTACAACCTTCTCGCTTTTTTGTATTGCGCCATCCTCTCCAATTGTCAATCGCTATTGATCGTCGTCTGTAGCCTTTAGTGTGAAAAAAACCTCACCATGAATCTCTCGAGCTGCTCCGAGGCGGTCTCGGGCAGGCCGCCCACTGGCTTGGATGCTGCGATCACGCTGTCCACCTCGGATAACCAGGACAAAAGGTCGCCGATCTCAGCGTTGAAGCTAGAATTAGAAATATAATTTATTTGTAAATATGGGTAATGCAGATGTTACATTGTGTTTCAGTATCACCATATTAGCTACAAGCTATAGTATACCATCTGTCAAAAACCTTCGATAAAATTTCAACCTATGCCTGCGCAAAATTATAACTTTATTTTCTGGCTATATTTTTTATAGACTTTATGACATGTGACAATTGACAATGCCCTTTTACAGCAGCTATAATTTATTATAATTATTATTTGTACGACAATGCCCCTTTACAGCAGATATATTAATTTTATTATTTATTAATTTAGATAAATGATAAAGACCCTTTACAGCTGCTACAATCTTATTTTTTTAGCCTAATTTTTTCTATGTAAATAGGCTGGTCTGTTCGCTCCTGTCCAGTTATGTTTGTGGTTAACATGAATTGTGTTTTAAATTTTAAGTACTTGTAAAAGCATGACGTAACCAAGAGTTCCTGGTGTCCCGATGGTGTTAATAAATGAGTATAATATGATACATTTCAGATTCTCAAATTTTGACGTTTTGGGTAGGTTGACCTGGGTCGATTGTACAAACAGCTGTAAACGAATTGTAAAGTTAGTGTCTACGGAATGCTCATTGCTTAAGGTCGTGATCATTCTAAGGAATTAATCACATAGAAAGACTCTGTTGATAGATTTAATGGGTTTGATAGATTTATTGCCTTCCTAATTTCACAAACTGGTTTTTGCCTGCAGATTTTCCTTCACCATCAGAGCAGTCGGTAAATGTACACCAGTCTTCGAAAGAACTACCTCCCTTCGCCCTGTTACGAATGTCAAATTTATTCTCGCTCTTTAAAAGATACAATAATAAGAATTGTTACTAACATAAGCTTAGATTCAGGATGTGCAAAATTTTATGTTTATAGACATAAGCCTCTGGAACTAATGTCCAAATCAGGTTCTAACAGAAAGCGCATCCTCACCTCTGAGCCTCTCTTAACGCGTCCTCCAGCTCGGCCTGGCGGTCCCGGGCCTTCTTCTGCAGTTCGCGCCACTTGCGGTTCAGGGTGTTCAGTTTCTCAGCTGTTTCGCCCGCCTCCTCGGTTCCTGAGGGAGTCAGTTGTGATGATGATGTGGTCATGTGATGGATGGTGGGATCTTATGCTAGGGGTCCGGGGTTCAACCAAGAAAGGGTCACAGACAAAATACTAGAAGGCACCGCACCGGTGCATTCCCCTGGAGATCCTGGAGCCACGGTCAGCCGTCGAGGGAGTTTTTAGTGTCTCCCCCAGAAGCCCGGGTATCTTTGGAATATTTCCCCTCCCGTTACACAAAAAGAAAAAAGGGGCCCCAGGATAATCCCAGTGGTTGGGAGCCATTGGGATCTTTTGTGCCTTCCCCATTTCACACACTGGTTGTCTCAGTGTGCAGAATTCCTCACGATGTTTTTCTTCACCGTTAGAGCAGTCGGTAAATGTACGTAAAGGTAAAGTCGTCGAAAAAATTTAAAAACTCATTGGTATATGGCACTGTCTAGTTTCGAAACGGGACCTCCCACATGGGTGTCAGACGTCTAGCCATTATGCCACCAATGCTCTGGTTATTGGTGTTGAATTGTTCATATTTCTTGCTATAACCATTGTGTACTATATTTTTCAATAACATACGACATACGAGTTTTATTACTTGACATACGAGTATATTATGTAAAGTCTTACATAACTATACTTGTATTTAGTGTTTCTTTCAACATTACCTTTTTTTATCACAACTATTAAGGAGGTCGGATTTATCACCACATAAGTAGCTACCCTGGTGACAAATCCGACCTCTTGGGCATAAGCCCAGTTTACATTATTCCAGTAGCCATTCCAGTCCAGCGCTGGATTGTTACTGGAATAAAGCAGACCGCCAATCCAGTTACTGGACTGAATCTCTCACAGGATCCAGTGCATTCCAGTGCCGGTTTAGATAGAAAGCTTTATTTCACCACTGTGACTGTGAATTTAAGTTATAAATTGACATTATTCCAGTCGCAATCCAGCGCTGGTCTGGATCGCTGGACTGGAATGGCTACTTGAATAATGTAAACCGGGCATTATTACAGTTATCTAAATAGACGTAAAGAAATAAAGCTGTGTCTATAAAAAACTGTGCAAATTGTTACTTATACGCGAGTTTGTGATATGATAAGCATGAAACACACGGACGGACAACATTCTAAAGCTTAAGCATTAGTGCCGATTGCACGACTGATTTATGTATGAACGAATTCTGAATTTTTGTGCATGGCAACAATATGAACTGAAGGTGATATGACTATGATGTTTTGGTAAAAAAAACCATGATTATTAGACCAAAATATGTTGAAACGATTGATAGTTGCGTAAAATTTAAAAAAATCGAATGTAGTTTACTGAAAAATGACGTGCCAAAACAGAATTCCGTAAAAGGTACTGGAGGACCTAATTTCTGTTTTGGCTCGGATATGTAAAAGATGAAGGTACTAAATATGTATCTGTACATTGGTTTACAAGATCATTCATATTCTAATAAAAACTATGATTGGAAGTTTTAAAAAAATAGAAATTCCCTTGCAAACGATCGTACAGATATTTTAAACACCAGAGCCATCTCTAAAATAAAATTTGAAATTTCTACTATTACTCAAATTTTTAAAATTAGATTTGAAAGGTCTGAAATCAAATTTCATAGTTCTAAATTCCAATACTTTAGAGATTACCGCTTTGAACTGAGTACCATCGGCCATACGTCTCCAACTTTCCGTACACACAAGTTATTCAAAAATATTATTTTTTGTAATAAATTATTTATGTCTAAGGCACAAAGAAAGACAGACATGTATGGCCGCTAAAGGCCGGACTCACAGAAGTTAGTGCTGGCGATTAATACCGCTCTATTTCAGGCTAGAACTGTCTTAACTTCTTCAGGATTTAAGTCAGTAACTAACTCCATATGAACCGCTTTAGTTACAACACAAACTTAACGTAATAATGGTAGAAGCAAAAGCGCGTCGCAACATACCCGTACCCTGCTGCACGATCTGCGAGCCGGCCTCGTTGAGTGTATCCACAGAGGCCTGGTGAGCCGCGATGTCATTGACTAACACCTTCAGCTTGGCTAGTTCCACTTCCAGGATCTGGGGGTCTCCGGCCACCTAAGGAAGGAATTAGGGTTAAAAAGTCTCAAAGATCTGTCTTTTCGAAGAGCTCGATCGCTGTCGCTTCGTCGTATGTTCGTTTGTCTGTAAAGGTGTTACCACATCAGTCGATCGACAGTTATACACCAAATCGATATGTGCGATTACTCGATTTTTATCGATTGATCCATGACAGAATTATACGACGATAGTAAGTAAGGCTCTTCTATAAACACTGCCGAAACACATCAACGCCGAAGCGAAGATCCTATACTCTAACACTTACCGGTGTGAGTGTGTCCAGAGTGTCGGAAGTGTTCTGTATCCACGTCAGCAGCTCTCTGAGAGCGTGCTGCAGCTGTCCGAGTCTCAGGAGAGCTCTCTCCAGTTGCTGCTGCCTCTCCACCATCCCTCGCAGTAGCGCAGACCAGCGGGAGTTGACTTCGGTCAGTGGTTGCTTGATGGCCGCCGCTTGTTCCGAGGATGTTCGCTCGGTCAGTTCTTGGGCTTGTCTGGAAGGTTAATTAGGTGTTAATAATATGTTTGGTGTTTTCGTTTCGGGTATTTTTAATTTAATACACATCTTTTCCACCATATACGTGCAGCATAAGCGTAAAAATTCAAACACGCAGTCATTTATTTTTTAGTGTTAGAATTTATAGATTATATTGAATTTATTAACGATTCTTTTTTGTGGGTTGAGATTTAAAAAAATATTAGATTGCAGAAGCTACGTACTATCAGTTAGAGATTAGAGACAACCAGGTAGGTATTCTACAAGTGCATTAATTTTATATATACCTGCATCTACTGTTAAGTTAATAATTAACTGACAAGCGAAATAAACTAAATCAAAAATATCGACGCATAGTGTAACAAAAATGCTGTCAAAACCAAACGATGATCTGAGCCGATAACTAATTAATTAGCAGATTTTAAAAATATAATAATCGTAAAGCTCATAGAGTTGTTCACATATCGACACCACTTTTGTTACAGCTCCTACAAAGCTGAACAAAATACGATAATTGACAGCTACAAAACACAACTACACACTGAAAAAGGGTAATGTTATATCCTTGCCTCATCAGACTCCTTCGAGGTGATCCATGGATAGGGTTCGCATAGAAAAATATACGATTAGTATACAAACAAAAAAGGGTAAGACTAACACATTTTGACGTGACGGGATTGAGATACAGTATGTGATGTAATCAATGATTGGTGAGGTTGAAACAAGTGGAAAAGTATAGGGTGCTTCTTAATTACCAACATGTAAATGAAATTCTTTACAATTTACTTTCAAATCAAATATATAATTTTAAGTTCCGAGAGCTGTCCAAGCGTCTATTTGATGCGACGAGGGACCCAAGGGCTGGCGGCTACCTCGCCCAAAGGATCATCATAGCGATCCAGCGGGGCAACGCCGCCAGCATCCTTGGTACCCTACACGGTACCAAGGATGCTGGCGGTAACATTTAATTTTTATTGGTGTACATTTTCTTTCCTTCTGTAATTATAATATAATTTTAAGTTGTAAATATAATTTTTTTTAAATCTCAGTTTAGAAGCTTTGGTACACGACAAGGTGACCATGTCAGCCTCGTTAGGGTCACTAAGTTAAGGGAAGGGAAGCTCAAGTATTATTAGAGTCAGCCCTCACTTTGAGAGACAACTTAGCAAATAGTAAGTGTTTCATATATACAAGTTAATCCAAATAAAAAATAAAATAAATCTAATTTCAATTTTTTTTTCAATTCCAATGAATCTTTATAGTTTTACAAGTTGATTAAGTATCACCATATTATTTTACAGAGTTTACAATTAATTATATGTTACCAACCATCACCACAAACGAGGATTATACACACTAACAATAGGGTATTTGACAAGTATCAAATATTAAATACATTTCATAAAAATAAGAACATAGACATAAATTGATGGTCAAATGTGAAAACAGAATTAAAATCCGTTGAAACATAAAATAGCTACAGGCAATCAAAAATCAAAGGGTAAAAAGAGACGGCAATCGGTAGTTGTGACGTCACTGTTATGTAGCGCCATACAAGCAGGTCCTTGGCTACATAATAAGGACTGTTTTGCTAGAAAGGGACAGAGCATCCCCCCACTACTAACTTTAACCATTAATATAGCGGATGTTAGTTGAGATATCGATAAACGGATTTCAGATCTATCTTCAAGATGTCCAAGTAAGTTGATGATGCAATAAATACGCAAAAAACTAGACACTCTGTAGTTCAATCCAGACCATTATCAGATTTTTCTGGCCAGACTGCTAGATATATGATTTCTAAGTCAAGGGGTCAGGTCGAAGAATTCTCACCTGTTTAGAGCTTCGACCTTCACCATATGCGGGTCGACCTCCTGCTTGAAGGACGCGAGCTGCGAGATCTGACGTTTGACGGCGTCGATGTCGGACCCTAGAGGACCCATGCGAGCGAACTTGTCCTCGGCTTTGTCCAGGAACTCTTGCAGATTCTGTTGAAGAGAAAGAAAAACGTGAGCGTTGAGCCAATTCCCGATTATGTCAGCATTTGCCGACTTTCCCCCCTTTTGCCAAATATGCATAGATTGTGTGATAAGTATCTGCATCTACATTAAATTTTAATGGATTTTTTGCTAAAATATTTTATAATGTGATTCTATTCTATTCCAATCTTACCTATAGTAAACCCTTATGTTGAGACGATTTTAAATAAATGTATCATGGTTGAGCCAATTTTACCTACAGTGTATCATGATTGAGCCGATCTCACCTACAGTGTAACATGATTGAGCCGATCTCACCTACAGTGTATCATTATTGAGCCGATCTTACCTACAGTGTGTCGTGGTTGAGCCGATCTCACCTACAGTGTATCATTGTTGAACGAATCTCACCTACAGTGTGTCATTGTTGAACCGATCCTACAGTGTATCATGATTGAGCCGATCTCACCTACAGTGTGTCGTGGTTAGTCGGTCTTACCTAGTTTTAAAAATAAATAAATTAGTAGACCTAATGAGCAAACGGACCACCTGATGGTAAGTGGTCACCGTTGTTCATAAACATCTTACCTCATTGTATTATTATTAGAGGGCTTTCGATGTACTGCTAATCTTAAGGACTTAGATGAGAGTGCCTCAAGTGCCGGCAATAACGCTGGCTCTCTTACCCTTCAGGTTTTATGATAGTGGAGCAGATCTTACCTGCAGAGTATCATGGAACTCCATGGCCTTCTCCATAGCATCAATAAGATTCTCCTCCCTCCTCGCGTACAGAGCGGTGATGTTATCCCACGCGCTGTCCAGATCTTCCATGTGTTTCTTCACTTCTGGTTTATCGGGTTCGCCGCATAGTGACATCAGCGTTGAGCCGGTCTTACGGACTTTCTCCACCTGGTTGGATGTAATTAGAAGTTAGGTTAGGTTATTGGGCATTAGTTTTCGTATTTAAGCACATAAGTAAGTGGTCCTTTATGCGTGCAGGTATGTTTCCAACCAACCCAGCTCCGTCCAGAAGCTAAGAAGTTTTTTAGGACTTTTAAAGGTTTCACGGTGCGTCCTCGGTTTACCAAGGAGTCGTGTGATTGGAAAGATAACATGACAAAAAAACTACAGGAGTATTGATGTTGCTGCGTCAGTGTGGCCATTATCGTGTAAATGTGGCCATAACCATGTCAGGATCCTCGTCATTATTATTAGCATGACTGTAGCAGCGGTGACCATTACCAAATCGTAATGTCAGTTTGGCCACACTACAATCTGAACTTGATTTTGGTAGAAATAGAAATATCAATTATTTGTAAATATGGGTAATGCAGATGTCACGTTGTGTTTCAGTATCACCATATTCTGCCCGAAAGCGTACAAATTTTTGTTCAAGTAATAAATCAATCAATCATAAATTATCATCAATAAAATAATCAATCATAATTAATTAGCATAATAATAATAAAAGTAAGAAAACAAGACATTTTAGAGACTATAGACATTTTAGAGACTATAGACATTTTAGTCATATTGAGAAGTGGTCAAAATAGACCTTAACACTAAAAATTAAGACTCTCGAACTCACCTCGGGCTTAGTATGATCAATCTCATGTCTGATCTCCTGTAAGGCGACTTGTTGGGCCTGTATAGCCCTGGGCTGGGCCGCGGGCGGCGGTTGGGCCGACAGTGTGTCTTCTAACTCGGCCAGTGTGGCCATGACGGCGTTCAGTTGCTGCCAGAATCGACGGGCCACTTCCAGAGCGCTCTCCAGAGAGTGGCCGCGGTCGGTTGTGGCCTTTTGTACTTCGTCCCATAGTCTGTGGGCAAAGGGGTGGTTAGAATGTTGCTCGTGGGATTGTGTTACTGGTTTTTTGTTCAGTTCGTGAAAGGCCAAAACGGAAAATCTGTTAACGTGATACTTAGGTTCTTTTGTTCTCTGTATATCTAAAAGGCATGGAATAAAAATAAATAGCAAAACTGGAATAGTTAATAAAAGTCTTATTAAAGTATTATATTTTGGGAAGTAAACGATCTGAAATTCACTCAGGCACAGGTTCCAGCTAGTTGGAGGCGCTCAAACCAAATTACGCTGCACAACCATTGTGCAAAAAAATTTTCAAAAAAGATTTTATTTTTTTATTTTGTTTATTTAGGTACTTGGAAGTATCCAGTTCTGACATTGAGATAAGGCCATTGTTGCTTTTTTTATTTACGACTAAACCCGCGTTTGATAAATGAATATGAGGTCGAAGATAGAGCACACGGGCTTAGTAAGTACTGTCGAACGAAACACATCAACGCCAAAGCAATTTAAATCAAATGTATTTATTATAATTTACAACCTCATATATAGATATAAATTGTTGGGGCACTCCTTTTAAGTAAAGATATACTTGTGTTAGGAGGCCTCGCTCTTCCTCCAAATATTAAATAAAGATAAAGTTGAAATTTAAAATAATAATATGATTATCATACAAAATTTCATGACAGACTACATAGAAGGCGAACCCGAAGGGGTCCTTCCATCAGCTAGTTGCTAGGGTTAGTCGCCTCGTACGGTAATCTTGCCTAATAGCGGTAGGGATATTCTAAACTGTCGCATACAAGGAAAAATGCGCGCACAAAAAATGGGGTGCGACAAATGTTGCCACTTGGGTAAGGCCAATGTTGCTAGACGGGTAACATTAGTTATAGAATTTATACAAATTTTATTCGTAATATTTATTTTATCATATTATATCTCCCCATGTATTAGGTTTGGCTGGAAGAGATCTCTTCTGAGAGATAAGCTCTACCTAATGTACCCTATAATTATTTCTTGTAACATATGTATAAAGTAAAGTAATAACTGATCGAATAACTCCGCTAATTCAATAATAGATTTAAGTATTTATATTTTATTGTCAACTTTTAGAAAAGTAGAGAGGTACGATACGACTGATTCGTTACTGGCGCACAAGCCCTGTGGCTTATGCCAGTATTATGTTTTAAGATATAATTAGTTTTATTTAAATAAAGGGTAAAAAAAACCTAAAGCTGTTTCTGCATAATCTTGATTTCTAATGAATGTGTAAAACTTTTTTTTTCCTAACCACGGTTGTCCCATGTTGTAAACACAATACCAATGTTTAAAAAACTCACTTGTTAAGCTTGTCGAGCTTGTTCCTAATATCCCTTACAGCCGGATCGCTCTTGTTGGCCTTGCTGATGACGTCAGAGGCGGCGCGTTGAACCGCGTTGTACGCCTCCGTGCGCTTCTCCAGGTCTTCCACTAACGCGTTGTTCTCCTCGATTTGGTCTCTGTAATAAGGTGAGGGAGTAAGTAATTTCGTAAAAGAATTGTTGTCGAGTGTTTCAATCTGTGTTTCAATAGTGCTATAAATCACATTTTACATCAAGTATCATGATTTTCTACTGAGTAACGACAGTGTCATTAGCATAAATACTTAGGTGAAAGAAAACATCGCGAGGATAAGAAGATATCGAGGTCAAATGCGCGAAATAAAAAATAAAATAAAAAAAATATTTTCCTTCAGACATATTCTGAGAAAAATATGGAGTAGAAAAAAAAGATATGGAATAGAATAAAATATAGTCAATATAGATATGTATATGCATGTGTGATACTAACTCTATCTTGGGTGGATGAGCGGAGACGGGCTCAGCGCGATTCAGCTGGTCGGCCGCGCCGGATAGAGCGCGCAGCATGCCCTCCAGCTTGTCGGAGAATAGGGACGACTCTTGCAGAGCCTGCACGGACATAGGAATTTCATTAGTATTTTCAAACTTGCTATGTAAAGCTATAATTATCAAATATAATGGATTACTTTAGTAAAATTCCAAAATTATACAAACTGTCTAGAGTTATAAAAGTAGGACAACACAGTTGTTGCTACTAATATAAACGAATGTTGCTAAAGGGGAAAGCCAAATGTTGCTACTCGAGTAAGCCCAATGTTGTCATTTAGGTAACTCCTATGATGCTACTCGACTAAACCCAATGTTGCTACTCGAGTAAGTACAATGTTATCAATCGGGTAACTCTAATGTTGCTACTCGGATAACTCCAATGTTGCTACTCGGGTAAGTCAAATTTTACCTGCTCCAACTCCTGCTGTCTCTGCCGCAGCTCTGCCCTTAGCGCGTTGTAACGCTCGCAGTCTGCCTCCACAATGTCCTGGACCTTCGCAGAGTCTTCCTCCCCACACAGTCTGGCTAGAGCCTCGCCGGTTTTCACCAGCTTGTCAACTAGAGGCTTGTGCCCGGCGATCGATTGTTGCAACATCTGGGGGACAAAGGGATTTACTTTCATTAACGGATTATATGCTTACATTTTGAATTCATTATTTTAATCCTTTTGCAATATAAGTTATGAGTATGTCTGGCAATATAAGTTAGCCCGTAGGTTAAGACCAAAAACCCTCAGTTGAAAATAAAAATTTGCTTTAAAGAGACCGCAGACTCTCATTCAAGAGCTCTTTTGAGGTTAGTGTGTCTCTTTTATTTTTACTTTTGGTTCAGCCGTCGCCAGCATTTCAGCCAACAACTAAAGCCACTGAATTTATAAATGCCCAGAAGGACAATACCCGTCTACTTTTCTACTTGCCCACTTTTGAACTCTATTCATAAATAATACGGTCGAAAATTAGTATGTTGCTTTATAGATAGTAATATGTTGAATTATGATGTAGTGTATGAGTTACCTCGTTTTTGTCTTGCTGGTGCGCGATCTGCTCGGGCCGCAGAGCCGGCATCGCCAGCATCTGGATCTGCCTCTCCATGTCGTCCAGCCAAGATGATAAACTGCACAAATGTTATAAAAACTCTTTGATCAATATATTATTTGATCAATCCAATGTTTTGGTCAATCGATGAATTGGTCGTCAAAGAAGCAAGTAACGGAAGTTTTAGAAGAACATGGATCAGTTTTCGTACCATTGTTGTTACTCGGGTAAGTATGATGTTGCTACACGGGTAAATACAATGTTGCTAATCGGGTAACTATCACATTGCTACTCTAGTAAGTCCGTTGTTGCTACTTATGCAAGCCCAATGTTGCTATTCGTGTAAACCCAAAGTTGCCGTGGAACTGAAACATCGGCAATGATTCTCATTGGATAAATCAAACCCGAATAAACCCCTTTGCATAAGACAAACCTCTGAAAAAAACGGTGAATATCGTAAGAAAGATTATTTACCCATGGTGAGTATCTGCGAAGTGCTCCGCCAAAGGCAGGGCCTGCTCCAATGCTGCCAACCGCTCGGCACTGAGGTGGCCCACTTCCTCCATCATCTCCTTGAGCTCCTCGCTGCGGTCGCGGATGACCGCGGTCTCCTCTGAGGACTGGCATTCGCGGAGGACCTGTGCGGTTGGTGAAGAGTTAGATTGTGGATTTGGATTTTTTTTATTTACGACTAAACCTGCGTTTGACCTCAATCTCTACTGATAGTAAGTGATGTTGAGGCAGAAGATGGAGCATATGGGCTTACTGACTCTTCAATAACATACGCTTGCTCATTGGCGGTTGAGGAATGACCGTTGGATATTCTAATCCGTTCCATACACGGCAAATTACGGATTAAATTCGAATACGTATCTGAAGAACATTCCAGGATTTAAAATACCGATTCATAGTTTTAAAAGATAAGAAGACTTTGAATCATGAAACACGACTAATCGGGGTATTCATAGCTTAGAAGGCTGGCTCAATTCTACCCCAAATATACTCAAATATTCTAGAAGTTTCCTTCCCCTATCCTATAGATCACATACCTTCTTAGCCTGACTGAGCAGGTCCCTGACCCGGACTCTCTGAGCCGCCACCTCATCATTGAGAGGTCGTTGCTCCTTAAGCTGCGCGCGCACCAGTGCCGGCTCACACGAGGGCGGCTCCGCATCTCGCAGCTGTGCGTCCACTGTCCGCAGCCACTCGAGGAGTTCCTCCATGTCGCCTACTACTTCGAGGGAGCGCTGTGGAGAGGAATTGATATTAGTATTTGACATAAACACTAAGTAGATCAAAATCTAATAAGAGTTACTGGCTGATTGTTGATTGCAAGTTAATATGAAGACGGTTTTTGGTCTCTAGCTCCTGGCCCACACTACTTAGGATGTTCGTCCCATACTGAAAGATGTAGTACTAGGTTGAGATCTAAACGTACTATGTATGGTTGGAGGCGAAAAAAAAAAGTACAAGCTTGTATGGAAATCGCCCAATCCCTTTACTTTAAAGAGAGGTTTTTTGTAATTTTGATTAGGCACATTTACAAAAACTTTACTTAGCGTTGACGGGGATACGGGATGTTGGAAAGATGGAGAAATGGACGATGTGTGACTTGAACCAACATTATTTCTCAACTTATTTCTTCACTTACTCCCGATATTTGTTTTATGAATCGGTTCAGTGGTGTTTGAGAAAATCTCAAACACATTACACTAAAGGTTGTACCTTTAAGCCTGGGCTATTTGCGTCGCTTCGTTTCTCTGCAGCCAAACACAAGCGTTCCGCCCTCCCCCCACTTCAAGTCAGCGCCTCGTGATTGGCTGCAGCGAACCGAACCGTCCCTGGAACCGGCGCATGTAGTCCAGGCCTTAGCTACTAGTACTTACTTACTTACTCCGCTGGCGCAGCGACCCGAAGTGGATCCTGGCCTCCGATACCAAAGAGCGCCATCGCTCTCTTTTTTTTTCTTAGCTACATGTGACAACCCTTACCTTCTTGCTGAGCAGCAGTCTCTCAGCCTTCCGTTGAACTTGCTCGGCGATGGCGTCGAATCTTCTGTTATCTCTAGTTACGATGCCTTCGATGTGCGTCGCGCCTTCTCCCGGTGAAATCTGCAGCAAGTATGCTCGTTAATGTACAGTCAACCACAGGTCAACCTACCCAAACCGTCAAAATTTGAGAATAGAATAGAATAGAATCACATTTATTGCCAAATACATTATACAATATTTTACAAAAAAAAAACATTAAAATTTAATGTAGATGCAGATACTTATCTACTACGTAAGTATCTATGCATATTTGGCAAAAAAGGGGAAAATTGGCAAATGCTGACATAATCGGGTACCAATTATGCAGCGCTGTTTTTCATTTCACCCCTTATCCCAAGATGTTAGTGGGAGCGATAGTGTTAAGGGTAAAAAAATTAAAACTAAAAATCAAAAAGTTTAAATATGTGAATCCGAAATGTATCATATTGCGAAGGCAAAAGGTTGAGATTTAATCGAAGGTTTTTGACAGATGGTATACTATAGCTTGTGATGGACTGTACGTCAAATTAATACAAAAGTTGATAGACAATCTCGAACTTTCGGTTCTTAAAAAAGGCTTCAGATCTACCGCTGAGGTCGGTTCCTGAGATAGCTTCGTAAAGCTAGTTCAGCCAGCTTCGTTAGTACATCATTTCCTAATTATTAAAATTATTGAGGGTAGGAGGATCCGCCCTCCCACAACGATAACCAAATCCAGAATAATTTACAATTGCAAAGGATGACAAATCCGACCTAAAGGCTGGTTTACACTTGGTCATAAACACGACTATATATTCAAGTTCGACACGTGTTTCACCTCAAACCGAGTCATCATCAAGACAAGTGAACAGCTTTGATATCAATAGCAAACTAAGTTTCTTTTTAAATTAACAATGAATTTACGCATATTAAGGCCAGATTTCATCAACATACCTGACAAAGCTGGGGTCCAATGGAGTTGATATTCTCCAGGACGGACCTGAACTCCTGAAGGTCTGCCTCCAGCCTCAGGATGTCTTCCTCACGAGGCTCCACCGATTGCAGACAGGTTTCCGCCGCTGACATCCATTCGGTTAGCCTGATGGTAGAACAAGGAATGTTTATTCATAGGGTGCAATGATACTCATACCAATATTATTATGCACTCAATCGTCTGTTTTAATAATAAGTTTAAAGTAGTTATATAGGGATAGATGGAGCGACGATATGCGCAAGGTGGCTGGCAGCGACTGGATGAGAAGAGCCGAAGATCGGACACTCACGGCAGGGCCGGTCCGAAAGTTCAAAGTCGCCCAACGAGCTATGGAGAGTGCTATGTTCGGTATCTCTATGACGGATAGTGTTAGAAATGAAGTCATCCGTCACAGAACGCGAGTTACCAACACAGCTCATATGATTAGCAAGTTGAAGTGGCAATGGGCTGGCCATGTCTGTCGCAGAACCGACAACCGTTGGGGGAGACGAGTTCTGGAGTGGAGACCGCGGACAAGAAAGCGAAGTGGGACGCCCTCTGGTGGACCGACGACCTGAGTAAGGTTGCTGGCGATGGTTGGATGAGAAAGGCGGAGGACTGAGTAATGTGGCGCGCCCTGGGCGAGGCCTATGTCCAGCAGTGGACTAGAGTGGGCTGCTGATGATGATGATATACTATAGTATTTCTTTTTTGTATCGAACAAATTACCCCCAATTCGAAACGAGGTATAATCGAATTTAACAAATTCGTTGAATAACTATTACTAGTACCCTACCACACGGGCCTAATCTAAGAAATTTTATAAGTTACATTTAATTATGTTTTTGTGTACTTTAATAAATTAATTACTTCTACATTTCTTTTCTATTGCTCTTGCTTTTGGAATTGTTTGTGTATAAATAATTAAGTTGTAAATAAACAAAGGTGGAAGGACGATATCGACCACTTCCAAAAAGGATGGTATAAGGACGCCGAGGATAGGGAAAAATGGAAAGGACACAGCCTGTAGGCTATTAAAAAAAATAAAAAAAATTCACTATTACTTACATTATGAATACCCATTTTCTACAATTCTTCTTGAAATTAAAAAATAACACTCAAAAGTATTTTTGAAGTTTATACATAGAGATAAAACTATTAACTTACGAGTATACTATTAAAAATTCAGCAAAAATTATTTTCAGCCCCTGATTTTGTTTTCCGGAGGACCGGATAGAAAGATTTCAACTATTTGACTTGAGCGTCGGTGGCACAGTGGCTAGGATACTGGACTCCCACGCGGTAGGTCCGGGTTCGAAACCATGTAGTTGCTTGCTTGCTTATCGTATGGTTAGTGGCCAACCTATTTGTCAGAGTTTTTCAGGCCGCCCGTAAGCCTCTGACATGGCTTAACGACTGCTGTCGAACGACAACAACCGGGACCGACTGCTTAACGTGCTCTCCGAGGCACGGAGGAGCTCAGATGAAATATGCCACTAGCGATCACCCATCCTGGTACCGACCGCGCCAACGTCGCTTAACCTGCACGATCACTTTTGGACCGTGCTCGCAACTACGTTACGAGCTCCTGTAGTACCATGTGCCAATGAGTTTTTCGTATTTTTCGAAGACTTACGTATATTTACCGACGGCTCTGACGGTGAAGGAAAACATCGTGAGGAAACCTGCACACTGAGATGACCAGCGTGTGAAATGGGGTAGGCACAAGAGATCCTCAAGGGTCGAAGTGCCGCTGGGTTATTCCCATCTTATGTTATATCATAAGATAAGATGGGACTTGCTGCTACAAAATTAGAGGAATTCAATTTCCTTTAGAAGTCATATAACTCACTTATTATGACTGTTATACAGCTGCTGCACCAAGGGCAGCGTCTCCGAAGCTATCCGCAGCAGTTCGGCGCCCTTCGACGTCAGATCGTTGTATCGTCGCTGCAAGGCGTCAAGCTTGTCCTTCAGCTGTAGGGCTTCGTCTCCTGAAATGTGCTTCATGAGCTCGAGGCCGGATTCCACAGTGCTGTCAACGGCGTCTTGTTTTGAAGCTATCTCTTCGGTTTTTTCCTGAATAAAAAAAGGATTAAGTAATGAAAATTGATCAAAAAAGAAATCTTTATAACTCTCGACTCAAGGAGGCGTGTTATAAAGTTTGACGCGTTTATTTGTCTGTTTGTCTGTGGCATGATAACTCGACAACTGCAAAAACTAATTGGATAGTTTTTCATTTAACAGAGAACCATGAACGTAACACGCCGGTCCGCGACTATTTCTTAATGAAATGAAATGTATTTGCCAGAACATAGTGAAAATTACAGGTGATTTAAAAAGCATAGGTATCATATGTTCCACCGACAACGGTATGCAAATCTTTTCTGCTATTTGTTAGTGTCGTTGAGATACTCTTTTATGGAGTAATAACATTTCTCTAGAAGCCACTTGGAAATATTAGTTTTAAATTGGCTAGCAGGACCATTTTTAAGGCGACTAGGCAGATTATTATACACTAAAATTTAAACATTGTCCAGATCTCTGATACAAATTGGACAGTGTTTTGGTTGTAATTGTTTTGTAACTGTAAATCAGGAACTTCTTTTTTTTTAATTTTTATTTAGAGTTATTCGAAGCTGGAATTTTATTGTTGTCGGGTTTGTAGTCTGTTTCAACTGTTTGAGGACCTGGAAACTACGATACTGAATAGCACTTACCACCAGGTCATCCATGTCTTAACAATTTTTGTACAGACAGCATCTCTTAGTAAGGTATTATTGCATTCCAACATCAAGACTAAGACCCGACCCTCACTTACCGCTAGCTCATCCATCTGCCGCAGCAGTTTCTCCATGTGTACAGGTAGCACCTTCCTCTTGGCTAGGTATTGTTCCATACTATCCATCCAAGCTGAAAGGTCCTGGTAGGTGAGCACCAGGTGACGCAGGCCCTTGCGGGAGTTGTCCAGGAGCTCGCCCACTTCCAGGCTGTGGTCTACTAAGGCCTGGTATCTGTTGAGGGATTGGAGATGGTTAGGTTTCAATATCAGACTATTTATCCACAAATAGCCCAGTAATAATCACGGGTCTAGTTTTTTTAATCTCATTGAATAACGAATTTGACCTGGGTGCTTATTACGGTTCTTTCATGACATGGTATGGTGTGTGCTAAATGGAGACAGCGCTATACCAACTCGATAGCGCTGTCTCTATTATATTCATTTATTAATGATATCATTTGAAGGTTTTGGGAACCGTAAAAGCCCTGCTGACCTGTTTCCATCAGGTGGCGTTTGCTCGTCTGCTTATAAACGTACAATTAAAAAAAAAATCTAAGGAGGAAATTTGAAGAATAGAAAACAATCTCTTCATCATCGATCGATCTTCTTCATCGTGTCGGGTAGTTAGTAACCGATGCCCACAAAATTGTATTCGGGACCCGCCCCCGATTCTAAATGTCCCTCGAAAGGAAGCTGTGCAGAGAAGGCGGCCTTAGCTTGGACACATACCTGTCAGTGGCAGCTTGCAGCCTGTCAGCCAAAGCCGCGGCTTCGTCGTCTCCGACCAGACCCATTAAGGTAGAAGCTGTCTCCGTTAGTTGCTTGAACGGAGGCTGTTTCGACAGAATGTCTTCGTGCAGAGCCTGTAGAGATAATAAACCAATAAATGCCATTAGTTTAAATACCATAATACCACTAATTTTTGTAAAAAAAATACGGATAAAGTATTTTTTCCAGGGACCGAAGACGGTTACCTGAATCCTATTTTGCTGTTACGGTAGAATTTACAATAAATATTCGAAAAAGGTTAAAAAAAAACATATCGTTTCCTGGGCCAGCGTCGAACTGCAGTCAGTTGGGTTCATAACTTGTCATCTGATTAAATAGACTGAGAATGTATGACGTTGGGTTCAACTGTCCGTGAGATCTTAGAAGATTCGGGTATCGGGTAAAATCGATCTCTTGACAAAATGGCGGCCGATCAAAAGATGGTGGACTAAGTCGAAATTTGAAAAATAAAAGCCCGCACACTGATTCCATGTCTAACGGCAGATACTGCAGGGGTGATTTTTTTTGGAGAACCAAAATTTCACCCGGAATTTTTAACTTGGTAGCTGGAGAGATACTAACCTTGTGCTCCCTGATCTTGAGCTGAATCTTCTCCTCATCAGTGGGCACCAATTGTAACGACTTTACTTTCCGCTCAGCGGTTCCCAGCCACTCCACTAGCGGTTGAAGCTGTTCCTCGAACTGCTTCGCCACCTGGTTCAACAACAGAAACATTTTAGCACAATTTTTCTCACAATAATATCTTTAGTAATCATTGCAGCTATTTTGAAATGGAATCGGAAATGTATTCCTCGGTTTTCTGGATTTCTATGTTTTGCTTCTGTTTCGAAATCGCAGCAGTGTGCTAAAATCTAAGCGTAAGTAAGCTAACATTGGATAACACTGAATAGTGCAGAGCTCTAACAACCAATGTATTCTAGGGGCACAAAGGCTTCCTATTTTCATAGCCTGCTCCAGGCCGAGCATCCTTGCTGAGACTAAGAGCATCAAACTTCTGCATCAGACCCTTGTCAGGTTCAGTCGCCTTGAAGGAAACCAGTTGTCAAGCTGGTCGAAGTTGGCAATGCCTAGGCAATGACAGTCAGATGTACCTCTTTGACCGTCAATGGACGATCATTAGACGGGGAAAAGTTCTAGTTAAATTGAATTTTAGAAAGACCCTTGAACTATACCTTCATAGCCTGTTCCAAGTCTAGCATCCTCTGCTGAGCCCCGTTGGTGAGAGCGTCGAACCTCTGCATCAGACCCTTGAGCTGCTTCTCGATGGATTTCCTCTCAGCAGGCTCGCATCCAGCAGCCACTTCGTTGCCCATAGCGAACAGTGAAGACATGGAGTTCTGACGGTCCATCAGCATTTTCTTGAGGAACTGCAGACGAAAATATTAATGAATAATTAATACATAACGATTTAGTGATACAAAATAACGCGAAATACTTTAATACCATATTTTATAATGCTTAATGTACCACGGGAAAAGAAATAGGCGGATGGGCGATTTGTTTTCTTTTTTCTTTTACTGGCTGTGGATGGGCGTTAAATGAAATAGTCCCGATATAACTTTAACTCTGTGTTCTTAGCCATTTCAGACAATAAATAGATTTTCAAAATCTTGGAGAATCTTTCATGTCTGATGAGATCTCAAGAACGATAATAGGTGGTTCGAGTTTGTACTCAAACGTTTACGACTCACCATTCCCACATCTGGAACCTTAAGGACATGATGAGGACAAGGAAAAAGTGATCTCCACAACGATAAGTCGGGGGTTTATTAAATTTTTAATTTAGTGTCATGTATCAGCTAACCACTTCTCTAACCCTAGAGCTTCAAACTTGTATCGAACCTATATCCTGCATCAGTGGAGCTGTCAGCCGGACACCTTACTTAGCTACTTCGGTAAACTGGGGCGGCTGAGCTGACAGCGCTGGAAAAATGCACTATACTCCTACTTATACGGAGTGAGTGTTGAAGAAGTTCCCCGTAGAAGAATAAGAATATTCTGACGCTACATACCTTCTGCTCTTGTAACTGAGCCTTCACGACCTTGTAGTCAGCTGAAGGCGGTTTCTGGTTGTTGACCATGTCTTCCGTGTCAGCCAGCCACTTCTCCAGACCGGCGAGAGCTTCTGCGAACTTGCCGGATTGTAGGAGACCCACGTCCAGACGGCGTTCGCGTTCGTTCATCTGTGGAAAGAGGGGATATTGTTACGTTTTCTTTATAAGGTCCAATGTTCATTAGAAGAATGGAGGTGCGGCGACTTTCTTTGATAACAATTTAAACTAAACCCCAAAGTCTTGAAAATACGGTACAAATTGCATGCACCCCATGCAATTTGTACCGTCGAGCGGCTGCAAAAGCGCGAAGCACGGAATACCGGTATTCGGTGCTGGGCATTACTCACTATTTTATAATGGCGTTCCTCTGGAGATCCAGGAGCCCTATGCACGAGGTCGGCTATCACGGGGTTTGGTGGGTAAAAATCCCACATAACCCGGTCTCTCCCCCAGGAGACCGAAAAAAGCAAAGAAAACGATCACAAGACACCAACCTTCTCCTTCAACGCATTCCACTTGTCGTTCATCTTCTCCAGATCCTTCTCCAACTGCTGCGTGGACACGCCCTGCAGGGCGGACCTGACCAGCCCTTGACCGATCTTGTTGCATTGCGCCACGTTGAGGCCTAAGGGCTCTAGGGTCCTTCGCTTGAGGTCCGCGAAGTCTTTCTGTTGGGAGCGGATCTGTTCCACTTCGGAGGAAACTGGTTTGAGGCTACGGACGTGTTCGGCGGCCTGAGGGGAATGAATGTTGGGGGTGATCATAATCATAATTTATTCATAAAATTAATTTTACATGTCTAATATTATTGAATTTGTGTTTTCATTTCAAATTATTTTTTATAGTTATAGAATTCGTCTATGTTGTAAAATGCACAGCCTAGCAACCACGTTTTTAATTTATTTTCAAAAGTAATTACACTATATGAATTTTGTATTTCATTGGGAATTTTATTGTAAATGATTGATCCTAAGGCGTACATACAAAATGTATTATAACTTCATACATAATGTAAATTTAAAGCTATCTTCATTAATGAATTACTACAAGCATCCACTGTGGACTAACTAATGGTATCCGAAGTGTCTCACCTCCTGAACATCGCCCATGACGGAGTCGTAAGCCTTGTAGAAAGCCTCCAGCTTGCTGAGCGTGTCGTCCAGGTCCTGTTCCTTGGAGCGCGCCCGTTCGTCCAGCTTGCCCAGTTGTTTTCGGAGACCTTCCACCTAGTTGAAAATTTTTAAGAAACTGGTTAATATTTCCAACGTTTACATGGTGTATTTTGCGTTTTTATAAACCAATTTAAATTTTCCTACCAAAACCCTCCAACTGTCATGGCGTGTCGAATGACGTCACGCCTTGCAAAACACGCTTTTGTAAAACCTGAGTCCATTGCAAAGATTTGTTGTAGTCGTCATATTATTAGAAAACTGTATGTCAATTAATGAATTATAATATTTTAATAGCACAAAATTACCGTGGTTCGGTAATATAATAATAAAAAATAAAAATAAACCGCTATGACAAAAAAAAAATTTTTTTTTCAAGGCGTGACGACGTCATGCGCTCTGTTTGGTGTTTAATGTCACGTGACCATTGACTTTATTTTTACGCTTTTATTTCTCAAAAATACTAAATAATCGTGTTAATTTTAATTGATTTTCGATATCATCAGACCAACATCATCATAATCATTTGACTAACTAACTAACTATATAACACAAAAATATATCAGGTTATTTTTTAATGTCAACTAAACCTATTATTGTTATTTTAAGTTACATTCGAAGTATGAATACGAGTGGTCTCTAGCCTTGACTGTGTCCACAGCTTATCCACTGTTCACTAAGAGGGACTTCTAGTCTAGTTGCGAGCAGGTTCTCTGTAGCCTTCATTGCCGTTCTCAAAATCATAGAATGACGTGCGAAGCGCTTTACTTTATTTATCCACTTTTTACCCCAAACTCACCTGGTGGTAAGTGATGATGAAATTAAAGACGGAGTTCTGGCTCTTCTATAAATACTGTCGGAATACATCAACGCCAAAGCAAAGATATTTAACGACAGACTTTATGTAGAAGGGTCGTCCCTATCCAGGTTGAAGGGGTCTACCACCAGCAAGTTTCTCGGGTTAGTCGCCCCGTACGCACTTGCCCAGTGCATTGGTAAGGATATTCTAAACCGTCCCATACACGGAAATAAATAGAGTCTCAGCAGCCCTCTCAGAGTCCCCGACCAGGTCATCGGCCTTCCCCAGACGCTTGTTTCAATCGATGTCATGCAGCTGTTCAGGTAAGAAGACTTCACAAGTGTGAAGTCTTCTTACCTGATCTCTAGTCTTAGCAGCATCAACAGCTTGTCTGCTGTCCACTAGAGTCTCAGCAGCCCTCTCAGTGTCCCAGACCAGGTCATTAGCCTTCGCCAGACATTTGTAGAAGAGAGTTATATTGTCCAGCTGTTACTTATGACGTCATCTTACCTGGTCTCTAGTCTTGGTTGCATCAACAGCGTGTCCGCTGTCCACTAGAGCCTCAGCAGCCCTCTCAGTGTCCCCGACCAGGTCATCGGCCTTCTCCAGACGTTTGTAGAAGCGACCGATGTCGTCCAGCTGTTGCTTGACGGTCTTGATGTCGCGGCCTGGAGGCTTCATGGCGTCCAGTTCTTTATCCAGATCGGAGAGGTCGTGGGAAAGGTTCCTGACTTTGTCCTGAAAGAGAAGTTCGTTATTAGAAGTGAAAATAAACGTGAGTTTTTCATTTAGGAGCGAATAAACATACTCCAATATAATCTGGTTGTGAATTACAAGTAAATACGATTTTTTTCAGTTACCTCGTTCACAAAATTCAGAAGTGGGACCAAATAAAAGGTGTATGCGGCGCAGTCTTCAATTCATTTGGTTGACTGCAATGCATTTGATTTTAGCTTCGGGATTTCAATCAAAAAGGGCACGGTAGTGGAGCTATTTATGATTTTACGAAATCGAATTAAGAATTTAATAAATGGTAAGCTATGACCTATTAAATGCAATTTATGCTGCATATCTACCTGGAACTGCTGCATAGCGGCCGCGGCTCCGGCCAGCCGGCCCTTAGCGTCGCTGGCCCTAGCCTCCAAGTCATCCACCCTGTCTCCCAAGGCCTGGGCTTGTTCTTCAAGAACATGCTTGGCTCTGGACGCGGTGTCGGGCCCGCTGCATTCCAATGCCATTGTTATGATGTCGTCTGCTGCCGAGTTGATGCTCTGTGGGGGAGGTGAACTGGTTAGTTGTATAGCAGCTAGGTGGGTCTGTAACACTAAGTTGGGTGAAAACTTTAATAGCGCGTTGTACAGCGACATCTGTTGGCGAGCTGAGAGAACACACACCTGCAGCGGCGCCCTGAGCGCGTGTATCTGGTCCGCCAGTCTGGCGACTGCCTCGGCGGCCTGAGTCGGCGGGGCTACCAATGCGTCTTGCAGCCTCTCCTCGCATCGCTGCAGCGGCGTCTCCACAGCTCGTACGCGCTCCGCGAATTCGCCTAGTTTGCGAGCGGTGGACTCGAGGAATTCCACTTGTTGGAGTACTTCTGTGAAAGGATAATGGAATGGTAAGATTAGATGAGCGTTGGTGGCGTAGTGGCTAGGAGTGGCTAGGACGCCGGATTCAAATGGTCCGGGTTCGAAACCATGCAATGTGATGTACCAATGGTTTTTCGGTTTTTCCGAAGATTTACTTGCATTTACAAATATGTATCAGAAATAAGCGATTCAAAGAAAACTTCACTTGATTACTTGCATTTACCGACTGCTATAACGGTAAAGGTAAATCATGAAGAAACATGCACAATGAGATAACCAGTGCGTGAAATGTGGAAGACAATGGCAAACCAGCTCAGTCCTCATTAAATCTGCCAAAAGTCGTTCAATGAGGTAGATAGAATGATCGCGACCCAAATCTTTGAGGAATACGAGTTAAACAGGCTTAGACCGACGGGGCAGCTGACGGTAAGCTGTCATCGTAGCCTAGAGCCCTGTGCAACACCAGAGGAAGAAGGATTCTCAACGTTTCTACTTCACTGTTTCCTTTTCTATCTTTTGTTTGTTGTTTTCTATCTTTTGTTTGTTGTTTTCTATCTTTTGTTTGTTGTTTTCTATTTGTACAATAAAGTGTATTTTACTTTACTTTTGTTTTGAATCGTGCCAAATCGTAACGCTGCGAGAAAACTCCGGACGGAATATTGAATGATTTTATTGTATTCTTGTATTCTGCTTTTTGTTTCAGATTTCAAATTCCCACATTTATTTGTCAAGAACAAATATTTTCTATTAGTAGTGGTAGATCCTGACGTGAAGGATCTCCTGGGGTGGTACCACCCTCTGTTGTGAAACAGAGATGCTTGCATTTCTGTGTTTCGGTTTGAAGGGTAAGAGAGCCAGCGTAATTTTCAGCACATGAGGCAATCCATCTTAGTCCTCAAGGTTAGCAGCGCATCAAAACCCTCTAATATTAATACAGTGAGGTGAGATGTCTATGGGCGACGGTGACCACTTACCATCAGGTGGTCAGTTTGCTCGTCTGCTCTCCTTATTTAATAAAAAAATAATTAAAAAATCACACACATGTACACATACTCTGCCTGCTCGAATCTATCACCTTTCTCTATCCCGATGGTTAGCAGGGAGTAAACTCGAAACGAGTTATGCTACACCATTTACACATATTTTATTTTTTCGTTTATTAAGTATTTTTTGTATTTTTTCTATGTGTGTAATAAAGATTATAATAATAATAAAAAGAACCTATTCTATCATTAAGATCTAGGGATGTTACGGTGTTACTCCGACTCCGAAAGGTCGGAACTTCCGACTGATTTTACACCGACTTCGACTCCGATAATTTTGAATCGGAGTTTATACCGAAGATTTGTGATGATTCTCAATTGAGATTATTCAATAGTGTATAGCTACATACAGCTACATAAAGGAATATGTTTTATTGCCGCAAACGTCAACATAAAAAAAATGGCCAGTTCAGCTATAAAAATTAAAAAACGGTTTAATATTTGAACTTCTTCTGAACATCTCTGTTCTACCCCCGCCTCCGACTCCGGTTCCGAATCCGGTTCCGGTAAAACCACCTCCGTAACATCCCTAAGTGTTTCTATCTATCTATCTATCTATCCTTAAAAGTGTTTCTATCTATCTATCTATCTATCTTATTAAGATCAACAATAACACTAACCGTTGTTGAGGCGGTCCCACCTCTCCTTCATGTTATCGAGCTGTTTCCTGACCAACTCTTGGTCCACGTCGCAGGCAGATATGAACGTCTCGCCCAGGGTCTTGTTGTTCTCGTACTCTCCGGACCTGATGGAAGAACAAATGTTAAGAGTGCGGTCCAAAACCAGTTGAAATTATTCACGTTGACAGCTGTACACGTTCCATTGCTTGTTTTGAATAAAAGTTTGATAAGTATTCAGCTGTTAACACGGTAATGGAACATGCACAGTTGTCAACGTGAATAATTTCAACTAGTTATGGAACGGTCTTTTAAAGAAGAAAGAGCAATAATAATTCTTCTTCTTGAGGTGTGGTTAGTGGCGATTTGTCAGAGTTGTTCAGATCAGGCCTACGCCTTTGAGAAGGTCTAACAACCGCTGTCGCACGGCAGAAAAGGACTGACAGATTAACGTGCTCTCCGAGGCAGAAAGAGGCTCAAATAAATGAGCGACTAACGGTCATACTGAATTTAGTAGATTTGAATTTCCGCTATACATGGCGTTACATGCTAAAATTAATGAAGGACGGATTTGTATGAAATGTCTACATTTTCCGGCTTGAGGCCTCTTGATTTACTGCACTTAACAATCTCACAAGAAAATAAAACGTTACTAAAATCTGTACTTATAAAAACTTAAGATTATATCACTGAGTTACCACAAACTATAAATAACCTGAGCTTGAGTAAACAGAAAAAATCTTTTAATGGTTAATATTTGCGGTTGTTGGTACTTGGTGAAACTTGTAGTACATGATTAGATTCAAATAATATACAGTTAAGATGTGTAAACGAAACCGGTCATAATTAATAAAATACAATAAAAATACCGTGAAAAATAAAATTAGATAAGCTAAGCCTCGAACAAACACATACAAATGAACACACCCTTTCACTCTCTTCTACACAAACACGCTCACACACATTTCCAATAAACACATCCATATACACACACACCAAAACTTATTTCTCCCTATAAGCATAATTTAAATAGGAAATGTTTAATTGGCAGTATGTTTTTAATGGACCTTTTTTAATTACTGTGGATTTTGTAATAAATAAATATAAAATTATTATTTTTTAAGTCTAACCAAGAAAATGTCTTGCTTGTGTTTATTTTATTTCTAAATTACCGCTCTTTTAAACAAAATAAGTTATTCACTGAGCGGCAGCCCAATAACTACTGCCAATTTATTCTATTTAATAATAATGAATGCAAACTTTCTACCTGTGATTCATTTGAGATTTATTCAAACTGTCCATCAGACTACGTTTTACTATCCATTTTATACATACTTATTGACTTATCTGACTTGCTAATTTTACTGATCTACTTTTGACATAGCTAACATAATCTGTTTGATAATGAAGTTATTTATTATTGAAAAATATGTTTTAATGATGCCTGTTTATTTTGGAAAGTCAAAAGTTGTTAGGTAATACGAGTAATAAGGAAGTTACTGTACATTCATTCTACGTTATGGATGGCAGCTGTCAATGCAGCTGTCAATCCCAAAAGGCGTTTTAAATTACCACTGAAATAGGGAATTTTGATTATAGTGGCAACATTGTACACCAATACCGCTGTCTTATTGGTCGTTACACTACGGTTTTATCTAGGGTATAGATAATCGAAAGTTTTACGGTACCTAGTCCCTCTAGTGCCAACATTACAGATAAAATTCGGAGTACCAAACTTATAGTTGGACACAGTTAAAAATCAATTATAACCTAAGTAATAAACATTTAATTTATTGATTTTTGAGTTTTCTTAGAATTTTAAACAACGTATTCGAACAGTTTCACAATAAAGTTAGAAACGGACTTCTTACCATGATTTGGGTTTGCTTTGAACTCCTGAAACGTGTTTCCGTTTCTAACATTGATAGTACAGAAACTCAGTATTTGGTTATCAAATAAATCTTACAGAAACTGATCGAGGACCACAATTGGGCAAAAAACACCAGCAGTCTGAAATGTGACACTACCGCGTGATGCTTTTTGAAAAAGGTCTACTGAAGTGAAATGTCGTTGCATCCTCCGCGGTAATTTTGAAGTGAGAATCAATCAGTGTAGAATCATTACACCCCATAAATAATAACAAACACTTGTAATGTCAGATTATTTTGCTTGCCAGAAAACCTTCGTTTATCTTGGATCTAACTTCGATATTCTCCAATACACAATTTTAAAACAGTATCACTCACCTCTTCCAGATGTCGTTTCTGATCAACTGCAGCTCTCGCAGCTGCTTCTCGACCTCCTTCTTGGAGAAGGCGGTGGCTGGTAGTTTGGCCAGCCGAGTCTCGGCGTCCGATAGCCACGGGACGAAGGATTCCTGCGCCTTGCTGTACTTTCGGCAGTGTTCCTGTATTGAGAAGATGAGGATTATGGTTGGCAAATAGGCTGACTTTCAAGATTACAAGTATCAGAAATAAAACACCACCGGTGGGACTTAAAATACAATACAGTCGATCGACCAGCGTAATTTAGCATCGCATTTAACGTTATAGGTGTGTTTATCTAAGTATAGATTACAAGGCAGTTTCAAATCCGCTTCTAACGCCAGCTGTGACTTCCGTGACTTCCAAGAGGTGAAAGTAAGTAAGTAAGTAATATGTTTATTTCACACACAGCAATGACCGTAACAGTTATAATTATAATAAAATAATTATGTAGTCAAAGGTAAACATATCTAAATCATGTCTGATGGTCTGCTGTTGTTGTGAAAAGGGCCTCAACTCAGTTTAGTCGTATATAATTAAAGAGAATCGTTTATCATTCTATGGAATTACCTACATGGAACGATATTCTTGGCAGTTTTAATGGGGTAGTTTGCCATTGCCTTCCTTATTTCACACACTGTTATCTCAGTGTGCAGGTTTCCTCACGATGTTTTCCTTGACCACTGCAGTCAGTAATGTACGGTCTTAAAAAATATTAGCTTGTCTGGAATCCCCTTGTGAAAGGAGAGGCCTATGCCCCAACAGTGGGGACGTTTCTAGGCTGATGAAATGATGATTAGATGGCAAGGTTTACCATAGCGGTCTGCAGCCGGGTCTGGCGGTCGACAGTCTCCCGCTTGAGCTTCTCCCACTGCGTCTGAATCCTGTCCAGGTCCTTACGCAGGTTCTGATGCGATGGCTTCTTCTCCATCTCACGACCTATACGAAAAAAATAACATAAATGGCGAATGAACCAGGGTTTTTAATGTTTTGTAATAGTAGAAGGCGCAGAGATTAAACAAAAGATATTTTTGCGTCAGGTCCCTGTACAGAGGCTTGTACTTGTTCAGCTGTTGTTGCTACTTGTTTCTGTCCGATACCTGCAACTAGTCTCAACTAGAACTAACCTTTGTCCAGCAACATGATGATTTCGTGCTCTCTCTGCGTGAGGTCTCTGTACAGAGGCTCGTGTTTCTCCAACTGTTGCTGCAACTTGTTTCTGTCAGCTGACACTTGCAACCGTCCCGGCAACGCGCCCAGTTCTGACTGCAGCCAGCCGAGCGTTCGGGCGACGTTTTCTTCGAGGTTGCGGCCGTCCCTAGTAACAAAAATAGATGGTAAAACATGGTAGGGTAGCGCTATGGTGATTCAACCAACCCCTCCCACCTCGATACTATTAAACTGATCTTGCCCTCTCAGCAAAGTCAACTTAATTATTTTTGCTGAAAGATTCTTGTGCCGCTTCTTTTTTTTCAGCTACAGCACCTTATGAAGCGGTGGTAGAGTGAAACATGACGTTGTAAAAATGTACTTTAAGGGACTTACTTACAATAAAAAAGTTTGATTTGATTTGATTTTCTATAATAATTGTAGAACAAGCATTTATTGCATTAGATAATTCATTAACGACGATTGTCCGTGAGCTCTTAAGAGGGAATTCGGGTATCGGGTAAAAACGGTCTCTCTCTCTGTGTGTCTTACTACCAGTCTTAGTTCATTCGCGTATCGCTATCAATAACCGAATTCTTGAGACCCGAAGCCCTTTCTAAAAACTCATGGACTATATATTTGCACCTAACAATAATAATGGTATATGGCGCCCAAACGTGGACACTCACGGCAGGGCCGGTCCGAAAGTTCAAAGTCGCCTAACGAGCTATGGAGAGTGCTATGTTCGGTATCTCTATGACGGATAGACTTAGAAATGAAGTCATTCGTCACAGAACGCGAATTACCAACACAGCTCATATGATTAGAAAGTTGAAGTGGCAATGGGCTGGCCATGTCTGTCGCAGCACCGACAACCGTTGGGGGAGACGAGTTCTGTAATGGCGACCGCGGACAAGAAAGCGAAGTGCGGCCCTCTGGTAAACCGACGACCTGAAGAAGGTTGCTGGCGATGGTTGGATGAGAAAGGCGGAGGACTGAGTAATGTGGCGCGCCCTGGGAGAGGCCTATGTCCAGCAGTGGACAAACACGGACTGGTAGATAGATAGATAGAACAACAATAAATCATCATTTCAAAATCTGCTCCGACTCCAGCTTCCCCTTAATGTATAAGACGTTATACTCACTTCAAAGCGGCTTCTATCTCCGCCTTCCTATGGTCCAGTTTCCTCTGCAGGTTGTCGTATTGTCTGACGACTGCTGCCAGCTTGCTCTGGATGTCCTGTCTCGAAGCTGGGTCTGACAGTACGGTCGCTAAGGCCGCGCCGGCGGATTCCAGGTCAGCCAGGAGAGGGCGTTGACCTTCCAATTGACGTTCTAGGTTCTGTTGGGTAAGGAAATGTATAAGTACACGCTCACGGTATTCCTTTACGCGCCGGACCACTTCCCTGGCCAGGGTCGTCGTGGAGGGACCTTCGCGGTACGCGTATTGTCGAGCTGTCAGTGCGTCAGTCGCAGAAATAATATTGAACACCTACTTACCAACTTCCCTTTAACTAGTACCTGCCTATAAAATACAACAATAACTGTGACCATGTGAACCGCACTCACCGCACCTCTCCCTCACACCAGACACACAACTCGCCACTCGTACACCGCACAACACACACACACACACACGTAAACATTATGCGACGCATTTCTCTCATTCATAATACCTACATTTGTTTTCTACCTAAGATATATTACATAATGTTAAGTAACATAATGAAAATTTATAATTGGCAAATGCTATAGTAATATTTTATTCTTTTTATAAGGTCAAAAAAAAGCTGTAAATTTAAAAAATAAATAAAATAAAATAAAAAAGTACTCTATGAGACGAGTGCTTAAGCCGTTCTCGAAAACTTTGGCTATTATGGTGATTATCGAAACCGGCCTATATCCATCGATATCCTCTCGTTTCCCTTTGCCTTTGGAAAAAGTGGAGAAATCTTGCTTCTTTTTAAAGGTTCCTTCCCTGAGACATTTTTTATGTGATTTTATTACAATACATCAAACAAACACACCCCCTTACACACCCTCACACACCCGCCTTTAACCACATATTGTAATTCTATTTCTATTTCTTCTATATATTTAGTGCTATTTAATTAAAATTCATTTTGAGTTATTGTGTAATTGGCGTTATAACTTTTTAAGACAACTATTGTTATAATTGTTTTGCTGTACAATAACCTGTAATAAAATAAAATTAAATAAATAAAATCACAGCATAAACACATTAAACAATATACTTATATTAAAAGAGAGTGATTAAATAGAGAGAAAACGGTAAAGGGCACGTATCAAGAATACAGAAAAAGAGGTGTAATGGATATAGAATTAAATAATAATAATCTATTAAATAGCTCAGCTGGGTCTGAACCCATACCTCGATCTTCCTAAGCTGTTCATCGGGCTCCTTCTCGAGAGCCACGTCGTCCAGCTTGTCCGAGATTGTTTGCAGCGCGTCTCGCAGGCGCGTCAGCCCGGCGTCGAACTCGCGGGATGTATCTGCGGCGGCGCCTAAGCTCTCTGCGCGTTGTTCCAGTCTGGGGGGAAAAGGTACATTGAACCATATTCTTTTTGTATGAGGTGAGCAGACGGGCCATCTGATGGTATTATGATGGTTTATAATAGGGGGTATAACCCAGCGGCACTTCGACCCTTGAGGATCTTTTGTGCCAACCCCATTTTACACACTGGTCATCTCAGTGTGCAGGTTCCTTCACCGTCAGAGCAGTCGGTATATGTACGTAAGTCTTTGAAAAATACGAAAAGCTCATTGGTACATGGCATTGCACGGTTTTGAACTCGGACCTCCTCCCATGGGAGCACGGTATCCTAGCCACTGTGCCACCGACGCTCTTAATCTGATGGTAAGTGGTCAATATCGTCCATAAATATCTCACTTAACTTTAATGTTATTAGCTTTTTTTCGATACGCTGCTGACTTTGAGGTCTGGATGCAGTGCCTTACGTGCCGGTAATTACGCTGGATTTTATAGTTGGCTGTATCATACGCGGTCAGTACGACGAGCGCGTAGGCATACGTTACGAGTCTATTACGTCATCGCGCATGCTACGAACGATTTGCCTGTGCGGCCCCGCTACGACTTCCGTCTCCATTACCTGTTCCTCCGCTGTGTTGTTCTTTACACTACAACATTACTACGCAATGGATACCGAGGATGTGAAGCTAGCATTATAGTAATTCCGGTGGGTAGTGTTTCCGAACTGTGTTCCCCGAAACCTACAACCTTGGGATCTTCAAGGCCAGAGTGAATAGACATTTACTGAACCCGCATGCTCCATCGTCGACCTCATCGTCGTTTACTATTAGGCGAGATCGGAGTAAGCCGCTCCAGGACTCCTGAGGCCACCTCATCTAGTTAAGCCAGGCTGCGGATCCTAGAATACTCACTTGTTGAGCAGGTCGTTCCACCGGTCCTGTAGGTCCTTGACCTTCTGCCGCAGCTTGCCGGCTTCAGGCGAGCGAGGATCGAGCCGCTCCAGTACTCCTGATGCCACCTCCTCCAGGTGCGCCAGTTGGGGTTGCTGACTGCGGAACTCTTCGCGGAGGACTTGCACCTGGGGGGAAATTATTTGTTGAAATAAAGAACACTAAATTGACCGACAGGAATGTAACAAAGTTGCCATGTTGCGGAATTTTGTGTGTTCTATTTTTTTACAGCGATCTCCATAACCAGTGATACCCTCTGGACAGGTCTAATACATCCCTGGTCGGGCTTTAGTTATGTAATGCGGGCCCAGTGCTGATTAGTGGATTTCACACGCCTTCAGAAAATTATTCCTCAGACATGTAAGTTTCCTCACGATGGTTTCCTTTACCGTTAGAGCAGTCGGTAAATTTTAAATATTCAAAAAAATTCGAATACTCATTGGTACATGGCATTGCATGGTACAGACAGCGCCGTCTTAAACTAGGCTGGGGCCCTTGGGCACACAAGAATTTGAGGCCCTTTTTGAAAGTAAAGAAAGCGAATTGGAATGTAAAAAAAGAAAAACACTTACATTTTTTACTAAGTACCTATGAACCCATTTATAGGTAATCAAATACAGCATAGGTTTTTTGGTTACAATTACATTAGCGGTTTCTTTCGCGATTTCTGTTGAGCAAAATCTTCTATTATATCCTTGAAGTCAATTTTTTGAAGGATATCACTTTCTATGCACATAATTGACAAATTACTCAGTCGTAAAATAGGTATTGCGTTCGGAAATATTATTAATTAGGACAGTAGGAAAAGTCGCAGTCATCGATAATATAATGGCGTAGTATATGATATGCCTTGTAAATCTAACCTTCTGATAAGATTCCTGATTTGTGAAAAAAGTGTAATGTGCCCGACAAAAATGTTTTGAGAATAAATGTGTGAGAGAAATTGTGGATCCTTCGGGGCCCCCCGAGAATGGGGGCCCTGGGCACGGGCCCCGTGTGCCCTTATGGTGAAGACGGTATTGGGTACAGAGAGTGGACATATATGGAAATGGTCAAATCCAGAAACAGTCACAATCAGAAGTAGTCTTAACAAGAAGTGGTCGAATCCAGAAAAGGTCATACGAAGAAGTGGTCATCTTAAGAAATGGACGCCGACCGTCAAAACGTTTTGAACCCGGACCTCCCGCATAGGAGCCCGGCGTCCTAGCCATCAACGCTGATTTCTTTTTAGGATATGCCTATGCCCAAAAGTGGGCAAATAAGGTCGTCAGTTGGAAACCATTTTACCTGTTGGACTTGGGTCTGAACCATCCTGGAGTCAGACGAGATGGGTCCTAACGCGGTCATCATGCGGTCCTTGGCACCGAGCCACTGCGACAGGTTGCTGTGTGTGTCGTGGAAGTCTTTCATCTCTTCCATAAGCCGGATCCTGGGAAATAAGGAAGATTGTAAGCAAGGATTTCGAAATTCAGCAAGTAGATTGCTCGGTACAGATATGCCTTATTGGTAAAACCCGTGGCTAGCTGTCAGTGGTTATGTCATTATTCTAGAGGAGAGGGCGCTATTAGTCCGATTTCTGTGATTGTAAGTAATTCTACCAAGATTCTTTGAAAGAAATCATTCCAGACCACTTACATATGCATTGTTTTATAATAAGTTATTCCATCGCTATACCATCGCTTCGTAAAGTGTTATTGCTGAAATTAAACAAGTCAATGGAAAGTAATTCTTCCTTTATAATGTCAGCCGTGTTTTACAACTGACTGCTCCTGGTCAGAAATATTTGAACAATCACAATAAATCAGTATCTTCTTTTGTGTTAAATACAAAGAAGATTCAGTGATGAAACGTATGTACGTACGTACATTACATGTATTACATGACATTGTTCAGTTTTTTATTTTATTTTTTATTATTAAATGTTTTCATGTGTGTTATTGCTATGTAATGTAATAAAAAAAATTACATTACGTGTAATTGATGATAGGAATAAAAAAAATGAATTACAATTATGCACAAATCTGCTTTATCTTGATACAAACAAAGTCACGTTAAAGACGGAACTGAGTGGCTAACATGACCGGTAGTTAATGACATTTGAATGAGTGCGAGTGAGATATCAAACACAGAAGTGTAACTGGCTATTGGAGAAGAATCTGATGCTTACTTGTCCTTGAAAGCGTCGTGTAGGGCCTTCCATCTTGAAGCAACATCTTCCATTTCAGCATGAAGCCTGTCGGAGCCTTGTACACCTTGCTTACGTTTCAGCAGCTCGCGGACCTGAACAAGAAGAACTATCCTATAATCTGTGTTTTAGAATCTAGATTTGAGAGGTACCTAATCCAAGGGTTAGTAGTTATCTCGCTTGTGGCGACGCACGACGCGCGCCACTACGATACAGTAACTACTCACATCGGCGTAGAACGCGCTATCGAAATTTTCCTAGGACTTCGTATATATACGAGTTCCAAACATCCATAGTTGGACCAGCACATCTGGTCACCAGGCACAACAACTCGCCTGGTGGAAGATCTTCCCTTTTCCCTTTCATACAACTGACATTACGTCATCCATTGGATCGTACCTACACGCTCAAAGAAACAGCATCCCATTCATCTTGGGCCTTGCTTGAGTAACCAGCTTCACGAATACAATTTCAGACAGTTTTTAGTTGACATGTAGGCTAGGACTTCAAAGGCCGCCGGTTCTGTTCGCTGCAGCCAATCACAAAACGCTGATTTCAAATGGGGGAGGCCGAATCGTATGTGATTGGATGCAGTGATCCGAACCGGAATGGAACCGGCCTCCTGAAGTCCCAGGTTTTATTTTTCAGTTTCAGTTTTATTTTGTTATTCGTCTATAAGTTTCATTTGGAATTTACATGAAAAAGTATTATATGAGAATATTGGCAACCTATACTGAAATCTCATTGAAATGTCACGATAATTCAAATCCCATACATCGCTATGGTTTGCCATATTTAAATTATACTCTTTAAAATCACTGTTATTTCAGTTTCTTATGTGTGCGTTCTGATTAAAAACTTCTTATCTTTCTTTTTTCTTTATTTGAATGAATGAATGAATACTCTTTATTTCACAAAATTAGTGTGATACAGTGCGTACAAAACGATTAATACCATCTAGGCGATCTTATCGCTTAACGCGATCTCTTCCAGACAATCTTTTGGTACTACACCAAAAGATTGTCTGGAAGAGATCGCGCACTAATTTTCTGCAATATTTTGGTAGAAAAAGGTAGGTTGTGCACCGTTTACATATATATAATATACACAAACAAATAAATATATTTATATATACTTTTTTATATATTTTTTCTATATTTTCCTACCTGAGTCTTGGTGGAGTCTAGGATGCTCTGTTTCTCATACATCTCCTCGAGGACGGCGCGGGCTTGTTTGATGGTCTTATCGGCTTCTTCCTTCGTGCTTGGCACTGACTCCTTGGGCAGCAGTCTTTGGACCTGATGAAGAATAATACATCGGTGATGAAAATGAAAATTGAACACGTTAGAGGAAGCGGAAAACAGTCAGTAAGTGTAAATTAACTTGTTGTTTTAACGAAAAATTATTTAATTTAAAATAAATTTGGACGTTTGTCTACCCAACCCAATTATTGAGTATTTACGTGAAAAATATTTTATTTAAAATTACATAACTCATCCGATTAGGTCTGGCGACTATCTTATCTTATGATAGGAGACCGGGAATAACCCAGCGGCACTTCGACCCTTTTTTTTTTCGTACTGATAATTGCTGTTGGTCCTAATGACCTTTACAGCTTCACCGGGTTTTTTGGGGCGAGCGCTAAATGCGCTCCAGCCTAGAGGAGGACTTAAAAACTACTATAAGAAGCGACTGCCTAAGGGCACCCAGGTGGGTACGGACCTCGGCTTAGGACGTCGCTGGGGAGGGAGGGGTCGGGGAGAAGCGGCCTGGAATGCGCCGATAGCGCGTGTAAGCGCCAAAAGCGGGTCGCCGCCCGCGCCGGCGCGGGCGGTATGTAGGTGCTGTGTGTGAACTACTATCGGGTGGGGGGCACTTCGACCCTTGATGATCTTTTGTGCCTACCCCATTGTACACACTGGTCATCCCAGTGTGCAGGTTTCCTCACGATGTTTTCCTTCACCGTTAGAGCAGTCGGTAAATGTACTTAAGTCTTCGAAAAATACGAAAAACTCATTGGTACATGGCACTGCACGGTATCGAATCCGGACATGGGAGTCCGGTGTCCTAGCCACTGTGCTACCGATGCTCAGGTCTGGCGAGTGAGTGAGAGAAAAATTTTTTTTACACTTAATTAGAATAAAAACAAATATAAAACGAAAAACTAATATAATAGTTATTCAATTTGGACGTGTATCCTCAGTGACCCCTGTGAGTTGACTATCACAACACTAACCTTGTCCAAGAAAGTGTTAAGCGCCCGGAAGCTGTCGAGATGCTTCCTGATCTCCTCGCGAATGGAGTCCAGCTCCGACTGGCGGTCCGACAGCTTGGTGCCGAGCAGGCTGTAGCGGTTGTTGATTTCTGACAGCTGTTGTTGGACTGGTGATAGCTCTGTAATGAAATTATAGTGCGTGAGTTTTAGAAAGGCTTGAGACTTCGGTTACTGAAAATGAAAACTAAAAAAAGTTTATTTGAGTACAATACAAATATAATACAATACATAATAATAATATAATACATAGATAATATACATACATACATATATAATATAATACATAGTACATTTTTACGTCATTTATTTTTTTACTCTACCATCATTTCGTAAGGTGCTATAGCTCAAAGGAAAGAAGCGGCGCCAAGAAGCTTTCAGCACCATATCCGTGTTTCTAGTAAGATTAACCTAAATATTGAACAACAGTTTTCAAATTGCAATAGCATCGATTTCGGTGCGGCCAACAAACCTAAAATAAAAAAATCTACGTATTTTTACTCTGTGCTCACCGTTCGTTGACGTCAGTTGTGAATTCCTTAATTATCTAATTAAACCATGTTTAAAGTTACTTCGGAAAAGTAATTCCGTAAAAAGTTCCGCGAAGTTAATTTTCTGATTTTTAGGTTAGATTGCCATTCCGATTTTCAAACGAGAGACAGACATTTTTTCCGTTGAAGAAAAGACTTCTAATGTTCAAATCGACAAATTGTTGGCAAGAGAGAACTATAATACGTGGAAATTCGCAGTCCAGACATATTTGAAGCATGAAGATCTATGGGAATGCCAATTAGATATCTGTAATACTGAATAACTGCTTGAGAACAACCAGTCGAAATATTTTTTTAAATTTTTAGTAAAGATGCACTTCTTACACAAGACCACATACCTTCAAGATGGAAGCCATCCTGGCTGGAGCGGCGAGACGAGAAGCCGCTGGAGGTGGAGTGGGTCGACCCGGGACTGACCAGCCCGTGTCCTTTGGTGGGAGACGGTGAACGGCCGTCCAGAGAACGAACTGCAAAAAATAATGGCGGTATTATTAAGTAAAGCTTCGGCATGTTTTGAGTCATCAGGCTCTTAAGCTGCGGCCCTATTTCACGAAGCAACAACCCTTATAATGACAAATATAAAATGGCAACATTAGCG
The DNA here is from genome assembly GCA_947369225.1 of Hofmannophila pseudospretella. Lineage (NCBI taxonomy): Eukaryota > Metazoa > Arthropoda > Insecta > Lepidoptera > Oecophoridae > Hofmannophila > Hofmannophila pseudospretella. The sequence goes on along the minus strand of OX376332.1, from coordinate 8,797,855 downwards.
TTGTTTTATTTCATCGTCATCATTAGCCTATTAATGTCCCCACTGTAGGGACGCAGGCCTCCCCTTGCACGATCCACCGAGCGGGCCCAGTGCTGATTGGTGGATTTCACACGCCTTCGGAAACTTTTAATTTCCTCAAACATGCAGGTTTCCTCACGATGTTTTCCTTCACCGTTAGAACAGCCGGTAAATGTACGTAAGTCTTGGAAAGATCCGTTTTATTTGGGAATTTCTGTGTCGATATTTTTGTGTTGACTTATTCTGTTCGGTCCGGTTCTCAGAATCGCCTTCACGATTCTCCTGAAACCCGAAGGTTTCCTTCACCAATACTGTGAGATGACTTACTAGGCGTCTGTCGCTTGGTGGGGCTGTAGACTTGCCGTTTCCTGTGCGGGCTGTCCGCGCGGTCGCCGCGAGTGAGCGCTTCGTAGATAGCGCCCGCCTCGTTCACCTAACAAACAAATAGCATTGTTACAAAGCCTTTCGAAAGACAAAGACAAGTGTATTTTACTTTACTTTACAAAGAGCATTGCCACTAATTGTCTATTGTCTACGGCAACAGGCTGAGGCAGTCCCCTTTTCCCGGTGCTGCACACCACCTTCATCAAACTTAATTCATCATCATCATCATCAGCCCATGTGGTCCCACTGCAGGGTATAAACCTCCTCTCTTTTGTGCCACCCTATACGATCCTGTGCTAGTCGCATCCAAATCTTCGATGCGACTTTATTAGCTAGGGAAATGTGTCCAACTGGTTGTACTGTATCAAGAATTCTTATTCCCCTTGGACCAACTAATTAATGTACATTAATGAAAAATGATTGAAATGACAAACTGATTGATACATAATAAAACGAGGACCAGTTTAAAAAGATTACCTTATCGATAGTGATGGAGAAGTCCCTATACTCCTTGGCTAGCGGCCGGAGCTCGTCCTGCTGCGTCTTCACGACGTCCAGGTCAACAGCCACCGGCTGCAGGCGGCCCACGCGGTTCTCCATTGTTTGGAGCCATTCCAACACCTGGGGAAATAATCGGTCAGTGAAATAGAAATACATAGAATGAATAGAACTTATATGGTCAGCGAATAGAAATTGATCGTCGATCAGCTAAAAGAACTTACAACAGGAAAATTACCAGGATCGGTCAATAGTTGATGAATTATTCAGTCAGCAAAACGAACAGAAATTAATAGGACAGCGAATAGAACTTTATCGGTCAACGATGAGAACTTAATCGGTCAGTATTACAACTTCATCGGTCAGCGAATAGAACTCGATCGGTTAGCGAATAGAAACTGATAGTCGATCAGTTAAAAGAAATTAGAACAGCAAAAAGATCAGGTCACCAGATTACGAAGCCAACAATCGTTGTAATTAAAGTCTAAATCCCCATAACAAAAAAGCTTTAAAGTAGCCATTTTAGACTTGTAAATACAAGGATGATTGCTTCATGAAATAGTAATAATGACTATTTCGTCAGCGAATAGAACTTAATCTGCCAGCGAATATAATTTAATCGGTCAACAAATAGAATTTAATCGGGCAGTGAATAGAAAGCGAATAGAAAACGGTCGGTTAATAGAAGAAACTGCACTCACTTGCACCCTGAGGGTCTCGTACTGGTTAAGTTGGTCGGCTCGCTGCCTGGACAACTTCTGTTTCTCTTCCAGCGCGGTGTTGAAGTCGCGCCATTGGTTCTCAAGAGCCTGGGAACATCACATGAATGGTAAGCTCAAAGATCTACGCATTGAATGGCAGAATACCAATGTCTGGTTTTTAATTTTAAATCGTAAAGCAGGCACTAATGAAATCCACTTCTCTGTTTTCGACCTCAACATCGAAAGATCCCCAAGATCGAAGTGTCGCTGGGACTGTCAACATCCCCAACTCAATTATCTTCTCTCAATTGACTTTGACCTCTATCATTGAAATCTAGTGCGGGGTTGCGTAAATAAATAAAAAAGTATGGTTAGTAGTTCGGTCGCCCGACGGTGGGTCGGACGCCCAAGTCACCGCCGCGATGAAGTGGAGAAGGATCTGTGAGCTTCAGGCACCTGACTGGCTCTAGACTGTGCAGGAGAGAGTGATGACGCTCTTTGGTGTCGGAAGCCAAGATCCACTTGATGGTAACAAACACGGTTTACCTTCAGTCTGTCCCGGACGACGTGGGTGTCAGTCACGTCCTTCTTAGCAAGTAGTTGCTTGCCGTTGCGTAGGCATTCGTCAAGAAGCGGCATTTGCTTGTCCCTGCAATATGAAACACATGTTTGAAAAACATAAACAACAAAGTAAATTCTGACCAGGAATACAATAAAAGTAAAAAAACAATTTAAAAAAATCACAAAAAAAAAACATTGTTACAATAAAAGTAGTCTAAACTGTCCTAAATTAAAGGTTGGCTGGAAGAGATCCCCATGGGATAAGCCCGTCTTTGTACATATTTTAATGTTTTTTTATTTATTTTTTGTGTATTTTTTTGTGTGCAATAAAGAGACCTCAAACAAACAAACAATAAGGTTGTCTCACTGGTACTTTTATAATCTGCGTTGTGGATATTGGTATAAAAAATAAATAATTAATTCATATAAAATTCCGCAATTTGGTGCATTCTGTTATATTCTTGGCCGAGCTTTATCAATGTTGTGGTGGGCGAGATTTCTTAGTAATCATTTATATATATATCTATAGGTAAACTTCAATAGCGCGTTGTAGAATTAATTTTAAATGTGCTAGATCAGACGGTCGTGTCCTTAGGTTCTCAGCGGACATCCTCGTATGACTAAGAACGGCTTGTTGGCTAAATTCAGCCAGTTCTACTTATACTTAGGAATACTTCAATAGTACGTTGTAGAACTCACCTAAAGTGGGCTAAGTCAGACAGGCGTGCCCTCAGCTCCTCAGCGGGCATCCTGGCCAGGTCCCGGGCATCAGATTGCTCCAGCAGTTGGCTGTGGGCTGAATCCAGACGAGCGGCTTGTTGGCTGAATTGAGCCAACTCTACCGATACTTCGTCGAGTAATTGACCGCGCTTGATGGAACGCTCCAGGAGTTTCTCGTATCTGTGTGGAAGAGAGAGATGTAATTAAGAATAAGAATAAGTTTAATTGTGCGGTAAGATTACAAAGGATTCATAGTCCATACACCAGTAGGAACTTAGGCTCAATTTACATTGCCGCGGAATGGAATGGAAGCGAATTTTCGCAACGTAATTGTACATAGCATAATGAACTTTATGTCAATTGTGTAACATACAAACTAAATACGAGCCAAAAAAGAGGTCGCGCGTCTTTCGGGTAATCCTCGCGCATTCTCGAGAATTCCCCTAGCGGTAAAGCGTATCGACTATGAATCCTTTGTAATCTTGCCTTTATTCGACATTTTAATACCGCCATTCAGGACTCACCTAGCATAGATATTCTCAATTCTGACTAGATTCTTCGCGATCCTAGCGTTAAACGAGTTCAGCATAGCCTAAAACGGGGCTTAATCGTGTTGGTATTTATTTTAAGTAAACTAGATTGCAGTTACCTTTGTTCGACGTTTCAATACCGCGATGCAGGACTCACCTAGCATATATATCCTCGGCTCTCTGCTCCAGTTTCTTTGCGATCCTAGCGTTGGACGGGTTGAGCGTGGCCTCCCGCGCACTGCTCACAAGTTTAGCGAGCGTGGGTCGGCGAGCCTCCACCTCGTTGTGGGAGATGCGGTGCTCGCGAACTTGCTCGTCGAGCCGCTCGCGGATTAGGGAGGCGGGCTTGAATTGGTTCCTGTGGAAAAAGGGAATGGTTGTTTAAAAAAAACGAACGGTGAAATCTAGCATCGCTTCACTCGTATTTCCTCACTTTTCTAAAACAGACTGCTATGAAAGCTTGATCGCAAATATAAAACCTTCGCCATATTGGAAAGTTAAATGAATCTATTTTTTTTTTAATGCGACCTAATAATACAGGTCATAAAAGTGCCAGTGGTGTCCTCGTGACAAAAGAAGGAGAAGAACGGTGGAGAAGGATCTATGAGAGCTTCAGGCGCCTGACTGGCTCGAGACAGCAGGAGATAGAGCGATGGCGCTCATTGGTATAGGAGGACAATATTCGAGTTGCGGGTTTCCTGGAAGAAATCTCTTTTAGAGATAAGTTCACCCTTTGTACAATGTCTCATTTTAATTGTTTTATTAAGTCTATTGTTGTACAAGTGTAAATAAATAAATAAATTTAAAAAAATCACTTCTAGTCGCTGCGACAGCGGAGTAAGTATCTACCAAGAGTCAGATGATGATGCAGGATCATTACTCACTTGAAGACATTCTCGGCCTGCCCCAGCCAGTGCGCCTGCGTTTCCGCAGCATCCTGAAGCCCCTGGCATTGCAGCAGGGCGGCCTCAAGCTCCGCACACCGAGAGCCAACTGCCCCGGACAGGTCTTTGTACCGGGCCGTCAGGTCTATGACGGGAACTTCCAGTTGCCGGATCTCGGATGGTGTGAGGTTGCCTTCCAGGGATTTGACTAGTTGGTCGCAAGCCTGTGGTGGGAACATTGTGGTTAATATCAGTATATAGCACTCTGTAGTATTACTGCGTAATAGTAAGTTATTTTGTGAACGTCGGTGGCACAGTGGTTAGAACACCGGTCTCCCATGCGGAGGTCCGAGTTCGAAACCGTGCACCGCGTGCAAAATGGGGTGGCACAAAAGATCCTCAAGGGTCGAAGTGCCGCTGGGTTATTCCCGGCCCCCTATCATAAGATAAGATACCACCTCGCGAAATGAACCTTTTTTTAAATTCTAGATACATATGTATTATATAAATGATGGTAGACAAGACACGGGATTGTTACCATGGTTTGGGGTTTTAAGCTCCCGTTATTTCGGCACGATTATACGCCATGGTCGCAGGTAGACTGACGCAGAGTCATTTTACACACTGATCATGGTCTGCAGGTTTCCTCACGATGTTTTCCTTCACCGTTAGAGCAGTCGGTAAGTTTTCGAAAAATACGAAAAACTCATTGGTACATGGCACTGCAAGGTTTCGAACCCGGACCTCCCGCATGGGAGTCCGGTGCCTTAGCCACTGTGCCACGCTCTTCGGGAGATGGTAATGTCCAATAACATTTTCAACACAGACTTACATCCTTAGCATTGTCGATGAGGCGTCCTTGCGAAAGGATCTCATTGTGCAAGGTCTTGGCTTTGGACAGCTGCGACTCCACGGCCCGGGGCTCGCCTCCCACCTGCTCGGACAGCACCGACCGGACTTGCGGTTCAATCTGCGAACATAAAAAAATCTAGTTAAGAACATTAAAAGAAAAAGAAATACTGGTCACGACACAATGGGAGTAGAGAAGCAAACGATCCACGCTACAGTCTCTCTAGTTTTATATTAGGTTTCAAATTATTGTCAAGTAGTTTTGTCAGGTTCTTGAGGATTTAGACCCAGCATTCATTAGAAGAGTGGAGGTGTAGCGACTGTCTGTAAAACATAGGCAAGCCTGGGATTCCGCTTGAGATTCAAAATCCAAAATCCAAATGACATTAACTACATTACATGTATTACTTGACACTGTTCAGTTTTTTATTTTTTATTTTATTTTTATTATTATGATTTATTATTTAAATAATTAACAATGATATTTTTTAAATGTAGTTATTAATTCAAATGTTTTTTTTTATTGCAATGAAATGTAATCATTTTTATTTTTTCTTGGCGTGTAATTCATATTATGAATAAAAAAATTGAATTTGAATCGCACGCCATTTAAACCGTATTTTAAAGACGTTAAGGTTTAGTTTACATTGTTATCAAAATAAGTCGCTGTGCCTCCACTCCGATATGCCTTAATCGAAGTGCATCATGCACTGGTGATTAATCCTTCCCGCCATTGGAATCCTAGACTTCTAATGGCCAGAAGTGTTCTGGAAGTCTAGAATTTCGAGATTAGATTAGAGAGTTTGATAGGCGAAAACAGTACGGGAGTATAGAAGACACTTTACGGGTTAAGCTGGGCTCTCTTACTTTTCAAATCGGAACACAGCAAACACAGTAAGCGTTGTTGTTTTCTGGCTAAAGTAGCCTTAAAAATACGCATCGTCACTTACTACCAGGTGAGATTGGAGTCAAATGCAAGTTTAATCGTAAAAAAATAATACCTCCTTCATCCACCGGTGCGCTCTATCCAAAGCATCATGGTACTGCTTCGTAACATCAGCAGCTCCTCTCAACCTCTCCTGCAGTCTTTGAGCTCTGGCCGCCAGGTCGGAGTGGCGTCTTCTGGCCAGGGCGGCCGCTTCCCTGACGGCGCTCTCTGGCGGGGGAGGGACGTGCGACAGGCGGGACGGGAGGGATGTGCGGTACTCGTTGAGGATTGTGAGGAATTCCTGTTGAGACAAATGTTTGTTAAAATAACTATGGCTTAGAAAAAAAACAATGGCCGCCTTTGTACATATCGTGTTATTATTCCTGTACTTTTTACTTTTCCTGATTTTGTGTACAATAAAGTGTTTCTATCTATCTATCTATAAATGGTAGTCTATGAGCTCTTAGGAGATTCGGGTATCAGGTAAAACCAGACCCTGTCTACTACCGTCTTAGAAAACAATAACCGAAGTCTTTAAATTCGAAGCCCTTTCTAAAAATACTGTACAATTAAATGCAAGACAGAGAGAGATGGCTCTTTGACTCTTTAGTATCGAAGGCCAAGATCCACTTCGGGTCGGTGCGCCATCGGAGTAAGTAAGTTCGCCTTCACAGAAAGGTATAAGTATGAAATACGTCATTATCATGTACCCATATGTTTGTGGCGACACACGACACGCGCGCCACTACGTAGAACGCGCTATCGAATTTTCCTGGGACTTCGTATATATACGAGTTCCAAACATCCATAGTTGGACCAGGACATCTGGTCACCAGGCACAACACCCCGCCTGGTGGAAGATCTTCCCTTTTCCCTTTCGTACAACTGACATTACGTCATCCATGTCCTCCCATAGCGCGTTCTTACATCTTCATGGCAGTAGACCAGGGGGTTTCAACCCGCCCCCGCCCCTTAGAAATTCATAATTCCTGCTCCATCCTTCGCCATCCGAAACCTTGGATCCATTCACTAAGATTACCAAAGTCACTGGTGCTATTATACCTTGCTCTCATCGACGAACTTCTGCGCGGCCATGGTGATGAACCTCAGGTCCGCTTGATGCGCGATGACGTCGGACACGAACTCGCGCACGTCCTCGCTCTGACCCGGCAGGTTCTTCAGTTTGGACACCGCTGACTCCTTGTCCTCGAGAGTACGGTAAGCGCCTTCCATCCAGGCGTTGAAGGTGTTCAGTTCGTTGCTGGAAAGGTGGATGGTTGTTTAATATATGGGGTTTCAATATAGTGCTGGATAAATCCGATTTCGGTGGATAATATGTTATAGGCCAAACCTGATTTTTGCCTAGACCAAACTAATTCTTCCTATACGCGATAGGATTAACTGGTAGAGCCTAGGCCGAACTAGATCCTAGTCTGAATACGAACTCTCCAGAATAAATGGTATGACCTAGCTTTAACTAATTTCATCTAGTCTAAACTATATTGCAGGCAAGTATTGTTTCTTTTAGGGTTCCGTTCCATATCGTTTAACAACTACCTGACAAAGGGTAATAATTACTCTACCCGGTTCTGAAACACAACGTGGATAATTCATGTTGTTGTGTTTCGGAACTGACACTTAGGGTAATATTTCAACTGTCAGGTGAAAGTTTATACCCTGGAAAAATCAGAGTTATTTCTGTCACTGTCAGAATGTTAATAGTAGGTAGGGAATTATATATTAGGTTAGTTAATATTAGTGATTTAAAATGTGTTGATGTGTGTGTGTGACGCTGACGCGTACTCACTGCGTGTACTACTATACTATACTATATTTATAAAAGGGAGCAATAAGTCCGCCGATAAACTGCTAAGCAGTTTGGCGGTATACACTTATATATTACTGTACTGTGTAAAAGTTGAATAAAAAAAATGACAGTTATGTATGCGTTGACATTTGATTTATTAACGTTGACAAGTTTGTGGCCCTTCCAAAACTTTTTTGTTTAACTACGCATAAACCTAGTTCCAAAACGTTCACTTTTCCCGAGAATAAATGTGGGAACGTACCTTAGGTATTTACTTAATTATTTGTCTAACTATTTTGTCAGTTGTCACACCACTTTATAACCATTGTAAACTTACGTGAACTTCCCGAGCTCGTCCCTAGCCGCAGCTAACCGCCTCAGCATCTTGTCACACCGCTCGGTGCATCTATCACACCGCTGTTTCAACTGCCTCACTCCTCGCTCCAATGCTGCGACCTCATGAGGAGCCAGCACGTCTCCTCCTGACACCAGGAGTTGCTTGGCTTGATCAGCGCATGAGGATACTTGGCGCTGGTGACTTTCTAAGTCATCTTTGATAAGCTGCAAGAAAATAAAAAAGTATTTTAAGTGAACAATAAACAAGAGGAGCAGGTCGTCCAGCAGCTAGATGGGCGGATGACATCACCAAAGTCGCACCGAAGACCTGGATGCGACTAGCACAGGATCGTATAGGGTGGCACAAAAGAGAGGGGACTTATAGCCTGTAGTGGGACGACATGGGCTGATGATGATGAAGTGAACAATTTGTTTGATATTTTTCCTCGACTGTTTTTTTTATTGTATGTGGAGAGCAGACGAGAAAACGGGCCATCTGATGGTAAGTGGTCACCGTCTTCCATAGGTATGTAACCTCCCAGTAATGTTATTAGAGGGATTTGGGGACTTGACCGAGTGCTACGCTGGCTCTCTTACCCTTCAAACCGAAACAGAGCCTGTGCAGAATCAGCCTGGTGTGGTACCACCATACAGCACAACCTTTATCACATACCATCAGGTGGCCCGTTTGATCATCTGCTCTCCTTATTTTTATTTTTTTAATAGCCTATAGACTGTCCCACTGCTGGGCAAAGGCCTCCCCCTTCTCCTTTCCATTTTTCTCCTCCTCTCTCCTTATACAATAATAAAATTAAATTAGGCAATGCTTGTGACAGAGGAAGATTCTGGGACCAGCCAAGAAGGAAGACGGAGGGTGGAGGATGAGAAAGAATAGGGAGATGGAAGAGATGGTGAACGAGCCGAACATCATAGGAGAAACGAAAGCAGCTCGACTCCGATGGCTCGGACACGTCACTAGGATGAGGGAGGATCGGGCAGTTAAACGAGCGTATGTGGGACGCCCTAATGGACGACGTCCGGTCGGACGTCACAGATACCGCTGGCGCGATGAAGTGGAGAAGGATCTGCGGGAGCTCCGGGCGCCTGACTGGCTCGAGACTGCGCAAGAGAGAGAGCGATGGCGCTCTTTGGTATCGGAGGCCAAGATCCACTTCGGATTGCTGCGCCAGCGGAGTAAGTAAGGCAATGCTTATGGGGTGCAGCCATGTTTTTCCCCCTTTGCTTTACCGCTATTAAGACGTCAAGATACGTCATTTACTAATTAGTGGGTAACATAGATATATTTTAGGTACGTTACCTTGAGAATATTGATCTGGTTTCGCAGTTCATCTATATCCTCCTTCACGGCCTCCTGGTTGGCGAGCCTCTCCTCCACCACGGCGATCCATTCCAGCAACTTCGATAGAGTCTCATCGCAAAGTCTGTACTTCTCTTCGACTGCTTGCTAAATATTGGAATAAAAACATTAGTCTATGGCTCGAAGAATCCAATCCGTTGAAGTCTTATAACTCTTACAATACCAAGCTGACTGTGGATAATGAGCGTTTGTGCCGATAGTCGGCGTAAAGTGGAGCTTGTCGGCTAAAGCCTCATTGGTCGGCTGTTTTTTTTTTACATCTAAACACACGTTTGTCCTCAATCTCATGGCAGAAGAAGAAAGGCATAGGAACTGCCTAGTTCGGAGGTCAGCGTTTATTGTTACCTTTTGCTCACTAATTTTATTTAGTTTAATATAACATATGCTTTAGTTCTTACTACAAATAAACTTATTCAACAGTACGCAAATTAAACCATGTTTACGTCAGCACAAGGGTACGTCATCAAACGTAACACTCGTATGATGACGTATTCTTGTGCCGACGTGAACATCGTGCAATCCGTCTAGTCGTTTTGCCTGGTGAACAATGAGCCGTCTTCTTGTGTCAGGTCGATGATGGAGCATACGGTAGGCCCGCCTAAGTGATTATTCGCTCTAGCTTTGGAGATAATTCAATATCTGAATTCTAAGTATAGTCGGCACACTTCAGATCGGCATTGGGGGAGCCTTAAGGCTTCAACGGATAATAAGGGCGTATTTACAAAGCTCTCTGAGCTTGTAACTGTGCATTCAACTACTGAGCATTTACAATGCATCTATCTACTCAGTGCTGTCAGCCTTTACAGACGACATTGTATTCTACAGACATAACAGATAACATGTGCTTTTAAGATGCAATAATTTAACTCTAAACATTGTAATTTGACATTCACATATTTACAAACACGAAGACTAAATGGTGGAGAACTTAGGGTGTTTTTAACTTCATGCGGTTTTTACCGCACTCAGTCTGATTACGGAGTAAAACCGCATAAAAGAGGTATTGAAAAACATGCAAAAGAATAATATATCCACCAAAAACCTGTAAAACAAGCTAAGGACAACACAAGACTACGCAAAGATAGAAGCAAAGATCCTGATAATAAAACAAAGAAGGACAAAGGCAACAACGAGAAACAGCCAATATACAGAACAGCATGGAGATGACAACACAACCAGTCCTTACAAGTTGCGTAGACACAGAACATAGAACTAAAGAAACATGCAGAAAGCGGTGGCATGCAAGCAGTGATAGCATAGTCAAACAAAGAAAAAAAACAAGGTTCAAAATCAATCAGTATTAATTTTTTATCTGTGTTTGACTTTGCATAAACAGTACGCATTTGCGTAATGGTATCAACATCTTCAAATATGTTTAATATTAATAACGGTTTGATTAGAGTTAATTGTTAAGTTAAAGTAGGTATAAAAAGTTAAGAATACCTTCAATGGAAATCTGAAACTTTGAAAGAATTGTTTGTTGAACAGTATTATGAAAATTAAAGAAAGTATATTAAATCGCATCGAAAATACTTCGTAAGTACAAAATATCTTAAATTTGGCGAATTTACAATTTAATAAAAATAACAATTCTGAGACCTTACTTCATTTTATTGATATCAAAATCAAGTTTAAACCAGGTATCATTTATAAAGAATCGCGTCAAATAAACATTGATGAAATAAAGTCCCAAGTAGACGTTCATTTAAAATAAAGTCCCAAGTAGACGTTCATTTAAAATAAAGTCCCAAGTAGACGTTCATTTAAAATAAAGTCCCAAGTAGACGTTCATTTAAAATAAAGTCCCAAGTAGACGTTCATTTAAAATAAAGTCCCAAGTAGACGTTCATTTAAAATAAAGTCCCAAGTAGACGTTCATTTAAAATAAGACCAAAATGAATAAATACTACCTTCCGCATTTGTGTGTGAAGAAAATGTTTTACCATATCATGATATTGTGAATGTTTGCGTCGCGAGTGTCCGCCATTACATCACAATAGCATAGAGCTGATCATGCATTCCAAAACATGTGAGCACAGGTTCCGAGGAATGAGTATGTCAGGACTTCAAAAAATTCAATTTTAAATGATAAAAACAAGCCAGCAGTCAATCGCTGGCTTTTTCAAATGGAGAAAGCAAACAAAAGGAAGCAAAGGCCGATTCAACGACCAAGTTCGTCTTAGCACAATGATATGAGTTAGGTATTTGGCGAGACGGTGATGTTTCTCAAAATCGTCGTTAATATGATCCCTCACAGGCAAGCATTCACGATTTAGCTCAAAAGGGTTCTTAGCATCGCAGGCAACGGCTGGAAATAAAAAACAACATACATCGAGCCTTAATACAATGTGGTAGTAAGCACACTTTTGATTGTACAACTGGTAGCTTTCCTTAGGTCATAATCGGTGAAATAATTCTGGATGTTTCAGTGAAAATGAGTTCATGTGTTTTCGGTGTCATAAACAGCCATCACAAATGCGTTTATTATGATACTAAAATTGAGATAAACGATTTTATACTCAATACTACTCGTAATTCTGACCGCTCACGCTCTGATGCGGAATACAGAGAAAATTCTCAAGACACTAAAAACGCACTTATTTAAGGAAAGCAGACAGTTGTATGAACTAACCTAAACTTAAGCATCTAAACGAAATAAAGGAAAAGATGTATTTTATTGTTTACCAACTACTTAAAGCTTACTGCTTTTGCCTAAATAGTGTAGAAGCTAACAACTGCGATATAAAAAATTTACAGACGCTGCGTTTTGTGCTACTACTACTATTATAATAGAAACTATATCTTGTAAAGTAATAATTTCGATTATAGATCTTGTAATGTAGGTATGAATAGAATGGGTTACGATTAGTGTAATGCCACTTCAAAAAAAAACTAGTGACGTCACCAAAGGGAAAATAACCCTCGACACTGCAAGTCTTGTGGGTGTCGTGCCATGCCAATGGTTTAAGCCAAACGCTTAAGTTAAAAGACACCGTCTAAGAATGGAAATAGGAAATAAGCACACCTTTCGCATGATAGAGGCACAATATAAAAGCAGTAGAAGAATTTTAAACTTACCCTAGTTTCTGCTGGCAGTAGATAACCCTTTTTAAGAGCTTTTACCAAGTCAAGACTGATGCCTTTCTTCGGATCTATGGCCAGTCTGCCTTGAACGGGATCGATGAGTTTCTGTTCGATAGCTTGAACCAATGGCCAAATCTTTCCTGTCTCTGGTTCTTTGACGACAGTGCTAGACGGATCTACAATTCCTTGCCTGATCGCTTCACCTAGGTTTAGTCTCTTTCTATCTATGACGCTGGTTGTTATGAACGGATCATTCAGAGCTCCGGTAGTTGGATTATAAATACCGAAGTTCAATGTCTCTATCAGACTGAAGCTCTTCTTAGGAGTCATGAGCAATCCACTTTCAATTGCAGCGGTTAGAGTATTGAGTTTAGAGGTTTCTGTGTCTAAAATATTGCCCTTTTCAGCGTCCATGAGGCCTTTGCGGAATGCCTCTGGAAGTTTCACTAATCTCTTCTTGAGATTATCTTTTATTAGCGCTGTGTCCGGATCAATATAGCCTAATATGGCAGCGTCTTTGATGGTTAACACTTCTTTGGATTGTGGATCAGTAAACCGAGCGGAGGCTACGTTCAAGTGACCGTTTTCAATCGCTTCCTCAAACGTTAGAGGTTCGCGGACGTACACGATCAAACCGTTTTCAAAGACGAAGCATAGCGTTCGCGAACGCTGTGTATCAAATGTACCTTTAGCATTTTTATCGATGATACCCTCAGTTATACCTAATTTTAATGGAATGTATTTATTCTTATGAGGATCTTTGATTAAAGCCGTTTCGGGGTCGATAAATTCGTATTTAATAGCTTCATCTAAGGTGAATTCTCTAAGGACTGGTTCCTTTGAAGCAGCTGTTTCTGGTACGTATCGTTTGGTTACGGTTTGAGATGTGATAGGTAGATAGACGGTGACAAGAAGTCCTTTATCAAAAGCAATGTCTAAGCTGTAAGTTTTCTTAGCTTTAGTATCTAGAACCCTACCTTTAGTAACGTCAACGTCACCCTGTTGAATAGCGAGAGGCAGGGGTCTGTACTTGTTCGCGAAACTATCTTTAACTGCAGTCGATTCAGGATTTAATAAATTAGTTTCAATAGCTTTGTTAATATCGATAAACTCATTGGTGCTAGGATCAACAATCTTGCCGTTGTCTGCCCTAAAAAGACCGTTTTTAATTATCTCTTCGAGACTCAAATTCTTCTTGCTGGTCACAATAAGACCGCGTTGTTTAGCATCTAACAAACTGATATGGTTACCGTTGGGTAAAACATAAACGCTCTTAGTGTCATTAACAATGCCGCTTTGAATCGCTTCAGCTAATTTGATGTATTTGCTTGTCGGAATGTGTTTGACAAGGGAAGTTTCTGGATTAATAAGATCTTCAGCTATCGCGGTTTTCAGAGAAATCTTTCTTTCAGTAACAGGGTGTATAAAAATTAGCTCAGTTACATCGTACATGTGCATTACTAAGGCCTCATACAGAGTGAATCCTGCGCTTTCAATGTCAACTATTAGACCCAAACTCATAGCTTCAGAAAGGGTTATTTGTACATCAGAGCCTGGTTCATGGAATTTTCCGCTTCTCCTATCAATAATTTCACTACGGAAGCATTCAGATAACGTTAGGGGTTTCTCAGATTTCTTATCGAAATAGCAAAGGTATTTCGGACTGATGATAGACCTTCTGAGCGCCTCATGAAGGGTGATCTTTCGGTTCGTAGCAGGGTCAATGATTTTACCTGTACTATCATCGTATAACCCTTGATGTAATGCTCTCTGCAGACTTATTGGTGCTTTACTGTCTACTAACAAACCAATTTCGAAGGCTTTACGAAGACTGATTTCTTCATTATCATTATTAATATTTCTAATTTTACCTGATCTGTCATCAATAACACCAGTCTCGATAGATTCCGGTAATGTGATCTTATCCCATTTACCTAAGCGGTTATCTTGAATGTGAACGGAATGAGGGTCGATAATATTCATTTGGATTGCTTCCGCAAGAGTGTATTTCTTACCACTTTGCGGATCTAGGAATAGTCCAGTGATTTCATTGTAAACTCCCTTTTCAATGGCTTCTACAAGTGATAGAGGCTTACGGACCTCAACAAGAATACCTCTTTCAAAAGCTTCGCGGAAATCTATTTTGTCGTCTCCTAACACGATCGTGCCTGTTCTACCATCTACAATTCCCTTGTCAACTGCGAATTCAAACGGAATAACCTTACCACCTACATGGACTAAGGTAGATTGCGGATCTAACATACGTTTCCGGATAGCTCTATCAGTTGGTACTTTTTCCTTACTTTGAGGATGAGAGAACTTTCCAGTTTTAGGATCGTAAAAGCCTTTGAATACGGCTTCGGGTAAACTGAGTTTTCGTTTAGCCGGTACTATCAAACCACGCTCTGATGCATCTGTGAGTGATATTTTGTCTCCATGAATTGGGTCCCTAACCTTTCCTTCCTTCGAATCGATTATTCCTACTTTAATCGCGACAGCCAGTGTGATGATTTCTCCAGTTACTGAATTCCTGATAGATAAAGCTTCAGGGTTGATATTTCCGACTTTAATTGCATCTTCAAGGGTCATTGTAACATTATTGATAGTCAAAAGACCTGTTTCAGGGTCATAAATACCCTGAACTAAGCCTTCTTGTAAGGTCCAAGGTTTCTTGTCGCTGAGTAAGTAACCTTTTTCGCTTGCTTCTTTGAGGTCGCAAGCCGGTGATGTAATAGTACCCCGTTCTAAGTTTAGGAGACCTGATTTGACTGCTTGGTCGAAAGGTATAACAGCCTCAGATTTGTCGTCTTTAATTTTGACATCAGAAGCATCTACAAGTTTATCCTTGATTGCTTTGCTTAGCGTTATAGTTTCACCTGTCTTCGGATTCAAAACTTTACCTGAATCAGGAGAGTAGTAACCTAATTCAATGACATCAAATAAGGAGAAAGTTATATCTTTCGTTGCAACTAGACCCTTTTTCAGTGCATCATCTAATGGAATGTCTCTACCAGTCTTTCTATCCTTGATTTTGCCGGTTTCAGGGTTAATGAGTTTTGTATCAAGAGCTTCAGACAGGGGTACGAATTTTTCTAATGCCGTATCTTTAATTTCAGATATCGTTGGATGTACAATGTTCCTATCAACCGCGTCACCTACACTAACAAGTTGATCCGTCACATTATCTTTTATTTTTCCTGACTTGGGTTCGTACATATCGTTTATAATAACCGCTTCGATAGATATCGGTCTTCTAGTAACAGTAATCAATCCACGTTGAATGGCTACGGATATTTCAATTATTTCATGTGTTTCGACTATTGTAATGACACCTTCATGAATTTCTACGATACCACTCTCAAGAGCATCTGACAGAGGGATGTTTTCGTTCGTACGCGGTACTCTTATTAATAAAGATTCATGGTCAATAAGACCTTTCTCGACAGCAGTGCCAATAGGTACTAATGCACCAGTGTTTTTGTCTTTAATTTCGCCGGTCTTGGGGTTATATAAGCCTTGTTCTAAAGCCGATTCTATGGATAACTGTTCAGGAATAGAAACGTCTTCAGGCCGTTCAACTATCCAACTTAGCTGGACGCATTCGAAGAAAGATACACGTTTACCTGTTTTTGGATTAACCATATGTCCTGTCGTCTTGTCAATGATGGGTCTCGCGATTGCCTCATTGAAGGAAATGTAATTATCGGACTTAGAACCCAAATCTTTTACTAAAATTGTTTCCGGATCGAAAATATGCAGAGCGTATACGAGTTCTTCAAAAGTAATTTTAGCCCTGGTTTCGGGATTCAAAAAAGTCTGTTTCTCAATATCGTATACTCCTATTTCAGCAAGGTCTTCCGGAGTAAGCTTTTGAGAAATAGCAACGAAATACTTAGGCTTGGATTCTTTCACAATGACAAGATATTTAGACACAATATCAACAGGAGTGAATCTACTGATTTGCTCTTGTTCTAACGAGTCCTGAACGGTCAAAGGAGATTCAACTCCGTTTATGATGATCCTGCATACTTTAGGTTCAATTTTACCTTGCGCAATTGCTTCTATCAGTGGTACGTCTTCATAAAGTACTTTTACGTGTTCTGATTTCACTTTAGTAACATTTTGTTCTGTGATTTCATCGATGTCCCTGACAGGCTGACGTTCAGCATCTATTAGCATGGCAGAAATAGTCTTACCATCAGGTCCAACCGACTGCTTAGATACTTCAATGCCTATTACCTTATGTTCGATAGTTGTTGTAATACTCTCCGACACCACCGGTTTATATTGAGTAGTTTCTGTAATAATTATCTCGTCTGGGCGAGTTATAGTAGTTGAGTACACTACATCTTCTATTAGTTTCGATTCTTTAGGTCTACCAGTAATAGGTAAGGCATCTGGTTTATTTGAAACAACATGCCCTGTCTCTGGTAATGCTTCTTCCGCTGTTTGTACTTTAATAACCTCTTCAAACTTCTTGTATGTATTAGGGTCGACAAGTCCTCGTTCTCGTGCCTTGTCCAAAGGAATTTTTTCACCTGTTTTTGGATCCACAACCACAGCACTTTTAACAACTTCGATTACCTTCGCTGCTGCTAAAATAGGAGCACCGATAACTGCCACAAGTCCAAATTTAGCAGCATCAGCGAAACTAATCTTTTTGCCAGATTTGTCTTTGACTTCACCTGTTTTCTTGTCAACAACTCCTTTGGCAAGTGCTTCTTTGAGGCTTAATTGCTTTCCTGATTTAGGATCTGTAACTTGGACTACATCAGGTGGTACTACTCCTTTTTCAACAGCTTCTAAGATGTCACCTGATACTCCAGATGTAGATGATATTACAACTGAAGTGTTTGGATCATAAATTACACCTGGTGCCACTTCAACAGGTTTGGAAGGCTCTTCATGTCTGTCAGCTGTTCCTGGAGACTTTTGTTTTGGTGCTATATCAGCCTTTTTAATGTTAGGTGTTTCTTTGACGCGTTCAGGAATATTAGGAGCTCCGCTAGTAGGTGTTTTTTCTTTCGATGATGGTGTTACCTTTACTTTCTCTGCTTTACCAGGTTTCCGCAACTGTTGCTCATCTACAGAATCTGGAGACGTTCTGTCGACTCTAACTGGATGCAATGCAATATCATCTACCTGATCAGATGAATCTGTGTATTCCACTGTATAATTATCAACAGTAACTTCACTAATATCTTGAGGTCCACTGATTTCTTCAGTAACCATGTGATAAGATGTAGATTCATTCTGAGTAATTTCGACAGTTGTTACTTTTGAGGCCTTTGAAGTAATTACTGTACTAGTATGTTCTGTAACATATTCGGTCGGTTCTGATTTGGAAACAATGGTTTTAACAATTCTAGTAATTTCTTCACCTTCTGGCGTGGTGTGTCGGTATTCTTCTTCAATAATTTTAGGTTTACCATCTTTACTTGAACTTGGTTCCATTTCTTTGAGTTTCGAACTGGACACATCTTCAAATGTAGAAGTGCTTTTAGCTTGCTGTGGGAGTACTTCTTCCTCAGTAACAGTATATTCAGCTCCTGATTTAGTTGTCGTGGTAGTAACCACAGTACTGGTTTGTTCGGTACCATATTCCATAGGTTCTCTTTTTAATACAGATGTTGTTATTATAGTTGTAACTTCTTCACCTTCTGGTGTTGTCTGGCGGAATTCTTGAATAACTGGTTTTTCTTCTGTGACCTTCTGTTTACTCCCAGTTTCGGGGTCAATTTCTCTCTCTTTTGGTATAGACTGAGTAGTATCAGGTTCGTGTCTAGTTGGTGTTACTCGAGGATCTTGTGAAGATACCGTTTCTGTAATGATTGTTTTCTTTTCTTGAATGATAGTTTTACTCTCAAGGGGTTCCTTCTTAGGGGGCATATCTTCCTCTAATACCTGCTGAGGTTGTCTTATTTCCTTCACAGGTGATTTAGTTCTGGAAACTTTAGGATCCTGTTTTTTTACTGTTTTACTTTCCAGTATCGGTTTACTGTCTATAGGCTTCGAGATTTCTTCCCTCGAAACGGAATGAATCTTTGGTTCATCATATTTTAGAGATTTTGATTTATCTCTTTCTGATATAATTGTTTCGATAGTTTTACTATCTGAATGTTTGACAGGCACTTCTTTGGATTTATCGTGAGGCTTCGGAACATCATCCCGTAGTTTTTCTTCTTTTTTAGCTGGTTTAGTAGCTACTTCGGGTGCCTTGAGTTTAGGTTTTGTATCTACCTTTTCCCTGACCTCAGTAATTTCATATTTTGTAGTTTTTTCTGGAGCAACAATCCGGCTAGGTGTTTCAGAAGCTGCAGCTTTTTCTTGTTTAGATTTCATTAATTTGCTTGTTACCGTTTTAACGCCATGTACGGCAGCAACGCCAGCTAATACTGGAGCAGCAACTACAGCAATGAGACCCATTTTTGCAGCATTTTTGATATCAATACTTTTACCAGTTTTAGGTTCTTTCAACTTGCCAGTCTTTTTATCAATAAGTCCTGTTTTCACAGCTTCCTTTAGTGTTACCGGTTTACCGGCTTCCACGTTGTATATTACAGATTCTGGGTTGATGATCTTTTTATCTAGGGCCTCTTTGAGAGTAACAACTTTATTAGGTGATTTTGGATCTCGGAACTTTTGAGTTTTCTCGTCAAATAGGAGATCAAATGCTTCGTTAAGGTCAAGCATTTCTACATTCTTACCGATAGGAGTTGCTTTGCCTGTTTCCGTAGCAATTTCTGTCGTCAATATTCCAGTATTAACAGCTTCGAAGATAGACAGTGTTTCTCCAGTATTAGGATGAGTGAATGTACCCTCTTTGATATTAATATAACCAAGGTTGAGAGCGTTTTCGAAAGTTATATTAGTATCACAAGTAATAAATTGTTCTTTGCTTGTTTGTTCATCCCTAACGATGCCTTTCTGACGAGCTTCATCCATTGAAATAATTTCTCCTGTGCTTGTGTTTCGTATTTCATTTGCGCTGACTAATTCGTAATCCGCTAAGAACTCAATCATTTTCGTTGTGATTGTATGTTGTGATGTGAAGGTTTCTGTGGTACTAGTCACTACTCCACTGGCTTGCATATCAGTTATCGGTTTAATTGCTAACAAACCATGTTCCATAGCTTTATCTACTGGAATAACTTCCTTTGTTTTTGGATCAGTAAACGTACCTTCTTTAAGATTAACTGCATTTTTATCTAATGCTTCCTCCAGAGTTATTGTTTCTGATGATTGTGGATAAGGAATAGCCATGATCAGATCCTTCTTAATGGCTTCTCCTATGGGGATGGTTTCTCCAGTAAGTGGATGTTTTATTTCTCCTGTAGTTGGATTAATAACTTTCTGATTTATCGCAACTGCTAACGTCATAGCAGCAGGTGGAATTTCTTTACTTGATTTAACAGTTTCTGCTTCAGGAAAAACTTGTGCATTTACGGCAGAGATCAAGTTAAGAGGGCCATCAACAGTTTTTACCACATTTTTATCATTATCTACGATGTTTCGTTCTATGGCCTCTGCAAGCGTTACATTCTTTCCAGGCGCAATAGCGATAGTCGAAAGAGGATCAACAATGTCACAAATTATTGCTTCTCTTATAGTCAACAAACTGCCGGTCTCCGGGTGTATTATTTTTCCGGTAGTTGGATCTAAAAGCCCTTGCTCCAAAATTTCTGGAATGGAAAGACTTTTAGCTAGAGGAATCAAGATTTCATCCTGACCTTTTCCGTCTAAAATACCTCTAATTAACGCTTCTTTTATATTAATTACATCCCCATGAACTGGATCCACAATTTTACCTTTATTCTCATCTATTAGGCCTTTTTCGATCGCCTTTTCAAGACTGATAGGAGTCCCCTGCTCATCCTTATAAGTTTTAATCGCTTCAAGAACCTTTGCTGTTTCTGGGTCAGTTAAGCCTTTCTCGACGGCATCTAAAGGAAGAACTACTCGTTTCCTCAGTTTTTGCAAGACAATTGGTTTGGTTTCAATGACGTGAGTGTCAATCACACGCTCTTTTGCCACATTGACTTTGTATTTTGGTTTTTCAACAAACCGAGATTTTGTGATTTGGATTACATCAGAAGGATGTATCATTTTTGGTTTCTCGGCTGGGATTTTGTCGATTACTTTCCTATTATCGGCTGAAAGGCTATTCTGGATTGTTTCCACTGTTATGAAACCTTCAGACACAGCAGCACCAACAGACACTGGTTTAGTGGTCACTTGTGAATATGTCACCTTACTAGTGCCAGGTATTCCTTTTTCTTGTTGGACAAAGTCACTTTCTGGTGTCTTGTCTCTGATAGATTCTTCATACTTCTTATAAGTGATTGGATCGACTAGTCCCCTTTCGTAAGCTACCTCCATAGGCAATTTCTCACCAGTTCTGGGGTCTACTACCATTGTACTTTTGACAACTTGAATAACTTTAGAGGCACCTACTAAAGGAGCCCCTACAACTGCAAGAAGTCCTACTTTAGCCGCGTCGGCGAGAGAAAATTTTCTTCCAGTCTTGTCTTTATATTCACCCGTACGTTTATCTACTATGCCCTTATCTAACGCCTGTTTTAAAGTAATTTGTTTACCCGTTTGTGGCTCTATGACCTTTACAGAACTCGACGGAACTACACCACGGTCTACAGCTTCTAAAATGTTTTCAGATACGCCTGAAGTTGTAGATATGACTAACGCTGTCGCAGGATCATAAATGATTCCATGCGTCACCTGCAGCGGCTCTAAAGCCGACTGTTCCTCAGAGACTACCTCATGAGGCGTTTGAATTTCTGATATTTCTATTTTATCTGGCACTCCGGCTACCGATGTAATCGTTTTTACTATTTGGGAAGACGTGGAAGTGGACATTTGTACAAAAAATATATATTTACGTTCTATCGCGTCTTTCATAGTTAGCTTTCCAGTAAGAAGTTTGTAATGACCTGTTTTATCAATAATATGATACTCTAGCGCTCTATCTAGGGGCATTTCTTTTTTACTTACAGGGTCGATTATATTAGCAGAGTTTGGATTTATGATGTTAAGTCTAAAAGCCTCCTCGAGGTCAATAACCCTGTCTGTACCGGGGATCATAAATGTGCCTGTAACGGGGTCAAAGAGATTCTGTTGTATAGCTTCCTTTAGTGTCCAACCACCACGTGGTATCTCAATTGTATTTTTCTTTATCGTCAGGGATGAGACTGAAGGTTCTGTGACAACAGATTTCGTGGTCACAGTTCTTATTTCCTTCATCAAGTCTTCGCGTTGTTGACTCGTTTCCCGGGTAACGTAGTCAGGACTCTTGACAGTTTCTGGCCTAGTATCACGTTGCACTTTACCTTCGGGACTAGGCAAGTCTTTAATAAACGACTTCTTAGTAATTTTAAGTTCTACTACTTGACCTGGTATTAAATCTTTCTTGCTGAAGCGGTCGGGAATGTGTACGACGCGCGGTTCATTCTTGTCTACACCGAGTAAACCTTCGTCTAAGGCTTGCTGTATCGGAAATACAGTACCTGTATTAGGGTCTGTGAATATCTGAGTGGTTTCATCAATAAGACCTCGCTTTACAGCTTCGGCAAAAGTAATAATAGTTTCAGATCTTTGAGAAGCGTTTGTATTTGTCACTGTCACGTACCTTTTAACTGTCTTCGTAACAGTTTGTAAAGTAAGGGTGATATTTAAAAGAGAATTTAATAAAGCAGCGCCTTCGGGTGTTATCATATTGATTTCAACAGCTTTGTTGAATGGAATAGGTCTCTTTGTCGTTGAGTCGAGTAAATGACCTGTTTTAGGGTCTAAAATGTTTTTGAAGACCGCGTCTAATACGGAAAGTTCTTTACTGTTCTCATAGATACCTACTTTACGATTGAACATTTCTAAAACCTCGGGGCGCACAATTGAAACTTTAGTGCAGTCTTCTAAGTAGACAAAATCTCCACTTTCCGATTTAAGGAATGTCTCTCCGTTTACGTATTTGAGATTACCTCTGCTTAAAGCAGTATTAAAGGACACGAATTCACCGGTTTTGTGGTCTCTGAAACCATCGATATCAAAAATGGATCTCTGTGATACAGAGGTAATAAGGCCACGGTCTACTGCTTCAGGGATAGTACAAAACTCTCCAGTGAGGTTATCTCTGAATCTGTTATCGGGAAGAATGATCCTAGCACCTAAAGCTTCGGAAAGAGTCAGAAGCTGTCCTGTAGTAGTATCTGTAATACATTTCACGCTGTCGCTATCGAGTACACCGACTGAAATTGATTCGAGAATGTTCAAGGGAGTTCTATTCGTTGGGGACAGAATTTTACCGTCATTCGTCATTAGATTATTATCACAGACGTCTTTTAGAGTCATAGGTTTACAGATGAACCGTTTACTTGCCGCGTCTTTGAAAGACATTCTTTCTTTAGTGATATTGTGTACGTATTTAGAATTTTTAGTGTTTATTATGTTTCTCTCTATCGCTTCACAGAGCGTTATTTTAGTATCATGTTTAGGGTCAACAATTTCTCTGACATCAGGATTTATTAGTTCGTTCTTTATAGCCACGTATATTTGGAACCTATCGCCCGAATTCCTGTCCAAAATCCAACCGGAGTTATCTACTAAATCTTGACCAATCGCGTCAGATAAAGACAAAGCGCTGGATTTGATTTTGATAATCTCAGTGTAGATTAGGTAACCTTTTTGGTACGCTTCTGCAATCGATATGTAAGTTCCATTGGGCAACTTATAGAGACCTCTTTGCAGATCTACTTGTCCTTGGTTTAGAGCGTCTGATATACTCATTCCTTGCCCTGGTTTCTCTGATTCAACTGTTACCTTGATTCTTTTCTCCGCTGGATCCGTCAGTCCTTGTTCGGCGTCGTATAGTTCTCTCTGGATGGCTTCTAATAACGTGACTTCGACTCCATCTTCAGCGACTCCGGCTGGTCCTGTCAACCGCGCAGCCAGCTTCGGGTCTATTAGACCTTCTTTCGCCGCTTGTTCTAGCGTCATAGTCTGTCTCGTCTCTGATGAGGAAAGTAACCTCCCCGATCTGACATCGAGTATCCTCATGCTGATTGCTTGACCGACTGTCAAGATTTCTCTCGTGTCTGGATGGACTATACCTCTGCTTTCGATAATGTTTGGTCCTTCGTACATTTTGTGGACGCGTTTCAAGTCCCTCAGATCAGGTCTGTCGTCGTCGCTTGTGGTTCTTGGGGGGTAATTTGTCAGTTTGCCGTTGGCCATTGATTTGATGGGCGAGTGACCGTCTAACTCACTTGATTGTGAAGACCTGACGTATCTGTTTTTGATGAGAGGGGAAAATGGATTACACAGATAGCACAAAAGGATATTTATCACCATATAGGAAAGCTCAACCAAAATCAACTTACTTTTCAGTGGTATAGTGTGTGGTATAGGTATGTTCAGTGGTGGTTGCCAGGTCTTGCATGTTGAACTCCTGGCGGAACGAGCGCGCCGACCGCGGGGCCATTGCCTCCACGAGCCGCTGAAAAAAAACAACAAACATTTTGAAATACTGGCCACATATTTTTTTAATTCGCTGTATAGACTAATCAGGAACTAAAAACCCTCGCCATATTGCGAAATTAGGTGGTACTATTTTTTCCAACTCCATTATACTGACATAGAATATAATATTCCAGGTATACTGATTATACAATTACCAATGGTGCCGTCTTAACAGAGATTTTTAGTTCCTGGTGAGGGAATAAATATAATTTGTGAGATAAATAACAAGCCTAAGATGGCAACACTTCTAAGATCAAAACACTTGTATTGCCATTTTACGCTTGTGCGCACAAGTGTTGTAATGTTATGGAGCGTACCTACGAAATTTGCATTATATTTGAACAAATTAAAATATTATAACAAAATGGTTAATGTTTCCTGTTATTTAGGGTGTGTGTGTGCTAACACTAGGGTCTAGATTTTTGAGAATAAAACGTACTCGTTTTACGGACGGACGCAGCCGTGTCAGAGGTTTTATCATCTACCCATTTAATACTAACAGTACCTAATGAATTATTTTTGTAATTCATAAATTAATTTAATTAAATGGTTAATACTTGCGGTTGTTGGTACTAGGTGAAACTTGTAGTACATGATTAGACTTAAATAATATACTGTTTCACGGGTTTTTACTGTGTTTTATTAATTACGACCGGTTTCGTTTACACATCTTCAGGTAAACGAAACCGGTCGTAATTAATAAAATACAATTAAAACCCGTGAAACAGTATATTATTTAAGTCATTGATTTAATTATTTTTTTTAATGAATTATTGTTGTGCTTTCATTATTCTTTAATAATGAATGAACAAAAATAATTAATTAGGTACTTAGAGGTAGGTTATTGCCGCATTCGATAAGGCAACAGAAAATCGACTCATAATATCTTATAATATCTTAGTCCACCATCTATAAGTTACATAGGAACCATATTACAAGTATAAAAGTATATAACCAAGGGTGCGTGTTCGAAAGCACTAAATATTTACCCCGCCCTTGACTTACACTCCTTTACTAGGCAAAATACCCACATAAAAACAACGAAATATCTCAAAGTTAGTGAAACATTTTAAATAACTCAAAATTTAAAATTTAAAACAGTCCCGATTATCAGGATTATCATTATTATGGAACAGCCTGTCGGCGTCTGTATTTCCCGAAACCTACAACCTTGGGATCTTCAAGGCCAGAGTGAATAGGCATTTACTGGACCCGCATGCTTCATCGTCGACCCCATCGTCGCTTATCACCAGGCGAGATCAAAGTTTAATAGTAAATAAAAATAATAATCAGGTTATTGAGGTTCCAGATGTGGGAAGGGCTCCATCCATGGTCCTAATTTGTGCTCAAACTCGAACCATCTAGCTATTACCCTTCTAGAGATCCCATCTGCCATCAAAGATCCAAGGCCTTGGAAACCATTGATCCAATTTTTATCAGACATGGTTAAGAACACTCTCAAAATCCTCTATTAAATAAAAGAACCGGGTCCAAATCGGATCATCCGTTGTCAAGTTACGAGGCCACACACAAACAGACAAACGTGTCAAACTTATAACACGCTCTCCCTCGTCGGGGGTTAAAAAAGTGTAAGTGAAAAAATAACAGTACTAAATGAGCGTCTAAAAGATTGCATAGGTTGATTTGAATATGAGGAAAATGTTTTTTTAATCGTATGGGCTAAAGGTCATCTTACGCCAACCGTTAATTCTAGGATTACGAGGTCCATGTAGTATGAAAAGTACCCTAATACGAGGTCAATGTAGTATGAAAAGTACCCTAATACGAGGTCAATGTAGTATGAAAAGTACCCTAATACGAGGTCAATGTAGTATGAAAAGTACCCTAATACGAGGTCAATGTAGTATGAAAAGTACCCATAAACAATTTGTAAGTTTCCAAGTAACAAATATTAAATACCATTCTTAAAAATTAAGAAATAGACATAAAACGATGGTCAAATGTGAATTTAAATTCGTTGAAAAATAAAATAGATGCAAACAAAAATCGGACGATAAAAAAAAGCAATATTACATAGTGACGTCACCGTGTAATAGCGCCATACAAGCATGTCCTTGGCTACATATAAAGGACTGTTTTGCTAGAAAGGGACACAGCATCTCCTCTATTAACTTTAACCATCAATATCTCTGATGTTAGTTGAGATATTGAAAAACGAATTTTAGATTCTTCTTCAGTATGTCCATGTAAGTTGGATAGATGGTAGAAAGTCTCCATAAGAAACACCGAACTGTTCTATTTTCCATATATTCAAATCACCCTACTGTAATAAATAACGTAGAAAAAATACCAACCCGGCACTCGTACGCGAAATCATATTCGTACTCCTCCATTTTAAAGTTAGTTAACACAACACTTTATTGTCTTTTCACTAAACATTGACATGTTCCACACAAAATCTGCTCACAGTCCACAAAAAAAATGTAACATAGAAAATTGTAATTAACAAAAATTCAATTGAAAAGGCAATGGAAATAAAGGTTTCACGAGTGTCTTAAAAACAAAAACAAATAGATTCTCTAAATAAAAGAAGAACTCAGCTGGCCGTTAACCGGACTGGCTGAAAACTGAATGGGAAGCCAGAAAACCGTAACCCGAAAAATAATAATGACGAATTCTAAATTTAAATCATTTCGTAATGGCTCTCCGATGCGTCTAGACGGGTATTGTTGCGTATTTTTTATTTAATTACGTAAAAAGTCATCACAGTCAGCTGTTTTTTCCGCAGTTTGAGGTTAGTTTAGGAAGTGACTGAGCCGATTCGATAGAGGATTCGTGGCATTGCGCGCGCAGCCCGGCGCGCCTGTGCGGTCTTGACACTTTGACATCGTTTCAAAAATAAAAGAGACCAATGACCTGCAAATTCTCTTGAAATTCTGAAGCTGAATGGATAGGTGATGTAACTAGTGCCGCAATTGTTCCGCATAATATTTTAGTTAGTCACCGTTATTTCGTAATTTTATATTAATTTAACGCATCAATTTACGATCTAATTTCCATTTCTTCCGTTTCTGAATGTTACGGTTATTGCCTCAAAAAAAACCTATTATGTTACCTAGATTATAGTCAGATCAAATAATTCATCAGCTATTCGGGATTCCCAGTATTACCGCCCTACGACATGCCGAAAACCGTAACCAATGGAAAGAATCGATAAACGAACAATTGTATGCTTGGTCTCTAGATTGGATACGACCTTCAGTAATTATATGAAAAACATGCTCTATCACTCACTAAATGGACGTGCTACTATTTCTCTACCTTAATAATCTTCCTGTAGGCATAATAAAACTTCTTTTGTATTATTACTAACTATTGTATTATTTGTATTTATTTAATTAATTATATTCTATTGTATTATTACTAACAAGTATTGTATTATATGCATTGTGCTAACGGGCCAGATATTAGTTTGTATACCTACACTATAAATTTTAAATACTGTATACTGACATGTTTAAGTGTGCTGTAAGTACCAAAAAAGGAAATAAATGATTTCATACAAATAAAATTGATTGCAGTTAAAGTAACTTAGGACATCCGGAGAACCTAAATCAAGGCTTTAATAAATCCGACTCCACTAAGCGTGAAAATTCTCAAGGCCAGAACTCTTCGTAACTTTACTAGTTTCCTCAACTTTATTGCTCTTGTTATAATTAATATTATATTGAGTTTCTCGGTCACCGTTAGTCATTTTGACTTTTATTAGATACTCGATGTTTATGTAGGTATTCGTATCGATATCATAGTAAGAGGTTACTTTATTACCCATCTTCAAAGGTTGTTTACTTGTTCCTATATATACTGACGTAATATTTATTACAGTCAACCAAATCATAACTTTAATATTTGTCTTAACTCTGTACTACTTTTTTTCTTTAATAAATTGCCCCTACTAGTGATTTAGACTGCAATTTGACCAATGACCGTGTTGGAATCTTGAAAATAACTCGACCGTTTTGGCGTGTTTTGAAAAAAAACGGTTTACCAACGTCGAGATTAAGGGAGAGTCTTGTGCACTAGGAATGCCTAGTGTCTTGCATTCCAAGTGCAATTGGAGGTTCATTGTCTTATATAACGTTCACTTAACACGGACGATTTCTAGGTAAAATACACTAGTCTTACGAAAAAATAACCACGGTAAACCGGTTTTAAAGAAAAAAATAGGACGAATACACTATGACAGCATGAACACAACAACATAACCCCTTGTACTACTTAACTAATTTATTATGTCTTACGTCACGCAGCGGTGAATCTTAAACAACTTTTAGGAAATGTCATTACTTAGCTAAAGAAAGAAATTCAATTCTTGTCTTTTTCTACTTATACTTTTGTTTGTAGCTTAAAAGTCCTCTCTTAGGGACAAAGCTGTGCGAAATGGGCGCTGTACACTGCTGGCTATCGAGTTCTTCTTCTAAGTCGTATTCCTCATTGCGGAGGGTCGTGATATTCTAAGAAATTAATCACATAGAACGACTGGTTTGCCATTGCCTTCCCCATTTCACACACTGGTTATCTCGGTGTGCAAGTTTCCTCATGATGTTTTTCTTTACCGTCAGAGCGGTCGGCACTCATTGGTACATGGCATTGTATGGTTTCGAACTCGGCGCCTCCCGCATGGGAGTTCGACATCCTAGCCACGACGCCACCGACGCTCAATACGCTCAGTTTATCGAGTTTCTCACTGAAAATTTAAGTCATAATTCCTTGATTTATGTTTCTCTTTAGACTGTTTAACGTATAGACGTTAACGTCTGGCTTTAAAGCCAATCCGGGCTTTGTTTTCACTTCTGACAGTTCACACCGAAATAGACCAGTCGTTAAGCAAGATGGATGCGTGCCACTGATGTCTTCCATCGTCAATCTACGCTTATCGAGCAAGCCCTTTTCCTAGAAAACGTTTTGGAAAAAGTAGTTTGGGACGGTTAATATTATTGGAGAAGTTATAGACGAAAAGCGTAAGTTGTGTACAAAATTATTTGTAAAAATTGTTCGTTTCATGGAGATGGCACGATGATTTACACAAATTTTAAGAATCACACTGAGTCATGCGTTCGAGACATTCAAGATACTAATGTATCGTTAGAATATGACATCCAGACCCGGAAATACTTGTCTCACATACACATAAAGAATCCAGGCCCCTTGTATAATACGGCAGATGTCACTAAACGAAACAGGTTTTCAATAGATCACCTCGGTTGTTTAGAATTATTCGATTTATTCATCAGATGACGTAGTGTATGAGATAATACGAAGTCCAAATTGTTGATGTAAGTAAGCATTAGGTATTTCTAAACAGTAGGTTTTGTTTCATCGTTAGCAACAAACATCACAGAAGACCCAATAAGGATCCCTGTCGGACCCCACCAATCTAGATCATAAAAACTAAGTAAATAGCACGAATTGTAAATATTTGACTGTAATAAGACTCAGGTTCTTGCTAATAGTTAACCAAATAATTCTATTTGACTAAAATATTGATATTAGCCAAGTTAGAAGCTGTACAACTTACTTCAATGCTTCTGTGAAAACAGATTTAACTTTAAAGCGTTGTAATATAGTATATTTGTCAATATTTAACGCATGCTACTCTATTAACGTGGACATGTGACAAATGTTTTACGTAAATTACGTCAACTTTGATGAATTTTCAGTCCATTCATCTTTAATGTTGTTTGCAGCTCAGCTTGTTTGTCCCTTCTCCTCAAGCATTGCAAATCCAAGGAAATTAAAACTTTAAGAAAACATTACGCCGTTGTCGGGTAAAAAATACATTCACCAACATTCGCTGGATTTAATATACACAGAAGATTTTAATGTTGCACAACAGTTGGCTTTAAATCAAGCCCTTTAATAGGTCAATGACCCACATTGCGTTCCATAAATTTATTTGAATGACATTCAGTGGATTATATTAAAATATTTCCTGCTAAATCGATTTTAAAAGACAATGGACTCAGTTTAGAAGCTTTAAGGTGTTTTGTGATGGCTCATTGAGTCGTAAAATTTTAATCTGAGATGATATAAAGTTCCCTTTTAAGTCAAATAATACCACTAAATTAAACATTTAAGAAACCTACGTACTATTGTGGAGATCCCCTTACTTTTTCCTGGTCATCATCAGGTCCTCAAGATTGCAGATGTGGGAAGGTCACCATGGTTATAAATATTTGAGCTCAAACTCGAACTACCTAACTGTTACCGTTCCAGGGATCCCACCCCATCATACTCCAACATCCCAAAATACTCCAAGATCTTATAACCATGGATCCATTTTTCATTTTACATGGCTAAGAACATTTAGCAGGTTAGACCTGCGACGCCGGGTTACACCCTACGCGGAGCTCGGCCTTCGGTCTCGCCATGGCTATCTTAAAATGCCTAGCTCCACATCATTTTCATTTATTTTTTGGCCGCCATTTTTAGTTTTTTTTTCTCTTGAAATCATTCAGGATTCCCTACAACTTTAGTTCGAGAAGACCCCATCTAACTATTATAGTTTCGGCGGGCTGATATTCTTACAATTCTTCCAGTTTCATATTGTAAAATTGAAGTACACTTAATTTTTCCTAGTCATCATCAGATCCTCAAGGTTTCATATGTCGGAGACGCACCATGAACCTAAACATTTGAGCACTAATTCGAACCATCTAGCTACTACCGTTCCAGAGATCCCATCTGACATCAAAGATACTCAAAGATCTTGGAAACCACTGGTCCAATTTTTATCAGACCTAGCTAAGAACTCATCGACAAATTTCTCTATTAAATGAAGAAAACCGGATCCAAATCGGATCATCCGTTGTTAAGTTATGATGCCACAAACACAAACCAACAAACGTGTCAAACTTACAACATGCCCTCCCCGATCGGTCGGGAATTATAAATACAATCGTCATCGTTATCTTACGAGAATGAAAAAAATAATGATTGTAAAAAACCAACATGATACAGGACAGGTTTTGACCATTTGTGACATTTGGAATCAAAATACGAACATCACAATCCGGTGCCAATTCAATTTTAAAATGTAAATCAAGACAAACGGCACCAGACCTTGTACCGAACCAACTTTAAATAGTTTTAAACTACGTGTCACGTAGGTAGAAATGTTTGTTTTAACCTTGAATTTGAAACTGCAAGTTTATTTCGGCAATAACAATTTAGTGCAATTAGGTTGAATCGTTATCTATAGTATTAACCTTAGAAATGAACACATGAACGTAATTACAGTAAATTATAGTACCGAATGGCGATTAGGTACTGTAACATATTGTACAATATAATAGCTGTTTCAAATCATAAATGTAAGTACATTGAACACCTTGAGCACGTAAATCATGTAGGTAGTAGGAACACCCGCTAGCCCGTAGGGGGAGACTATTTTTTTTCATCCGTGACGTTAATGATGATGTGAGAATAAAATTCAATGTCATATTCTTCAATTTAGTAAACAATTCTAATATAAATTATGTTATTGTATAATACAATTGCGATTTTCCAAATCTTTCCATTGATGTCACGCACAAGCAAAGAAAAACTTAAGCATTTACAACGAATAGAAAAGAAAATGATGCAAACATTATGCAATGGAACGCGTATGTCATAGTTGCCACCAAACCAAAACATAAACATAAAACTCACAGATTTGGCCAAGACGCTGAAATAATCCATAATATCTTTCTACAAGAAAGTCGAACTAATAGTAACATTCGTAGCAAAAAGATCGCGTGAAAGTCATACTGAAAAACTAATTTATTTTTACAGCTACTGAAAACAATAATATTCCTAAAAGTGAAGCTAATAAGGTTAGTATTGGGACAGTTGATGGTAAAGAAAGAGAAAATATCGTGGTTGTAAAAATAGTAGCTCTGGCAATAGTACGTGAACCCATTCTGAACAGTGGAGCTTGCCAAGTGGCGTTATGAATGCACGTGTGTAGATTGTAGTTTGGGGATGTGATGGCATGCTTTAGAAAAAGCAAATGCGCAATCCAATAAAAGAGTTTATAGACAAATGCCGCGGCAGTAACCTAAGAGAACCTCTTGTCATTAAAAGATACAGCGAATATGGTACTTCCAAATATTAATGTGTCTGAGGAAAAACAGTTTCCTAAAGCCATGTGAAATCCACCAATAAGCACTGGGCCTTCAAGGTAGATCATGACCCGTAACCCCTTTTGCAAGGGGGAGGCCTATGCCCCAACAGAGGGGACATTAATTGATGACTGTTAATATGGGTATGCTGTCTTTGAT
The DNA here is from genome assembly GCA_947369225.1 of Hofmannophila pseudospretella. Taxonomy (NCBI): domain Eukaryota; kingdom Metazoa; phylum Arthropoda; class Insecta; order Lepidoptera; family Oecophoridae; genus Hofmannophila; species Hofmannophila pseudospretella. The sequence continues at coordinate 8,765,366 of OX376332.1, read as the reverse complement.
TCCCCTGAATTACGTGATTAAATGAAATCTATGAGATATATTTTATAGTGTCGGTGGCCTAGTGGCTAGGACGTCGGACTCCCGTGCTCCGTGAGTTTTTCGGATTATTTCCAAGACTTACGTGCATTTACCGACTGCTTTAACGGTGAAGGAAAACATTGTGAGGAAACCTGCACACTGAGATGACCAGTATGTAAAATGGGGTAGGCACAAAAGATCCTCAAGGGTCGAAGTGAACGAACACATTCATACAACACAACACGCACACACTGTTGCTTTCTTCATCCGTGCAGTCACTGAGGGGCCAGCTGAACATCAGCGCTGTGGCTTTTCTCAGCATTATGCCGGCCTCTTAACATAAGATAAGAGTTATGAAGATAAGGTCCATTTTCAATTATCTAACACTCAGGTGTGATATCAATTATCAACCTTGGAAAAAGTCTCTATATTATTGGTAGTTATATGCACCCAAACGCCTACATCGTCTGTGTTAGTAGCAGTATGTCGTGCCAAACAATATGTGGTAAGTGTTGACCTGCTGAATTAATCAAGGTGAGTGGTTTAACCACTTGATGTCCAAACGGGGGACTGAATGGGACAGTCGTCCAAAATATTCAAGCGTCATCAAAATATTGAGATTGTTTTGTATTTTTATTGTGACTAATTCTTAAAATATTCGAATAATAATAACTTTGGTATTTGAAAACGAAACTTCGAATTCTCCGCAATAACATTTATCTGAACTGAACTGAATTCTTCACCTGAAGAAGGTTGCTGGCGATGGTTGGATGAGGAAGGCGGAGGACCGAGTAATGTGGCGCGCCCTGGGAGAGGCCTATGTCCGGCCGTGGATAGACACGAGTAGATAGATAGATAGAACTGAATTGTCCCCATTATGAGGCACTGGGTGTCAGTGCAGCGTGATGGGAATCGAAAGTAGATGAAGTGTTATGCCTTACGTTTTATTTTATATTTTGAAATAATGACTTTATCATTATAATTATGTTATTTATAAATATTTGGTTTGCGAGTCATATCCTCGTCTAAAAAAACGAACGTAGACTTATACAGTCATTATTTAGATGTCATATTAGTTTTCAAATCATATAGGATTAGGAAAAACATGATGTCACGAGGGATGACGAATATATTGGTCTGAATTTAACGCCAAGGCCGTCAAGATCGCGAATTATTTGTACTCGAGATAAAGAGTTCGCAAAAGGTCCTCTTGTAAAAGAAACCGCATAGGTTTATATCTGAATGACACACGGCTATATAAAATTTTCTAGAGATACGTGTTAAACACAAGAAAAATATAATCCCTTGCTATACTGCGGATCTAAACGCTACCATTTTTTTCAAGCAAACTCCTTAACAGAGTGTAAAAGCATCAATGTGGCGCCCTCTAGACAGGGTTTTTGGTCAGGGTATAGAAACAAGTTTCTATTTGTGTTAACTGCCTACGTTAAAAAAAAACTGGTGCAGTATTTCTAATAAAATAAAATCTAATAGGAATCGAAAACTAACTAACTGATTGATCAACTGTGTTAAAACGCTTCAATACTTTTTCATTTTATTTTTTAATTACTCTAAGTAAGAAATTTTATTAATATTAATGTATGATCATGACATGCTAACTTTTTATTATTTATTAAAATAAATGAATATGAATATAGTTTAACTTAATTTAATTTATTTATTAGGTAAACACAACAGATTACAACCAGAGAAATTACAGAAAAATCAATATAAAGTTATGAGCTAGGTCGTAACCCTTAACGTGTAAACACAGCATGGTTAGGAAGTAGAAAATTGATTGTTGTACAAAATTGAGTTGGGAAAAAATACTATTGAATGTAATGAATGACTAAAAAACCTATACCTATTTGAAAAATAAAAATAATAAAGTAAAGACTATAAAGTAGGTGCGTGGATAGCTCACTTGAGGACATCCTCAACCTATCTATCTTTATTAAAATAAAGATGAAGGATTTTGTGAACTAAGTTCACACTACACACACATAATATCTTCACACTACACTGTCGCTAATCTCTTTAATGTCCAATTAACTTCAGAGGTTGCCTGGAAGTGATCGCTTCAAGCGATAAGGCCGCCTTTGTACATATCGTGCTATTATTCCCGTATTTTTTTTACTTTTCCTGTATTTGTGTACAATAAAGAGTTATCTATTTTCTATTTCATTAATCATAATATATTTTTATATATTGTATTTATTTGTCAGTTTCACAATACATTACACATTAAATATATAAATTAAACAATTAAAAATCTATACATGCCAATTACGAAACCAAACTGTTACAAAGATAATTAAAAATTAATTGAGCAAGTAAGTAGTTACAAAATGAAAGAGCGGATATTTAAATAAAGAAAATAAAACAGGCCTTACGATATGTTAGAGTGCTAACGTATAACGTGTAATAAAACAGGCCTTACGACATGTTTGAGTGCTAACGTATAACGTGTAATAAAACAGGCCTTACGATATGTTTGAGTGCTAACATATAACGTATAATAAAACAGGCCTTACGATATGTTTGAGTGCTAACGTATAACGTGTAATAAAACAGGCCTTACGATATGTTTGAGTGCTAACGTATAACGTGTAATAAAACAGGCCTTACGATATGTTTGAGTGCTAACGCATAACGTGTAATAAAACAGGCCTTACGATATGTTTGAGTGCTAACGTATGACGTGTAATAAAACAGGCCTTACGATATGTTTGAGTGCTAACGTATAACGTGTAATAAAACAGGCCTTACGATATGTTTGAGTGCTAACGTATAACGTGTAATAAAACAGGCCTTACGACATGTTTGAGTGCTAACGTATAACGTGTAATAAAACAGGCCTTACGATATGTTTGAGTGCTAACGTATGACGTGTAATAAAACTATGTTTTGAAAGAGAACTAGGTATTGAAATGTTAAGAGTTACTGGCAATCTAATATAAAATAAAAGATATCAAAAATTCATTTTTAAATTAGAATAAATTTTATGCATGTCATGTAATTTCAATATGTAAGTAACAGATAAAAAGAACGCTATCAAGAAATTATCAGTCTCGTAATCTTGTACTATTGCAAGTATTGCATACAAATCAACCAGCAATATGACATACATATAACACTCACGTCCACAATCTCCGAGGGGGTCGACAGAGGAACCACCTACATCATAGGTAGTTCCCATTTTTCGCCGTAAGATTTGGTGGACAAACGTGATAGGTGGCGAGCTATCGTCGTCTACTAGGTGTAGAATAGTATCCATTAAGATCCTTAGTCGCCTCGTACGACACCCACGGGGAGAGTTGGGGTGATGCTATTCTTTATGGCCGGATGACACGGCCGCCGGGGGTAAAGTATAAAGTTCAATGCTTGCTTTATGGAAACTTAGATGATGGCCATCGTAGAACCACTAAGTTAAAACAAAAAAAAACAGTTTTTTTTAAGAAACAAAAACCAACTTAATAACATGCTGGAGTTACTACAGAATTACACAGCTGTCAATTAATTACATGTATAATCACTACGTGTCAAATAAACAATTATATTTGAGTGTTTTTCTTTAACAAACCGGTGATTTTGTTTATTATAAATATAAAGCGCCTTATAGGTGACGAATCGCTGGTGGAAGCTAGACTGCAAAGTCTGGAACATCGGCGCAAGGTCGCCTGTCTATCGGTATTTTATAGGATACATTTCGGAGAGTGTGCAACGGAATTGCACGACCTAATTCCAGCATCTCCATTCCGCCTTCGGACTACCAGGCGCGGGGAGGGGTTCCATCCTTAAGTTGTTGATATCCCATCTGCTCGTACGAAGCGATTTACTTCTTCGTTCATTATGCGAACGGCTAAGGAATGGAACAGCCTGCCGGCGTCTGTATTTCCCGAAACCTACAACCTTGGGATCTTCAAGGCCAGAGTGAATAGGCATTTACTGAACCCGCATGCACCATCGTCGACCTCATCGTCGCTTACCATCAGGCGAGATCGAGGTCAAATGCGGGTTTAGAAGTAAATAAAAATAAATTAAAAAAAAAGTCTTTAATTTGTTTTGTTTCAGATTTACACCGGTCAAGCTATACTAAGCTAGCTTTACTATGTAACATTATGAATTGACATAATGACGAGATTGCGACAGTATGATGTTATTGTATGACATTTCTCTTGTCAGTCTGCAATCTCGGTTAAGGTGAACTACGGTTAATTTTGATTTATTTGCGAAAGGGTAAACTTAATGCACTGCGAATGAATATAAACAGGTTAATTTCATTATCATTTTTTTATCATTATTTACAAAATTGTTGATAAACCTAACCCAACGCTGTAAAGATAAAAGGAAGCACTATGAGAAACTCTTTTAAACCTAAACCTCTTCCAAACTTTCAATAGAAAGGAAATCCAAAAACGTTATCCTTATAGAACCTTCTTTTGTCACAAAAACACTGGCACTCAAACATGTATTAGCACTTCGAAAAAGAAAAACTTCCAAATTCAAAATTCGTTCGCGATTCGGGTTCAGTTTTGCGCGGCAAGCGTCGTTCGCCGGTCGTCGTTCGCGCGCTACTAAAAAACGGACGCCGGCAATCGTCATCGTATCAAATTGTTATGCTATCTATTCACGATAGAGTCGGTGCACGTTACGGTTGACGTAATGCTCTTCAATATTGTTATTATTTTAATGGTCTCTTGTGGTTTTGGTCATCGAAACACCTCTAGGAAAATACCTACCTACCAATTCGAGTCTTCATCAAAAACTTGAAAGGGTGTAGGTACACTCAAAAATTTCGACGCCGTAATCTAAATCTACTTTAGTGGAGTAGATTTAGGGTGAAAAGAAAACTTATAGGTTGTGAATGTTCTTAAATAAAGTCATAGGTTCAATTTACATTGCCGCGGAATGGAATGGAAGCGAATTTTCGCAACGTAATTGTACATAGCATAATGAACTTAATGTCAATTGTGTAACATACAAACTAAATACGAGCCAAAATGGAGGTCGCGCGTGTTCGGGGAATCCTCGCGCATTCTCGAGAATTTCCCTAGCTACTTTTCTTTTTTGGCTCGTATTTAGTTTGTATGTTACACAATTGACATTAAGTTCATTATGCTATGTACAATTACGTTGCGAAAATTCGCTTCCATTCCATTCCGCAGCGATGTAAATTAAGACATAATCATACATAACCTATTCTAAGTCTAGTGTAAATAATTCTTATCACACTTCCCACGTGCTCTAAGATACTGTAGTTTAAAAACATTGGCTTTATTTTTAGCTTTGATTAGCTCGATAAGAGAATAATTTAGAAAAAAATCGATTGAGTATTACCGACTTTTATCATTTATTTCACGGAATCGGAAATTACTTTGAGACATTCCAGTAGAGGAATAAAATAAAGGGGTAACAGGCAGATGCGAGAACTCTGACTTCAAACTTTTATCAAATAGTAATAAACTGGACTTTTATGAAATAGAAATTAACTGTGGAATGATATTCCGTCCAGAATTTTCCCGCAGCGCTACGATATGTATGGCACGCTTCAAAAACGTTAAGGGTCCTTCAAGGCCGGCAGCGCACATGCGATGTCCCTGGTGTTGCCACGTGTCTCTAGGCGTGACGGTGACCGTTTACCATCAGGCAAATAAAAATCTTAGCAAAAAAATATTATTATTATTTATTTAAGTCAGACATAGTCCATACAATATATAGGTTAGTATATTATATTAAGTATATTACTTAAAGCTATGTTAGTAAAATATATATATATATATATAGAAATATTACCAAGCCCATGGTACCGACCCCAAAGCACTGGACAACTACTTCGCATTGACATACAGGTATATCCAGTGCCTCAGGATCGGGGAGTCAGGGGACTCGGCAAACGTCAACAGGATGCTGCTGGGACTGCTATTTACTCGGTGCATCAGGGAAGCAACCCTTTTTCGTATGATTGCGTGAAAGCCAGCCCCGCGGGCTTCTGCAAACATCCCCGATGCACTACAATATCTCGTCAGCCCCATCAGGATCCTGAAGGCGTTATTGTATTGGATCCGCAGGGCATTGAAAGCCTTTTTGGTATAATTAACCCACAGACTGCACGTGTAAAAAGTCCGACAATATGCCTTAAAAAGGGTCTTTTTGACTTCTGTCGTACAACGTTCAAATCTGCAAAAATATATTATTGAAAAAAAAATAGAGTCCCTTTTAATAGGAAAGCTGGCAAAGTTGTCGGTCATATCTATAGAAATAGGTTCTGGGTGAAGATGCACCAGACTGCGAATAAAAAGTAGAAATCTAACTTCTATTATGTTTAAGGTATTCATTTAATTGTATTGTTTTTAAACATTCCCTTTTTGGCGAATACTTTTTACTTTTAATTTAATTTTCTGTTTATTTGAATTTCATTTTTATTTTTATTCTACTTTTACTTGTATTTGGGTGTATTATGTGATAATAAAGATAAAAAAGACATTTTTTAAATTATTAAAGCCTGTGTTTAGAAGGAAACTAATAATTAAGAAGAACTTAGCTTCACATACTAAGATCATTAAAAAGAAGTTTATCAGAAAACGTCATTTTAAAATACCATCAGCCATTTCAATCAGCGGCTGAATACAGGAATTCACAATCTATTTATATACACTTTAATGCACACAAAAAAAGGTGTACATTAGGCGAGCTTAATGCCTTGCGGCATTTTCTACCAGCTACCCGTGGGGTTATGCAGAAATGTTTAGGTAGGTGCATATAAAATTAAATATTGTAAATTATAATATTATATCTAAGGACTTATCTACTAACCTGACTAGATTATTGAAACTGATTAGATTGGCTTGTCAAAGCCGGGACTAAACATTCAGCCTAGAAAGCTGAAATGTTTTTAGGTTAGGTTATGTCTTTAGGATGTCCTCAAGTAAGCTATCCACGCACCTACTTTATTATTTTTATTTTGCAATAGATATTTTTTAATCATTATATTCACTAGTATTTTTTGCTTTTCCAACTCAATTTTGTACAACAATCAATTTTCTACTTCCTAACCATGCTGTGTTTACACGTTAAGGGTTATGACATAGCTCATAACTTTATATTGATTTTTCTGCAATTTCTAGGGTTGTAATCTGTTGTGTTTACAGACAGAGGGTACTATTGCGATTTTTATTAACGTTTCGCTAAGACATTACTTATTGGAATTATGATAAAAGAGATGAGGTTTCTAAATCACACTCATACTGCATTAAAACCATCCAAATCCGACTACAGCAGCGCCATGAATTTCAAAATCTGAGATTAAAACTTAAGTACATCTTACATCATCATCAGCCTATTAATGTCCCCACTGTTGGGGCACAGGCCTCGAACACTTCCTTCGAAAACTTTTTATTTCCTCAGACATGCAGGTTTCCTCTGTTTTCCTTCACCGTTAGAGCAGTCGGTAAAAGTGCGTTAGTCTTCGAAAAAATCGGAAAAACTCATTGGTACAAGGCATTGCATGGTTTCGAACCCGGACCTCCCGCATGGGAGTCCGGCGTCCTAGCCACTAGGCCACCGACCCTCGACGAAGAAGTAGAATTCGAGTAGTATACTCGTATATCCCCACATCGGGTTTATTATTTATCTAAATTCGAAAGTTCTTATTTGCAATAAAAATATTGACTTTTTTACAGCAAGTGACAAATACCCTTCAAACTAAATCATCGGTATCTACTAGTACCTACATTGATAAATGCTAATACATTGCATACCTTGACACATTGACCATGTGAATATATAGTCGTTAAATATTACGTCACTTCTGATATTATACTATTGTAATATCCTCAAGCCACTCTAGGTTATAAATATAACAAAGCTCTTATCGCAAACTACCTACTCTATACGTAATTTGTTCTAAAAAGAATATGGAAATTATCATGACATTTGGATGTGTTCTACAGCATCTAAAACAGTCATACATATACTTTCCCGGGATTTGATGTTGCAGCAATCATCCATCATCAAACGACTTCACGAAATAATTCGCTAAAAGGATCCTAGTATTGATTGCATTCAAAATTGATGATTTAAGTTAGTCACGACTCTATGAATAGACTTTTTGTTCGTAATATTTAAGTTACAAAGAGTTTTAACACAAAAAAGGTTAAGTTAACATCATCAAAATGGTATTTACTAAAGATATTGCGTCGGTGGCGTAGTGGCGTATGCCGGACTCTCATGCGGGAGGTACGGGTTCGAAACCATGCAATACAATACAAATATGCTTTATTGCACACCCGGGACAAAAACAAAACGTACAACATAAAGAGAGGTACAATACAATGTGCAGAAGGCGGCCTTATCGCTTTAAGCGATATCATCCAGGCAACCTTCAGGTGATGTCATGTGTGTGCAATGTCATGTACCAGTGACTTTTTCAGTTTTTTTCGTCATACATTTACCGTCTAGCGACTGCTCTAACGGTGAAAGAAAACATCGTGAAGAAACCTGCACACTGAGATAACCAGCGGGTGAAATGGAGACAGCAATGGCAAACCACTCCATTGAATCTGACAATAAAGCTCCATGTAGTTAATTTCATAGAATGATCACGACCCTCATCAATGTAATACGACCACGAAGAAGGTTGCCTGGAAGAAATAGCTCAAAGCTATAAGGCCGTCAATTGTAATTGTACTTTGTGTCTTTTCTTCTGTTCTGTATGTTTGTCCTGTGTGCAATAAAGAATATATGTATTGTATTGTAACTAGTAAGATTTTTCGTATGAATTTTTGTTAACTTTTAAAGATACTGTTTTAAATTCAAACGACATCTTCTAAAACGCATGTTCACGTAGTTTATATAGTTTCCAAGATAATCCTTATAACTATGGACGATGATGTCACTATGAGTAATTAAAAAAAAAACGACTAAATACAAAAACGTAGGCGGCAATTGATAGCGTGGCGTCTGCGCTTTGTGAGGGATCGTTAAGTTTAGGTAAAGCTACAAGTTTTAGGTGAAGCTATTTGAATTATTTGAAGCGTAAAATATAATGTAGTTTAAAACCAAAGTGTTTATCAGCAAGGAGTTTTTGTAAGTAGTTTTATTCGCGGCATATAACTTGACCTAAAATGGCGGTCGTTCCGCGCAGGTACAGGTACAGTCAACTGTACTATATGGTATATCATCTGTCAAAAACCTTCGATTAAATCTCAACCTTATGTCTGCGCAATACGCATTTCAGATTCTCAAATTTTGACATTTTGGGTAGACTGTACAACACAAATCCCGTATGGTTACGCGCGATCCTCGCGTCGCACCTCATACCGCACTTCGATTGAGACCAGAAATGTGTTACTGCGCCATCCGCCATTTTAAGTCAAGTTATATGCCGCGAATAATAACACTATATTCTATAGTAGGTACTTGTACTATAGATATTGTAAATAGAAAATCAATTTAACAAAGGCAGTTGTAAATATTTTCAAACTTTTGGTACTATTTGATAAAGACAAAAAAAATTGACTCTAAGTTAGCGAACACAAAACTGTCGAATAGATTTCATTTAGTACAAAACTGCCCTTTAGGAAAAATTACTAACTTACTAAATAAGTCATTTCTAAGTCAGACAAAACCTACCTACTTATTATACAGAAGATGTTCGTTTAATATAATAAGGTATTTGACAAGTATCAAATATTAAACATTTTCATAAAAATAAGAAAATAGCCAAAAAATTATGGTCAAATGTGAAAACAGATTTAAAATGCGTTGAAAAATAAACTAGCTACAGGCAATCAAAAATCAGACGGTAGAAAGAGACGGCAATAGATAATTGTGACGTCACTGTTATGTAGCGCCATACAAGCAGGTCCTTGGCTACATAATCACATACATCATTCTGTAAACCAGACATCATTAATGTTATAAAGAAATAATAAGGAACTGTTTTGCTAGAAAGGGACAGAGCATCCCCCAGAGCATCTCTCCAGTACTAACTTTAACCTTTAATATAGCTGATGTTAGTTGAGATACGATAAACGGATTTCAGATCCATCTTCAGGATGTCCATGTCAAACACCCTATTCCTATGAAACAAAAATGTTACAAATCGCAAATCTTTTCAACGGTTTTCTTACTTACTTTAACATAGCGGAGATAACAGAGAGCGTGTATGTAGATTTATCCTTTTACATTCTGATCTCATACATTATGTATGGCTCGCTTATAAGGTAAACAGTCTGCTCTATTTTTAGGTATTACAGTAGGCAGGTCTCGACTGGATTACATTGGGTCGGTAAATAAGCTTAAATATCGTTAATGGTATCGTTATGTAGCTCTCTTGATATAATGGTATTCTTTATAGGAATAATGTTGTAGGAACGCGCTATGTGAGGACATGGATGCCGTAACGTCAGTTATATGAAAAGGAAAAGGGAAGATCTTCCACCAGGCGGGGTGTTGTGCCTGGTGACCAGACGTCCTGGTCCAACTATGGATGTTTGGAACTCGTATATATACAAAGTCCCAGGAAAATTTCAATAGCGCGTTCTACGCCGATGTGAGTAGGTACTTATTCGTAGTGGCGCGTCGTGGGTCGCCACAATGTCACAAATATGTAGGGCCGGATTATTTCCCTACTACACAAATCTCATGTCACGTTTTTTTAGTCCGCCCAGTTTAGGTCATGGAGAAATAATCTATGATTTCTATTCTGTCTTACTAACATCTGTTTTCCACTGATATGAGGTTTTCCACATTTAGTATACCCCTGTAAACACTTTTACTTTTAGACAGACTCAATTACTAACCTCCAATTTGCGCCTGGCTAGTCATCACCCTTCTATGTAAAATCTTGACCTTGACGCCAGACGCCATGTATGTAAAACTAGTCCGAAACCCTCCTATAACCTACACCTTCAACTCTAGCGGACAGCTCTACAGCTCTGTTTGTGACCGAGTCTTCAGGACGAAGTTTGTCTTCGCTAGCCACCTACGAGCGCACGCCAGGAGCTAAGCAGAGGTCGCCGTCGACGGATACGTCGTGGAGTACATCATCATCATCATCATCATCATGTAAAATCTGTCGCGAAATATCTTCGCTTCGGTGTTGATGTTTTCTGATAATGTTTATAAAAGGGCCAGTCCTTTCTAAACCCATATACTCCATCTTCGACCTCCAACCTCACTTACCATATTAGATACACCCTGACCAAAAAGATAAAAACCCTGTCAAGAGGGCACCATCTGTACTTTTAGTCAGTGTTAAGGAGTTGGCTATAAAAATTAATTCCGAAATATGGCGAGGGTTTCTATATTTCTGGTCAGAGTATATAGATGTAGTATATTGATGTGAAACACGGGCAAAATATTCAAATATATATTATTTAATAAAATTACAATGCACGCGATACTTTGCAGTTATAAAAACCGTGACTAACTTAGTTATGGTCAGCAAAACGATAAAATAAAATGGAAACTGTGGCTTACATCGCCATGATCACAGTATGAATCACTGAAACTAGAGTACCTAATTCTTTAGATTGGTCACGTTTAGATGCCTGCTGTAATAGACGATAGATTACAACGTAATTGATGTCATTATTCCCAACAAAATCTACTTTTAGGATTTATTTTAGCTTTTTTTGAAAACAAAAAGAATATTTTTTGGAATTGTAAATGACTGAGTGGAGGAAGCAAGAAACGGGTGCTAAGATAGAGATTCTAGGATCTCCATTGTCTCTGCCTACCCCGCGTGGATGTCACGTATTAAGCTATACGTGTTAGTAGGTAGTGTAGTGGTAGATCCTAATGTGAAGGATCGCCTGGGGTGGTACCACCCTCTTATGTATTTCTGCCGTGAAGCAGAAATGCTTACATTTCTGTGTTTCGGTTTGAAGGGTAAGAGAGCCAGCGTAAAATCCGGCACACGAGGCAATCCATCTTAGTCCTCAAGGCTAGCAGCTCATCAAAAACCCTCTAATATTAATACAGTGAGGTGGACCATCAGGTGGCCCGTTTGCTCGTCTGCTCTCCTTAATTAATATATTAAAAAAAACTACTAGGTAGGGACTTTTTGTCGAATTAGATTAGCCCCCAGAAACGATAAACTTAACATACATACAGGCTTCAATCTAATTTATAGTCTCATTTTGTCAGAACTCAAAATGAACATAAAACTGAGAATTTTTTGCGAGATTAAACCGAATTATAAAGTCATTGGCATCGTCAACAAACTAAGGTTAGGTACTAACTTTACGAGGCTATTTAGCGTTTTTTTAAAAGTTGTACGTACCTAGGTATTTTTCTAGCAAAAAACTTTTGAATGCATGTTTTGCAGTGCCGGTAACATTTTTCTGGGTTTGGCTTAATATAGAACTACATAGATGGAAGATTTGAGTGAAGGCTAGTTCAATGCCATCTCTAAAGGGTCAAAAACATAATTAATGGGTTGGTAAGTGGTAAATGTCGTGCCGAATAAACTGACAGCTAGAAATCTAGAAAAGAAATCGGAGAAGAAAACCACAAACGTCAAAATAATTTCTTTGAAGAAAATTAATATTTTAAAGTAATAGGTTTTTTGATATGGAATCTAATTTATGTCTTACACACTCGCTTTGTGAGGGAACTTATGACGAGTCACCGTCACGAAAATGTGTACTTTCAGCTACCACTAGCTCTTGAGTTATTTAACATATCAAAATGGAAGTTGTAGCATTTGATAGAGTAATTCGTCGCCGTTCTAACGATACCTAACAATAACTGAAACATTGTTTCCCCGCTTCGTTATAGCTTCCCGAAGTGGGTTCCTTTTTTGGCCAAAAAATTTACCGACTTGTAATAAATTCTCTATAACTTTGGAACTATTATAGATATCGAAACACTTGAAACTGCGTTGTGATGAGCTTGAACTACGCTACTTAAAACCAGGTCTCACTTCGCATCTGATTTCAACACTTGAAAATAATTGACAAGTTTCATTAGTTGTGACCTCTTGCCTCGCAAAGGAAGCGCAGCCGAATTCGACAAACACCCATGTCTAACGCAGAGCGAAAGAGCATCTAACAATCAGACAACTACGAGCAAACTGGCGGCTCTTCGCGTGTTGGTCCAATGTTGGACTTGCAGAATAGATTCCATGTTTCGGCAGATCCCTTCTGTCTGGCAGGTTTTTTTATTAGGCGGACCCTGAAGGGGTCCTACCACCAGCAAGTTACTCGTGTTATTCCCCTCGTACGACACGCATGACCAGTGGCGGTAGGGATATTCTATCAGTCCCAGTTTTGTTTTTACGAAATACCACAACACAAGTTCAAAAACCAAACATTACAGAATGAAATCATACCCACAAAGTTGAATAAACAATTTGATCAACTCCATATAGTCAGCCTTCCCGCCCACTCGTCTTGTACTTATATGCGAGTGAGTGGGACGCCAATAAATGATAGAATACGTTAAATAAGACACATTAGATGCAATTTGAGAGTTAAAAACCTAGGTGTTGTAAAAAGTTTAGGCAATCACTATCCAAAGAACAAAGAAACGAAGCTTTTTCGAAAGAAATCCCAAAACACTTCAATCATTTGCACCTATATTTCATAGGTGCAAATGATTGAAGTGTTTTGGGATTTTGAAAAAAATAGGCTCCTAAATGGGAGGCTCAATATTATTTTGAGTCAGCCCTTATCTGATAATAAGAAACACTTACAGTTGTTTGCTAAGTTGGCTCTCAAAGTGAGGGCTGACTCTAATACCTAATACTTTGAATTGAATTGGAAACGTTTATTTAGCACTGTAAACACTAGAATATAGCAAGTACACAAAGATTAATACATGCAGCACAAAACATCTGGTGTGGTACAGTGCCAAAAAGGGTACACCAGCTCAGCATAATGCTGAGGCAAGCCACAGCGATGATTTTCAGTTAGCCCCTCAGTGAGCTTCCCTTCCCTTTTTTTGTGCCCCTAACGAGGCTGACATGGTCACCTTGTCGTGTACCAAAGCCTCTCAAAACTGATATTTAAGAAATTAAGTTCAAATGTGTTTTATGGCCTTTCGAAAGAGCCTTAGGTCTAATGTGACTATGTCATCAGTGGATATTAGTACGGTCTAAACATAGCTGGGGCAGATACTACTAAAACAACGTAATCTCATAGAAACTAAATTGTAACGCCTTCACGTTCTAACGAACCTTCGACCCTTAAGGATCTTTTGTGCCTACCCCATTTCACTCACTGGTAATCTCAGTGTGCAGGTTTCCTCACGATGTTATCTTTCACCGTTGAGCAGTCGTTAAATGTACGTAAGTTGTCCATAAATACGAAATACTCATTGGTACATGGCACTGCACGGTTTCGAACCCGGACCTCTCGCATGGGAGACCGGTGTCCTAGCCACTGTGCCACCGACGCTCTCCAATTAAAGTTACGTTTCGGTCAAGCCAACGATCGATCGTTCCACTCATATATGTTAGTGTGGTGTCAGCAGAATACAGATAGTAAAATTTGGAATACAAAAACATATCTCTACGTAATTGGAAAAGAAAGACAAACGTTGAAAACAGTGGAATTGGGCTGAGGCTTGGTGATCTTGTAAGTGAGTGGAATGTTCTCGTACATATTTCTAGTTGTTTTACTTCACTGAAATAATTGGAGCGGAAGAAATATTCAATCTAGAACAAGAAAGTGCGAAAAAGTAGTTAATGGAAATTATGTTTTAATTTTCTCTTTGCAACAGTGAGCATGCATAATTAAAAGAAAAGACGACGCGAAAAGATGTCAGTCCTATATAGAGAAGAGAGAGAGATATCTATCCTATGTAGAGATTTATGGCACTCGGTTCTCTCTGCCAATGTAACGAATATAGAAAGAAGATACTACGTAAGATTTTTTATATTTGGCATTACAACCAATATATTTATTTTCTGTTTTAGGGACTTGTCAGAGAAGAGAGAGAGAGAGAGATGTAGAGATCTCTATCCTATGTAGAGATTTATGGCACTCGGTTATCTCTGCCAGTGTAACGAATATAGAAAGAAGATACTACGTAAGGTTTTTTTATTTGGCATAACAACAAATATATTTATTTTCTGTTTTAGGGAGTTGTCAGAGAAGAGAGAGAGAGAGAGATGTAGAGATCTCTATCCTATGTAGAGATTTATGGCACTCGGTTATCTCTGCCAATGTAACGAATATAGAAAGAAGATACTACGTAAGGTTTTTTTATTTGGCAGAACAACAAATATATTTATTTTCTGTTTTAGGGAGTTGTCAGAGAAGAGAGAGAGAGAGAGATGTAGAGATCTCTATCCTATGTAGAGATTTATGGCACTCGGTTATCTCTGCCAATGTAACGAATATAGAAAGAAGATACTACGTAAGGTTTTTTTATTTGGCAGAACAACCAATATATTTATTTTCTGTTTTAGGGACTTGTCAGAGAAGAGAGAGAGAGAGAGATGTAGAGATCTCTATCCTATGTAGAGATTTATGGCACTCGGTTATCTCTGCCAGTGTAACGAATATAGAAAGAAGATACTACGTAAGGTTTTTTTATTTGGCATAACAACAAATATATTTATTTTCTGTTTTAGGGAGTTGTCAGAGAAGAGAGAGAGAGAGAGATGTAGAGATCTCTATCCTATGTAGAGATTTATGGCACTCGGTTATCTCTGCCAATGTAACGAATATAGAAAGAAGATACTACGTAAGGTTTTTTTATTTGGCATAACAACAAATATATTTATTTTCTGTTTTAGGGAGTTGTCAGAGAAGAGAGAGAGAGAGAGATGTAGAGATCTCTATCCTATGTAGAGATTTATGGCACTCGGTTATCTCTGCCAATGTAACGAATATAGAAAGAAGATACTACGTAAGGTTTTTTTATTTGGCAGAACAACCAATATATTTATTTTCTGTTTTAGGGAGTTGTCAGAGAAGAGAGAGAGAGAGAGAGAGATGTAGAGATCTCTATCCTATGTAGAGATTTATGGCACTCGGTTATCTCTGCCAATGTAACGAATATAGAAAGAAGATACTACGTAAGATTTTTTTATATTTGGCATTACAACCAATATATTTATTTTCTGTTTTAGGGAGTTGTCTTCATAAACACACCTCGAATATAGAGTGAAGAGATACCTAAGTAAGATTTTTATAAATAAATGAATCACTTTATTCATCGGAACAACGTAGATCCATCCATCCATATCTCATGTCGTGAAATATCTTCCCTTCGGCGTTGATATGTTTCGCCAGTGTTTATAGAAGACTGGCTCTTCTATCACTTTCCAAGCCCGTGTGCTCTATCGGCCTCATCGTCACTCACCAGGTGAGATTGAGTCCAAACGAGTATAAAATAGTAAAAAGTAAAAATAGCAGTCTTCATAAACGCATTCTCTTATTTTTTTTAAATTCTGTAATCGCAGCGAAGGATGTTCGAAAAAGGTTTGTTATTCACTCGTTTTCCTTTTAAACGGTCATAACGGCCTTCCACGAGGTCCGGTCATGAGCTGTGATGTAACTGGGGTGACATCACTCCGCGTAAATTAGTCGAGTCGTATGCGGAGACGGCATCAACAGAATGACCACGTTTTTCAACGATGTTTATTGTAAGAAACGTCTATTTTATTAGATGTAATTAGGTCTTTTAAAGTGTATGTGGCGCCTGTGATTTTTAAAAACAAATGACGTTTATAGTTTTATTAAATGACATTTATGGAGTACGGTAGCGATCGTAAATATTTAAACGATACTAGAAAAAATTCAGTTGCCAATGTTAAAAAATACCCCAATTTTTGGGAAATCTAAATTATTGCTAAAAGTGCAGATTTTAAGTAAAACATAACAGTATTACAATATACTACTTGAAACAATGGAGAACAGATTATCTTGATAAATTCGACTATATAAATCGATATGCCCATTTATAGAAAAAAATCTTATCCATTGTTCTAAATAGAAATAAAACAATAAGCCAATAAAGGCAAAGGCCAACTGCTTATTACACTCGATCATCATTAATCCGAATGAAAACCTTGAGCAAATATTTAAAACAAAGAATTTTCTTGAATACAAGATGAATCACGGCTGTACTTATAAGCATAACCTTTGCCTCAAGAAAGTAATTTAAAAAAACTTACCAGAGTAACAATATCCCCTGGATTGGCGGCCGCTATCCTTCTTAATCTCTCATACAACATATCCAGTAATCTCTGATGGTTCGCGTTCAGTTCATCCAGCTCCCGAGCCACGGATTCAGATCCTGTGACCATATGCTCCGGATCCTTGCTCCGGCTCCGCAGGCGCTCGGCGAGGTCAATGTCCGCTTGACGTTTCAGTTGGGACATGTCCAGGGAAGGGTGCACTTCGTCGCACAGCCATTCGGCGTAGCGTTGACACCGGGAGGAGTGTATCTAGGTTGTTAGGATCGAAGCGAGTTAGGTTTTTAGGTTAGTTTTTAGGGCAGACTGTTTTTTTTCTTCAATAAGCTCAATGGTGCAGATGACACTACGGTTTTTTTAAAATACGGTAATAAAGTCTATTTCTATATTATTTTGGAGGTTTCTTTGTAATTATAAACTGAAAAAACAATCTGCTCATTGTTATTTTAGGCAATGGTTATAATTTAAAAAATACCCTTTCACAATATTCCTTACACACAAAATTCTACTATTTATGAGATAAATAAACATTCATGACACATCTTCATTCTATTTGAGTCATACTCGTACTTTCATCCAGTCATCTATAGTACAATAAAAAAATAATGGGTAAAATAGTTTAATAATATTGGCAACACTGGTCCAGCTTCAAGGTATCCCAGGATATAGAATTTCATGCTGGAAGAGTCCCTGTTCATACTACAGGTTTTATCTAAGCGTGCAATACCCAATATATATTTTTAAAACCATAATTCCGTGCATTTGAAAGCGAGAAGAATGGAAAATATTTTACATTACGGCCAATGTTTTTAATTATTTTTTTGGGACATAAACTCTAATAGTGGTAACACTGACACAGACAATATACATGCAATGCTAATTTTGAATTTGGAAGAACAATGAACTCTCTGTAATAAATAATTTTCAAAAACTAACCGTACTTTTTTAAACAGGACTTTTCAGGAGAATTAATTCTCTGAAAATCTAATTTTAAATTCAAATTACAATGCTTCTAAAATAATAAGTAGGTAGGTATGCTATTTAGCTAAAGGGCGTCAGTGGCACAGTGGTTAGGACACCAGATTCCCATGCGGGAGGTCCGGGTACGAAACTGCGCAGTGCCATGTACCAATGAGTTTTTAGTATTTTTCGAAGACTTACGTACATTTACCGACTGCTCTAACGGTGAAGGAAAACATCGCGAGGAAACCTGCACACTAAGATGACCATTGTGTAAAATGGGGTAGGCACAAAAGATCCACAAGGGTCTAAGTGCCGCTGGGGTTATTCCCGGCCCCCTATCATAAGATAAGATGCTATTTAGCTTCAAATAAAATCAACAGAAAATGCGTTTTTTTTCATTAATTGTAATTTTTTGCTTTAGTCACAGTAACAATCACAAAAGAGCAGTAATATTTTGCTTTTTCTCTGTCACACAAACATCCCACACTCAAAACAATAAAATATTAGCAATGAGTAACACACACAATCACAGTAGATAAGCATTCAAGTTAATATTAAACACGCTAAGCAAAATTAATTTAAATATTACACTTCTTTTTTTTAAAAAAACATGCACTGGCAGAAAAGCGGCACAAAAATAGAAGAAACAGGTGAACCAACATTGCAACCAGGAAAAAACGAGACCTTAAAAAAGACCCAAGAACAAGACAAACGACAAAGCGAAACGAGTTGAAAGAGCAGGACGGAACGCTGGACCGAACTTGCATCACTTTTAGACCTTTCATTCGAACGATCTCTCAGAAAACCTAGCGAATTTTCAAAATCTCTGTGGTGTTTTGTGGAATATTTTTGAAAAAAACCCTGAGAATATCATCACGAATAAATTTAGTTGCGAGGAGCGGAGAGAATACACGGTACGGTACATATAAGAATGGCTCAAAAATGCTTGCACACAGAGCCTAAAAATTAATTAAAACTAAAGTACTATCTGAGAGGGATAGAGATACGTATCTCTCAGTTAGTTCTTATCTCTCCGTGGACTTTCTCCTTTAATAGGGTCATCTCTCTCAGATTATTGTGACCTCTATGGTATGGCCCAGCGCACGCTACCGGAGTGGAAGCGTGGCGACATACTTCGATAACTAAACCTTAACGTCTTTAAAATACGGTTCAAAATTGTGTGCCAATATCAAGCGCTTCTGGCGGCGGCAAGAATCATAGGCATGACATTCGAACCGCATTTTTTTTTAAATACGTTTAGTTTTTGTTATCTAAGAAAGTCCCGCGCCTTCTCTCGCTGGGCCCATTATGTGCTGTATATTCCACAGAACACCATAGACAAGATTGTCAGTTAGATAGTTACCTTTGCCTCCCGAATGAACCTGCCACCGTCTACGTTAACCTTCTCGATCTTGGGTGTGCGCTCCACCGCGCTCGTCAGTAGATTCTGTTGGCCACATACCCCAAAATGTTAAATTAATATTCGTTAGTTTTACATAACTTTTTTGGTTCTTCGTATAATTTGTTATTTTCTTGTGAGAGTTTCATTCAAATTAAAAATACAATTTGTTAATAAAATAACGCATTTTTTTTTAGAAAATATCAAGGTATCAAAATGTCCCATGATCTAGAATAACAGGTATTTATTTGGCCGAATATTTGAATATTAATATTCGGTAAAATAAACATTTATTCTAGAACTTTTGTTACAAGAAATCCTTTTAATTTTACGTTATTTTATTAACTACCATTATTAATTTTAATAAACTGAATATCAGATCCAACGTGCATTTAAATTAATTATTCACTGGTGCATTTGAGTTTTTAATAATAGAACCCAAAGAGATGATAATAACTTAGATATACTTCGAAGGGCATGCAAAAATAATTATTTTATCGTATTCTGAGTAACAAATTATTATGTAAAAATAACCACATAATTTTAGTGGAGTCTTCTGAAAACATGCTAATATTTATAACCATTACATGAATTTATTTGGTTGAGCAAGACATTATGCGTTCCTCACACCTTGATTGTATTAAGTTTCCTCGTAACTTTGTAATTCCGCAGTGTAAGTACAAGTACCACCAAATTATTTTAGTGCACTTACGTTATATTTTTGTACATGCAAGATTATTAAGTACAATTCATCCGAAATTCCTGTTAATCGACCCCTAATCTCGAATCTCGATCGATCGATCTCGAATTTCGTCGATTTCGACTTCCTACTTAACAGAGACTGTTACCGTTTTCACTTTTCTATCGACCGAAGACATCATAATACCCTCACAAATCCAAGGCGAAGTCCCCAGTAACTTGTCAGCGGTGTCCCTGCAAGCATCTTACCCTCGTGGGTTCGAACTGCTCCTTCGGGCGGATCTCAATGGGCGGCTGCGCTTGCAGCTTGCTAAACGAGTCGTCAATCCATTCGGCCTCCTTCTCTAGCCCGGCGTTGTAGTTGCGCAGGAGTTGGTACGCAGCCTCGCAGCTTCGTAGTCTGTGGAAATATCTTGTTGTTAGTGTTATGCTCATATGTAACATAATCGGTGCTATGTACGAAACGGTTATAATCAAAGTGTTTATAACTGGTTAACTTTTGTTCTAGGACTTTTAAAAATCGTAAAAATAGTTTAGCGAATCAAAATACACCGTTGATCTCTCGTCAAGAAAATAAGCGAATTAAGCGATTTTTGAAATTATGTAGATCGGTATAACTAAATTTTCACTTGGCTAAAGTGTGGCAGAATCATCGAGCTTTCAAAAAATTAAATATGGTCACTAAACGCTCCGAAATATTTTCCCGAGCGTAGCAGTATCTTGCAAAGAATTGGACCTTGGAAGGACGGGATGTTTATAACTCACCTCTCAGCCAGCTGACTGCACACGTTGTTCCACCTGCTATTCAGCTGTGAAACTTCCTTGTCCAAACGCTCCAGGTCGATATGTTTGCCAGAGCGCGGCAGGGAAGAGTGCGGCAGGGCAGCCCGAGAGCTCTCGACCAATCGGCGGCAATTCTCAGCGTCATCGTTCATTTGGTCGATCTGGATCTGCTGCTTGCTTACTGCTACTTGCATGCGGAGTAGATCTTCGTGCATCTGTGGAATAGACGTAGATAGCTTAGAAATAATCCAACGATCTTTGTGTCAGGAACCGAAAGCGGTTACCGCATTTTACCAGCACATGCAAAATAATAAATATTGTTTGTGGAATAATTTATTGTAGATTCTACCTTTTTGCGCCAGGGCTACACACAGTTGCAAGCTGGACCAGTTATGTATGGAACCACTAGGAGGTTTGTTCAAGACTGTGTGTAGAAAACCGTCTCGTGAACAACAAGCCTTAACGGCATGCGTTGCCTTTTAGCGTTGACCGTTAATTGGCTGGTGACTCTGGGAAAGACAGCAGCGTGCCATAGGAGGGTGGAATAGGTATGCCCGGCAGGTACCCGAGTCAAAATTCATGGGGAGGGGGGACCGGTGCGTTCCACTGGAGATCCTGGAATTCTCCGACATGCATACTATCGGCCATCGAGGGGTTTTAGTGGATTAAAATCTCATAAAACCCGGTATCTCCACCAGTCGGGTATCTTATGAAGATTTTCCCCCGTTAACAAAAGAAAAAGGTGTGTATAGTGGAATATTTAACTAGTAGATACTTACGTCTTTCAAGAGTTCCACGTCATTGGGCAGGTCGTGGAACTGCGCGAGCTTGATCTCGAACTCTGAGATCGTCTGGTGGTTCTCCTCCATGCTGTTCACAACGATCTCCACGAACTTCAGTCTGTGGGGAAATGTTAGGTATAGTTGATTGAAACAGAATGTGAAACCTGAAGTTAGGTATGAGCTTTTTTATAAAAGTGCGTGTTTATGCGAATGGCCCTGAATAATATACACATTCATTGTGTTTTTTTGTTCCACAAAATGATAATACAGAGTGTAACAAAACTGAACAACTTTCACTTGGGGCAAATCCGAAAATCGCGAAAAAATATATCAGCTGTTTCATACATTTCAGTCATGTAGGTATTGAACTTTTGAATGGAACAGCTGATCTGAAATGAACAGCATTTTTTTTCAGAGTTGCTTGCGTTGAGTTTCAAGTTTCATAGTGAAATTTCAGAGTTGAGTTGCATAGTGAAAGTTGTTCAGTTATGGATACTGAACACCTCCTGTTCGGCTTACAAGGAAGTTTTTGTTTCAGGCTGTATGTTGAAAGGAAAACATCGAAAGGAAAGATCTTGGCACCATAGGTAGCTGCCTGCCAGATATTTGGTCGTAAAGATGTTTGTTTCCAACGTGCAAGTATTTTTTCGATTTTGAGTATACATAGAGGGGAAACATCTTTGCATAGTCAGTATACTTCACCTACCTTCAGTGCAAGGGCGGAACCCCTTCTATATTTTGTGAGGAAGTTACAAAAGCACTATTTTCTTAATGTCATTCATCATCATCAGCCCATTAATGTCCCCACTGTTGGAGCACAGGCCTCCCCTTGCACAAGGGGGTACGGGCCATGATCCACAGAGCGGGCCCAGTGCTTATTGGTGGATTTCACACGCCTTCGGAAACTTTTAATTTCCTCAGACATGCAGGTTTCCTGACGATGTTTTCCTTCACCGTTAGAGCAGTCGGTAAATATCATTCATATAGGTATGTTATTGTGTGTTATCCTTGGACCCAAACACAAGGAACCCTGTTATTTTCCTTTGTGAAATGCCTGTATACCCCTTACCTCTCAACAAAGAGCTGACTCTTGGACTGCATGTCGTTCCACTTGCCAATTACTTTGTCCAGGTTCTTCTTCATGGCTGGAGTCTTCAGGGCGATACCTGGAGACGGAAACAAACAAATGTAGTCGGGTCATACAGCTACTGACCAAAGCTCAGCAATGCTGATAGTTTGTGCAGTAAACGATTTTGGATATCTTTGGCGGTATGAATGGGGAGAGATGTTATTGCGATGACATGATTGGTTCGTTTACCGTGTGAAGTGAGTCTACATGCACGAACTAACTTCACGTATCACTCAACATCGCTGTCGGCAATTGTACAGATACAAAAGTGAAACCAACACAAGATCGCTTTAAGCTGTTTATGAGGGAATTTGACAGAGATTTCGATGTTGATAGATATTCGAATTTCAAACAACCGATCCCCCTATTTTTTCGGGCAACCAATTTCAAAACAGCATGGTGGTGGTACCTCTGTCTACCCCCTCGGGGATTATAGACGTGAGTTTATGCATGTATGCAATCTCAACACAGAATTGTAAACCGGCTTCCAATTTTTTTATATTGGTGGTGAACTACCCTCCCTTATGCGGGCCATATATGCTTTGATCTTACGGGCAACTATAACAGAAAGAAAGCACAATCCCCCCTCAATCGGTCCCAAAAACGCAGCGTATAAGACCGCATTAGGATAAAAGAACATTTATTCTTCACCATAGCAATAAGCTCTTTATAATCAAACCCATAGTAATATAAGCAAGGGGTATTCCACAGTAATCTGTATGTGGGTGGGGATCAACCCGCGACCATTGCACACTAAGAGAACAACCCCGAACCACTAGGCTTTAGGTTTCACTATAGCAACACATATCCAAGAAAAAAATGGAGCACCAGTGCATCGTAAGCATATACCTACTTACAGTGGCTCAGAGTGGCTAACTGAATATCCTTTACCAAGATTTTTTTCTAGAACATTGCAAAAAATGGGAAGCTATAATTTGTTTTTGGAATACTCCAAAGGGATTTCTCTTTAGATCCATTGTCCATATCCATAATAGATTTTTTGTCTTCGAAATTTGATCTAATGAGAAAAAAAACTCCGTAGATCCACAATGGATCTGATGGATGGTGTTAATGAGAACTTGAAAGTTATTTGGTCGAAGGACCAATATTTTGCTGAAGGACCAAATAAAATTTTATTTTCTCATGTTGTTTAATAATTATTGAGTCACTTTGAAAGTTGTCAATGTAAGCGTTTGCTATACCTTGTATATTTATCACTTTACAAGAACACCTTAACCATAACTTTTGAGAGCATATTCGGTGATAACCAGTTTGAAGAACAAAATACCAAATACCATAGCCAAAGCTCCCGTTAAGGTTATAACTTACCGTTATCGGGGCTACCTGCAGGTTTGCCACCTTTGTTATAGAAAAATAAATATAAATAAACAAAAAAATACACAAATAAAAGAAAAAAATATTGGCTAATTAATAGGGAGTGTTTAGTGACACTAAAATTAAAAGTCTAGAATGGTAGGTTAGCCAGAATTGATAGTTATTAACAGTAATCATACATTAGGTGACATTGAATTCAAAACAAAATACTTACTTTACACTAGTAATTTTGTCAATATTTTTTTAATAACAATAGTATCTAACCCAGCAGAAAGTATCCTAACAGGGTAAAAGCACGAAATAATTTTGTCTAGACATTCTACAACCAAAAAGCAACTTACGGCTTTCTGATCAGGAATTCAACATCACCTACACAAGAAGAACAATGTCTTTTCCCATAAAACTAGCCTAAAATCCAGCATTTACAAAAAAAAATGATTTTGTTCCAATAAAAGCATAGAATGACATAAATATTCGTG
Organism: Hofmannophila pseudospretella; assembly: GCA_947369225.1. NCBI lineage: Eukaryota > Metazoa > Arthropoda > Insecta > Lepidoptera > Oecophoridae > Hofmannophila > Hofmannophila pseudospretella. Next base: position 8,740,624 of record OX376332.1, on the reverse strand, counting down.
TTTAGTTTGAATAACGGAAATTTATTTTATTTTATATATGTGACTAAGAAGTTTCCGTTAGATTCAATTTCAAAGAACTGAAATGATAACGTAAAATACTCTAATAATCATAGTACAAGTTGAATCATAGGCTAAAAAAAATTCCTTTTACGAAAATATCAACACCGCGATGTAGAAAAAGGAATTACCTCTGAATGTAGCCTGTACTTCCTCCACATCGCCCGACAGCGCCAGCAGACTGCCCTCCCAGTCCTTATGCTGCAGCACCAGGTGTTCCAGGGTGTCCAGGTCTCTCGGGATATGGCTGGCGATGCGCTCGTGGAGTTGCCTCTCGAGAATGTCCAGCCGTTCGAAAAGGTTCGAGGATTGTTCGGTGAAAATGCGCGCTGCATTCTTGGATTCCTCTGTTGGAGAGAAGGAAGAGGAATTAGTATTTGTTTGCCTGTCAATCCAACTAATTCTGCTACCAGATAATGGAATAGAATGGACTAAAAAATCCAAACAGATTTATTTTACAGAACAAAATGGAAAAATAAGGCAAATTAGTTTTACTCTACAGGTCATAAAGCTAAGTAGGTCCTATTTGTAATAAGGGAGGGTAACTAGATTATTGTTTTGGACGAGAGTATCTACTCTTCGTAGGTATTGCTACGAAAATATGCTACTATGGTGGTAAAGCTACGGATGGCGTAGATGTGGCGTAAATAATATCGAAATGCTAAAAATATCTATACATTTCCTATTTTTGCTTATTTGTTATGAAAACCTGTGTAATAAAATAATTCGTACATCTGAACACCTTTTAGATGAAAAAAATCTTTGGATCAAACTTCCAAAGGCTATTTTATCTTGAATCGAACTTCCATGGGAGTAAATTGTACTTTTATAGGTATTTTTCTGTTTAATTATGTTAAATATAATACTAATTATCTCAGTTAAAAATAATTGTAAAGCAAAACTTAATAGATGGCTACTCTCTTTAGATTACGACAAAACTGAGGCTCTAATCATATAACATAAAATTTTACACACTAAACTCAATACGTTCTTCAGATTATTAACACTTAACTTCCCACACTCACACACCCACTCACCCTACACTACATATGCACACTTACATCATTACACACTCCCACACAACCTAACACACCCCCACCCATACTCACTCTTACCATTATCTTTACTAAATTCCTTTATGATTAAATTTTCCAAATTCCTTTTAGGTTAAGAATATAATTTGTAATTTGCTTGCACAGAAAGTGCGACGGAATCCCGACTTACAAGATACAGGTTTTCGACCTAGTTTGTAAGTCGGAGGTCCTTTTTTTGTGTGCCCTGTAATAAGTAAATAAACTTTTTCATTTTTTCATTTTTTACTTATGTGTCACATAAGTAATAATTTAATTTATTATTTAATTGTAGTTTTTGTTGCTTTGAGATGAAATAAATACAATTAGATGTCATTTTAATACACACGGCTAAATGGTGGGCGAAAGATTAAAGAACAAAACCTGATAATCTATAATCAATCCACGTTCTTTCCACAGATCTCTTCTTAAAAACTAGTCTACACTTAGATAGCATTTAAACACAATTTAAACGAACTAGTCAGGAGTCTAGTCAGGACAAAAACTGTCGCAAAACTAGACCCAAGATCAAGTACTCTTTAACTGAAGAATTGAGACTAAACTTTGGCATCGTTTTATAACACAGAATAAAGAAGATCAGAAGGTTAAGTGCTTTGTTTCAAAGATTCGTTAACGCGTGTGTATGTAGTTGCAATGTTGTACAATAATTAAAAAGTCTTAATACCTCGTCATTACGTAATTTTACAAGGAAATAGATATTATTTGGAGGTATTACGATCTAAATGACATTTATATTTTATAATTTATCTGACTGTTATATTTGCATGCTCATTGTTGAGTAGAATGTATCGGCTCTTTGTTTAGAAAATACTTGTAATTATGTACTTACCTACATTCCGGACAAATACATTAATCTGAATGATTGTTTGTATAAAAATCAATTGGCTTAAATAGTATAATATGAAAAAAAAATTGCTCTTTGCGCTCTAAAGGCAAATGCTGACTCTAATAACACTTGAGCTTTTTATTCCTTCCCTTAGTGACCCCGAGGCTGGCATTATCACCTTTTTGTGTACCGAAACAAAAAAAAAAAAAATATATTTTCATATTTTTGCGTTAATTTAAAATTCCAAGGCTTGTTTACTTCAAATAAACACTTGACAAGGCTCATATCAAGTATCTTATCTTATGACAGGGAGCCAGGGATAACGCCAGCGTCACTTCGACCTTCAGGGATCTTTTGTGCTCACCCCTTACCTTAGTCTCCTTCCTTCCTTAAAGATGCTTTGCATCATGGAGCAAAGCATCTTTAAGGAACAGGAAGAAAGAGGCTGTGCATATCAAGTAGGTCTATTTACTTCAACCAAGATCTTAAATCTTGTCTAACAAATAAAGTGTCCAACTGAATAATGTTAATTGTAGTCTCAGAATCGAACAAGCTGTTTTTTCAGTGTAATAAGGAAACATTGCTCAAGTAGTCTGGCGATGAGGTCAACTATTCTCCGTTTACCTCATCTCCAGCCTACTTAACGCTCTTTGACCCACACCCACCGTGTTAAGATGAAAAATTGCACTACTGTCATAGTTCACAATCTACGAATTTTACCGCAAGGTCAATCATATTGAAGCCTGTTTGTTTAGAATTTGCATGACATCAGGCACGGGTCATTTCATTGTCAGAATAGGTGACTAATTTATTAATTTATTGTTATTAGTACTTGTTGTAGCAGGCTCGACCTGGACTCGCCTATCCCAAGACAGGGAAAATTGGCAAATGATGGAGGAGCCGTATATCCTTCAATGGAATCCCCCCTTGAAACATTTTTTTTAATATCGTGTTAACTCTATATATATTATAAAATAGGGGAAATAAAGGCTTATTTTATTTTATTTATTTAGTTTTTGGACTAATTGGCTGAATACTAAATGAAATAGGCATATAGCTCATCAAATCTTGAAATTTCGTATCTCAAATAAACGTCATATAGGAATTTATCGTTGTAGTCTATCGGTTTTCCATTGGTCTACCTACAACTACTGTTTCCTAGGCATATTATTTGTACCGTATTTTAGAGACCTTAAAGTTTAGTTTTCGCCTCTACACTGGGCCTAAGGGCCCAACTACACGACCGATTCTTCCAACCAAACTGTTTGGTTCGATTGAACGTCGACATCGATTTCTGTCCAACTAAACAGTTTAATTGGCTAGGTAGGCACAAGACCGTCTGAATTCCGCAGAACTGTATGTGACATGAACGGAGATGAGCCAATACGACAGACAAACAGACAGAACGACATTGTTGCTCTCTATAGTTGTAAGTTGGAAAGGGTCATGTTGAAAACCGGCGTCGGTAGACCTCTACCGACGCATACAGGTGTATGTAGGTATCTATTATATACATCTAGCGACACTCAGCTGAACATGGCCCTTTTAATAGATCATATGTTTACTACATTAAGCCATATCATTATAAAAATGTATTCGCATGGTTGTAGTATTTTTAAGGTCCAAAAATGGTCTATTAATAAAGGTTTTTCTATTTCTATTCGATTGCTTGACTGCAGTTCGCGGCCGACTGAACTAAGCGCAAACCCCAAAACAGAAAACGAAACGTCATTTTTGAAGATATCACAATTTTCTTGTTATTTGGGTTAATTTAATTTAATTTCTCAAAGCTATTAGTAAAATTGTGATGATATCATGGCATCACATGGCCATTTCAAAATAGCAGACCTAATAAATCTGTTAAGACAGCGTGGCGCGAGTCAGAAGGGTAAATAAAAGATTTGGTGGAAAGGAACGTATCTACACGTTGATTGACTACGTACCATTGTGCTAGTGGCGCCTCTAGTGGTAAAACATTGCAGGATTATCTCCTATTGACAAGCCAATCTGTCAATTCCATAACAACTGTCACTTACGCCCAATTCCTTTGCACAAACAAGGTCAACACCTAAAATTGCCCTTGCAATTGTACAATATGCCTGTGACATCACCCCAAATTAGTCGCGTAGGCGATTTACTACGCGATACCACAGTGTAGTAATAAATAACAGGAGAGTATTTCTGTGATAAAATCTGCGGTGGCAATACTAGAAATACCTCCTACATGCAGCACGTACCAAACCCCTTTGTACACTTATTCTATGTTTCCTTTCCTATGTAAATTTCATGTGTGCAATAAAGTATTAATCTATCCATCTATCTATAAATAGTGTCAGAACAAATCTCCGCCATTTTAAATATAATCTCGGAGCGGATTCTGCCATAACAGTGGTTAGTTTAGACAGGTCCACGGGAATAAAACCAGATCTAACCGGGGGTTAGATATTATGTGAAACTACTATACAATACAATACAAAAACGTTTATTGTCAGACATATAAGTCCATACAAAAAATGTTAGGAAATTCTTATAGCTATGTTTTTTTTTCAATAGCCAATAGACCGTTCCACTGCTGGGCAAAGACCTCCCTTTTATTTTTTATTAAATAAGGAGAGCAGACGAGCAAACGGGCCACCTGATGGTAAGTGGTCACCGTCGCCCATAGACATCTCACCTCACTTTATTAATATTAGAGGGTTTTTGATGCGCTGTTAACCTTGAGGACTAAAATGGAACGCCTCATGTTCCGGAAATTACGCTGGCTCTCTTACCCTTCAAACCGAAACACAGAAATGCAAGCATTTCTGCTTCACGGCAGAAATAGATAAGAGGGTGGTACCACCCCAGGCGATCCTTCACTTAAGGATCATCCACTACCCATCCCTCCCAGCTATGTTAGTAATGTATATTATGGTACCATTTTTCTTTTCTTTTTACTGAGGCATTGAGTGCTGGTAAGTGTACCGAGACCCAATGTCTCAGTATGGAGCTGTCCAGCTTGTCAGCCATGCTGTTCAGGAGGCTGTTGGTGCTGCAGCGCGCCCTGCACACCAGAGAGGCGGTCCGTTTGCGCATTATGGCGTAAAACGCATCAGTATGCGCCACCGTCTTTATTCTTTGATTTCTATTAGATATTGTCTGGATACGCTATGCCATTCAACCACCAAGTTCAAGGTTATCGCGGAGTTACACTTCTGGTCTATATACTGTGGTACCAAGTATTTGTCGAGATAGGAATCTGCTTCTAACGAGCTATGATCCAATCGCAATGACCATGCAATGTCAGATTTATTGCACTAATTCTCTTTGACATGCAAGGTCTCTATTACGTATTAACGTGTAATACAGCAGTAATGCTTTTTTTCCCATCCTTATGTCCTTGATTTCCCGTCTATTCACGCTTAGCGTTTTGCTTCATATTCATAATGTGAACGGTTAAGGAATGAAACAACCTTGGGATCTTGAAGGCTAGAGTGAAGGCATTTACTAAACCCACGAGCTACACATTCGACCTCATCATCGTTTACCATCAGGTGAGATTAGGATCAAACATGGGCTTGGTCTTTCTTCTTCTAAGTCGTGTTCCTCATTGCTGAGGGCCGTGATCATTCTAAGGAATTAATCATATAGAACGACTCTCTTGGCAGATTGATAATAGATAAGATAATGAGGTGGTTTGTCTTTGCCTTCCCCATCTCACACACTGGTTATCTCAGTGTGCAAGTTTCCTCACGATGTTTTCCTTCACTATTAGAGCACTCGATTAATGTACGTAAATCGTTAGAAAAACTCATTGGTACATGACATTGACTGGTTTCGAACTTGGACCTCCCGCACGGAAGTCCGACGTCCTAGCCACGACGCCATCAACCCTCAAGCTTGGTCACTACATAATTATTTTTTTAAAACATTCTTAGTTAATCACTCCAACTGACTAAAATTCCTGTGCTAGAAGTGGTCCATCAAAATTTATACTAACCACAAGTTCCAAGTCATTATGACTGGTGATAATAACAGAGGTCTTTGACCATTTAATTACAGTAATTAATTCCCTACTGCACTCAACAATATCTGATATCATCCATCCATCGTCACATCACAGATGTTTGATTTTGAGATCGTTCATATTCTTATGATTTCCGGTTTATTTTGCTACAATCTGTCCTCTAGGTGCCGGCTAGCAGGGTCCTAGGACAGTGTGCACATGAAGTAATAGAAGAACTTGGTAATAGTAGATATTATATTTATCAAGAACAGAACAACACAATAGTAGAGAATAGGTAGTAGTAGGAGACAATTTTATAAAACGGAGAAACGTCCGTTCCTGACAAAATACAGAGAAAGAGGGAAAACAATGAAATTAATGGAATAATGGAATTTACAAATGAAATGGAAATATGATTTGAATTTTGAAAATACAGATGAAGAAATGAAGATGCCAACACGAAATGAGGTGAGATAAACGCTGACAATGAGGTTGAAATTGATGGCAAGGAGGTTGAAATAAAAACAAATAAAAATAATTGACAGTAAGTATTCTTTAAAAGCGCAAATATGTCATACAAAAAATACTGTAAATAATTTCGCTACTCCAAAAAATCAAACAAAATCTTACCGCCTTTTCCCTGCGAGAAAATTCGTTTTATCTTCTTCATGTTGTTTATAAAATCTTAGTCCACAGTAATAATGTTTATTTTCCACTCAATAAACCGGGTTCAAAGTCAGTTCGAAGATGAAAGAGAGTAACTGAATGTCATTTCACTGTCTATATTTGTATAAGCTATGAAATATCGAATGGTTCGTTTCTGTTCGTGATTTTAGCCTAAAATAGAGGAGATATATTTAAACGCTTTGATTTGGAAACAAGTAGGTAGGTAAGTATTTAAATATTTAGGTATTTATTGAGCGAAATCGATACAGCGCGCACAACACTAGCGCGCGATCGAACTTGCCCATCCCACTATTATTAGAGTTTGACATAAGCTTGTTGAGTAAAATCCCGCCGAATACTGAAAATATGTGTTTTCCTTTATAATATCGGCCTGACGCCCCAGATCAACCCAACAATACCTAGGTTTATGTAATAATTAATTAAAATTGCACCTAACTAAAAGATGAGGATTTTTTTAGTTCCAAATAAAATCAAATGGCACGAGCAATCTGACTCAAACAATTTTAAAACAAAAATCAATTTTAGTTTTAAAAGGCGAATGCCCATTCCATTCCACAGTATTGTGTCAAAATAATTTTAACAAACACTTTAATGTGAAACTTCAGGCTTTATTTCATTGTGGCGACGCACGACACGCGCCACAACGATTAGTACCTACTCACATCGGTGTAGAACGCGCTATCGAAATTTTCCTGGGACTTCGTATATATACGAGTTCCAAACATTCACAGTTGCATCAGGACATCTGGTCACCAGGCACAACACCCCGCCTGGTGGAAGATCTTCCCTTTTCCCTTTCATACAACTGACTTTACGTCATCCATGTCCTCACATAGCGCGTTCCTACATCATGAAGAAAGGCATTTTCTTCACCAAACTTAACATGATAATAAACTGATTACTCTTATTGTCAAAATCCCATTAATTAAAATGAAAATCACAAATAGATTTTTTTTAATAAATTGGCTACGACAAACAGGCAGACGGGCCACCTGATGGTAAGTAGTCACCGTCGCCTAGAGACACGTGCAATACCTGGGGTATTGCACGTGTGTTGCCGGCCGTGGAGGGAGAGGACTTTTTAACGTTCTTTTTGAATCATCCCATGTCGTAGCGCTGCGGGAAAACGAATAGAAATTCTATACTTATACCTATTGTAATTGATTATCATTATTATTTTTTATTTCCATTCTCTGACGGTGTACAATACTGTACCTACTATAATGTTTTATTTTAACTATTTGACCGACAATATAATTAAACCTTGTAATTTGATATAAGATTTTATATTATTGTTTGAGTAAATTTCATACTGCTGTTAATGACGTATCTTGTAACGGTTTTAGTTACTTTAAGATAAATAAATACAAATTAATAAGAATTTAGCTGTCACCACAATAACAACCTACACGACTGGCTAAACTAAAAACATTACTAATAAGAATAAGAAAATAAATAGTTAGCCAAGCGCCTCGTAGAGACATCCCGGGACCAGAAGGCTGGCCTCTACTTTGCTCAGCGTATAAGCCTCGCTACACAGCGGGGCGACGCCGCCAGCCTCCTCGGGACACTCCCTGCAGGGAGCGACCTGCGCCAGGTCTTTTACTTGTAAAATAGTTAGGTATTTTGTAATTTTAGCTTAATATGTATTTTATTATTACTTTATTTTGAATAAACTATTACTATACTTAAAAAAAGCAAAAAAATATATGCGTTTAATTATTAATTTATTAAATTCACATAAACGATTTAACTTCGGACTTTTTTCCGTCACTATTTGGACATCGTAAACTCGCGCGCGTAAAATTCGGCAGCGGCCGGAACGTAGGTGGCGCACGCGCATCTAATTGTCACTGGGGCGTAGAGTCCTCTCCCGTAGGCTCCTTACTGCCCTACGTCGTTACCATCTTAAATGGTACACTCAGATCATAGAGCTTGATATTTTCACTAATTTGTTTAGAGCGTCGGTGGCGTTGTGGCTAGGAGGAGTTTTGTCGAGAAAGTCGCTGGAGAAAGTTCTACGGTGTTTATTTTATTGCTCAAAAATTGTTTTCTGGTGATTTTGATAGTTAAAATCGGTAGTTTTGTCTAGCAAACGTCAGTAACAGTGACAATGTGTTGAACTCTTAAAATAAACTTCTCGTTATTGGTTCGTTGTGTAGTTTCACTCTGTGATTCTGCGGCAGGCCATGAGAATTAGCTAGAAACTAGACCGGTTGAAATTTCCGTCATAACTCCTAGGAGTGTTAAAATGTGTCTACACCACAACATTTTGATGCTAAAAACTGTTTTAAATAGCTTAATGTTTAGGCTGATGTCCTGTGTTGCCAGTGCCTTGATAAATAAATTTAAAAAAAAATGTGGCTAGGACGCCGGACGGTTCTAAATCATGCAATGTCATTTACCAATGAATATTTTGACTTTTCCAAAAGATTTACGTACATTTACCGATTGCTCTAATGGTGAAGGAAAACATCGTGAGAAAACCTCCACACTGAGATAAATTGCTCAGTTGGATAGAGAACTCACGCACGGAAAACAATATTTTATTTAATTATTTTTATTTTATTGGAAAACAAACAGCAGTTAAAGTAAAATATAAACCAAACTAAACAATAAAAGGCCAATTACAGGTCTTCACTAATAGAAAGAAAGAAAAACCATACCAAAAATTTTTGCCACAAAAAATTTAAATAATATATATTTAGTTCACTTCATAATACCATTGGAAATAGGCACCTGGCTCAGCAGATGCTTGAGTGAATACACTTGTGTGTAAACACCTTGTCCTTAGATACTTAGAGCTATACCTAGAGTCGTAATAAGCATTCCTGGCCCGAAATTGAAGCGGCTACTTATCCCCAGAGATCGTCTCTTAATAAAAGCTGTACTAACTAGTCCAATACCTCACAAGTATCAAACCCATTACATCTCTACACAAAGCCCAAGGTGCATCTTACGCCCACACTATAAATTACACTATCAGTCTGTCCGTCACAGTGTGCTCACGAGCCATTTGTGGACGAAGTAAACAAGACATTGAATCCAGTTCGTTCAATTAATATTTATTGCAGGACTGCCTATAAGTAGATAAATTACGTCAAAGATGAAGCTGTTCGTATAAATATAAACAGTTTAGTTTGTCTAACCAGACCATTTTAAAGACGTCTCAAAGGTTAGGGTAAGACTTTGGCTCAGCATCGGATCAAATCCGCCTTTGAACCATTACGGTGGACTACTCCTAGCACAACTGATATACTTAAATTAGGTCAACCTTAAACTTGATATACTTTGGAATTGCCATATATAGAAACGGCGTGATATGTGTTGAAAAATTTCAGTTGGGAATGTAAAATATTTAATTTGAACAGTAAACAAAAACTAGAAAATGCACCGGACATATTTTTATTATTGACCATAGAGAAAGTAGAGCATTCCACAGATTATAAATTAAACATTGTGTGCGTTCTGTTTCATGCATATTATCTTAATTATAATACTTAACAGGGAAGACCAGGGGCCTAATTCGCCTAAATTACAACGTTTATAGTTCTATTTCTATCCAATTTCAATTTAGTTTTCGTTCCAATTCTATTTGGACACCAAATCGCATTCTGCTGACGCATAACTCTACCACTGCCACCTTTAGATTTACTATCGATCGGGCAAAAGTGGTTTGGGAGGAACTTATGTTCAATCGTTATATTTGACAGCTGAAGCGTTTTGTTACCGTTCAACTGCGAATCAGTATAAACTAAACGTTTTAGATGAATGTACAAATACGTTACTATTCAATCGATCGTTGACTCGTTCAGAACTTAACTGAAATTGGTTCGTTAGTGGATAGTAGCATACGAAACACGTCATAACGATGCAGTTTAGATTCTATATAGTTACGTTGTATTTAGTGGAATCGATCTCCAGGTTGGTCTGATTGCTACGAAACATTTTTATAAGAATATTTCGTCCCTTAGACCATGATCTGGACAGTTCCTTGGGATCTAAGTTTCTTGACTCAGCCTCTGCTAATTACGCAATGGGATTCGGGTTGCATTCCTGAGTTTTAAAAGTCTTGAGCTGTAACGATATTATATTCATCGTCCATATCAACCTCCTTGCCATCAATTTCAACCTCATTGTTAGCGTTTATCTCACCTCATTTCGTGTTGGCATTCTCATTTCTACTCTTCATCTATATTTTCAAAATTCAAATCATATTCCCATTCCATTTCTAAATTCCATTATTCCATTAATTTAATTGTTTTTACTTATTATCTCGGTTTTTTTTCCCTGAACGGACGTATGTCCGTTTTATAAAATTGTCTCCTATTACTACCTATTTTCTACTATTGTGTTGTTCTGTTCCTGATAAATATATTATCTACTATTACCAAGTTCCTCTATTACTTCATCTGCACACTGTCCTGCCCTGCTAGCCGGCACCTAGAGGGCAGGTTGTAGCAGAACATTGTTTATAATCACATTCCTCAGCCTTCAACAAAAACAGGATGATTTCATGCAAACAATATTGACCATGAAAACATGTGAGCTCATAAAAGGGGCATTTTTCTTTAATTGAATTGGTTTGGCCATAAGTTATTTTAGAAATGGGATTAGTAAGGCCTGTATAAATCATACGACTAATTTGACCGCACACCGCGCCATGTGTGACCCAATACATTAATTTAATTGCATCTACAAGGCTACACAATTTTCCAATTTGCTCAATTGAATTGTATTCTATTTAACATTGAACGAATTATAGGTTTGTTGCATTCTTCAAGGGATTCTACCAAAACCATGTACGCCTTAGTCCCAAAATTTACAATAAAATTCCCAATGAAAGAAAAAAATCAGATAGTGTAATTACTTTTGAAAATAAATTAAAAATGTTGTTGCTAGGCTGTGCATTTTTCAATATAAACGAATTTTATAATATTTGACATATTAACTAACACTATAATATTTATACTAAGAACATATATGACATGTAAATTAAATTTATGAATAAATTATGATTCATCATCATCATCATCAGCCTATTAATGTCACCACTGCTGGGGTACAGACCTCCCCTTGCACAAGGGGGTACCGGCCATGGTCCACCGAGCGGGCCCTGTGCTGATTGGTGGATTTCACACGCCTTCCTCGCCTCAGACATGCAGGTTTCCTTACGATGTTTTCCTTCACCGTTAGAGCAGTCGGTAAATGTACGTAAGTCTTCGAAAAAATCAGAAAAACTCATTGGTACACGGCATGGCATGGTTTCGAACACGGACCTCCCGCATGGCGGCGTCCTAGCCACTAGACCACCGACGCTCGCGCGCATAAATTATGATTATGATTTAGTAACATAAACGGAAACAGAATAAAAGTAAAAGTAGTTATTTAGTATGAATTGCGCAATGTTCTAACGATATTTTGAGGGTAGTTTTCACGGCATCCACCTGGATTCACGTAAGTATAGAGTATTTGATACATTTCATAAACATTGAAAAATAGCTACAACAATTAATGGTCAAATGTTAAAACAATATTGATATTTGTTGAACAAACTACAGGCAATCAGAAATCAGAATGTAGAAAGAAACGGCAATAGCAAATTTTGACGTCACTACCTTAGCGCCATATAAGCTGCTGTTTGTCTAGAAAGGGACGGAGCATCTCCCCACTACTACTAATTTTAAATATTAATATCTCTGGTATTAGTTGAGATATCGAATAACGAATTTCAGATAGATCTTCAGAATGCACAGGTATCAACTTACCCGGTGTAATAAAAAAAATCAAATATCCTATTGTATATTTATAACACAATTCTATTTCGCAAAATCACATAGTAATATGGTAACCAGGGTTAACTAGTGTGGGTGTTAACCGTAATGTTGATAACGGAAAATATATGTTTATTTAATCTGTCCTCCGAGATACAGGAACTTCCTAGTTCGGAGGTCAGCGTTTATTGTAAACTAACTTGTTGCTCACTAATTTTATTTAGTTTAATATAACCTATGCTTAAGTTCCTACTGGTGTATGGACTATGAATCCTTGGTCATCTGACCGCACAAATAAACTTATTCTTATTTCACTGTAAGCGTTGTACTGTACCTTCCATAGTATATTTATATACGTAGTGTTGTTGAGTTTATTATTTATTTATATTCTGTGCTCTTACGTGCCTCTCGAACTCGTCAAACAGCCGGTTGACCTCATCAATCTCTCTCCTGAGCCTCCTCAGCTGAGGATCGGCCGGGTCTCTTTCAGCTAGCAGCTTCTGTTCATCCTTTCATCTGATACTTCGCATCAAATCGGCCATGTTCGGCGTTACGAAACTTGCCGAAATTTCCCGAGCTATCTAACTCTTACCTTCAGCCCTAGCGCTCGAACTCGTCAAACAGTCAGCTGACATTATCCATCCTAAGCCTTCGTGTCCATTCAGCCATGTTCGGCGTCACGAAACTTGCCGAAATTACCCGAGCTAGCTAACTCTTACCTTCAGCCCTGGCGCGTCGCTCGAACTCGTCAAACAGCCGGTTGACTTCGTCGATCTCTCTCCTGAGCCTCCTCAGCTGAGGGTCAGCCGGGTCTCCTTCAGCCAACAGCTTTTCTGCGTCCTCGTTAAGTGCCCGACGGATAGCCTGACGTTGCTCCGCGCCCATTGCTACGAACTGGAGAGAATGGGGAATCAGTTAATAGTTCTATTGCTGACAAAAAGGTGAAGAGTGTGAAGCGCCTTTCGAAACGCCGCCGTGACTACAGGCACTTCGCACTCTCCGTGATCAAGGCCTTCGAAATAAAAATTTAACACTTACTTGCGGGAAATCCCATCCTTTTACAACTTTGATGGTGGCAAAGATCATATTCTGCCGCATTCTCAGCTGCTTCCTCTGCCATAGCTGGATCACCTTTAAGAAACAACATAACAACATGATAACACTGGACAAGAAGATGAAGAAGACATTCTTCTTATAAATAATCACATCCTCAAAGATAAGGGATGGAATTAATGATATACGACTTCCTGAGCAAAAACTGGCTCGTTTGTTATTGCTTTCCCCATTTCGTAGTGTAGGAGGCTCTTAGTGCCAAAATGGCCTGTGAACGCCCCGTTCGTAAACGTACAATGAGACGGGTGAGACTCCTGTTATGGTTGTAAATTTTTCTACACCCAGTCGTCCACCATTTCCAATGAACCTCTTAGAGTGTTTTAAGTTGGTCGTTTTTTACCACTCCTCTTTCGCCGCTACAGCAGTTGGTAAATATTTTGAAAAATCCGAAAACTCATTGTTACATGACATTGCATGGTTGTGAATCCGGCCCTGGAGCACGGGAGTTCGGTGTCCTAGACACTACGCCACCGACGCTCAGTAAAGAAGAAATATAAAGGACCTTAAAGAAGAAATAAAAGAAAAACACGAATACACAGGACACTACGCGATAGGGCATCGTGACGAACTGTGGAGTACTGGGTGATAATATGTGTGTAGGTAAATATTGTTTTTGTTTATCGGTTTAGAGATTTGACGCTGTACTATTTTAAAGAATATATAACCCGGAAATATCTGTGGGGTAGCGATTACGGCACGTAAAAATAGAAAGGACATTTTAATCATCTCATTCGCTCACACAGGCAGCCATAATTATGTGTGAGCGTAACTTCATGTAGCTAACTCAAGATAAGTTGTCACAGTGCTAAAGAATTGGCTCAGTACTCGAAAGTTGTTTCAGTGTTTCAATACCTGCCTCGGAAAGCACGTTAAGCAGTCGGTCCCGGTTGTTGTCGTTCGACAGCAGTCGTTAAGCCATGTCAGAGGCCTACGGGCGGCCTGAACAACTCTGATAAATAGGTTGGCCACTAACCATACGATAAGCAAGCAATACCTGAGAGTTGTGTAATGACTAGAGAGTTGTATCAGTGCTAAAGCGTTGTCTCAGTGCTAGATAACTGTCTCAGTGCCAGAGAGTTGGCTCAGTACTAAAGAGTTGTCTTACCCTGTCATAAGCATTGCGAAGCCTCGAGCCGGCGTCCAGAGCCTCCTGGCACGGTGGAGGCAGAGCCACCACAGCGCCGGGCAGTTGCACTTCAGTGCCTGCTCCACCCAGACGTACTCGCCACCGACTGCGTCCAGAGTTGTCCACTACGGTTACAGCGGAGCCTTTCTCGATTGCCACCTGCAAAAAAAATAATGAGCACAAAAGATCCACATAGGTCGAAGTCTCACCTCTCCAGTCTATGGATCTCTACCGCTACTGGGCTTGTACGAGGCGATTAACCCGAGTGATTTGCTGGTGGTAATACCATTTCCTTGTCCGCTTGGATAGCGATAACCCTGTTATTCAAAATCTGTCGTCAAGTATCTTCACTTCGGCGTTGATGTGTTTAGGCAGTGTTTATAGAAGAACCAGTACTTACTAAGCCCGTGTGCTCCATCTTTGGCATCATCGTCACTTACCACCGGGTTAGATTGAGGTAAACCCAGGTTTAGTCGTAAATAATAATATACAGGGCAGAGGACCCCACGGCGAGCATGCGTGAAACGACGAATGACTGTAGAAGAAGCAACAGAGGTATGCCAAGCCAAGACAGAGATTCGTGGCGCCACATTTTCTCTGCCTACCCCGCAAGGGCACGCAAAGCACGACTTAGATAATAATAAAAACGTAATTCTTGAAATGATGCACTCCTTGTTAGACAGTAAACATGGCTGATTACGAATAGAGCTGAGTATACGCGATTCAGCGTCACCGACCCGAGCGCGCTTGATGTCGAATGGAGCCGAGTATACCCGATTCAGCGTCACCGACCCGAGCGCGCTTGATGTCGAATGGAGTCGAGTATACCCGATTCAGCGTCACCGACCCGAACGCGCTTGATGTCGAATGGAGTCGAGTATACCCGATTCAGCGTCACCGATTCGAGCGTGACGGTTCAGTTTGGTTCACTGTTCAGAAAGAGCGCAAAGCGCGCCTAAAGAAGTTTTCACTTCAAAAATCTTAATCTATAATTCTAGACTCACATTGGCATGCTTGTAAGCGCAGACGGTCTCAGCCCGAAGCGGTCTGGTGACAGGCGCTCGTCTTTGCTTAACCGGTCTGATCTCCTGAGCTTGCTCCACGATGCTTGACACGGCAGTTCCATGGGCATTTAGCTCTTCACGAAGGTCTTGCATGCCCTTGAGGAGACGCTCGCCCTGGTCGAGGGTGAACTCCGATTGGGAGAAGGTGGTATTCAGGGCTTCTTCGCGTCTGGAACAATGTTAGAGAAGGTCAATACAAGAAAAAGGCAGGCTCGTACAAAACTCTGTCGTAATTTATGGAATAAAAGTGGGCGAAATTATTGTCTATTGACGAGACATTGTAACTATAATCAATAATACTTAGATGGTACTAGTACAGTAGCGTTGTAGCTGGATACATGTAGTGAAGACACGAACAAACACATACAAATGTACACACCCCTTTCACCCTTTCACTCTCTTCTACACAAACACGCTCACACACATTTCCAATAAACACACATACAATATACACACACGCCAAAACTTATCTCCGCTATAAGCATTATTTTAAAATAGGAAATCTGTAATAGGCAGTATGTTTTTAATGGACTTTTTTGTTTTTATATTTAAGTGCTGTAGATTTTGTAAAAATTAAAAAAAATATGACTGAAAATATTATATTATTGAAAATTCAAATTCTAAAGCAACATCGCCAATAACTTATAGTGACTATACATTTTGGAGAGACTGTAAATTCTTTCGCCCCATACTTTGGTACTTTGGTTTTTTCATCATCATTATTTTCAGCCCCTGAGCATCCAATATTGAACATAGGTAAAGTTATGGCTAGGGCAGCCATGTTCCCTGACGTCTCTTTTACAGCTAAGATATGGAAATCAAATCAAATCAAATAGTTTATTTGTTGAAAGTAGGTACATACAGAGTTCTTAAATATATTTTATATATATATATATATATATATATATATATATATATATATATATATATATATATATATATATATATATATATATATATATATATATATATATATATATATATATATATATATATATATATATATATATATATATATATATATATATATATATATATATTTGCTACGACAAACAGGCAGGCGGGCCACCTGATGGTAAGTAGTCACCGTCGCCTAGAGACACGTGCAGTACCAGGGGCATTGCTTGTGTGTTACCGGCCGTGGAGGGAGAGGACTTTTTTAACGTTCTTTTTGAAGCATCCCATGTCGTAGCGCTGCGGGAAAACGTCGGGTGGAAGAGAGTTCCACATTTTACAGGTGCGTGGCAGAAACGTTCGTGTAAAACGGGTTGTGGTAGACACCCAAGTTTTTAGAAGGTGCGGGTGAAAATTGCGCTGCCGACGAGTATGCGATTCAAGAAAGTAGACGACGGCACCAAGTCAAAAAGTTCTGAAGAGCACTCCCCATTAAACACGCGATAGAAGACGCAGAGAGTGCCATATTATAATATAGTATCAATACTTTCTACCACATTGTGTATCACCACCACCACCACAAATATCTTTAATTTTACCACTATCATGTTAAAATTAAAGATATTTGCATACAAATATCTTTAATTTTAACATGATAGAACCTTATAAATAGAAAATAAAGTAGTTAATTAATTAATAAACACAATAGTAATTAATTTCATATAATATTTAATTCAATTTTATGTCAATTTCATATTTTACTTTCGTAATGTTTTTTTTATGTACTACTAAACCCGCATTTGACCTCGATCTCGCCTGATGGTAAGCGACGATGAGGTCGACGATGGAGCATGCGGGTCCAGTATATGCATATTCACTCTGGCCTTGAAGATCCCAAGGTTGTAGGTTTCGGGAAATACAGACGCCGGCAGGCTGTTCCATTCCTTAGCCGTTCGCATAATGAACGAAAAAGCAAATCGCTTCGTACGAGCAGATGGGATATCAACAACATAAGGATGGAACCCCTCCCCGCGTCTGGTAGTCCGAAGGCGGAATGGAGATGCTGGAATTAGGTCGTGCAATTCCGATGCGCACTCTCCGAAATGTATAAATATAATAAAGTGGTGGTATAATGTGGTAATGTATAAATATGGTAAACATTACCTAAACGAAAGTCAAACTTAATTATATTACAGATTTGTCTTCTACGTATTCCTTTATGTCGTAGTAAGGATCGGAAAGGGATATCAATAGCGTAGGTTTTTAGGACGTTTTATGCAATTATCGAAGGCGACTTTTAATCCCCGATAATGTTGAATGTTGACGGACAATTCCTCTATAAGGTAACCCCACCCAGTTTGGGGGCCAGAAACAAACTTTTGAGTGAACTATTAAATACAGTTTTTTAAACTCACTTCTGTATCCACTTCTCAGCGTCCTTGACCTCCTCAAAGAAGTTGTGGTACTGCGTGGTGTGTTTGAGATGGGTCTCCAGACACAGCGTCAGTTGCAGCACCCAGGCCCATTGCGACTGCATCACCTATGACAATAAACGTTATTTTTAATTTACATATCCAAAATACAATAATCAATGTTCCAGATACGAGTGAAGATCAAAATAGTTCGTATAGTGATAGAAACAGCACAAGTACGTTTAGAAGTAGTGCCTGTACTTTGAATGTATAATACGGTATTAACCTAATTTTTTTACTAAAGATGTATCTAAAATTAGTTTTTCGATATCTCAACTAACATCAGAGATATTAATGGTTAAAGTTAGTATTGGACAGATGCTCTGTCCCTTTCTAGCACAGTCTTTTATATGCAGCCAGGACCTGCTTGTATGGCGCTAGAGAACAGTTACGTCATAAAACTTATTGCCGTTTCTTTCTACCGTTCTGATTATTGATTGCCTGTAGTTATTTTACTGTTCAACGAATTTTAATTCTGTTTTTACATTTGACCATCAATTTATGACTAATTCTTAATTTTTAAAGCGTCTCTTGATAATTCAAATAGCGCGTCGAAGAAACAACATTAACGATCGATGCTAGAAATTCCACCAAATCTTACGGCGAAAAGTGGGAACTACCTATGATGATGGTTGTTCCTCTGTCTTCCCCCTCGGGGACAATGGAGAGATATGCTATGGTAGTAAAGCAGTGAACATACCTGCAGGTGCGATTCAATGGTCTTGGTAGCCGGATGGTGTTGGGCGATCAGCGCCTCTCCGCGGTCGATGACATTGCTGAACTGCAGCTCTCGCTTCTCCAGCGAAGACATCAGTTGCTGCAAACGGATAAGTTGTGTTAGTTATTGTGTCATTATGATCAGCCTATTAATGTCCCCACTGTTGGGGCACAGGCCTCCCCTGTGTCCCAACAGTGGGGACATTACAAGGGGGTTCGGGCCATGATCCACCGAGCGAGCTCAGTGCTGATTGGTGGCTTTCACACTCCTTAAAAAACTTTTAATTTCCTCACGATGTTTTTCTTCACCGTTAGAGCAGTCGGTAAATGTACGTAAGTCTTCGAAAAAATCAGAAAAACTCATTGGTACATGACTTCTCTTATAAAAGGGGGCTGGGAATAACCCAGCGGCACTTAAACCCTTGAGGATCTTTTGTGCCAACCCAATTTTACACACTGGTCATCTCAGTGTGCAGGTTTCCTCACGGTGTTATCCTTCACCGTTGAGCAGTCGTTAAATGTACGTAAGTCGTCCATAAATACGAGAAACTCATTGGTTTGCCACTGCATGGTTTCGAACCCGAACCTCCCGCATGGGAGTCCGGCGTCCTAGCCACTAGGCCACCGAACGCTCAGAGTTATTGTGTAATTTATACTTATACCGAATTATTAATAATCTCCTGGGTATTTGCTATACTTTATTCGGAAAAGCAACTACCTACCTAGTCGTAGACATAGATTCAATATTTTATATGTTGCATTTTTTTGTAAGGGAAATATTTCCCCAAATAAGGAATTTGACGAATATTCTCAAAAGGAAAGTCGACATGTTATTCATTTTTTTTAAAAAGATGTTCCTATTCAAAATACAATCTGTATACCAGGGAAAGTTGGCAAACTGTTCCCAGAACAATCACAGATATTTACGTAATTCGTTTCAATTCACAGAGATTTAAAAGAAGCACATTCACAAAACAAAGGAGCAACGAAAACAGTAGAATTAAAACTAAACGTCGGTGTAAAACAACTGACCTCTCTATCGTCTCCAAATGAATGCTTGCACAAACAAATATAAGGTAAATAAAGGGTAATAAGTATAAAATAACATATTGTAGTGGACAGCTCGATATGAACAGTGGATAATAATGATGTTAGTGCAATCTTTATTAGATAATCCTGTAATGTTTTACCACTAGAGGCGCCACTAGCACAATGGTACGTAGCCAATCAACATGTAGGTACGTTCCTTTTCACCAAATCTTTTTTTTACCCTTCAGATTCGCGCCACGCTGTCTTAACAGATTTTTTAGGTCTGCTATTTTGAAATGGCCATATGATGCCATGATATCATCACAATTTTACTAATAGCTTTGGAAAATTAAATTAACCCAAATAACGAGAAAGTACACTTGCTCTGCAAAAATTTAAAAAATATGTATGTTACGTGTCTTGATGCATATAAAAAATACACTACAAAAGTAAAAACTTTCTGGTAAGTTTTCTAGAAAAAAAATGAAAAGTGAAAATTCACCTGAAATCAGTTTTCAAACACAATTGTATGGAGAAAAAATAAAAGTGTCCTGTTTCAAATGAAAAAGAAATATGCTTCAGAAACCAAAATTATTACTTTTTCATAATTATTGTAAGATATATTTATTTTAAAACAAGTGCTACTGAAAGTTTCTTGCGCCGCTTCTTTCCTTTCAGCTACAGCACCTTACGAAACGGTGGTAGAGTAAAACATGACGTTGTAAAAATGTACTATAAGGTACTTACAATAATAAAAATTGATTTGAAAATGATTTGATTTGAGAATAAGAATAAGTTTTATTGGAACCAAAAGCCTATTGGCACATAATATCGCGCGTTTGTATTGAGCGGAACTTCTGCGTCTATATTATTTTGTAATATTTACCTCATAATAATGCTGTACGGCTGGCAGGTTGATGTGCGGGTCAGCCCAGTCTCTGGACAGCTCCACTTGTTCCTTCTCGTTAAGCCAGTTCAGCTCGGCTGTGGCTGACTGCAGGAAATCTTGGAGCGCGTCGAGATCTGATATGCTGTAGAAGAAATAAGATGACGTCAAAGATTTTGGAATATATGCATGCAAAAGGCACGAGACGCAGGAATAACTTTACTTTCCGTAAAGTAATTGTTTTTTTAAGGCAAAAGGAACTGAGCCCATACAGTCATGTCTGATGTATAAAACTCTTTCAAGGTTTCATGAAAATGCTGGTGTGACACATTTCAATGCTATCTGGGAGAATCTTCCACGCTTCTGCACCATCCGAACCGAAGAAGAAGGCGTCCCGGACGCAGTATGGATCTTCAAAATCCAGCCTAGTACGGATCTGGCTGCAGCGTTTATTTGACTTTACTTCACTGTCCCACACATTATTCACATCTTGTAGAAGTTCTTCGAGCAAGAAACACCATTCTTACTAGAAAAGCACTACTGTAAAACAATTTGCAAGACAAAATGAAACAAAGCTGACGTGGATGCCACAAAAGCGCGGGAGAAACTTCGAAAGTAAAGTAAATGTGGAATGTGCATATAAGGCGCCCACCATGGGGCAGAAGAGCATCCAATTAAAAAATCGAATAATCTATCATTTTAAAATTCAAAATGGCCGTCGGCCGCGCTTACATTTTGATTCTCTGGTCGAGCATACACCTCTGTAAGACTGTGCTGAAACTAACACGTGGTCGTTGGCAAGAAACATGGGGTAATACTAGAATTCTGTTGTTACTCTAAAACAGGTACAGTTACTGTCAGTCGCACTAAACGTTAAGCTTTCATTATTTATACTATACCTTACTACACCATAGCTCTAGATAGAGATAACACGAGCAAAGAAAGAAAGAATTTATAATTATAATCTTTCTTTCTGTCTGCTTTCTATTTCGAAAAGCGCACACATACAAACAATTAGGTACAGAAGATAAAAATAATATTAAATAAATATAAGATAAAAATAAATAAACAAAAGTAATTAAGTTTGATGCAGGTGGTGGAAGGCTTAAGGAAGCTTTAACATTCCTGGGACTCAAGGTTAATTTATAGACAGATAGAGCTTACCGCTTAGTGCTGGTGGACAGAAGCTCAGCATAGAGCTTCTGCAACTGACTCAGGTGCTGGTTGTAGAGATTCAACTCGTCTCCGCTGAAGTTGGCCCGATTATGCACGCATTGCTCCACCTGTAATTCATTCATTCCTAAGTTTAGCATTCAGTCTGGCTGAATTCAGACAAGTGTTAATGCATTTAATACAGTACAGTAGACTGAGATTCACAGCCTGTAAACAGAAGCCTAACTAACTAGACAGTTAGTTGACTAAATCGTCGACTGAGTTCAGCCAGGTGTAATAAGCACTTTTACACACAATGGTACTGATTTCGGAGCGTTACTCGCTGTCACTTTCACTCATATAGGATTTAGTATTTGAGTAAGTGTGACAGTTTCATTTAGTTTAATTTAGTCGTCAAAATCGACACAAATACTGATTATAAAATAAAAAACGAGGAATAACCCAAGGAAACCAAAATCATCAATTACCTATGTAATCTCCACGACACAGGCAACGCCTTATCTTATCTTATGATAGGGGGCCGGGAATTACCCAGCGGCACTTCGACCCTTGAGGATCTTTTGTGCCTACCCCATTTTACACACTAATCATCTTAGTGTGCAGGTTTCCTCACGATGTTTTCCTTCACCGTTAGAGCAGTCGGTAAATGTATGTAAGTCTTCGAAATATACAAAAAACTCATTGGTACATGGCTCGGGACCTCCCGCATGGGAGTCCGGTGTCCTAGCCCGTGTGCTACTGACGCTCTTACTTTATAAAAAAGGCGACCCTATAATGATAGACATTACAGACCAATAACATCAATGTCGTGTTTATACAAATTATTTGCTTTTAATATAAGCAACAAAATCGATTCACAGCAACCCTGCGAACAAGCAGGATTTAGATCAGGATTCAGCACGATAGATCACATTCATAGCCTAACTATTTTAATTGAAAAATATAATGAATTTCAAGAGCATTTATACATGGCGTTCATTGATTACAGAAAAGCATTTGATTCTATAACTCACAATTCAATATGGAAGGCCTTTATACAGGGTGGACCAAAAGTCCGTTAACATTTGAATAGGTCGCTGCGTCGGCGCGGGCGGGGTATTGGCGCGGGGGGTGTTACTACAAGCGAGAGCTACTAATAGGGATTTAGTACCATGGCGTCATTCAGCGGAGCGCAACGCGCATTTTGCGTACGCGAGTACTATCGAAACAACGATTCTACGACCGAAGCTAAACGGAAATTTTGTAATCATTACAATATACGGAACAGAAATCAAGCACCAACAATTCAAACGATTAAAAAATGGGTACAGAAGTTCGAAACAACAGGTTCAACTTTAAGTCAACCACGATCCGGCCGACCTAGGACATCGCGCGATCCAGTAAACATAGAGCGTGTACGAGCGTCTGTTCGAGAACAACCTGGTCTCTCTACTCGAAAGCGGTCTAGTGCTTTAGATGTGCCCAGAACATCTCTAAATCGCATTCTACACAAAGATTTACATTTACATCCTTACAAAATTCAAATTGTACAGGCTTTAAAGCCAAATGACCCTGCTCAGAGACTGCAGTTTGCTAACGAAGTGCTTGAGAGGTTTACGAGCTTCAATAACATCTTTTTCTCAGACGAGGCACACTTCCACCTAAATGGACATGTCAATCGACAAAATTGCAGATACTGGAGTGACACTAACCCGGACTTGAAGCACCAAAAACCTTTACACTCGCCCAAGGTTACTGTATGGGCCGCATTGTCAGCCAGCGGAATCATTGGTCCATATTTTTATGAAGATCAGAGAAACCGCGCCGTCACCATTAATACAGAGCGATACATTGTGATGCTACAGAATTTTTTTGCTCCAGCATTACAGGACTTCTCAGGCTTTAATCGAAGCTCTTGGTTCCAACAAGATGGGGCAACATGTCACACCTCCAATGACTCTATAGCAGCACTTCGTGAAATTTTTGGCCAAAAAGTCATATCCAAAAGAGGTGACATTCACTGGCCACCCCGCAGCCCGGATTTAACTCCAATGGACTTTTACCTTTGGGGATATCTCAAAAGTAAAGTTTACATCAGCAACCCAGTGTCTATTGAGGAATTAAAAGAAAATATACGCGAGGAAATGCAGAACATTTCACCAACCACTTGTCGGGCGGTCATGCAAAATTTCCGTTCCCGGTTACAGGTGTGCCAGGATGAACAAGGGTCACATTTGAATGATGTTATTTTTAAAAAGTGAAATCCTAATTTGTCTACTTTATTATTAAATAAACAGTTTTTCACTAAAGTAGCATTTGTATTTTTTATAACCATTTTAAATGTTAACGGACTTTTGGTCCACCCTGTACAACTAAAATCAATTTGCAAGTTTTTCAATCAAGGGTAAGTGAAAAGGAGGACGGCACATAAAGACTCACCTTGGAGTGGAACTGGTCGATGATCTTGTGCTCCCTCTGATGTTTGTCGAGCTCGTGCTGCACGGCTGGCAGGTCGGACCCGTACTCGGATTCGTGCAGCTTTTTCTGTTAATAGAAACGGGAAACTTAGATACTTACATTACATACTAGATATATTTTTCTCTTATTAATACTACCTATCTTCAATTAAATTTATTTGTGTCGTATCTTTGTCCTCTTGGACAGGTTTTGGTCAGCCATCGGTCATGGTCCAACAGAATACATAGTAGGCAATTTTGTCTGCAGCAATAAGCTGAGTTGAGGCCCTTTTCACAATAACATCAGACATGATTTCAATATGTTTACCTTTGACTACATAATTATATTATAATTATAACTGATTCGGTCATTGCTGTGTGTGAAATAAACATATTACTTACTTACTTACATAAAGTTTTTTTTTAAATTGGTTCGATTCGAAAACGTACTCGTTACTAAAGTTGGATCGATATGATAACGTAATCGTTACTTAATTGGAAAAGAAACAACAAATGTAAAATTGTGGAATTGGGCTCATGATTTACGTCGTTGTTTTTAAACAGATTTATTGGAATTTAATAAATATTTGCAATAGATTATAGAGGACGTAATAAAAACCCTCTACAAAGCCGAAAGGGAGGATGTTCAGTGTCCATAACGCGACCGTGGTCTGCTGTATTCATATTCATATTCATTTATTTCAGTAATGATCATACATTGTCAAAAACATTTGCAACATTGTACGAGCATGTGCACTGACGACAGCCTCGAGAAGAGTCGGCCGGTGAAGGTTTGACGCGCGTTTAGTCAGAAACTCACCAACTTCTCCTTACACCACCTGGTGGCCTCCTGCAGCTGCTGGAACTTGGGGTCAGCGTCGTGGACCCTGGTCTCTAACACCGTTCGAGTCTCCCGGCGGACCGTAGTCTGTTGAACCGGCATGCGGACGGAGGACAGCCTCGGGAGGAGTCGGCCCGTGAAGGATTGACGCGCGTTCAACCAGCGGTCGTGGACTTGTTGGACTCTGGAAGTGTCATAAGATTATTTTAGTATGATGACGCAATGTTACAAGTACCCATCGCACACTTTTGGAGTGGAGGCGCAGCGTCTTTAAAATACGGATTAATATGGCTGGAAGGAACATCTTCTATGTGGTGTGATCCATGCTCCTGAGCTCCTACTCAATTATTATTTTTGTATTTACTACTAAACCCGCATTTGACCTCGATCTCGCCTGTTGGTAAGCGACGATGAGGTCGACGATGGAGCATGCGGGTCCAGTAAATGCCTATTCACTCTGGCCTTGAGGATCCCAAGGTTGTAGGTTTGCTCGGCCATCTTACCTTACCTAATGTCATCTTTAGACCCCATCTTGCCTTACCTAAACTCAGTATGTATTCTTTGCCTAAACTAAGATAGAACTAACCTTCTATGCAATTCGTTGGCCTGCGGATACCGGCCTTCCCTCAGTGTGTGGGAATCCTGGAACATCTCCTGTATGGTGTGCTCCATGGTCCTGAGCTCCTGCTCTATCTGCTCGGCCGCGCTCTTGGCCTCTGCCGGGTGCACACCGCGCTCCACGCGACGGATCTCGTTCTCGATGTGGCGCTCCACGTTGTCGAGACCGCCTTCGGTTTGTTTGATGTCTCTGTGAAGGCAGAAGAAAGAAAAAAATACATTTCAAAATGTGAAAAGGAGACAGATAGCGTAGCTCAAGAAGACTGCTCATTCTTCACCAGGCAAAATAGTTACGGATTGCATGACGTTTCACGCACTGCACAACTCGGGTTACCAGTTTTAATACATATTTTTTTTATTTACTTCTAAACCCGCATTAATTGCGCATTGTTACGGTTATTAAGCCTGGTGAAGAATGAACCACCTTCTTGTGCCATGGTAGAGAGTTTCGTGCAAAAACAGGAGTTGGTGTGAGCTACAACTAGGAATTTGGATTCGACCCCTTAAACCTCTTGTCTACAGCCATTCGAACTGCGCTGGTCATTAGTGTCGCGTTGGTCCTTCGAGCCGGACTGGTCTTTCGTTCTGGACTGGTCCAGACAGGACTGAACAGATCCTCCGAGCCACACAGATCCCTCGAGCCACACTGGTCCCACACTAACCTATGGAGTTTCTCCGCGAGTCGTTGCAGCCGTTCCAGCCGCCGGATCTCGTCAGTCAGGTCACGCTCTCGTTCCTGGTGCGCCATCAGCAGCCGCGACCACGCCTGCTCGAGGGCTTCGGGCCGCAGCGTCGGCTCGATGTCGCATTCGCCCACCGATTCGAAGTATTTCTGTAATTGATAAGTTAAAACTTAGAAAATTATATGCATTTGAAGAGTTTTTGTAGCCAGCCTCAAATCAGACTACAGTCCCCAGGCGACAGGCATCAGCGATGTTCTCTTTTCAGCCTATTGACGTCCACACTATTGGACATTGGACTTCGGTTAATGCCCATTTTGAAGGTCAGGACGGATGTTGTCTGTGTGGTAAATCTAATAATAAAGGGCACTGACCTCCAATTCCCTGTACTGGTGGAAGAGCTTCTGCTTCTCCCGCTGTCGCAGCGGCACCTCTTCGTTGCGGAAGCGCGTGCTCTCGCCCAGCAGCTTCTTCATCTCGATCAAAGTTGACGGGAAAGCACGGTCCTGCGCAAGAGATCGAAGAAATTAGAATTTCTCATAATTAAGCCGTTTTTTTAAGTCCTTCGAGCAAGACTGGTACTTCGAGCCCGAGTGGTCCTTCGAGCTAGACAGTTTCACCTGCATCATTGAACACTTCTCGTGCAGTCAGGCGCGGTGTACGGCCGCCTGCTCGGTGTAGGCGATGACACTGGTCCTTCGAGATAGCTTGGTCCTTCGAGCCAGCTTTGTCCTTCGAGCCAGATTGGTCCTTCGAGCTAGGGTCTCACCTGCATAAGTGCACACTTCTCGTGCAGCCAGGCGCGGTGTACAGCCGCCTGCTCGGTGTAGGCGGCGGCGCGGCGCTGCGACTCCGCGTCGAACAGCGGGTGCACGGGCGGGGGCTCCGGGAACGTCTCGTACAGCGACGAGATGTACGTGATGAGGGACTTCTCGTCAGGCTCGTGGGTTTCCACATCTAGAATTAAAAAATAAAGTTTCATTTATAACGGGAAAATTGAAAAAAACTGACGCTTCAGCAAGTGATTGGCCAACCGATTTTCTGATATCTGAAACCAAATGTATTCCCAAAATATTCCACCAAAATCTCGGAATTATCTTCTTTTCAGAATTCATAATCAAGCCTTGAAATCTCAAATGCCTTCCCCAGTCAATTTCAGTCTACAGGGTGTACTACTGAGAAGGGTCAATATGGGGAACTTTGAAAGTATAAGAGATAGAGAAATATGTTGAAAATTACCGGGTTCGATTCGCAAGTCATGTATGAGTTTTTTGTAAATTGATAATTGAAAAAAAATATTCCTTTACCACATATTAATTAAAATTTCACATTAAACTATAACCTCCACACTAGGCGTTGCCTGTGTCGTGGAGATAACATAGATACACACATTAACCACTGTACAAGCTATGTGTCAATCTAATATTCAGATTCAAGAATTACAATTTAAAATCTACGAATGCAGTTAGTCTTAACTCTAAAATCTACAACATGGTTCCTTAGAACATATTTCTCTATCTCTTATAGTTTCAGAGTTCCCCATACTGACCCATCTCAATAGTACACGCTGTATAGTCTTGATTTTCCGAGACAGTGTTGAATTTATAGTTAGATTTTACATTGGTTCCATTCTTATTCCATTTCGTTGATATCCACTCAAAGAGGAAATACACTTAGAGTATGACCATTCCCAAAATAATCTGCTTCTCGAAGAATGCCTGCTTAGGTAATCCATTTTCGCCCTGATCTTTTCTCATCAATCAACAAGTGATGCTGGCTTAGTTTCTAATAAAACACAGGCACTCCATCGTAGACTACCTAAAGACCCTAGCCTAGCGGGAATAATGACTGCAACCTCGGCAGACGACCTGCGCGTGCGATTCCGCGGCGATAACAAACTGCCACTGCGCACGTTGATGACTATAATTTCGGTGCATTGCGCTTAAACGGTGTGCTTGAGTGACTTAAATGCCTTGACCTTACTTACTGTTTATTTAATGTGAGAATTTTGCACATACCTACTCGTATTTACGAGTATTTGCAAAAGGCATGAATTATTTTTGTTGTAATAATTTTGCTGTAAACGGACATTTTGTATTTTAGTTTTATTCTTTTACTGAAAAGTAGATCAGACGAGCAAACGGGTCACGAGCTACTAGCTAACCTTGAGGACCTAGATAGAATCCCTCATGTGCCGGTAATTATGCTGGCTCTCATACCCTTCATACCGAAACCCAGCAATGCACAAGCATTACAGCTTTGCGGCAAAAATAGGTAAAAGGGTACTGCAGTCACTGAGGGGCCAGCTGAAAATCAGCGCTGGGGCCCGCCTCAGCATTATGCTGTGCTGGTGTACCCTTTTTGGCACTGTACCACACCGGATGTTTTGTGCTGCATGTATTAATCTTTGTATACTTCTGTATTGTGTTCTATATTCTGGTGTTTACAGTGCTAAATAAACGTTTTCAATTTCAATTTTACTCCCCAGACTAACTCCGCACATAATCATATCACCTTGTCTTAGACACTTTTGCTAAAATCACCAAGATATTCAGCATGTAATTTGAGAAAACAGCAACAACTATGTTAATATTGTTAACCCAATATTACTGTTTTCTTAAATTTACCGAGGAAAAGGCAGTTCTCACAAAAATTGGCGCTTTTTAAACTTCAGACAAAAAAATCGGGCATTTTGGGTCAATACCTATAGGTAAAGTGATATATCTTATCTTATCTTATGATAGGGGGCCGGGAATAACTCCAGCGGCACTTCGACCTTTGAGGATCTTTTGTGCCTACCCCATTTTACACACTGGTTATATCAGTGTGTAGGTTTCCTCACGATGTTTTCCTTCACCGTTAGAGCAGTCGGTAAATGTACTTAAGTCTTCGAAAAATACGAAAAACTCATTGGTACATGGCACTGCACGGTTTCGAACCCGGACCTCCCCCGCATGGGAGTCCGGTGTCCTAGCCACTGGGCCACCGACGCTCTCAAACCATGGTAAGAATCCTATAATAATAAAATATCGAATGTGTGTTCGCTTTTCCAGAGAGCATTCTTTGGTTTTAAAATGTTTTCTTTTAAAGATTTTCAGGATTTGTTTTAACTACTGACTGGACAGAAGATCTTCAGTGTTATTTTTTCACCTCATACCATTGGTGCTACAGGTGAAATAGGCTGAACACTTAAAATTCTATTTTTATGTTAGTAGTAGTAAAGTAGTATAAGATCTTTGACATAGGCTGAATTACTAACTAACTATTACTGGTAGATAAGTATACGATTATAAATCGCCGTGAATATAATGATTATAATTCAGCGACCTCTCGCATGACGTCATAACTTCTTAATTCTATCGCGGGCGTCCGTTGGACCGTGAACAATGGCTCGTAAAACGCTAGACCTGTCTTGTCTTACGGACCTGTTCGCCAATCGTTTCATGCCTTGCTGTATTGATTTTGACGGCACCTTAAATCATAGTCATTCCCAAGTTATATTTGTTTGAATAAAGGATTTGTCATATAGAGCGTGGGCGGCGTTCCGGATTCGCTCGTACAAAGTTAATACAAATGACGATGAGCGTCCGTGGCACAGTAGCTAGGGCACCGAACTCCCTAGCTTACAAGGTTCCATGTACCAGTTTTTCGTATTTTTCGGAGACTTACGTACATTTACCGACTGCTCTAACGGTGAAGGAAAACGTCGTGAAGAAACCTGCACACTGAGATGACCAGTGTGTAAAATGGGGTTGGCACAAAAGATCCTCAAGTGTCGAAGTGCCGCTGTATTATTCCCGGCCCCCTATCATAAGATAAGATAATACAAATGACATGTAATGACTTTTATTTGCAAGAAACGCAATGCAATGCGTTCTGTCCGGAGCTTGGACTGCAGAAGGGTCTATGCCGTGGTTGTATGGAGGATTAGGAAACTGCTGCTCATGCAGTGTTACACTTCTCGGCTATGGCAGACCATCGGGCACTACTCCGTAAGTTATTGGGCTCCTGTTTCCACATTTTGATACATAAGTGGTCCTCGAAATGAAAATTGATTTAAAATGAAATACGGGTTGTATTAATATATTTTGCCAAAGACTCAAAGGGTGTTTTTAGTAGAGATGAAATTGCGACCAGTTGTGAATTACTATAAGCCCGTGTGCTCCATCTTCAGCCGTATTGTCACTTACAACAAGGTGAGATTAAGGTCAAATGCGGGCTAAGTGTAAATAAAAAAATTAAAAGTTCTTATCAAATCTTCACTTTTACCTCTCTACGAGCATTACCATTTTCCCACGACGCCCAAAAGGTCAACCATTGACACAGTTAACTCAAGGTTAACATCCTACGTGACTTCATATTGACAGCCCGTCAAGTGAAAGATGATCTAAAAACATTCACTTGAGGTTATGTTGTTGCGTTCATGCTATCATGCCGTGTTCGTCTTATTTTATTGTTTAAAAACGGTTTACAGTGGTTATTTTTTCGTTAAACTAGTGTATTTTACCTAAAAGGTACCATAAGTGATCGTTATATAAGACAGTGAAATGGGAGTGAAATACAACAGATGGTATGGATCCGGCAACCTAACCTCCAGTTGCACTTGGAATGCAAGACACTAGGCATTTCTAGTGCACACGACTCTCCCTTAATCTCAACGTTAGTAAACTGTTTTTTTTTCAAAATAGACGCTAAAAACGTTCGAGTTATTTTCAAGATTCTAACACGGTCATTGGCCAAATTGCAGTGTAAATCACTAGCTAATGGCCCCCTATTCATTAAAGGAAAAAAAACATTAGCTTGTTATACCGCTATGTCCACTTGGATCCCGTGGTTGGATCCAACCACCAAGTCCAATTGGGCATAGCGTGTAATAAAATACCACAAATACCACTATATTCGACTCGTGCAGTGGTGACCCATTAATTTCAATGCTGTATTATTGGAAATTCTCGAAAAAAAGATTGAACCACGAGTAATACCCCGATTATTCGTTGTAAACAATAATTAAGTATCAGTTCTTTAGTTCAATCTGTACGGGGTATAGACGGCGGAAATGAAATGAAAATTTTCTAGTATAATAGGTAGGTCTAGTAGGTAGGTAATAATGATTGTCACTTGTTCGAGTTGGATACCGCCTGTGGAGGTCTGTGAACACTGCCAACTTTCTCAGTTTGCAAAGAGTTAAATTTCAGTAAAGATACTTTTAATTTTGAGACACTTTCACTGGTGTCGTATCAATTGCGGTATTTGGAACGATTTTTAAGAGTACTTACAGAAAATTCGAATCATAAATTCTTTCGATTTCTTAAGTGATCACTGCAGTCATAATCTTGGTAGACTCCATTTCTTTTCTTCCCTATTTAAATTCATTCGTCCGCAATCTTAGAACTAAATAGTAATATATGAGTATAAGTACTGTTTCAGATGAATGAGGAATTCGGACGAATTTCTTGTGACCAATCTGGATTAAATCGAATTTTAATGTATTTAACACATCACTGCAACGATTTTGAAAACATCAATCAATTATATGGGTAAATGGTTTTCTTTAAAAAATACATTTATTTGGGTTCGATCCATGATTATGAATTCTATTCTATTGTATTCCATTCTATGCGATTTCGATTCAAAATCGCTGTTTGCTAACAGCTTAAAGGTGTGAATTCTGGGCAACTTTTCGGGATGAATGTGGAATAAATTTTTCAATTGGTATTGTCAGCTCTTTCCACATCAACCGAGATGTTGTATACCTAGATTTAACTATTATTACAACCTACTAAAATCTGGACAAAAGCGTAGTTTATGTTGTGATTCACAAACCAAACCACTCGATGTTCATTGACGCATCCTACCGGGCTGTGATGACCACTCACAAAAAATAGATGTTTGCAAAATCATGATTCATAAAGAGATTCTATGTCAAAGTATTTGGTTAATTAGTAGACACAGATAAAATTTGGCAAGGTATACAAGACACGTAGCCGGAATTTTCTTTTTGGGGAAAAAGAAATAAAGAATGAGAAGAGTAGAGTAGACTAATAGGAGAGAAAAGTAGAGAGGACTAAAAAACATCTTTGAGGAAAACTATTTACAACTTACTATTCACGAAAAAGTGCTACGTATCAACATCGATTTTGGGGCGATTTCTTGCTTTTTTTAATTTATTTTTATTTACTACTAAACCCGCATTTGACCTCGATCTCGCCTGATGGTAAGCGAAGATGAGGTCGAAGATGGAGCATGCGGGTCCAGTAAATGCCTATTCACTCTGGCCTTGAAGATCCCAAGGTTGTAGGTTTCGGGAAATACAGACGCCGGCATGCTGTTCCATTCCTTAGCCGTTCGCATAATGAACGAAGAAGCAAATCGCTTCGTACGAACAGATGGGATATCAACAACATACGGATGGAACTCCTCCCCGCGCCTGGTAGTCCGAAGGCGGAATGGAGATGCTGGAATTAGGTCGTGCAATTCCGATGCGCACTCTCCGAAATGTATCCTATAAAATACCGATAGACAGGCAACCTTGCGCCGATGTTCCAGACTTTGCAGTCTAACTTCCACCAGCGATTCGTCACCCATAAGGCGCTTAGCGCGTTTCTCCACTGAGTCAAGGAGAACAAGAGTCAAGCTACGAGACCAAAATAAATCAACAAAAGTACAGATATTTGTTATCTGTGCTCGAATCCGCAGTTTATAAAACTTATACTTTGCATATTTGCAACATTTTTGTCAAAAACTGCATTGATTGTGTATTCTAGTTGCTCCCCTATTGTTACATGCACCGGTCGAACGTTGTCGAAACCCATTGTTGTCTAGAAACTGTAGAAACACGACGGCGACTTGGTGGACTATTCATTCTACAGTAGACGGCGAAATGTTCGCCACCTATCACGTTTGTTCACCAAATCTTACAGCGAAAAGTGGGAATTACCCATAATGAAGGTGGTTGTATATGAAACCCCCCCTCGGGGATTATGGACGTGGGAGTTATGCTATGGAAGTAGTAAGACAGAAACAGATAACGATTATAGAGGCTTGGTCCTAAATTCAGCTCCCGTGCTGTGCATTGTGTACATATATGATTGTATTCATAATTATTGTAAGATATATTTATTTCGGTGGATCATGGCCCGTACCCCCTTGTGCTAGGGGAGGCCTGTGCCCCAACAGTGGGGACATTAATAGGCTGATGATTATGATGATGATGATATTTATTTCAAAAGACGTGCTGCTGAAAGTTTCTTGCGCCGCTTCTTTCCTTTCAGCTACAGCACCTTACGAAACGTTGTAAAAATGTACTATAAGGTACTTACAATAAAAAAATATTTAGTTTTTTTTTGACTCGATACTCGAATCCCCAACTAATATCTCACGGACTGTACGGAATTCCTTGTATCTTTAATATCGACCCCACTAGGTGTATGTTGGGTCTCGCACTAAGGGGTATGCTTACCTTCAGGGTCGAGCAGTCTGGTGACTCCATACTCCTTCTCGACCACGTGGAATGCTGTCTCCAAGCGCTCGCGGACGTGTCTTGACCTGAAGAAAACAAATTGGTTAGCAAATAACCAAATAATACAGCATTACAAGAATTTGACGAAATGTATTTAATTTGATAACATTTTTAGAATAATTAGCTTTGGAATACTCTTTGCTTTCTATTCTGGATATAAAGCTTGAAGGATAAGAGCCAGCGTAATTTTACCGGCACATGAGGCACTCCATCTTAGTCCTCAAGGTTCGCTGCGCAACGTAAACCCTCTAGACATTAGACTACTACCTGCCTTACATTACCCTCTACTATATAATTATTGTAATTTATTTACATTTATTAATTATTGTACTCCAAACCTTACCCACCATAAAAGTAGTCTAAACTGTCTTAAACCAAAGGTCCCCTATGGAAGGAGATCCCTATGGGATAAGCACGCCTTTGTACATATATATGTACATAGTCTATGGGCGACAGGTTACCACTTACCATCAGGTGTCCCGTTTGCTCGTCTGCTCTCCTTTTACAATAAAAAAGCTTCCTATCCATAAGCAAGTCTTTCATCCTGATATGGATCCATAGAATTGGAAAGTAGCGTCTTCTTCTACAAGTTAAAACATTTTTGCGCTGAAAATATTCATCATCATCGGATGCCATCTTCAAATTGAAGTTTGGAGGTCAGTAGGCAAAATCGCTTGTATTCTTAAATCCAGCTACTTTCAGTCTGCATATTCCATTTGTACGGACATCGCCGGAAAATTTCGTAACTGCGTTTTAGGAAACTTACTTGATATTACGCCAGTCTATCAAGTCAGGACGGTTCCTGTGTATCAGCGCGTTGAAGGCCAGCCCATCTCGCCACGAGGACGTGAAGTCTGTCACCCTCACTCCAGGATACTTCGCGGTGGAACGTCGCGCCCATCTCAGGAGGGCTTCCCGGGCCGTCACGTTGGGTTCTTGGCCGACCACAATGTCCGAGATCTGGGGAAGGTAGAGAAGGATTCGTTAGATTTATGTACAATTGTTGTTATTGAATCTTTAAATTTTCTGGATACTTGAACTTTAGAATTATAAGGGTAGTTGAAGATTTTGAATCTGCGATCTACGTAAGTACCTACGAAATTCGATAATTTTTAAAGGAATTATTTTGGAATAACCAAGCATTCGTTATTTTTGGAGTTAATAACTGTTACTGTAATAATCTGATAAGTTTTCAAAATCTATTTCTTTTTGAGTTGATTTTTTTTGGTAACACAAGTTCTTAATCACTAAACTGTGGCTCAAAAGGGCTGGAGTCAAGAGCCGTAAAACTAAATATTTAAAAAAACACTAAGCTGCTGCCCTGAGACAGCGCCTGATATAACAGAACAGTTTGATAGCTGTTTCGGAGAGAGGCTGGCTGTAATTGTCTGCCCATAGTTTTTTAAAATAACATTTTTAATTTCACTAATTTTCTAATATGTACTTATTATCTAGGTTAGTTAGTTTTTTATCGTTTATTCTTAGTTTCAATGCTGTAGAATAAATGTTAATATTGATGTTATTTCATTTTAATTTTCATTATTATAAAATTCAGACTATTTAAAGAAAGAAAGAATGTATTTCCAAAAACGCACACATACAAACAATTAGGTACAGAAGATAAAAATGATCATAATTTTAAACAAATACTTGTATAATAAATAAACAAAAGTAATTAAGTTTGATGAAGGTGGCAGGTGTGCGGCACCGGAAAAAGGGGACTGCCTCAGCCTGTTGCCGCAGCGGATTTAGCATTGCGGCGCTGGTTTTCATACATCACCTGTGTGCCAGTTATCACTCCCTAATGATACACTACCGGAACACAAGTTCATATTAGTAAATTTAGTTTTATTAATTCATTTCTATAATTTCCTAATTTAAAAACATGACACAAGTTTTCCGAAACAATTTGTTCTCATTATAATAATTAGTCTAACGTCTACGGCTTCTATCCTCTCAAACTATGATCAGCCCCTATCAGTTTAATGAAATCATTAATCCGTCCATGCAATTAAACAAAAAAAACCAGTACAATGCCTCCTAAATCTTTTGAGACGTTATCGGTTCGTGGCGTGAGAAAAAAGTCTATTATGTTATTTTTTATTGGCAACATTACTGGTTATCCAGTATACCCGCATGTTGCAACAAACGTCCCCAATCTTAAGGCTTTCTTAAGTCTCGTGTCATCTCTGTTTAGGGTTCCATACCAAAGTAACACACGCGTTGACCACTCATCGACTACTTCACTTGAATTTTGAAATCTCACATTTCAATGCTTTGCTCTAAGTTGAGTTGGTGCCAGGTTCGCGTCGAGTTGGTATAATATGCGATTGCCTTTATGGTGAGAATTCGGTGTCCGTCCGTATGTATGTCACAGCTATTTTTCTCAGGAACTACTGCAGCTATCGACTTAAAATTTGGCATAGTTGTAGAACTTGTTTGCCCGCATCTATTCTAAATTATATTATTCTTTGATAATATTAATCTATTTTCACCGTTTACATTTAATCTTCGTGTCTATAAGTGCTTAGAAAATATAATATAATATAACACTAAAATAATACTAAAGCTAAAACTAAACTAAGGCTAAGAAAGCTAAAGATTAAAAAAATGGGTTAAGTCCCCCATATCCGGCAGTGTACCCAAGAGACTGGCTGCGTTGCCCCGTTGGATAGCTAAGCTAATCCGCTGGGCCAAATTAGAGCCAGATCTTGGGTCTTTTGACGCGTCTTCGTTACTTGTCAAATATACCCTGTGGTTAATATTTGTTGATTGGATACCTAACGGGCTCTATGTATAAATCTGATAGAAAGTACGTCCATTATTAACCGTAAGTAATCACAATTAGCGAACCAAAACGGGAACTAAACAATAAATCACTATCAAGGCAGTAATCAAATCTGCATCCATCAGCACGGTAGCGTCAATGATGGGGCATTATCTTCGAATCAACGCAAATTACTGTAGCTCTATGGAGAATTTGTAGCTCTATGGTGTAGGCTAGAATGTCAATGGCGAGAGTAAAGTA
The DNA here is from genome assembly GCA_947369225.1 of Hofmannophila pseudospretella. Classification (NCBI taxonomy): domain Eukaryota; kingdom Metazoa; phylum Arthropoda; class Insecta; order Lepidoptera; family Oecophoridae; genus Hofmannophila; species Hofmannophila pseudospretella. The sequence continues at coordinate 8,703,609 of OX376332.1, read as the reverse complement.
TCCTAACTTTAGTAGATTAGTTTTAATGCGCGTCGTATCTTTGTCCACTTGGCCATCCATCGGTCATGGTCCAACAGAATACCAGCGCTGTAGGCATTCTTGTCTGCAGCAATAAGCTGAGTTGAGACCCTTTTCACAACAACAGCAGACCAACAGACATGATTTCAATATGTTTACCTTTGACTACATAATTATTTTATTATAATTATAACTGTTTCGGTCATTGCTGTGTGGGAAATAAACGTATTACTTACTTACTTCATTTTGTTTGATTATTGAAAATGTAAATTATGTATAAAAGCTGAACTTTTTGGCATGAATTTTTAGTCGTGGTACAAAACATTTTTTCCTTTTGAACAAAACCGTAACAGGCACCACCACTAAAACGATTCTAGACCGTGGTGCGGAGTAGTATTTCCTCGTAGCACCAATCTATTACAGGCCCTGGATCGCGGCCAGTGGTAATACCCGTACTAACCAAATCAACTGAAATATACTTTCTCTCAAATTGCGTCTATTTGCTCCTACAGTCCGTCTACATTAATCGTGAACTCCTGACCATGGAGTACGAAGACTAAGCTCAACAGGCTTCAAAAAACAATATTTTATTACTTTGGATGAAAAAGACAAATTAGTTCCTTTATTATGCATATATTTGCATGTATAGGTACATAATTAGCTTTAATATTATAAATATATATACATAATTAGACTTAAATAATATACTGTTACAGTATATTATTTAAGTCTAATTAGGTATATTTAATATTATAAATATATTGCATTACCTTTAATATTATAAATATATATTAAATAAATATAAATAATTAGACTTAAATAATATACTGTTATTATAGTATTTATAATGTATAGTACTGTACTGTATAGTATTTATACTGTTATTAGTATAAGGTAATGCAATATATTTATAATATTAAAACATGGTATAACTTAGCTAAGGTTGACACTGAAAGAGTTTAATTATTATTTTTGACATGTAAATATTGCTCGCTCGCTTGCTTGCTTATCGTATGGTTAGTGGCCAACCTATTTGTCAGAGTTGTTCAGGCCGCCCGTAGGCCTCTGACATGGCTTAACGACTGCTGTCGAACGACAACAACCGGGACCGACTGCTTAACGTGCTTTCCGAGGCACGGAGGAGCTCAGATGAAATATGCCACAAGCGGTCACCCATCCAGGTACCGACCGCGCCAACGTTGCTTAACCTGCACGATCACTTTCGGACCGTGCTCGCAACAAGGCTACGAGCTCCTCAATAATGTAAATATTCAAACACTATTTATTACTTTTTATAAATAAATGATATGTTATGGATATGTGAATCTTTTTCAGCATCTCACTTTCAAACAAATTCACTCTCGATTCACTGCCCCAGACAGACCCAAGTGATAAAAGATTCAAGTTTTTTTTATATACTTCCACATCCACATCCTCACCTGATGGTAAGCGACGAGGAAGTCGAAGATGGAGCACATGGTTTAGTAAATACCTATTCACTCTAGCCTTGAAGATATCACGGTTGTACGTTGCCAAGTAGGCACAGAAGGATGGTTTAAATTTTATAGGTCGCAGACAAAAACATTTTATAGCAAAATAAAAACAGAAGTTCGTGCAATACGAGTATGACACAAAGTGGCAAGTCGTCTTTCGGAGTCAACGACCTGACGGTGAGAATCGATTCGATCAGCTGACTGACGATCTCAAATCGGATTCTCGGAAACTTAGACACGGATCCAATTCGAGTCAAACCTGTAAGTGACTTCAGAATGAAGTCTAGAACTAGACATCCTCAAAAACGGTATATGTAAAAGCATTAGTAAAAGATCTAATTACATAAACGCAACTTGTTATTTTATTTTGCCTGGTTGCCTGTCTATCGGTATTTTATAGGATACATTTCGGAGAGTGCGCATCGGAATTGCACGACCTAATTCCAGCATCTCCATTCCGCCTTCGGACTACCAGGCACGGGGAGGGGTTCCATCCTTATGTTGTTGATATCCCATCTGCTCGTACGAAGCGATTTGCTTCTTCGTTCATTATGCGAACGGCTAAAGAATGGAATAGCTTGCCTAATATAATTATAATTAATTAATAGCTAGCTAGCGTCTGTGTTTCCCGAAACCGAAACCTTGGGATCTTCAAGGCCAGAGTGAATAGGCATTTAATGGACCCGCATGCTCCATCGTCGCTTACCATCAGGCGAGATCGAGGTCAAAAAAAGCTTTTATGGTTTATGTGATTATGATCACTGAAAAATTACTACTTTACCACAATGACTAGATTTTTTTTAAATGCCTGTTTTCCTAAAATGAACAGAATTTCGAAGAAAGCTAGACATTCAGAATTTTCCTTGTCAAACAAAACCTAAACACTTTTTCCTCCAACTGCAATAAATATAACGGTATAAGTATTTATTTTGTCACGTACACCGAAAGAATTCTATTGTGACCCGATGGTGACCACAAAAACAGTCCTTTGTCAATGACTGAGTGAACCAATAATCCATTCTGTCGGTCCACTTTTCACAGCAAATAGTATGATCATATCTAGAAATATTTGCTGCGTAAATAAGTACCTGCTTACTGCTAAAGGCTAAAGAGATAAAAAACATTATTCCGGATTCGTCCTAAAAAATAATTCGAAACCAAATTTCATAATTCATTAAATCAAATCAAAATGTTTTTGTAAGTAAGTACCATATAGTACATTTACAACTTCATTTTTTTTACTCTACCACCGCTTCGTAAGGTGCTGTAGCTGAAAGAAAAGAAGCGGCGCAAGAAACTTTCAGCATGAGTTATTCGTGATTAATGAAAAAAAAAGTCCGAAAAAATAATTCCTAATCCATTCATGAGTTATTCCTGATTTGTCTAAAGAAAATCGTCCGAAAATAATCCTCATTCATCCGAAAAAGTATTTAAGATTTCAGTTACGAGGTAATTTAATCAAACATACATTTGTATAAATCTAAAAGCCTTAGATTTATATGTATGTTGGTGTAAGTATGTAACGATGTCGACTTCATCGTCCATATCAACCTCCTTGCCATCAATTTCAACCTCATTGTTAGCGTTTATCTCACCTCATTTCGTGTTGGCATATTCATTATTTCATCTATATTTTAAAAATTCAAATCATATTCCCATTCCATTTCTAAATTCCATTAATTTCATTGTTTTCACTCTCTCTCTCTCTCTCTGTATTTTTGTCCTGAACGAACGTATGTCTGTTTTATAAAATTGTCTCCTACTCACTCATTGTCTCACCCTCAAACACCCCTCTCACAACAGGTTTAAAAAAAATAATTAATTTTTATATAAATGTATCCCCCAGGCCATTAGACTGTTGCTATCTACTACGCTGCAAGACGGCCGATGAGGCCAGTGCAGGTAGTAGAGACCGATATTTACTTATACATTGTAACTACACTGTTGTTAAGTGATTACTACTACCTATTTTCCACTATTGTGTTGTTCTGTTCCTGATAAATATATCTACAAGAATCTTCTATTACTTCATCTGCACACTGTCCTAGAACCCTGCTAGCCGGCACCTATAGAGGGCAGATTGTAGCAAGTATGTATATTTACAATGCTCCAGCTCCATACATATTATAGATTTACGTTTAATTATTAATTAAAGTGTGAAACGGAATAGAAAAGTTTCCAAATGACTAGGTCCAAATGAAAGTGCGATTTGCGCAGCAAATGTCATGGAGCATGGCTAGTGAGGGAATCAGTCCATGAAGGTTTGTATGTACTGTTTACTTATGTATGTATGTATGTGATATGCTACTACTTTCGCTGCTTATGTAAATCTAGTAGAAATGTGTTAAGTTTTGCTTCGAACATACACGGCACATCTCTGACTTTATACCTATTGAGACTAGGGATCATACTGGACGACTTTTTAGTTCGCCAGGAAAAAATATATGGCATATTTTTTTCCTAGCGAACTAGGTAGGGTTAATAATCGTAATCATTTAGTGCGTGAATTTAGGTTTACATTGCAGTTCATAGAACAATTTCCTACTTATCGCTAAATTCTACCTTCACAGGCACACACACATACAGTTTGTACACGAATATTAATCAAATTATCAAATAAGTATACAAAATTAATCAAAGATGTGATAAGTTTTGCTTCGAACATAGACGGCACATCTCTGACTTTATACCTATTGAGACTAGGGATCATACTGGACGACTTTTTAGTTCTAGGTAACTAGGTAGGGTTCATCATAATCATTTAGTGCGTACATTTAGGTTTACATTGCAGTTCTTAGAACAATTTCCTACGTATCGCTAAATTCTACCTTCACAGGCACACACATACACAGTTTGTACACGAATATTAATCAAAGATAATAAGTAATGACCATACAATAACCATTCCTAATAAATTCATAATGTCATATCATAACATAACATTAGGACATTTTTAAGGTTTTATTTAAGTAAAATTATACCGTTTATTCCTATAACTACAAATGAGCACTGATGCAAATGTGGTTAGAGCTTGTTACCTAATTATTACACAGGTATTTCTTCTAGGATGTATCACGATGGACGCTCCCTCGTGATTTTTGTGATAATGATAGAATTAAAAACGTTTTATAAAAAATATTTAATTAATTTTAAAAAGTTCTTATTTTGACAAAATCTTCAAAAAAAAGGTTCTACGCGACTTGCCCACTGCGTACATAAGATTACGGATCGGAAACATATCTATTTCTAATAAAAAAAGGTTCTACGCGACTTGCCCACTGCGTACATAAGATTACGGATCGGAAACATATCTATTTCTAATAAAAAAAAGGTTCTACGCGACTTGCCCACTGCGTACATAAGATTACGGATCGGAAACATATCTATTTCTAATAAAAAATGTCGTCCAGTACAATAGGATTAGGTTTAGTTAAATCGTAAACGGCAAAAAATACCAACAATAAGCATTCTAAGCAAAAATAAGTTTAAGTTATCGAAACGTGGGCGGCTGGCGTCGCGACTAAAGAATTCATGATGTCATGATTCGTACTGTGTCAGGGCCTCACCTCACTTAGATTGCTTAGATGATGCTTAGATAGAATCTTGTTTTTAAATACTTGCTTAGATATTTTAACACCTTGAATCCCTTGACAATCCCCATACAAAATTGTTTGACAACTTCACAAGTCCAACTAAGAGGTTATGTTGAACGTTCGTGCTGTCATGGCGTGTTCGTCCTTTGTTATTGTTTAAAAACGATTTACAGGGGTCATTTTTTCGTAAAACTAGTGTATTTCACCTAATAATCGTCCTAGATAAGTGAACGTTATATAAGACAGTGAAATGGGAGTAAAAAACTACAGATGGTGTGAAATCGGCAACCTAACCTACCATAAAGTAACCTTTTCTTTCTTCACACTACACTGTCGCTAATCTCTTTAATGTCCAATTAACTTCATAGATTGCCTGGAAGAGATCGCTTTAAGCGAAAAGGCCAGGCCCGCCTTTGTACATATCGTGCTACTATTCCTGTAATTTTTACTTTTCCTGTATTTGTGTACAATAAAGTGTTTCTATCTAACTATCTGCGCATCGAAAACCCTGTAATAACATTTAAGTGACGTGAGATGCATATGGGCGACGGTGACCACTTATGTACCAGCAGATGCCCCGTTTGCTGATCATAAAAAACAACAAATTAAAAGATTTAATCATACTTTAATGACACCAAACTTTTTTAATACAGAATAATAATGAAATATTTAGTATCGATGACTTCACTTCAAAGCCAACCGTCATTGGTCATCAATTTTAAAGAAATTTGTATGGTCATGTTTTCGACAAAACAACAAACTTGTTTATTACAGTTTAACAACTAGCTTTGGCAGATACTGGTGATAGAAATTCCATTTTATGAACTTCAGGTGTAAGTTGGTCGTTGTGGCTTGCGGTTGCGAACATGAATAGGCCAGTACTTACGATGTAAGTACCTAAATCTGGTAAATGTAATGGTGGTTCCGTAGAAAAATGTTTGAAAGTTGTTCTATAAATACTGAGTAAAAACTTTTTTTGTAGGACCAGGCCTTATAAACGAAAAAAAATATTTATTTTTTGGAAATTGTTAGAAGCAACAATTCTTCTTCTTCTTTCGTGTTGATGATCCGAATTAAATTTTTCCCGACCAGAAGGCAGCCACATCGATAGCCCTCTGGTTGGCCTCGAAAAGGTCCTCCCGCGTGCAGGTGGTCGGACACGCGGGACAGCAGAGCAAGTGCTCCATGGTTTGAGGGGAAACACCACACTCACACTTTACTTGATCGCTGGAAAACCCCCAATTTTGAAGATTATCTCCGAAGCAACAATTAAATACAATAATATAGATTTTTACAGGAAATCTGGTGCCTATTTTACCGTATTATGTTGTTAGTCTTTTCAGGCTTCACGGGCCATAATTATTATTATATATTTATAGACATGCAGCATATATGCTAATGCGTCTATGTCATAGTGTTGGAAAGTTATAAGCTCTTAGTTTCATTGTATAGATTTCACAGTTCTGTTTTTACACAGTCAGTCATTGTTATTTATTTAAATTAAATGTTTGCACTAAATCATTTATCAATTACTGTAATTGTAACCGTAACCAGAAATCAGTCGTACCTAGTTTGAAATTAAAAGTTTCCGAAGGTATGTGAAATCCACCAATCAGCATTGGGCTCGCTCGGTGGATCATGGCCCGTACCCCATGCGTGCCTCGTGCAAGGGGAAGCTTATGCCCCAACAATTGGGACATTAATAGGCTGCTGATGATGATATAAAATGTTGACGGCGACAATCAATCACTCAATCAATAATTTATTCGTGAACATAGGTAATAATAAGTAAGTGTACAGTTTAAATGACTATGCTCCGTCGTTTGACATACAAATATTAAATTAAACAGTTGACTAGTAGTAGTATTATTAATAGTAAGTAAAAGTAGTCGTAGTATCAATTCACTATACACTGATTATGGACATACACATAGATCGGACATAAAGTTAATAAAAATGGGGCAAACACTGATTGAATATCTTTGTCACTTAAAAAATCATTTACTGAATAATATGTCTTGTCAACTAGCAGTTTGTTCAGCTCGCGCTTACATGAGTTTAAACAGACTCTCGTATGGATTTTGGTACCTTATTATATAACTTCGGTGCCATAACAAATACACTCTTTTGTAAGACAGTAGTCCTAACCTTCGATAAACAAGAGAGCTGATCACATCGACGTTGACTTTTAATAAATTCAAATAAGTGTATTTTTTTTTTACGAAAACTACAGTCCCATAGATGTAGAGCGACGGAATTGTCAATATTTTTAGTTTTTTTTAAAATATGGTTTACAGCTATCGATGCGCTTTAGATGGCATATTCTCTCTCTCTCTCTCTCTCTCTCTCTCTCAATCAAGACCAAGGTTTTAAAATATCGATGTGGAACTGGCTGGCAAATTAAGCAGTTTCTGTTTTGCTTTAAAGAGTCTCATGCAGTTATCCACGATAAAAGCAGCCCTCCGGGCATATTACGCATTTTTTCAGTCTAGAGTGAGTTACGGCTTAGCAATGTGGGGAGGTTCTGTTGATATAAATAGAATCTTTGTACTGCAAAAGAGGTGCGTTCGTATATTATGTGGGATACACTCCAATAGAGTGTCATGCAGGCGGCTTTTTGTGCAACTAAAACTACACACAGTCACTGCATTATACATAATGGAATTGTGTAAGCTCGTGAGACGGTACCCTGACAAGTTTCCGAACAGGCCTGACTTTAAAAGCGGTCGCTTGAACGCGATACACGAGCCGAAATTGCTTCTGCCTAAATGCAGAACAACCACTTTTCAGCGTAGTGTTAAATATAATGCTGTCAGGGTCTACAATAACTTACCATCTGACATCAAAAACCTTACATATAATAAATTCTTGAGAGAACTGAAAAAGTATTTAATACAAAAGTGTCCATATGATTTAAATGAATTCCTACAAGCATGACATTCTATTACTGGGCACTGTTTTGACAACTGAATTGGCATTATAATATATTCTCACTGTAATTTTTTTATTAAGTGTATCATTTTGTATGACATTTTGTTCTGTGTGGTGTGTTAAATTTGAATTTACAATATGATTGACATTATGATAAAATTGACAATATGGTAATTAATAATATGATTTGACATTTGGTTTTATAAATAGAAATTATTGTGATTTATTTGATTTGGATACATAATTTAATTTTATATTCATTAGGTATATTTAGTTTTGATATAATAACTTAATTTAAATTCAATTTTATTAATCAATATTATATCTTTATTTGCTACACCCATTGGGTAAAATCGTGTTGAAACGTATATGTTTATAAGACCCATTGCACAATGTAAGTACACGCGATTTATGGCAAAATAAATAAATGAAATGAAATGAACCCTAGATACATAACGCTGAATAGGACATTAGTTCATTGGTCAGACAACACATCAGAAATATGGATCACCCTTTATGGTCAACATATTCACTTTGATACAATTTGACCCTAATCGAGCATTGTACAAGAAACAAGGTTACTGGTTCAGGAGAAGGTGGACTTTGAGGTTACAAATCGGTTCTTGGACTAATGGTTCTAGCCGGGTTAGGTTTTGGACTAATGGGTCTTTATGTAGAACAGATTTCTATTTTATTTAAAAATTTCTATTTCTATTTTACTTGTCTCCTTTGGTCACGATATTGTTTGGCTGGACCGGTTTCTGCAATAGGGTATTTGACTTTTTATTTATTGCATCAATCAATTTACATGGATATTCTGAAGATGGATCTGAAATCCGTTTATCGATATCTCAACTAACATCAGCTATATTAATGGTTAAAGTTAGTAGTGGCGGGATGCTCTGTCCCTTTCTAGCAAAACAGTCCTTATTATGTAGCCAAGGACCTGCTTGTATGGCGCTACATAACAGTGACGTCACAATTATCTATAGCCGTCTCTTTCTACCGTGTGATTTTTGATTGCCTGTAGCTATTTTATTTTTCAACGGATTTTAATTCTGTTTTCACATTTGACCATCAATTTATGTCTATTTTCTTGTTTTTATGAAATGTATTTAATATTTGTTACTTGTCAAATACCCTATTCACGAGATGTAGGGCCGTTATGAGGCACAAACACTAAATCATATCAATGTATTTAATTTTATTTATTTACTAAGTAAACACAATAGATTACAACCAGAGAAATTACAGAAAAACCAGTATAAAGTTATGAGCTAGGTCGTAACCCTTAACGTGTAAACACAGCATGGTTGGGAAGTAGAAAATTGGTTGATGTACAACATTGAGTTGGGAAAGCAGTCGTGATTTTTCACCACGACCGACTCGTCGTCACACCAGCTTGTAACACCAGTGTGACTACCAGTATTTTTTTTATTTGTTGTTACACCAGTATAAAAACTACACCTTTAAATTAATAGTAATGCGGTAAATTAATTAATTAATTAGTCGCGAGCTTTTTAACAATTATTATTAAGCCAGGATTGCTTGTATGACGCTAATACACAGTGACGTCATAATGTAATATTGCCGTTTCTTTCTATCGTCTGATTTATGATTGCATGTAGCTATTTTATTCGTGTCTATATACTTGGAAAATACCCAATTGTATGGTCGTTATCAGTCGTGAAAAAAATACTAGTGAATGTATTGTCAAAAATAACAATAATACCTTATGAAAATTAAAAAATATAAAGTAGGTCCGTGGATAGCTCACTTGAGGACATGTAGATCTATTGACTAAACACCAATTTCAAGATCGAGTTCATTGGCTCTGCTCTTGAACTTCGGTCTGCAATTCATCATACGTCAAACGGAATGTGCAAAACATTGAGTTCATGACTTCTTATTAATATGTTATTTAACTCACTGATCGATTACATCCAGAATAGTTTCGGGGGGATTGCACTGGTGGCTCCTTTTTTTTACCAAGCTCAGCCAGACATTTTAAGGGGATGCCATCAGGAGTAATCCTAGTTCAATATTTCACGAATCTGTCGATTTTTTGGGGTCATAGGTAGTAACGAATTTAAGGATCTTTTCTATGGGATTCAAAGATGCAAAAATGCAAGCTTGACTGATTTATTTTGTATGGAAAAATACTAGATAAAGTAGGTGAATATAGGCTGTAAATGGGCTTAGATTTGTACAATACGTTTTCCTGACATTTTTTATTTTACTTTTTTATTTTTTATTTACTACTAAACCCGCATTTGACCTCGATCTCGCCTGATTGACCTAAGCAGAGCTTTAGAACTTCCAAAAGCTCTGTAAAGAAATCAAGTACTAATATAAACCAACTCAACTTCTAAGTGAAACAGGATTCTTACCACGGTTTCAGGTTATTTTGAGCTTCCTATATTTCGGCGCAGTTGCATGTCCCTTGGTCGCAAGTAGAAAATTAAAAAGAAAAATAAAATAAAAAATCAGAAAAATAAGAAAAAAAAAACGGGAGCTCAAAACAATTCCAAACCGTGGTAATAATCCCGTGACTAACTATAGTTTATTTGTAGTCTATTTATTGTACTAATATAAAATACACAGAAAATAATTAAAAAAACATTAAAATATGTACAAAGGTGAGCTTATCCCATAGGGATCTCTTCCAGCCAACCCTATATGTTTTTATAGTATTGACTACTATACTTTATATTATCAATATACTCGTAACCACGAATGCTTAAAAAATTACATCAACTTCTAAGTTAAATTCGTGCAATTTAGGTTCTATATTTTTCTGACATTTCACGTCTAACTTTCATTAGTACCAGAGCAGAGCTTTAGTACCCACGAAAAGCTAGTTGAAAGCTTTAATATCGGAATCGTGGGGCTTTCCTCCGTGCGCGGGTTCATTCGTGATCCGATAACCGTCTGGACACGACCTAATGAGCTTTTAGACCAGACGTCACTTTTTGAGCACACCTTTGTAAGTTTAACGGTAGAACAGACAGGGACTTAATCAAGTCTTGGGGTTACTTTGTTCAGTAAAGGTAGTAATGGTAAACATTTATTTTAGGGTTATAAATAACCCTAAAATAAAAATTTAAGAAGCTCCCGACGCGCCATTGTTTAATTAATGTGTAATTAATAATGACCATTATTTACCTCCAAGAAACCACAGTTAGGAACATAATTTTTGTATGGACTTATGAAACCCTGGTATCTATGGGGACCCAAAGACATGGCTACGTACTGTCCCACCATTGGACTATTCCACGAGTCCCTACCAGGTGTCCAGTAACTCCCAAGAACACACAAATTCAGTGAAAACAATTAGCCAATTACAGCTACCGAGCTTGAGAGTTCCACACATAAAACCGTCTGGCGATCGTCAGCAGATTGTGTGGGAAATACGTTGTTGTGTGAAGTCTCCGGGAATTGTTCCTCTATCAGTCTCATCGGCGTGAATAGAGAATAGTTTGAAGTATGACTTTGTGCAGAATCAGACTGGCATAGTACCACTTAGGGCTTCCAATCTCGGTATACCGAGATCCCGCATGATTTTTCAGTCCCGCTCACTGCGGGATTAGAAGGACGTTGTACGATAATATTATGGAGTTTTTGCAAATGACACAACACAAATTACTTAGTCCTTTAGTATTAATAATAGTGCAAGACGGCGAAAGCTTTCGTTTAAAAGCTAGGACTTTGGTCTTGGACCAAAAGTGCCCATCGTCCTTTTATAGTTAGTAGTTGTTTTTTAAGGCAAAGGGAACTGAGCCCATACAGCCATGTCTGATGTAAACAACTCTTTCAAGTCTTCATTAAAATGCTGGTGTGACATATTTCAATGCTATCTGGGAGAATCTTTCATACTTCTGCACCATTCGAACCAAAGAAAAAGGCGTCCCGGACGCAGTATGGCTCTTCAAAATCCAGCCAAGTACGGGTCGGGCTGCAGCGTCTTATTTGACTTTACTTCACTGTGTCACACATTATTTACATCTTGTCGAAGTTCTTCGAGCAAGAAACACCATTCTTACAAGAAAAGCACTACTGTAAAACAATTTGCAAGACAAAACGAAACAAAGCTGACGTGGATGCCATAAAAGCGCGGGTGAAACTCATGAGAAAACTAGTTAACATCAAAGATTAGAGCCAGGTAACCAGCATAAATAATTCAACAACTCCGCCTGAATCAATACACAGATCAAAAATATTTGTGGCCGGTGAGATCACTGCCATCACTACTCTATATGGCCATGTTTGGTACAAGGTCGCAAGAACATCATAATAACACGGCAATGGATCATACATAATGTCGAACAAAGGGCAAAAAGTGGGCATTGTTAAGTGGGCGTGTAAAATTATCATACGATCAAAAACATAATCGATGCGATAATAAAATGTTTTTAATAGTCCATATTTTTTATGCCCCGATCAAACGGAAGGAGGAACAGAAGAGGAAGGAGACACAGAAAGAGGACGTACGTCTGTTTGTCTGTGATATTGTAACGATGTCGACTTCATCGTCCATATCAACCTCCTTGCCATCAATTTCAACCTCATCGTTAGCGTCATTCCGTGTTGGCATCTTCAATTCTTCATCTATATTTTCAAAATTCAAATCATATTCCCATTCCATTTCTAAATCCCATTATTCCATTAATTTCATTGTTTTCTTTGTAATTGGCACTTTCGGCGCAGAAGTGTCGGGAGGCAGCCCGCGAGGTGGACCGACGACATTGTGAAGATGGCTGGGAGGATGTGGATGCGAACGGCTAGAGATCGAAGAGAATGGCGTGCACATAGAGAGGCCTATACCCAACGATTTACTCTTTAAGCTGACAAGAAGAAGAAGAAAAAATGAGCTTTAATGAATTAGTAGAACAGATACAATCCATAAAAGATTCGTGTTAAGAGAGCCGGGTTCCAAAAATGGCGGTTAACGGATCTTGCCTGGCATAGGAGTGGGTGGTGATTTTATTTATGTTCCTGTAGAAGTTTCTCCGCTACCTAGATGGAATTCTGAATATTTAATGATCTTGCGAATAAACTTTTACTACTTATTTATATTTTATTTCAGTGCGATATGGCCAACTTTGTTGTCAGAATTGATAAAAAAAAAGGAAACCAACCCACCCACGAGGTGAGATTGAGGTCAAACACGAGTTTAGATGTAAATAAAAAATAAAAATAAAGAACTTAAAAGCTCGTATTCCTAAAATGAATGTCATTCATTATGAATTAATGATAAACAAGGTCATTTAATGTAAATCAATTCTACTGAACTACATAAATATATCATTATTAAAACAGTTTTACAGAAATTACTTTCTAAAATCCAGTTTTTACAAAAAAGGACTTATCGGGCATGGATACGTCTCATGCATTCCAAAAACTTGTCTCATATAGTATTCCACTGGCACAGTAAGGTGAAACTAGTCGAGTTCTTTATTAATAATAATAATTTCTGGAAGTTGCGTCGTTTCGTTATTTAAATAAAACATAAACAACTGAACCTGTTTTGTATCTAAATACCGTAAAAGATGACAACATAAATATTTTTTTCGTGTGATCATCAATACGAAAAATAACAGCCGGTAATCTCTTTAAATATCGTAAAAAATAAACCCTAAAAACAAAACTACACAAAGTCACATACATCAAGAACGTCTTACTTACTTAAGAGCGTCGGTGGCGTCGTGGCTAGGACGTCGGATTCCCATGTGGAATGAGTATTCGGTTTTTCGAAAGACTTACGTACATTTACCGACTGCTCTGACACCTGCTCACTGAGATAACCAGTGTGTGAAATGGGAAAGGCAATGGCAAACCACCTCATTAAATCTGCGACGAGAGTCGTTCTATGTGATTAACTCCTTAGAATGATCACGACCCTCAGCAATGAGGAAAAACGACTTAGAAGAAGAAAAGTCATATATTCCTACACGCTTTCTTTTTGATAGAGGCAGATCCATACAATTTTGTTGGAAAACTTATTATACCAGTTCGGCTTACGTTCGATGGGTGCAACTTCCATGAATTTCGCCATGTATGAGATGAGGTTTTGCCGTATAAGTGACTTTAATAACAAGTCTCCGGTTTAGAATCTATAACTAGCTTTTAGTAGTTTTCTAGTAATAAGCGAAGAGGTTCTAGAGTTTCATCGGTTGCAAACATTGTTGCGAGGTTCGTAGCCTAGCGTAGTGATCGTGCAGGTTAAGAAACCTTGAGCGCGGTCAGAATCAGAGTGAGTGAATAAATTAACTGAAAAGTCTAATCTCTTTTTTAGCCACGACGGAAGGGAGAAGGTTGAAGACTACTTTCAAGAACCAGAAAACTTTGAAATTTTAAATGGTTAATACTTGCTGTTGTTGGTGAAAGTTGTAGTACATGATTAGACTTAAATAATATACTGTTTCACAGGTTTTTACTGTATTTTATTAATTACGACCGGTTTCGTGTACACATCTTCAGGTATTTGTTTATAATTAGTATTATACCAGAGGAGCTCGTAACCTAGTTGCGAGCACGGTCCGAAAGTGATCGTGCAAGTAAGGAACGAAGAAGTAGTCATTGGGATAGATAGTGGGCCTTAACCTGTGCCTTGAAAATATCTAAGGATTTGACAAATAGGTTGGCCACTAACCATACGATAAGTAAGTAAGTAAGTTATACAGTCGACCACAGCTCACTAGCGGTCACCCATCCAGGTACCGACCGCGCCAACATCGCTTAACCTGCACGGAACTGTATACTGTACAACGAGGTCAGTAAAGAACTATAAAAGAATCAAACATACATTTTATTTTGGGTCGAACAAAAAAATACAACATTACAAGTAACTGTAACACTTAGCTTTTAATAGATTTATATCTGCCGTCTGACAATTGACAGCCGATAGACTTTTTGACAGCAATTATAGAGAGGTATGGTCAATAAATATCAGGGTGTTTATTATGCATTCAGTTTGTGCGGTTTTCTTTTAACGGTTCTTTGTTACCCACTTCTGGCGCTTACACGCGCTATCGGCGTATTCCAGGCCGCTTCTCCCCGACCCCTCCCTCCCCAGCGACGTCCTAAGCACGGAGGAGCTCAGATGAAATATGCCACTAGCGGTCACCCATCCTGTTACCGACCGCGCCAACGTCGCTTAACTTGCACGATCACTTTCGGACCGTGCTCGCAACTAGGCTACAAGCTCCTCTACTCAAATCAGATTAGTATATTACTTTTTGGAATTGGGATGAACTTATAAATATAAATTATAACAACTGATAGAATTATTCCTATCCCAAAACGATACTAAACAGTTTTAATAAGACAGTGATCCCCAATTCTAATTTTCGTTTCCCTTAAAACAAAATAAACCATCATTAATTTATTTAAACGGTTACTCAACAAATAACTCGTGGAAACAAAGCCGGTGTCATTGAATTTCACGCCTTCCCGTATATCTTTCTCACTTTCTTGAGCGAAGAGCCCTTCGCTCTCTCCCTCGGCGCCGGCGCCGGCGCAGCTTATTAGTACGGAACTGACACTTTCAATTATTTAAGGGCACTTTATGCGACACGGTAGTTAGGCCTCTCTGAGGACACCGGTTGATTGTAAATAATAATAAATAAATTAAATAGAATGTCTTTATTATCAGTTTGGTAAAAAGACAAGTAGAATAAAACATAAAATAAAAATAAAATTGAAATGAAAATAAACAGAAAATATAATTAAAAGTAGAAGTAAAAAAGGGAATGTATTAAAACAATACAATAAAATAATAATATATTAACATTAAACATAATAAAAGTGAGTGTCCTACTTTTTATTTTGTGGTATGACTCTGTGCGAAGTCACCCTTTTACCTACTTCTATCGCAAAACCGCTATGCTTTGTGTAGGGTTTGAAGGGCAAGAGAGCCAGCGTAATTACCGGCATAATGAGTCCACCTTAGTCCACGCCTCGGGCCACCTGATGGTAAGTGATCACCGTCGCCCATAGACAACTCACATCACTATAATGCTATTAGAGGGTTTCGATGCGCTGCCAACTTTGAGGACTTGGATGAAGTGCCTCAAAAGCCGGTATTTACGCTGGCTGTCTTATGAGTTACACATAGTCGTTGACCGCTTCGGCGACCGACCTCCGTTGTTCACATTTGGTCGTTCACCGAAGTCGTCTAACGTCATTCCTCTATGACAACTAGTGACACTGACGTTCCCGAATACGGTCGGTGACTGGTAATTCACATATGGGCGGTGACCGCATGCTGTGACCGCGTGTGACCGGTGTAACCGAGCCTTTACACTTCAAACCGAAACCAAAAACCGAAAAAATGCTGCGACCACGTGATACGAGAAGAAGATGCCATGTGGAATTTGGATGAAGTCATGGAACATGCAGTAATGAATTCTTTTATAATAAATACGAACGAAGATTCTGATGATACCGATTAAAACATATTATTAATTACTTTATATTAATTTTAGATAATATTTAACTTTATTTTTATCAATAATAAATTGTCTTTTAAAATTTAAATTGTTTTAATTTTTATTCGACTGTGACCTTTACCCTGCAGTTGCACTGATGACTCACTATTTTCTTAACCCGAATGGACTATAGTAAGCATTGCTGCTTTGCGGTAGAAATAGTCAAAAGTGTGGTACCACCCGTGTGGTGGGTGGTGGTTGGTTGACACAGCTCAAAGTCATACCACTTTCAAAGTTCTACTTAAGTTTACCGTTCCCACGCTTGGACTCTAGTTTTATAGACTTGCTAATTTTAATGGTCACATTGACCTCAACTGTACAAGCTGTGTTAAAATCGAGGCATTGGATACTAAACTACAATGATCGTTTTAAAATAAGTATAATTTGTTATGGCGATAAAGTAGGTAGTATAGTCTACCGATGGATTTTGGTATTGCTTACTTACAAAATGAAAAACATACTGTTATGATTTTCGACACATTTGTGTTCATCATCATCAGCCTATTAATGTCCCCACTGTTAGGACACAGGCCTCCCCTTGTACAGGAGGGTACCGGGCCATGATCCACCGAGCGAGCCCAGTGCTGTGCTATGGATTTTCAATGCCTTCGAAAACTTTTAATTTTATCAGACTTGCTGGTTTCCTAACGATGTTTTCCTTCACCGTTAGAGCAGTCGGTAAATGTACGTAAGTCTTCGAAAAAAGCGGAAAAACTCATTGGTACATTGGCATTAAATGGTTTCGAACCCGAACCTCCCGCACGGGAGTTCGGCGTCCTAGCCACTAGGCCACCGACGCTCTGATTTGTGCTCATATTTCAGTAAAACAAAATATTTTCCATATAAAATAACCCATTGTATTGTAGAAAGAGTTTTCAAAAGGCTTAGAACATAAGTGGAATCCGAAAAACACTGCGATCAATTTCGATAGATTCCAAGTAGAACCTAAAAAACAATGCGATCACTTTTGGATGACACACAACTTTTGTTACCTACTTATTGTATGATAAATTTAGTGTTATTATTACACATACACACATTATAGCTATTCGATAACTATTAGATGTATGTAAGAAGGCGAAAATAATAAAAAAACACTTGAAAGTTTGAAACTATATCAAGCTCCATGTGCGAGGGAATGAGTGTGCTGATGAGCTGGCTAAAAAGGGCTCAAAAACCATTTTTACGGGGCCTGAGCCTTTTGTTGAACTCTCAATGAGCACCATCAAAACAGCCATTAAGGCTAAAGCCAAGGACCTGCATATGGCGGAGTGGTCAAAAACGACCAACTTAAAACACTCTAAGAGGTTTATTGGAAATGGTGGCACGACTGGGTGTAGAAAAATTTACAACCATAACAGGAGTCTCACCCGTCTCATTGTAGGGGCGTTCACAGGCCATTTTGGCACTAAGAGCCTCCTACACAAGATGAGACTGGCAGACAATCCCACCTGTAGAGCCTGTGGTGACACCGTTGAGTCATGGAATACTTGCTGTGCGAATGTGACTCGTTGGCTGGAAAGCGTATGAGTCTTCTGGGGGTAGCCTACCCGAAACCAGAGGACTATAGGCTCCTTCCTGTAAGCTGTACAGCGTCCTTGATGCAAAACATTTTTAAGGAACAGGAAGGAGACTAAGGTAAGGGGTGAGCACAAAAGATCCCTGAGGGTCGAAGTACCGCTGGGGTTGTCCCTGGCATAAGATAAGATAAGAAGCTCCATATAAGTACTTACTTAGTTAAGTCTTAAAGCCAATCCCACTTGACGTCTAAACGTATTCATTTTCTCTTTAGCTTGAGAGTATATAAATTTTTTATTCGGTAAGCGCTTATTTGCTTTAGATCCGCTCGTAAAAATGGAGTTATTCTGGTTTCTTTGTTCAGTAGCCTTAATAAACAGTAGTAACTTGTATTTTTATTTCCTGTTCCAATTGTTTTATATCTTTTATTTTCATTTTTATTTAAAGTTGAGGCGATTCAATACTGCCTTTTGGTCATGGAGGCGTTTTAATGCTCTGTTCGAGTTTTTAGGAAGGTTCTTACAGTTTGACTATCTTCGATTTTTCTCAGGCCTTCGATAAAGAATCACACCCACATGATAATTTACTAATATTATCTTTGTTAGATAAGTACCAAAAATACATTCTAAACACAAAAGAAACAAACACATACGCAGGCTTATCTAACTTAGGATCTCTTCCAGCCAACCTTTGAATGTTGAGAGTGACAAGTCAGAACCGAAGGCAATAACCCCGTTTCTATCATCACGATACAACTTAATTACATCTATCAACAAAGTCCTTTAAAACGATTTATAATTGCCTCCTAAAGAAACAAATCCTGTAAAGTACAAGGTGTTTCAAGATGGCGGACAGGAAGCTCACAGGTGCGCCCGCACATGACAGCGGCGCGTGCGCACCGATGCGGTAACGTCAACCTGACGCGACCCAAATGTGTTAGGTTAGGTTTGTGCCATATGGGAGACTATAATATAATCTAGTTATTAGGCTAATCTACACATTGTATGGGATTGGAATGCCTTGCCCTGATCAATTTCACCTATAGAGTAAGTTTGGTGGTTCGACTAACGTAATGAAACATGTTCATCAATTTTTTGTCCTTTTATTTAAACAGATTTTCAATCACGCTCGACGAACATTTATAAGTTTCAATATTATTTTACGCATTATAAAAGCTCTGTGTGGAATATTATGTTAATAAATCTTATTAATAAAAGATACTTATTTTTATTTTAGTTTATTAGGGATCACAAACAGTTATACACTAAAGATTACATAAGCATAGTAACTAATACAAGTATGAAGTAAATGCATAACCCACTACGTAATCCACAGTTTACAAAAAAATAGTAAAATCTTACAAAAAAATAGTAAAATCAACTTACTACTTTGTTACGGCGTTGATATGTTTCGAACTTTCGACCGTGTTTATAAAACATAGAAGAATAAGAATAAGCCCGTGTGCTGCATCTCCGACCTCATCGCGGGTCAAACACGGGTTCAATCGTAAAAAAACCTACACTACCTATTTATTTATGAACCCAGGAGTCAGATAAAGGCAGCAGAGCGAATTCTCAGCCATAGTCATTATCTACATGCGATTTCGACAAGCGCACGCGCAGCAGCGCGCATCTCCGCCGTCTGGTGATTTATTACGTATGCTGTATGAAGAATTGTTAGATGATTCATACTTATTTAGAAAAACAGTGAAGACATTTATGCAAAAGAGGTAGAAGAGGCGAATAGATTTTGGAACGAAAATACCAATGTCAATGTAACAATAAATGATTATTAATAAATGATTCAACGCTTGGTGAACATAAAGGTCTTGATTAAATGTTAAATATCAATAAGGAAGAACACAAACAACTATTTACAATAACGGTCCTATATGGGAGCCTTGCGGCACACCCATCGTAAACTGCATTGTTACATTTATTTTAATTGGGGTTCCCTTGAATCAAACGCTTACCATTGTTCACCAACAATGCAACCCTGCACCGGGCTAAACAGGAGATGATTCTGCATGTATTTAATATTAACATTGTTTCCTATTCGCACTACTGAACCCTCTGCTCGAAACACCTCGTGCATATCAACTTTTTTCTCATCTTGTGTTTTTCAAAGCAACGGCGCGTGAGATTTTTTACAAGGCGCTGAAAGTGTGCACCAATATTTGCATACTGATTTGTTGAACACAGTAAAGCGTTTGACTGTGTGAAACTTGTGTCTATAAATTACAAACTTTGTTTTGTGTCTATAAATTGTCTGTTTTGTGTCTGCAAATTTTGTGTCTATAAATTACAAAGATAAATCTTACATAGGTATACTTTGTGGTCCAGAAAATCATATCTTCATTCGAATATTTCTTTAGGAACACGCATGTGCATATCTCATGGGCAATTTAACAAACAAATTGCTTCATCTTTTTCTCTTGATCTAATTAGTTGCTCTCTCGCACTGTATGCACCACGCCTATCTTCCTTCTCGGCGATTAATTCAGAAATCGTGATTACTTGATTAGTTTATTATATAGCATTAGCAGATTGGATTGATTATTTGCTTTCACTGGTTTCAGATTGTTTTGCGAAGTGGCGCGTAGCATCATGATTCTATAGCAGAGATAAGTCTCGAATACATACAATATGTAGAAGTTGTGAAGGGAGAACGTGAGCAGCGTACATAAATAGAAAAATGTGATCAAAGGAATCAATTTAAAGTTTATACTTATTGATTAATTTAAAGACACACCTAAAAATTGTGCATATATATTTGCAATTCGACTTTCACCTTTTGCTACCGTTCTAACTATGATGTGATGATGAATGTTCTGAAAAATGTGTTTAAATTAAATTACTATACCTACAAACTTGATAAATTTCGAATTGTATTACATATATCTAATGTAATCGTTACTACAGTGGCTTTAAGACAAACTAAGCTTTCCTAATAAATACTGTCGAGTCACAACTCACAGACAGCTGAACCCCTGACATTACCCGGGTTATTTCAAGAGCTGAACTTTACTAGGAATGTCTATGATCTATTATAGTTATCTGCCACTTTCGATCTTAGTTGCGTAACGTTATTTTGTATAAACATGGACTGATATTACGATAGTTTTTTCTTTCTTTTGTGTTTTGAATTGTTTATTAGCGCTCTCTAAAGTTTACTATTTATCTTTTTAATATTTAGAAACGATCAAAATAAGTTTAATTTGTCTTTTAAGATGAAGCAGTGTTACATTATCGTTACTTATTATTGAATCATCTTAATTCGTTATGCATGAAGACTTTATAAAGCTTTATAAAAAGCTAAAAAAGTCTATCTTTAATAATATTTATAAAACGGTTCATTTTAGCTTTCTGTTAATTTTTTTCAACAATTTTATTACGTATATTGACAATTTGTAAATTATGTCAGATGTGTGAGCGTTGATGGCGTGCCAATAAGAAGAAGAAGAAATGTATTGAAACTACATGTAGGTAATACCCGATGGTGTGAATTAAGGCAGACCTATGTCTAGGGCTACCGATACAGATAATGATAATGATCATAATGACTTTGGAAGAGCACAGTTACAAAATAGCCTAGAACTAGATCAAGATCAAGTTACACACGTAGGTAGTACTGTAATCCGTTCTAGAAAATCTCTATGTTAATTTGAGTAACGATTTAACGAACTGCGCACGAGTGTACGACTCGCGGCGCCGGCGCAGCCTCGGTGACGTCATCGGACGCTGATTTGTTGATAAACCACACTCGCGTGCGGATTTGAAGCCTTTGACAGTAGTTTTCGAGTACAAGGTCATTTTACTACACTAATATGGGTAATGTAATAGTGAAATCTTCAATTTGCTTTCCATACTTATTAGTGTCAAATGGCCAATATTTCAGGCAAGATATAACATGTTGTATAAGACCATACAGTTTTAGCTGAACAACAATAATTGTTCAAACATAGACATTGATAGAGGTTTGAAGTACGTATGTGCAAAATATTAACTTATAGGATTAAGCCGTGTCATAGCTAGAGCTTGACAAAAAAACGTTCAATTGGAGACCATCCCAAGTGAAATTACCGCCACTGCCGAAAAAAAACATCATTTCTCCTAAATTAATGCATTTATAAAAAAATGTAGTACAATTATTTAATAGAGGTAATAGATTTTTTAAATGTAGATGATACTATTCCTAATAATTAAACAATAAGATGTAGAAAACGAAGATAATGATGTAATTTATGAACTTAATAGTGACAACATCGGTTTCGCAAAATAACCTACAATAATACAAAAGCTCAATATAGTTATTTTAATATATTGCTTAGTAAAGACGTGCAGTCTTTTAAACGAATACTTCAACCATCTGGTTAATTTAAAACCACTGCATCACAGTATTGCGAATACCAAGGAGCGAATGGCGAAATCCTTAAAATACCTCCAACAAATCTCGGCCCGAAATACTTAAGTATTTAAAGTACACTCGACCGCATTTAGCTCTCTCCGACTCTCAAAGGCTAAGATTAATCGGCCACATCCATGTTCGGACAGTTGCATTAAGAAGATCAAGTATTTGGTACAGGCGGCTGAATGCCAGCACAATTGAAATACATTAAGTCGTTGTAATAGAGTTTAAAGTTATAAAGAAGGTAATGTCCTGGTTGGATAATAAGACGTAAGTGAAGGGATAGTAAAAGGCAGATGTTAGTCATTAAACGTTTATTAAGTAACGCAGGTTATATACGAAGAGATACGTAGAATGGCTGATGTGAATGTATGTGTCATCGATAAGATGAAACAAGGCATGCTCCGTTGGTTCGGGCATGTAGAAAGAATGAGTGATAAACGAATGACGAAACAGGTATACGAAGCGAAAGCGAATGAAAGGAGTAGCCGGGGTCGTCCTAGACTGATCTTTAAAGATTGACAGAGTGCTCTTAGATTTTAATATATAGAGCAGACAACCCCAACTGTGAGCATGCGTGAAACGACGAATGAATGTAGAGGAAGCAAGAGTAACGTGCCAAGACAGAGATTCGTGGCGCTCCGTACTCTCTGCCTACCTTGCAAGGGATATAACGTATGCAGGTGATATTATTGAAGTAGATGTTAATAAAGGTAATAGACTTAGATCCCTCTAATCAGGATACAAATACAAATAAATAATAATAAGAAGAAGACAAATATATAAGAACAGGGGTTCTTCGAAAATAATTGATGGGAAGACAAGAAGTGAAACATATCAGCATCACGCACGCAATAAAAAAGGAAATAGAAGGCACGAATAAAATTCTACAAAAAGTGAAAGGATGGAAAGAACAGTTATACAACATTTAACAAAAAATAACCAAAGCTTGTTCTAGTCAATAAGTACAGAAAAATTTTCAAAACAAAAAACAAGACAAGCTAAGACATTGTTTTGCGTTCAAGGAAATTATAAATAGGCAGCTAATATAATTTACGATGCAGAAAAAGCCTGCGGGTAAAATCTAGTCATATATCATAGTATCATAGCCTACAGCAAAACTACAAATGATAGATTAGATGGACCGACAATTACCGAAATCTCCATGGCTATTACAGTAACACGTCTTGATAGCTGGTCATTTAATAAAATTAGTTAGACATTAATTTTAGCTGACTTGCTGTCATTATATATTTTGTTTTGTTTTGTTTTAGATATTAAGTGTATGCTATGATCCTATTCGATTGATAGACGTGGCGCCTGAATCTAAATGAAGTTTACGTCATATACATAAGATTTAGGAGCTATTGTGAGATTGGTTAGATTAAGTTTAAGTAAAGAAGCACCTCTGGTTAGAGCGCTAGAAAAAGGTACCTTTACTTTTCTTGGATGGGACGCCTCCATTTCCACATGTCTGTAGTGCTCGGCAGAATGATGCACCTCTCTTCCACCCCTCGCCAGATCTTCAGCAGACGCCTTCTCCTCCCCACGAGTCAGCGTCGTCACCTTCCTCACAATCCTCGTCGTGATCCGACGCTGTCCACTGGACTCGTCCTTCTTCGAGATCTTGGTCGACTCCAGAGAAGAGCCGAGGACCTCGGTCGACAATCTCTTGTTCGTGTGAATCGCCTGTAGCTCCGATACTCCTCTGCCACCGGCTGATGTCGGGACAGCTAGAGCACTCTCGCCTTCGTACTCGAAATGCGTTTGGTTCCCATCGTGCACGATTCTACCATTGTAGCTCTCCTCCCGGTAAGTCCCTGACTTGTAGCTCGATGTTCTCTCCATGCCTGGGTAGTTACCATCGTATACGGTCTCGTGTTTACTCAAACCTTCTCGAAGGCTTCTCGGAACAGAAGCGAGGTTTAAACTCGTCGTGATCGGAGACCCGACAGGCGATGGAGTTGACTTCTTCAGGCTTGACTTCCGAGGTTTCGAATCGTCGCTCTCAAGCGTCCCTTGCACGAAGAGACGCTTGCTGTTGCCTTCTTTAACGAATCTGTACATCGACATCTTCGATTCTCTAGGCCTTTAAAGGCCGTTGTGACGCATAATTTTCTGTCGCACTGTAAGCAATCCCAGTTATTATGGATTCGATACGCATGCCATCGCGGTTTACCGTTAAATTTACCGGAGACAAAAACAGAGACACACGTGAAATTTTAACAATGAATGGGAATGAAACTAATCGTCAAACAAAGGCACAAAAGTTTGAAAGTGAATTGTAAGTTGTAAGGCTACATTGAAATTAAAAGTCGGTATGCAAACTATGTGACGGATTAGGCGGGTTGTTGTTGCCTTATTTGGGAGAGTATGGGCGTCGTATATGGTATGACCCTTCCGGCGGACGTCACACAAACAATATGTTAAGGAAACTGACAAAGGCCGCGCTTTACTGACTTTAAAATCTAAAGAAAATAAACCTATAGATACATTTGAAGCTTAAAACAGATAATGTAAAGAAAGAAACGAAATTAGAGAAGATTTAAACGGTATTGAAGGTGCAAAACATATTGTAGTAAACCTTGACCCGAATGGCGGAGTAAACATGAACATTAAAGAAATTTACATAATAGGAGATCGACTGGTACACGTAGGTGACGTCACGATGACCATGATACGTCATTCGCTACCTATTGAAGTTATTTCTGCAACAGTTTTTATCATTCACACAGTTTAAATGTAATTTGCAAGAATATTATTACCCAATCTATCTGTATAGTAAAAAGATTACAGACTGTTGTACTAATTGTAAGTCGCTTCGAAGTAGACAAAAACCTTTTCTTTTCAACAAATATTTTATGTTTTGTCTGGTTTATGTTATTTGCACAATATGTGCGGTTCTTTTGTATCGCACAGTCGTGTCTACTATTATCAAAAACTTGTAATTTTCATCACGTACGCGTTTGTTACGCAACTCTATATGTGTGGCGCCCTTTGCGAATGAGGCCTCTGCATTGGCACTCATTAGCACCTGTACTGCAATACTATGTGTCTATGCTTCCTTAGTAGTCGCTTTAATGGGTTTTATGACAGTTTGCCCTTTAATTACAACTTGTACTATTCTTACTACATCGTTTGCGTCATCTTTAAATAAATAGATAAGTACTTTTTGATTGATTCGTAATAACATTCTTCATCTTCATTATTTGCTACATCGACATTTCAATAATATGTTTACATAGGACCAATCTAGGTCTAACTATGCAAATTTCTTTAGAGCAGTCGATAAATATATCGGATATATTTAACCGAAAAACTATTAAGTATCTTTATTTCCCACGCACCATCATTCTAGCATATTCTCAATTACGACGATACTTAGTTACTTGTCATTATGTATTCACAGCAAATTCTACATTCTTCTCAACTTTTTGTCGCAAATCGACCAATAGATCATGCAGTCGATTATTTATTCAAACCTCGAGTGTGGGTGCTAACTCTACTGACATTTTTTTGCGGGGGAAGCTGTCGTAAGAATTCAATGGTGACGCCTTCGTGTTCGGACCTTGCCTGGCTTTATATGGGATAACATTCTGCCCAGATTTAATAGGGTGTTTGGAATTCTTGCTGTCGTTACGCCATTTTGGCAATGCTTCTAGGAAAGTCAAGCTTTGACATGGAATCAATTTGATGGAGTAAGCTGCCCGTAAATCAAGAGTTGTCAAAGTTGTTGAGAGTTACGAATTCATGAACTATCTACGGAGTTATATTATTCAGATTCCATACGTACATATAACATTGATTGGTAGATAAGCAGATCGGTTCTTAATTTAATACGAAAGATGGTAATACTAAAGAGGTTTAAAGAGGAAAGTGGAGTATAAAAGTCCCCAAAATGAATTGCAACTTGTGTTTGAAATTAAGAAAGCAGATAATGTTCGAAAAAATGCTTATGTACAAAGGTCACATGAAAAGCGTAAGAGAAAATGTACGATTTCATTGAAAGTATCCAGTAATAATAATAAAAGACCTAGAATATTCAATCGAAGAAAGAAACGAAAGAAAATAAAGTCTTATCTAACAAAGAACAAAACTAAACCTAGTCTTCCTTTATTACGACTTATAGGAGAGAGATTCCGATATTTCGACACAGATGAAAATAAACACGAAAGTTTCAAAACACATGAAACTACAGATCTAAAGTAAATATGGTAGGTACTCAAGTACTTAGTTAAAAGTAAGGTAAAGAACTACAGAAGCCGTTGTCAATGGTGACGCCCACGCGGCTAAACCTTGCAAGTCTGTATATGGTCGGACATTCTGCCTTCGTAATTGTCGGGTAGGTTTAATGGGGCGTCGAGAATTCTTGCTACGTTACGCCATTCGTGTGCGTTTGTAGGAAATATGATTAGCAGACGCCAAAGGCGGTCGCGTGGAAAAGAACGAAGAATCGGTAGAGCACCTGTGTTGTATACAAAATGTTTTGGGTTCTTTTTTTTATTGACTACTAAACCCGCATTTGACCTCGATCTCGCCTGATGGTAAGCGACGATGAGGTCGACGATGGAGCATGCGGGTCCACTAAATGCCTATTCACTCTGGCCTTGAAGATCCCAAGGTTAGGTTACGGGAAATATAGACGCCGGCAGGCTGTTCCTTTCCTTAGCCGTTCGCATAATGAACGATTCGATGGTTTGATTTCTGATTCATGAATAGGACTTAGGAGCAGTGCCTCAAATGCCGGTAATTATGCTGGCTCTCTTAACCTTCAAACCAAAACACAACCTTGCTAAAAATAGGTAAACGTTGCAACAAGAGTATTGGACCCTGAAATCTTGTACTGTTATTTCTACTGTTTTCCTGTTCTGTGTTTTTCTCTTCTTCTACACGACAAGTAGTGGTCAGAGTTATTCAGGCAATTTGGGTCTCTGACAAGACCTAACGACTATTGTCGAGGAGGGGCTCAAATGAAAATGTTCCAGTATCTTCTGATCATGCCCAATGTTGCTTAACTTACACGATGATTAACAGTCAATAACAAGCTTTCTTAAAATTCTGACATCTCTTTCTAGGGCATAGAAAATGACTATATATTTTGATCGAGATGGATTTTTAGAACGTAAAGAGCCCCTCAATATTTTCCTAAACGGTATCAATTCATTTCAATGTTCACGATTGAACTTTTAAACAAAACATTAATCAGTACGGTAGTCTAGACTCAATAATAGTTTAAAGTTTTAACAGACATAACTAGATTCCAGTCTAACCAAATTACTCAACTGAAAGTTAGTATAAGTCGTGACGGCTCAATCGTGATCTAAGAGTTTTATACGTGATCGACCCCGCCTGCCCTTTTCTTTGTTATATTATTAATGACCTTGTTTAGGTCATAATCTAGCCTAGAACCTAGTTACTTAAGTTCCACTTAAAGAAGGTCTTATGATAGGGGGCCGGGAATAACCCCAGCGGCACTTCGACCCTTGAGGATCTTTTGTGTCTACCCCATTTTACACACTGGTCATCTCAGTGCATGTTTCCTCACGATGTTTTACTTCACCGTTAGAGCAGTCGGTAAATGTACGTAAGTCTTTGATAAAATCAGAAAAACTCATTGGAAAAGAAGGTGGGTGGGATTTGGGGGCCCGTTTCGCCTCTACCCATGAAATATCCGAAAACTGGATAGCTTAGAAAAGCTAACTGAACCCACCTTTCCCTTCTGGAAATACCTACCTAATTTTTTTTTGACATTCCATTTATAAATTTAAAATTATTGGGCCCTCGAGATACTTCGAGATTTTTAATTATTACATACTTTATGTGTGACGTTTGCACAAAGTATAATAAAAATCTATTATAACTCTTAGCAACTCCTTACCGCTAATCGTGTATGTTAAATGTTTATTAAATGAAATGTTTATGTTTTTAACAGACTGCTTATAGGCTTTCTATTTGATACCCTAAATTCCTAATACCAAGCTATCAAGGAAAAAAAATCCCGGAAAACGTACTATTTCTAGAGTTGCAGGTACCCATGAAATGAATAACTCAAACGGCTTTACCGATTTGCAAAAAATTTCACATACAGGTTCTATAGAACCTGGAGAAAGATATAGGCTAATTTTCCCTTCGGTAAACTACGAGTTCCTGTGGGAATACGACCATATACCCATAGATACATAGGTTTCTTATAAATGACTATTATATAACGTATGAATGAACGCACTTCGCGGGGGGCTGTTTGACTGAAATTATATTATATAATTTTTACCTAGTTATAGTATGACATTGATTTTATTATTTTATTTTTATATTTTTGACATCAAACTGTTATTGTTGTACGTATGTATTATAAGTAAGAAATAATGGAAAAACATTACCTAGCTTTACCACTTCATTACAACGCTACAGTTTTATTTTATGATTGTACCTACGTATAAACAATCTGTGAAATTTCATATACAATACAATATAAATTAAATTAAATAGCTATTCGTAGTTACTTTGTGCCAAACACAACCCAAAAAAGAGCTTGACGCGGGAATCAAACTCAGAAACATTATTCGGAAGACAGATGCTCTACCAACTGAGGCAATATGGTGAACAGATATGTCTATGATGCAATGAAGAACAACTGAACTCTATGCTAGTATGGTTATGTTATCAACAAGAAACAAGGTTCTTTCTGAAACTTAATTAACAACTAATTAACAAAAATTAAGTTCCGTTTCTCAATGCTTCAGCTCGCTCTATTTCCATTGACAATCCCTCGTGAATATCAGAAATTGTGCCATTCAAAAAACCGTTATTGTCACCGGTATTTATCGGCAAAAATCGCGTATCGAATCCGTATAATCACATCACTATTTTCATCAACAACAACAAAAAGAAAACACAACACACCACTCCAAAAAGTTTCGTTGTTTTTCACTGTTAGTAAAATCAAAATTAGTCGTGTTAGTTTTAAATTGTTCGATTCGTGTTCGAAATTTGAATGGTTTTCGCGGGAACGCGCGGCAGCGTCGGCGGCTAACAGGTGACTGGCTGGTTTGGTTTCGCCTGCGCTCGCGCAGCAGATGTCAGCGGACCAAGTTACCCGTGACGGTTTAAAAAACATTGAAGTATTTTCTACGTGGGTTACTGGTTTGACATTAATTATGAGCACACTTTAGTGCACTCGTTCTAATAATAATTAGATACTCATGGGCAATTTTAGACAATCGTATAAATTAAAATAAATAAATATCTTTTAATACATTATTCGCCCAAAAATAACTTTTAGAAAAAAGCAGAATAAATATAAAAACAAAGTCAGTGAATGGGTTAGGGTTTCAGAACAGGTCCTAATTTTCAATCCCCGCTCAGAACATTTGCTGCCATAGCTGCTTAATTAATCATATAAAAGAAATCATAAAAAAATAGCATGGGATGTATTGATAGGGCTGCGTGCCTTGAGATTGAAGCGACAATAACCGACGATGAACACCACATACCTTCTCGTAATATACCCTACAACCTACAACCTATATAACCTACAACCTTGGGATCTTCAAGGCCAGAGTGAATAGGCATTTACAGGACCCGCATGCTCCATCGTCGACCTCATCGTCGCTTACCATCAGGCGAGATCGAGGTCAAATGCGGGTTTAGTTATACATAAAAAATTAAAAAAAATATAGTTAGAAAAGTTTTAAAACGAGACTTGTCCAAATTGCGAATTGTTTATGCTTTCCATACAAAATTGTCATCAGGTTAACGTTAATCAGTAGCGTCGGTGGCACAGTGGCTAGGACACCGGACTCCCATGCTAGGTCCGGGTTCGAACCATCCAGTGCCATGTACCAATGAGTTTTTCGTATTTTACAAAGACTTCCGTACATTTATCGACTGTTCTAACGGTGAAGGATAACATCGTGAGGAAACCTCCACACTGAGATGACCAGTGTGTAAAATGGGGTAGGCACAAAAGATCCTCAAGGGTAGAAGTGCCGCTGGGATTATTCCCCGACAGAAGGTTGGCACAAGACGGCTTTAAGCTATGTAGAGTCAGTCTCTGTAAAAGAGACATAAGAAATAGTACTGTTTGAAACCCCAACTTAGGGTATCGTGGTAATAGCAAGTGCTTTTAGATCCCCTGGGGCATAGAGTTAGGGGATCTAAGTGGAACCCGCGCGAAATGTAGAGTAGATTCTTGTAAGTATTGCACAAATACGACATGAATGTAAATAAATTAAAAATTTAAGAAACCCCCGAGGTACCATTGTGGAGATCCCCTTACTTTTTCCTGGTCATCATCAGATCCTCAAGATTCCAGACGTGGTAAGGTCACCATGGTCATAAACATTTGAGCTCAAACTCAAACCACCTAACTGTTACCGTTCCAGATATCCCATCATACTCCAACATCCACATACTCCAAGATTTTAGAACCACTGATCCATTTTTTATCCGACATGACTAAGAACATTCAGCACCTAAAGGCGGAGGGACGCTCCGGGCTTCGCCCTACGCGGAACAGCTACATCTTTGGGTTTTCAAAGAGAAATTTTTAACTCTTTTTAACAGCCATTTTTTTTTCTTATTTTCTGTTTTCTGTTTTCTGCATCAAAATTTATTGCCCATAAATTATTTCTTTGCCCTTATGTATATCTTAAGTAACACCGACCAACAAAATTAGCGCTTATTCACACATTTCTTCAAAACAGTCTGAGTCATCTAGGTCAATGGTGCAAGTTCCGAAATATTTCACGAGGATGTGAACAATTTACAGGAAAGATATAAGTACAGATATTTATTCGGATTTTATTCGGTGACTTTGAACACAACAACATCAAAGCCAAATCGTTTTTACAAAAACCGAATTTTACCTTGCTCTCTATATTTCTGTCACACCACATCTCTTTTAGAATAGAATAGAATTCATTTATTTATCACTATTTTCTTCTTCTTTTCTTTATTAACTTCAAAGGTTGTCTGGAAGAGATCGATTTAAGCGATAAGGCCGCCTTTGTACATATCGTGCTACTATTCCTGTAGTTTTTACTTTTCCTGTATTTGTGTACAATATAGTGTTTCTATCTATCTATCTCTTTGAATCATTGTTTAGGGTATGTTCCAAAACCACTTTCGCTTCGTTGGCTAATAATTGCCCAGTAAAGTTAGTATTTTAGAACTGGTACTAATTATTACCCGGCAAAGGTTTTGGAACTGGCACTATTTCAACTATCAGGCAATGGGTGGGAAATTATTACAGGTTTTGGAACACAACCTTAAGCGTTACAAAGTTCTATTGATCATTTTAACTATGATGATGATGAGATTGAGGGATGATGAGATTTTTAGTAAGGTATATCCAACTGTCCATCTTTTAAGCTAATTATTTTCACCGGTTTTATCTATATTTTGCAAAGAAATTTTAATCAAATCAAATAAAAATGTTATAAATAAGTACCTCATAGTACATTTACACAACGTCATTTTTTACACTAACACCGCTTCGTAAGGTGCTGTAGCTGAAAGGAAAGAAGCGGCGCGAGAAACTTTCAGCAGCACGTCTTTTGAAATAAATATATCTTACAAGAAATATCAATACAATCATATACACAATGTACAGAGCTGGAGCTGAATTTAGGACCAAGCCTCAATTAAGCCATTAAGCATATCCCTTCCTTTTTCTTAGTGACCCTAACGAGGTTGACATGGTCACCTTGTCGTATACCAAAGCCTCTAAACTGAGACTTAAAAAAAAGTATATCTGTAATTTAATATTTTTCATATTTTGATGGTGGTGCGGAGTCAGCCTGGGGCGGTGCCACCTTTTACCTACCACATCTACAGCAAAGAACCAATGCTTGTATTGCTGTGTTTCGGTTTGAAAAATAACAGAGCCAGCGCAATTACCGGCATCGCTCCATCTACGATCTCAAGCTTAGCAGCGCATCGAGAATCCTCTTGCTTGCTTTGCTTTTCGTATGGTTAGTGGCCAACCTCTTTATCAGAGTTGTTCAGGCCGCTCGTAGGCTTAACGATTACTGTCGAACGACAACAACCGAGACCGACTGCTTAACGTGCGCTCAGAGGCACGGAGGAGCTCAGATGAAACATGCCACTAGCGGTCACCCATCCAGGTAACGACCGCGCCAACGTCGCTTAACCTGCACGATCACACGAAGGGAGAGAGACTACTTTTTCTTTCATCCAAACTCGTTTGCTTGTGTGCTCTCCTCATACAATAAAAAAAAATGTAACTGGCGTATGTAGCTAACAAAAACTGGCAGGTATGTCATACTATTATATTATTTCTTATACCCACTCGTCACATATTAATGATATATAATTATCTACGACTTAATAAACTCAACAACCACATCTGCGTGGGTTCCACACCTGTTTGTTTGTCTTCCTGTATGCAAAATTGGAGTATGAAGCAAAAAATAGGATATAGAAAATTGTGTCGTTCATAAAACTGCATTGGTACTAATGATAATTTTGGGCACAAGTTAAAATCTATGACAAGCGTCGGTGGCGGTGGCTTAGGACACCGGACTCCCATGCGTCCCATGTCCGGGTTCGAAACAGTGCAATGAGTTTTACGTATTTTTCAAAGACTTACGTACATTTACCGACGGCTCTAACGGTGAAGGAAAACATCGTGAGGAAACCTGCATACTGAGATGACCAGCGTGTAAAATGGGGTAGGCACAAAAGATCCTCAAGGGTCGAAGTGCCGCTGGGGTTATTCCCAGCCCCCTATCATAAGATAAAACCTATGACAGGGCCGTTGCAACTGCCATCCACAGCCGTTGAAAAAACTTGTCATCCACTCGCCCATCTTCCAGAAACAAGCATAGGATTTATAAGTTATTTCTACTTCTTGGTGTTGCCAATCTCATTGTCATAGTTGTTAGGGCCGCCTGTACGCCTAAAGACACCTTAGGTTTAGGTTTAAAGATATTTATTCACATTAAAAACATATTGCCACTTACATGTGAAAAAGACTAAAAAAGATGCATGTTCGCTACACTATTCACTTACACTATATATTATATATAGTTAGTGGAACGCACCGCACTAAAATTGTGGTACCAAAGCTGGTATTATGATGATGACGGGAGCAAACCACCTTTCAAAAAAACAAACTGCGCTAATTTTTGCTTAAATGCATTTAAGGAATTTGTGTTTTTAATTGGTGAAGGTAGATTATTATAATAGCGCGCACCCTCGTATGTAAGCATTCGTTTGCCATAGTTCGTTCTCGTCTTTGGCAGAACTAAATAACTAGCACGTCTCGTGCTGCGTTTAGTTACATGTTTTACTTGAGTAAGTGATATTGATGTGTGAATGACTTTGGTCAGTATCTTACGAATTAGAATACACGCGTGGTAGAAGTATAGCTGTTTTACATTCATTAAATTTGTGTTCTTGTAAACTGTGGTGGTTGGTGTTAAATAGGGGTAATGGAAAAGCATTTTAATCAATATATTTTGTGTTACCTGTAATTGGGATAGTTTAGTTTTATTTGCACTGCCCCATATTTCAATTAGATAGATAATATGTGACTTTATTAGAGAGTTATAAATTGTCATTCTTGCCCTCCGTGGTATACAACGTGTTATACCACGCAAGGAGCCCATTATTGAAGATAACTTTTTTTTAATATAATCGATATGCACATCCCATGACAACCTACTGTCTATTCGTAGCCCTAGATATTTTTCGGTACGCCTTTCTTGTATTGGTGTGTTGTTTATAGTTAAGGGAGTATATGCAGGTATATGTTTGTTTTTGGCTTTAAAAATGATATAGGAAGTTTTAGAAATATTTATAGTTAACAAACTGGATTGTAGCCAGTTATAAAGCTGATCAAGATCTTTTTGTGCTAATTCCATGAGATCACGTATGCAGGACCCAAAGTAGAACAAACAAGTGTCGTCCGCATATAGGGTGATGTGTCCGTGTAGCCCCAATTCGGTGATATCATTGATGTAGATCAAAAATAGTAGGGGGCCTAAAATTGATCCCTGAGGGACACCATAGGATATAGGCAGGGATTGACTTTGGTGTTCATTTATTTTTACTACTTGTTGCCTGTTCTTGAGGTAAGACTCAAACATATTCAATGCACTGGCGTCAATTCCGAGCAGGTTAAGCTTTTTTAGTAGAAGATTGTGGCTGATTGTGTCAAACGCCTTTTTTAAGTCGATGAATATTCCTAATACAATATTTTTTTTGTCAATATTTTGTCTAATCTTAGTAATTAATTCTGCCGTCGCAGCTTGAGTATTACTTTTAGGCCTAAACCCAAATTGTCGTGCCGAAATAAAGTTGAATGAGTTGAGATACGATTCAAGTCGTTTATACAGTACTTTTTCTAGGATTTTTGATAATACCGGGAGTACAGAGATCGGTCTATAGTTTCCTGGCTCAGTTTTGGCGCCAGATTTGTGAATAGGGCTAACTTTCAAACGATAACAGACGGGCCCGCCAGTTTAACGTGCTCTCTGAGGCACTGAGTGACGTTCCGAGACACAGATGAAAATATGGAATTAGCGGTCACCAATCCTATCCCAACCGCGCCTAACGTTACTTAACTTGCACGATCACTTTCTGCCCTAAACCTCGCAAATCGCACCTAACCTAAGCCCCTTCATAATTTACTGTAAATGGTTTTTTGCAAATCTTGATAAGAATACGAATAAGAATAAGTTTATTTGTGCTAAGACAAGGCAAGACACTTTCATTACTAAAACTTCTGGTTAATTTTACGATAAAACTTTATACCTAGATTATAAATATTGATTAAGGCTCAATTTAAATTGCCGCGGAGTGGAATGGAAGCGAATTTTCGCAACGTAATTGTACATACCATAATGAACTTTATGTCAATTGTGTAACATACAAACTAAATACGCTTTACCGCTAGGGGAATTCTCGAGAATGCGCGAGGATTCCCCGGAAGACGCGCGACCTCTTTTTTGGCTCGTATTTAGTTTGTATGTTACATAATTGACATAGAGTTCATTATGCTATGTACAATTACGTTGCGAAAATTCGCTTCCATTCCATTCCGCGGCAATGTAAATTGAGCCTAAAAGTAATTGCCATTTGTATTAAAAAGCGGCTTATATTAAAATTCTCAGAAGTTACAAAATTACGAATACTAAAAGACTACTAACGCCATCTATCCGACGCCACCAAAGCGCTTGGTGGCGTAGTAGTGAAGCCAGCAAGCGAAGCTATAGAACCTTCTTACTCGAACCATCGACGCAGCGCCATCTAGTTTCTGATACATTGAACTACATTGTGCCATAGACTAGATTACATATATTCAAGCAAGCAGCTTTTTCAATGCTTTTCTTTTATTTCAGCGCTGTAAAATTACTTTTTTTTTAACTCTCTGACGACTTACCATTTTAGTCTGCCAGAGGTTTGCATGTACAGTAAAAAAATGTAAGTACATGTCATAAAAAAGAAAGAGGTAAAATTAATGTTTGTTTACCTCGTTTCATATAAAACCATTATGATTACCTAAGTACAATAAATGTCAGACAAGTAAAACGTAAATAATTGATCTATTATTATTAATCTATTAATACACCTCAAACTATAGTTACCTAAAGAGATCACAAAATCTAATTTACAGAATAACCGGCCAATTCTCTTGTGTTTTGTCTAACACGCGGAATTATTGTGCCTTCACCACAATTCTTCCTAAGTCGTATTCTTCATTGCTGAGGGTCGTGATCATTCTAAGGAATTAATCACATAGAACGACTCTCGTGGCAGATTTAATAGGGGGGTTGGCCATCGCCTTCTCCATTTCACACACTGGTCATCTCAGTATGCAGGTTTCCTCACGATGTTTTCCTTCACCGTCGAGCAGTCGGTAAATGTACGTCAGTCTTTCGAAAAAACAGAAAAACTCATTGGTATATGGCATTGCCTGGTTTCGAACTCTGACCTCCTGCATGGGAGGCCGACGTCCTAGCCACGACGCCATGATGCTCTTCACCATAATAAAGGCCATTAAAAAAAACTATAGTTAATTTTAATATATAGTCTATCCGTGTGTTTCACGAAAGGCCATGACAGACCAACCTCCATTAAAACATACTCCCGTTCCTTCCTCCTCTAATTCATGGTTTCAGAAAGAAATGTCACTAGTTTTCATTTTAACCGTAAGTTGCTAGAAACGTCCTTTACTTTATACTTTATTTGTACAAAAAAAAATAGAGAACATGTTACAAGAAATAATTATAGGGTACATTAGGTAGAGCTTATCTCTAAGAAGAGATCTCTTCCAGCCAATCCTAAGAAACCTGTCCTTAATGTAAAAGCTTCCTTAAGGAAGACGAGACGAGACTTAAGTTTTTATACTTGCCAGTTATGGACCAGGTATGCAAGGAAAGCCTTCAGCATCCTTCGAGTGTAATATAACAATCCCTTTCGTATCTTAATGAAGTTACCAAGATACTGCAGCGCGTCGAGCATGTTCGCGCACGCCAGGGTCCCGGACTATTTCGCGATCATTAGGAGCAGGGTCGCCATGTTCTAGCAGAGGGTATGTGACACAAATAACGGACTTTTGAAAGTTGTCGGTCAGGATATACATAGAAATAGATTCTATGGACACTGGCTGAAGATGCACCACCGGACTGCGAATAAAAAGTGGAAAATTCACTTTTATTCACTTATAGTGTTCATTCACTTCTTTACTTCTACTTTTAATTTAATTTTCTGTTTTCTGGTTATTTTCATTCTTTTCAATTTTTTTATTTTAATTTTTTTTTTAATGTTTTATTCTAATTTTAATTATATTTTTATTAAACTTAGGCACTATGGGTGTATAACCTGACAATAAAGACATTTTATTTATTTATTTTTTATTTAAGTCTCGTGTCATCTCTATCTACAGCTATGGACACATAAACATAGTTTAATGAAGATTTAACTTTAAGGAAGTTTCGTACAACAGGCGGTAAGATTACCTATTAAGATTATTTATTTGTGGTATCTTTGTCCTCTTGGACAGGTTTTGGCCAGCCATCGGTCACGGTCCAACAGAATACCAGCGCTGGAGGCATTCTTGTCTGCAGCAATAAGCTGAGTTGAGGCCCTTTTCACAACAACAGCAGACCATCATACATGATTTAGATATGTTTACCTTTGACTACATAATTATTTTATTATAATTATAACTGTTTCGGTCATTGCTGTGTGTGAAATAAACGTATTACTTACTTACTTACTTTTTTTACTTAGTTAAATGTCACTTTGTTCAGTCAAAACTCTAGATCCGAGTCAATTCCGACCTAGATGTATTTAACGGAGGTGGCCACGGTTGTAAAAACCACATAAAACATTCACATAAATTCATGTAAATATCGCCAATAAAGTTCCTGCTCATTCCGATTCCAATAACGTATAACAATTGATTTGCGATTAAAATCGATAATAAATCGATCGTTGTGACCAGGAATCGGGGATTTAAATTGCAAATTGGTTTGCTTTATGACCACCTCTGCCCTTTATTTACGACTGTTGTGGAGGGCTGTCATTAAAATGCCATGCAATTATTCATATTACTACAATGTTGTTTAATTTTGGAACTAATTCCGTAAAATTGACTGTATTTTTGCTTTAAATGTAGTAGCACCTACCTACTAATGAGCGAAATCGATACAGCGCGCACAACACTAGCGCGCGATCGAATTTGCCCATCATTATTATGAGAGTTTGACATAAGCTTGTAGAGTAAATCCCGCCGAATACTAAAAATATGTGTTTTCCTTTATAATATCGGCCTGACGCCCTAGATCAACCTAACACTACCTAAATGCACCTACGTAAAAATTTCTGCATAGCCCCATGGTTAGCTGGTAGAAAATGCCACAAGGCATTAAGCTCGCCTCATGTACACCTTTTTAGTGCATTGAAGTGTAAATAAATAAAAATAAATAATAGCAGCTTTTCGATATACATAGTTTTAAGAAGCCAAGAAGAAAGGTTAGAAAATCTCCAAAGGTTTAAGAACGGTAATTTTGCAATACGATACGAACATTACTTTTTTAAATTCTCTCGAATTTCTTCAAAGATATAATGGAAATAATAATATTGAATTAATAAATAGATCTCCCCAAAAATACACATATCACAATGCAGAAAGCTGCAATCCTGAACAATTGTCGTATCGTACGAATTTTTTTACAGGATGAACCATCAGGTGAAATACTACATCAGATTCAGGAAGTGAAGCTCACTTGGTCCTGGACCGCTTCGCTCTCAATTGACCCCAGAAATGGGAGAAAACCTAACAAATGAATTCGAATTAATAATAATGATTAATTCGTTCATCAGGTACAATTTATAGATCAAACCTTATTTCTACTTAGCTCTGAACACCTGTAGGTACAAAGTTTCACTCTTTGGTTATAATCTGCGAGGTGTCCATAGAAGACGTTGTAATAGATCTATTACAACGTCTTCTATGGACACCTCGTGTAGTAGATCTACTACTGTCTGGAAGATAAAAATTGAGCACATTAATTATAATTTTTATGAAATTGTCGCAATTAGAGGCTTTTGTGGCTTATTTCATACAATATCAGATCAAAATACAATACAATACAAGATCAGATTGACAGAGTGTTCAGATTGATAGATTTTAATATACAGAGCAGACGACCACAATGGCGAACATGCGTGAAACTACGAATGACTGTAGTGGAAGCAAGAGAGGCATGCCAAGAAGACAGAGATTCGTGGTGCTCCATTCTCTCTGCCTACCCCGCAAGGGATATAGCGTGAAGTTATGTATGTATTTGTATTATTATTAAAAACGATCATTAAAACCGCAATAAACACTAGCCAGGACACAAAAACAGTAGAAAGTGCAAAGCTGTGTCGCAAGCGGGGGTGCGAGGGCGGCGCTGCGTGGGCGCACCATCTGGTGCACGGCCTTGGGGCGGCCTACACTGGAGCCCTAGTCTATACTGTACTGTAGGTCAGGTTGGGAAAGGCGGCTTGTTTATTGACAGTGACGTCATTATATTTTAGTCCATCATCCCGCGTCGTTGATTTCAAACTATTGTATACCACCTTCGTTCTAGTATCAAAGGAAAAAGCTGGACGAGGGCTTTCTGAGAAACTTGAGATATTGAAAATCGTTTTTTTCTGAAACTTTGAGGATTAATATCTCCGCATCTGCCCGGGTCCACGCTCTAAGACCGAGTTTTCCGGAAAGCCCTCATTGAACTCTATCGTTTTAGACTAGATCGGTGGTGGTAAATAATAAGTCGTTTGGAATATACAGTCGTGCCGGATGACGTACTATTCAATCTTCGTCAGTTGTTCAAAGCGCCCTAAAAATCCTCTTTCCTTTTCTAGCTCTATAAAGAAATTTAATCATGTAAATGCCATTAGCTGTGGGACCAAAGCATTGAGGATTACGACGCGAGGAGGAGGTGGGACCAAAGAAAGAGTTGGTTGCGCATGCACCGGAATCCGAACAAAAAATAACGTAATATAGTATAATTTGGTACCTAGTTTATTATTTTTTGTTAAGTTCTTTTTACATTTGTATTTAATAATTATATGGGTTGCATTTTGCCTGAAATAAACGATTTATTAAATAATTATTAAAAAATCTAAGTACCAGAAGGACTAGATCTAAAGTAACGGGTTGGTATCATAACGGCTAGACCGCGGAATGACCAGGTAGCCGTAATGACTGGACCGTAAAATGGCTAGGTCGCAGAAAGACTAAATATCAAAACGGCTAGGTAGCGGAATTACCACATCTCAAAATTATTATGGCTACCTGGACATTCCGCGATGTAGACGTTAAGATATCAACCCAAAGTAACCATACTTAATGGACTAGAGAATTTTTTATAATAAGATACCTGATACTGTAATAAATATGACAGAGAAAAAATTTAAGACCCACATAAGACGGACCTTATGTAAAAAGGTTTAAATGATAAAGAGGCTTGGTCCTAAATTCAGCTCCAGCTCTGCACATTGTGTATATGATTGTATTCGTAATTATTGTAAGATATATTTATTTCAAAAGATGTGCTGCTGAAAGTTTCTTGCGCCGCTTCTTTCCTTTCAGCTACAGCACCTTACGAAGCGGTGGTAGAGTAAAAGTAAAAATGAATGACGTTGTAAAAATGTGCTATAAGGTAATATAAAAAAAAAACATTTTGATTTTGAATCAGCACTTCCATTTTGTAACGGATTAAAGATCGTTAGCTCGTAAGGAACACTAATCTTTACTAGGCATACGGCGAAACAAACCAAACACATAAGTTATATCTTTCCTCAACGCATAGATGGCGTTGCCTGTTTCGAAAATAGGTAATAAAGTTTCACAGAATACAGCTTCATGTATCTTCGATATTATTATCAAATAAAAACATTCCTAACATTGTAATAAAGTTATAAAACAAGTCATAAGTAACATCTAACTTATATGACTTAAGTTAAGGTCACCTGACCCTAACATTTTGACCCTGACAAGCTAGAGTAAGGTATGGGCTCAATTATTATTATTGCCGCATTAATAAGAAATTAATACGCAGTTATGTATCAAATGTTAAAAGATGCTTTGAAAATTACAAGTTGTTTGTAACATTCTATGTTCCGCGTCCGTAAAGAAGTTTATGACGTGTTTATTATTGATATCTTAGCTTGGCCGGATTTACTAAGCTAACAAGTATTTTGTTTATTATATAAGGTCACTGTATTAGAGGGTTTTCGATGCGCTGCTAGCGTCGAGGACTTAGATGGAATGCCTCATGTGCCGGTAATTACGCTGGCTCTCTTAGCAAGCCGCTGTTTTGCAACAAACACATTCATACATCACAACACGCACACACTGTTGCTTTCTTCGTCCGTGCAGTCACTGAGGGGCCAGTTGAAAATCAGCGCTGTGGCTTGCCTCAGCATTATGCTGAGCTGGTGTACCCTTTTTGGCACTGTACCACACCGGATGTTCTTTGCTACATGTATTAAACTTTGTATACTTCTGTATTCTGGTGTTTACAGCGCTAAATAAACGATTTCAATTTAAATGGTACTACCCCAGGCTGTCTTTGACAGTCATACCACCTTTAAAGGTAATATAGGAGGCTAGGAACCCGGAACCTCACGGAGGCTGCGCGGGAGTGGAGCGTACAGTTACGCAGGTCGGGGGTGAATGGCCTCTCTGTGCCCGCCGTGCGTACATTGTCTTAGAAACTGAGTTCAGAAACAAATCGACTTTTAGACACAGCCATACACAGCTGTTCTTATGACCGTTACTTAGGCACTTTTCTATAGATTATTGTTGTCATGTCACGCTATTCTTTCCTTGAATTGGAGTCAATCACTGTTCTTCTGGACCGTGATCCCATCGTAAGAAAACCTACGTTACGTGATACACGAACTAAACGATCTTGCAGCGATAGCCGTACTAAAAATGCATATTATAGTAACTATAACTCAGAGAGTTAAGTTAAGTTTGAGAATGGTATCTCAAACCTGGAAGGTCCTTGGGAGAGAGAGAACTTGAGACAAGACGATGTCTCGATTTGAAGGGTCAATCATTCATACGGGTCGTCCACTCGAACCCTGAAGGGGGGAGTGGGTGCGGGCCTGGAGGCGAACCTCGTGCCCGGGCAGCAAGCTCGGGGTATCACTACATCCCCGGTGTTTGGTGCCGTTAAATTAAACGGGCTTTTTTTTCAATAGCCTATAGACTGTCCCTCTGCTGGCCAAAGGCCTCCCCTCCTCCTTTCCATTTTTCCCTATCCTCGGCGTCCTTATACCATCCTTTTTGGAAGTGGTCGATATCGTCCTTCCACCTACGCCTGGGCCTGCCTCGGCGCCGCTGTCCATCTTGTGGCCCACAGTGCATGGCGATCTTTGCCCACGGGCTTTAAGGTGTAATTTATTACAAATTTCTGGGCGGAAGGGTGCGGGGGGAGGAGGGCTGACGCTGCCACAGGGACGACTGAGAGCGCACTAACTCGCGCAGGAGCTGGTACCGTGCGTCAGGAGGGCGCGCGTGCAGGGGGGCGATATTCCTCAGGTGTTCGTGGGGATCGTTGACGGCGCGATCATACACACATAATGCACATAGGGCACTCTATCTATATAAGTCCTCAAGATTAATAGTGCATTGGGCGATGGAAAACACCGTCAGGTGCCTCTTTGCTAGTCAGCTCTCCTTATACCATAAAAAAATCTTGGTCAAATCTTAGTTAGACCTTGTGCCCTGGCACAGCTGAAAACCAGCGCTGTGGTTCTGCCGTACCGGTCGGACCGCAGCACATGCTGAGCATGTGTCCTTTTAATATTGCATTGTTTTTTTAATGTTAAGTCTTTTTAAGTCTAATAATGTATAACGCAATGTTGAATAAATGCGTTTTATTTCTTTCTTTTAGCTAACCTTTTTTAATGTAGAATGGCAACAGCAATATTAAACCAAATTGACCAATGACTAAAAGTAAAATGTGCAAAATTATGACAGGTTCAAGATGGAATCAGGCATTACTTTGTGGAAATCCACTATTAATTAAATAAATTACCTACCTAAATATTTTATAAATTTATAATAGTCATATCATCCCATACTTCCTATTTCCTTTAATGATGCATGTTTAATAGTATAAAATAAACATCATAAGCTTTAACTTAAATTGTAATTTTAGGTTGTAATTCTGAAATCTAAATGTTAGATTGACACATAACATTGTAAAGTGGTCAATGTGTGTATCCATGTAATCTCCACGACACAGGCAACGCCTAGTGTGGAGGTTACAGTTTAATGTGAAATGTTAATTAATATGTGGTCAAGGAATACATTTTTTCAATTTTCAATTATTCATATATTGGGGGACGATCGTCTTGGATACCGCGGGGTCCCCAGAGTGAACCACAGCAAACAAAACATAGCAACAACTTGCAATAACTTTGTCCAACAAACCTACAATTAGGCAACATACAGACAGACATAAATAAAATTTAATGATGTATTAATATTGCACCAGATAAACGTGATATACACAATATGATCGTGGGCGGTAGCAGTGTGGTGACACCCTTATATGGTAAGGTGATCAAAGGGTGGTCGTTAAAGTCTGGTTATTTATTAAAAGTGAGTCAGTGATGTGGTAATCAAAACAAAAAATAATACAATAAACATGGATGAAAT
This sequence comes from Hofmannophila pseudospretella, assembly GCA_947369225.1. Classification (NCBI taxonomy): domain Eukaryota; kingdom Metazoa; phylum Arthropoda; class Insecta; order Lepidoptera; family Oecophoridae; genus Hofmannophila; species Hofmannophila pseudospretella. Next base: position 8,659,961 of record OX376332.1, on the reverse strand, counting down.
GCATCGGCGAGTTAATTTGATTACAATAAGTTATTATGTTTACGGGAAAATTTTAAAGCTGCGTCCAAACCTAGATTGGTTTTTGTTACACCGATCATGTAGAATTATAATATATATTTTTTTATAAATTGTCTACGACAAACAGGCAGTCGGCCCACCTGATGGTATGTAGTGACATGGTCAGCTAGTCGTGTCCTAAAGCATCTAAAGGACAAATAAAAAAATAATTAAGAATATTATTTTATGTTTTGAATAAAATAAAATATGGTACTGAAGTGTTTAAAAGTGTAATTCTTATTTCTGTATAAACACAGAGGAGAAAGGATTTTACGAGTAGATCAGATACAAAATTGAATTTTTTTAAGGAAAATCCTGTAAAATACATAATTACATAATTTAATCACGGTATATTCATCATCAGCCTATTAATATCCCCACTGTCGGGGCACAGGCATCCCCTTGTACGGGGTACAGGCCATGATCCACCGAGCGAGCCCAGTGCTGATTGGTGGATTTCACAGGCCTTCGAAATCTTTAAATGTCCTCAGACATGCAGGTTTCCTAGCGATGTTTTCCTTCACCGTTAGAGCAGTCGGTAAACGTACGTAAGTCTTCAAAAAAATCGGAAAAACTCATTGGTACATGGCATTGCATGGTTTCGAACCCGGACCTCAGCATGGGAGTCCGGCGCCCTAGCCACTAGACCACCGACGCTAACATTATATGATTAGGTAAAATTAATTAGCTCTTCCCATAAGAAAACTTTACCTTAATTTTCTTATATCATCCTGTGGTTAAACGCGCCTTATTAAGTTATGTCATTTGAAATAATACTGTAATGTTTATTCATACAATTTCAATTTCATATTGAGTGCTTATAAGTGCTTAAAAGAGCGTTTAAACACTCCTAATAAAGATCATTTGTGCAACAGCTCTTAAGTGTACTTAACAATGTTACGTTCCATTGCATGCAGATTTTATAGCTATTTACGTTCCAATATTTGCATATTGAATTATTATTTTATTTCTTAATTAGGACTAGGTCGTGTTAGTACGTGTTTATGAAGTTGTCAAATGGTGTACCTACATAAATAATTTGTTCTTAATTTTTTTTTAAATTAAAAGTGCATTGGAAACACAGGCCATCAGCCTAAACATTAAGCGATTTAAAACAGTTTTTAGTTTTTCAGCATCAAAATGTTGTGGTGTAGACACATTTTAACACTCCTAGGAGTTATGACGGAAATTTCAACCGGTCTAGTCTCTGGCGAATTCTCATGGCCCGCCGCAGAATCACAGAGTGAAACTACACAACGAACCACTATATAACGAGAAGTTTATTTTAAGAGTTCAACACATTGTCACTGTTACTGTAGTTTGCTAGACAAAACTACACCGATTTTAGCTATCAAAATTACCAGAAAACAATGTTTGAGTAATAAAATAAACACCGTAGAACCTTCTCCATCGACTATCCCGCCAAAACGCTTTGTTCTTCATTTTAGAGTGCGTTCCATAACCAGCTGAAATTATTCACGTTGACAGCTTTACACCTTTCATTGCTTGTATCAAAATATAAGTTGGATACATTTTCAGCTGTTAACGCGGTAATGGAAGATGGACAGTTGTCAACGTGAATTAAATCAACTGGTTATGGAACGCTCTCTTATTCCAATGTCACAATACTTTTTACAAGAATCAATTCCATATTACAGTCAGTTGCATGAAACGTCCTTAAAGTTAAAGACATGCTATCCCTTTCTACTACATAGCTCTAGAGAGATGACACGAGACTTATTATTAACTAGTACTATGTTTATTTGTACTGTATTATTTACGTTTTTTGAGCGTCGTTGGCACAGTGGCTAGAACACCGGGCGTAAGATTTACGTACATTTACCGACTGCTCCAACGGTGAAGGAAAACATCGTCAGGAAACCTGCACACTGAGATAACCAGTGTGTGAAATGGGGAAGGCAATGGCAAACCACCCCATTAAATCTGCCAAGACTGTCGTTCTATGTGATTAATCCTTAGAATGATCACGACCCTCAGCAATGAGGAACACGACTTAGAAGAAGAAGATTTAAGTTTTTTAATGTTGTTTTATTATGAATTAATTATTATTATTTTATATTGACATGTAATTAAATTAACTAATAATTAATAATACCATGTAAATACACCCGCACCATGCCATCACCCTCCCACACACTCAGCACCTCACATACACACTAATATCCTCATTCATACAAACATACACATTCATACATCACAACACGCACACACTGTTGCTTTCTTCGTCCGTGCAGTCACTGAGGGGCCAGCTGAAAATCAGCGCTGTGGCTTGTCTCAGCATTATGCTGAGCTGGTGTACCCTTTTTGGCACTGTACCGCACCAGATGTTCTGTGCTGCATGTATTAAACTTTGTATACTTCTGTATTCTGTATTCTGGTGTTTACAGCGCTAAATAAACGTTTTCAATTTCAATTTAATTGACATTATGAAAAATAAATCTGAATCTTAAGCCTTAACATTAAGAACGTTTCTTGCAACTCACAGCAGTACCTGTCCTTATCCGAGGAGCTATAAAACAACAACAATAGCGCTGGAATCAAACGCGTAACCTCAATATCCGCAGCCTCAAGCACTGAGCCAAGATGCCATACAAATTCATACAATACAATAATAAATTGTGGACAAAGCGAAAGTGATATGAATGATTATACAGTTGGCAGGCTGTGCTGCTTACAATATGTGTTGCATCATTGCTGACTCACTGTCGTTTAATTATACTGGGTGGCCATCATGGCTGTTGATAAGGGGGGAAGGGATTCAAATCCAAGCAATGAGTACCAATGAGTAATACCAATGAGAGAATATTTAGGTCGGTATTTCCAGAAGGGAAAGGTGGGTTCAGTTAGGGTTCAGTTATGCCTGATCTGGGATGCCACATGCGTCAGCACGTATGCGACATCTCACCTTAGAGGCACCCAACGCAGCGCCGGTTCCGCGGCTGAAACAGCGGCCGGGCTAAAGCACGCCAAGTACGCAAATTTGGAGGCGGCGTACGACTTCGTGCCGGTTGCCGTCGAAACTGCGGGCACCTGGGGCTCAGAGGCGGGAGGCTTCATCAGGGAGCTGGGGAGGCGGTTGAGGGAGAGGGGGTGTGACCCCCGATCGGGATACTTCCTAGCCCAGCACCTTTCTCTCGCTATTCGATATACATTGAGTACTAAGATGGATTGCCTCATGTGCCGGAAATTACACTGGCTCTCTTACCCTTCAAACCGAAACACAGAAATGAATGCATTTCTGCTTAACGGCAGAAATAGATAAGAGGGTGGTACCACCCCAGGCGATCCTTCACTTTAGGATCTATCACTACTGAATTTTGAAATATTTCCGGAGTAGAGGCGAAACGGGCCCCCGAATCCCACCCACTCTAGCTACGACCTTCTTTTCCAATGATTTTTCGGATTTTTTCGAAGACTTACGTACATTTTCCGACTGTTCTAACAGTGAAAGAAAACATCGTGAGAAAACCTGCATGTGAAATCCACCAATCCGCGCTGGGCCTGGGTGGATGGCCCGTACCATTGTACAGCCGGCCAAATTATAGGTATACCACTCTAACCCTAAAGGAATGTCAGTTGCACGTCAAAGAACAATAAGGACTCTTTTCGCTTGCATCTCTTTGAAGGCTCCTGCTAAGATTTAGCTAAAATTGATAAACCATTTTCTTGGCATACCGTACACCAGTGTTTTTCAACCTTTTTAAATACGCGACCCCTTTAAAGTAAAAAAAAATAGGCGACCCCTCCAGGACCGTAATGAAACTATGTCAGTGATTTCAAAGACAACGTATTTTCTTTTATTTCTATTGAGAAATCAAGTGCACTGTGCAGGTAGTCACAGCCCTCTGCGGACAGTTACGTCTTCTGGATGAAGATAAAAGAAGAATATCCAGAGCTGGCAAGAGAAGCTTTGGAATTATTAGTGCCATTTGCCACTTCCTACATATGTGTTCAATCATAAATGTCATCATAAATGTTCAATAATTAATGATGAACATAAAAACTAAGAAGAGAAATAGGCTCCAATTAGAAAATGATGGGGTTATTTGCGTCTCAAAAATAGAACCACGATTCGACAAATTAGTAAAAAATAATCAGGCACTGCCTTCTCACTGAAATTGTTGAATTTTTAATGTAGTGCAGGACGTACAACCCATGCTTTTTACTTTTACGTGGCTTTACTGCGACCCCCGCAAAACTTCTGGGGATTGCGACCCACAGGTTGAAAAACACTGCCGTACACTATACAGTGAAAGACATATCAAGCATACTCTGTACAACTCTAACGCAATTAGTTATGTTAGAATTTCTTGAAATGTGTTAAAGCTACACACACCCTTTCACACACACACATAGACAACATACCCTCAAATTCTCACGCCACCACATCACCATCACCATCTTAGTCACTCAGCCAGCATTTATTTAACAAGTTCTTACATATACATTTAACAGTTAATACTCGTGGTAAATATGTATGAAATATTCATGTTAATTCTATATTTTTATTCTAAAGTTAACCGCGTTCTATAACTATACAAGTCAACTATAAACGAGGAAATCTGTAATTAGCCTTCTTTAAGTTTAATACCCGTACATATGTAATTTCATAATTGTTAATAGCTGTAGAGTTCCCTTATAAATAAAAATAATAAAAAAATAAAGAAAACCCGCACAAAGCCTTCCTACCACTACACATACAACAGTGCCGGACAACTCTACTGCGATCGCTGTGACCTTAAGAGGTCGGTCGGACCTCGCTGTGGTCTTAAGAGCAAGTTCGGATTCGCCAGCCACATCCTAGAGCATGCTAGAAACTGAAAGGGGTCACCGTCGTCGGTTTCGACGAGGAGGACTATACTATATCAGTTTCGCAATGAGAACGAAAGGGAAAGTAGATTATAATTCGTGTGGAGCTTTTGACGGGACAGCCGCTTTGAAGTGACATTGCGCAACCGACTTGACATTCTTTGAGAGGTTAAGTACTTGTGCGTGCAAAACTTGCCTAATATTTTATTATGGTTGTAACTTTGATCGTAATTCGAAGATGGTTGCTTTCAAGTTGCATGTTTTACTGCTGCAGCGATTTTCGGATTTGGAATTGGACCGAAACCGTAGAAATCTAGAATATCGTAAAATATATTTCTGTTTATACAAGGTGTTCCTTTGGTTTGCTTTAACTTCGACATTGTACCCAGAACATCGAAGTAGTAATATTCCATATTGTCACATTTTATAATTTTATTAAAAAATACTATTTTTATTTTCATACAAACTAAATACCTTGCTTTAAATTACCTAGTATACCATACTCTTTATCCGAGCTGGCAACGTCGCATTTTGATTAATTTAAACTTGACAATCATGGCATAAGTTATTAATGACATGTGCAAACGAAAGGCAAATAGCTTGTTATTGTTTTGTTTCAGGTTTTCTTACGGGCATAAATAAAGATCCATACTCACTGTAAAACTCAATTAAATAAAATAGCAAGTAACTCGAAAACGAAGCGTTTATGAGGATCACTTCCATTGTCAAATATATTATGTAAAAGCTACAGAAGTGTTTGGCGAAGTTAATGCATATCCTCGGGAACACCTTGTATAAGTTCGGTCTGATTCTGTTTTCAAATTTCAATTTTATTTAGGTACAAGTCAATATGTAACAATTGATCAAGGAACAAAAAAGAAATGCTTTGGATTAGGAAATACGTAACGTTTTAATTATTTTTATGGCTAAGTTTCACTTTGACGGGAATTCCCTTGGATGAAAGAAAAAATAGTCTCCCGGCGTTTGTTCCTTGATGGGAATTCTGATTTCCGTTCATGGTGAAAAAAGACATTATGCCCTACAGATATCTCACTTTCCAAAAGTCGCAGTACCCTTAAAACCTCGAGCTCTTCACAATGATAAACCATTTTTGAACATTTCTAAGTAACGATGATATCACAGTTACGTACGGACAGACACACTAACATATCGCAACGGCAAGTGATCTGCATACCTGATTTCTGTGTCACGGTAACCGCTTAAAAGGACATTATCCACGTTGTGTGGTGAATGGTGACCATTGGTGGTGACTGCTGACACTTTAATTTGGTTTTAAGTTGAGTATTTTCCATAGACACAAAAAATGGGGTTAAAATAAAACATTGAGTACTCCTTACTGAAGTCGGTTAAGATCTTAGGGGGCGTCCATTAATTACGTGAGGTGTTTAAGGGGGGGAGGGGGGTTGAGCCGAATCTCACCCAATCTCACGTGGGGGTGAGGGGGGTCTCGGCAAATATCACGTAATTTATTTTCCGCAAGAAACTAAACTTGTGAGAAAACTACACTAAAATACGCATTTTGAAAAATCTCACGCGAGATTGGGGGGGGGGGGGGGGGGGGGCAAATCTCACGGCACGCCCCCTTATGATCAGGGATAGCATATACAGCTATGGATAATAGTTAAAGCATTTCTTGATCCAGTTTAAAAGAAAAATAAACCAGAGTAGAACTTAGACTTCTAAGTGTTGATTTTAACACAGATTTTAGTTTAAAGTTATCTTCTCAATCTTTCGTTTTAAACCAATTTTGTATTTCCTTTGTTCAATGAAACTCAAAGCAAATTAGTTCAATAACGGATGTAAACTAGACGATAGAACCGGCTTTGGCCCCAGCAGCGTGAACGCGGTTTTTTAAGTAATACAATTAATTGGTTTATAATGTCTTTGGTAGGTAGTACTTAGCTTTTAACCTACTGTCATTAAGATAGTAGTAGTATAAATTTTCTTCTTCATTCGTGGAATAATCCTGTAAACCATTTTTTAATGTCGTAATTAATTGATATGATTTTTCAGGTAGCGCCTCAATACTGATTTCTATTGTGGTGACGTACGACGTGCCTATACTATTAGTTCACTCCATTCGCCGACAAATGTCGCTATTCGTTGGAAGCAAACTCGTACATGTCCATAAAAAAATTAAACGCGCTATCGGTATTTTCAATGGGAGTTCCAAACAACCATTTTTTGAATCAGCATTACTGGTCACCAGGAACACTCCCGCCTGGTGTAAGATCTTCCCTTTTCCTATCCTTACGATTTGATACCTATTTGGCACTTCATCGCTTCAATATATTGTCAACAGCGTTTAAAAACAATAACCTACCTTTAAATAGATAGATCATTAATAGTAAGATATTATCAGATTTATAAACACCTGGCAAGCATCAGAGTTAATCAACATAAAGTTAGGCTTAATTCTAATCTTAATGCGTGTAACTAAATTAAATTAAATCTGTGCTAATCTGAAATTATAATCTGAATTAGCCTATGCGAATTTGCATAACTGTGATAATCACATCGATTACGGAGTGGCTTTTAAGCTTAATGTAAGCACAGTGCAGCGGAAATGCAATAATAGATTTCCATAGTTTCCCTGGTTGCGGAGCGCTTCAGGTTCAAAATCGCTACAGTGTGCTAAAGGTAAGGTGTAACGTTCCGTTCACTCTTTCAAAATCTAGGACATGAGTGAGTGATATAGTATCATGTAAGTTTAGTTTTAGATTTCGCGGTTTCACAGGAATTCTAAAAAAAATTCAACAACGTAAAATAGTTTTAGGCTAAGACTTAAATATAAAATATTTTAGACTTTTTTTAAATATGTGGTTATATTTAAATTAGTTTAGCATATATTCGTTTATATTGCGATTTATTTGGAAAAAGCATTTTTCCTTGATCCTACCTCTAGATTCTAGAAGTAGATATAAAAAGTTTACTTAACTAAAGCCGCAAATTCAAAATCTTCCTCGAATTAAAAACATACGAAAAATATCTGTAAAAACACAATTATTAATATAATTTAGTTGATACGTCCACTTTTCACAAAATCTTTTATATGAATACAGCTGACTCAGTTCTATACCCACAGAAATTTAAAATCAGTGTCAAATAAGAACTATAATTGAATACGGGAATATTAGATACTTTGAATTTTTCAAAAATTATCAGAACAGAAACCATTGAGCCAAAGTATCCGAAACTCAAATCAATACAAATCGAAACAAGAATCCCGTTTTTATAGCAAACAACCCCAAAAGTTTTCAAAACCCCACTGTTTTCAAACCCAGCTGAAAAGCGGAGGTACCAAGGCACCAGACTGACCTGGAAGTGCAGGATGATGGTCCAAATGAGGCCAAGGGTGAGCTTGGGGTTGCCATCAACGATGTCTTCGGCGCGGATGTTGACCAGCTTGATCTTCTTGTAGCGCAGGAAGTCGAGGGCCATCTGGACGTTTTGCAGCATGTGGAAGCGCATCGTGCCCCTCTCGCGCGGCTGGAAGGAAGGCAGATGAAAATATAAATAATAAAGATTTTTTTAAATGGGGTAAATCCCCATTTAAAACATACATTTCGGAGAGTGCGCATCGGAATTGCACGACCTAATTCCAGCATCTCCATTCCGCCTTCGGACTACCAGGCGCGGGGAGGGGTTCCATCCTTATGTTGTTGATATCCCGTCTGTTCGTACGAAGCGATTTGCTTCTTCGTTCATTATGCGAACGGCTAAGGAATGGAACAGCCTGCCGGCGTCTGTGTTTCCCGAAACCTACAACCTTCCCAAGGTTCTTCAAGGCCAGAGTGAATAGGCATTTACTGGACCCGCATGCTCCATCGTCGACCTCATCGTCGCTTACCATCGGGCGAGATCGAGGTCAAATGCGGGTTTAGTAGTCAATAAAATAAAATAAAAAAGGAAGCGCATTAAGATACTGCAGAGCACGATTAAGTGGCGATTTACTGTAAGAAACAGTGCGTGCGGACGGAACTGCTAACAGACGGTTACGAAGTGACCGGAAATTAAATATATGCACAGGGGGGACGGACAGGCGGACAAGTTTCTCCACCAATTCGGGACAGTCCGATTCCCCACGCAAGATGCTACTAGCAGTAGTTTGCAAAAGGTCAAGGCGTCAGCCTGGTGTCATTTCTGCCGCAAAGCAGCAATGCTTGCATTATTGTGTTTCGGTTTGAAGAGCCAGCGTAATTACCGGCACATGAGGCATTCTAAGTCCTCAAGGTTAGCAGTGCATCAAAAAATTCCCAAACATTATTGTTAGGTGGGATTTCTATGGATGACCATTTCTAGCGGTGGGACCATCAGGGGGACTCTGATGGTCCCACCGTTTCCTTGTCTGCTCTCCTTATATAGTAAAAAAAGAAGAAGCGTCTCCTTTGTATAAAATTATGATCATTTTTATATTCTATACCTAATTGTTTGTATGTGTGCGGTCCTGGAAATAAACTATTACTTTCTTTAGTAACGTGGTCAGAAATTTAGATTTCAGGGTAAGTCGACGAGGTCTTTTAAGGTAAGAAGGGACGAACGCCAAGGGAAACTATTTATCTTTCATCCATGGGCAGAAAGCTCTGAGAGTCTGAGGTAGTGGCTTCGATAATTTAGTCTTAAAAATTAATTCGCATTCAAATTATTACACCTTTTCCCGTCAAAATGCGTATTCAGATACGGTACGGTAGTGAAAGTCTTCGTAAACAACCGCGGGGCGTGTCGCAAATATGCCTTATTTAGCACGCTATACTTACCATCGCGTGATACTGTCAGGATACTGTCGGTACTGGTTTAAAACTGTGATGTATGATATCTAATTGTAGACTCACACCCCGAGGTGATTTGATCTTTCAAAATGTCTACAAGGTTTTTCTTAATTTACGATTTAACCCGCGTTTGACCTCATTCTCATCTGATGGTAACCGAATATGAGGCGGAAGATGGAGCACTCGGGGTTAGTAAGTTAAGTTGCATCAGATAGATCCAAAAGTGTGTTTGAATTGTGTGTTTGAAATTTAAAACGAGATTTAAAAAAAATGAAAAATTTGGTATTGGTATTTTATTCTGCCCTGATACGGAAGAGGTCGTGATTTTTGACAAAATGGGGGAAAAACGCGTCAAATTTGTTTTCTAATGTTTCTGGAATTCAATAAAAATTCCAGAAATTATTAAAGAATTCCTGAAAACTAGAAAACCATCAATATGGCGCGTTTTTTGCTCGAAAATAACATTTTGATAGCAGCCATCTTTCATATCTGGCCAGTATTATTCGCGGCATATAAATTGACCTAAAATGGCGGATGCGCAGGACAAATTTCGGGTCTCAATCGAAGTGTGGTATGAGGGGCCGCGCGTAACCATACGTGATTTTTGTTGTACAGGCCACCACAAGCTATAGTATACCATCTGTCAAAAACCTACAATTAAATCTCAACATACATTTCAGATTCTCAAATTTTGATGTTTTGGGTAGGTTACCTGCGCGGAACGACCGCCATTTTAGGTCAAGTTATATGCTGCGAATTATACTGTTCTGATATGGAAGAAGGCTGCTAACAAAATGTGATTTTCGATCGAAATTGGTTTTCTAGTGTTTTCAGGAATTCTTTGAAAATTTCTGGCATTTTTATTGAATGCCAGAAACATTAGAGAGATTGATTCTAGGACCATAATTTTATGTTTTCTGTAACTAATAATACACCTACAACTTTAAGGAGCAACATCGGAAGAAATTCAACTAGGAATATCATACAGGCAACATTACTTGTTGCAACTACTAGTTACTTCATTCGTTACTCAACACTAACGAGATATAAGAAGGTTGTGTTTTCAGTCTAAATTATCAGGCTATCGACAGGTGCGGCACGGAAGCGATCCCGCACCCTTGCTCCATCTGACCCGCTGTGCTAAAGGGGTAACGCGGTCAGGGTTGGTTGGGTAGGTGCGATAATAAGGCTACCGGCTAAGGCTACAGACTACCCTACTTATTGAAAATGTAATGTATGTAGCTACAAAAGAGAACAGTCATTTTGGTATTACATTTTTTGGGATTTTTATTATTTTTCATAAAGGTTCCATGTTTCATTTTTTTGGTATCTTAGCCATTTCAAAATAGCAGACCTAAAAAACTGTTAAGACAGCGTGGTGCGAGTCTGCAGGGTAAAAAAAAAATTGGTGGAAAGGAACGTATCTACATGTTGATTGGCTACGTACCATAGCATATGATGTGTGTTATTTATTTATTTATTATATTTTTGATTATATATTAAGTATTATATTTCTGTATATATTATAGTATTTACGTAATATTATTATTACTGCTTGGCAGCTTGCAAAGGTTTGCATTTTTATATTTTTTTATATTATTATTGTTATTTGTTTATTTGAGGGTAGTATCTATTTCAAACGCCGTTTGCACCCGTATATTATGTATCTTATGATTTTTCACCTGAAGGTTGCTTGGAAGATATCGCCTAAAGCGATAAGGCCGCCTTCTGCACATTGTATTGTACCTCTCTTTATGTTGTATGTTTTGTTTTTATCCCGGGTGTGCAATAAAGTATATTTGTATTTGATTATCTCCTATTGTCAGACCAACAGCCGGGACGGATAGTTTAACGTGCTCTCCGAGGCATGGAGGTTCAGATGAAAAGTGCCACTTGGTTCTTACCGCGCTAAAGTTGCTTGTGGACCACTTTCTGACCATGCTGGCACCTAAGATAGTAAAGGTAAAGTCTATAGTCTGCTAAAGGGGTGTGTATGCTAACCCAGTAAACCACATTTACGGTAACTTTTAACCAAGATACGCTAACAGCTTTCAATTCGAAGCTCACTGTTAATTAAGGCCCAAACACACGCGAGAACATCGTTAATTCACTTTGATAGACATAATAACGCCTATACACGAAAATGCAAGGACATAAGGATTCCAATTAACCAAAAAATGTTTGTTACCTTTATTTTAGACATTATTTTCCACAGGTCTTTTTGGGAAATGGACATTATGCACCAAAACATTTTAAGCAAGACCGAGTTTTCATTGTGAATATTTTTTTTATATTTTGGTCATTTTTTTATTACTTAAAAGTAATTTTAAAAAAAATTACGATAAATCGTAAAAATCGTCGTTCGTAGTCAAGTTGCGTTCATTATAGTGGAAAAAAAAACCAAATGAGAAGTTTGAATATATATTGTAAACATATATTTATTATCAATGGGTATACGAAGATTAATACATGCAGCACAGAACATCCGGTGCGGTACAGTGCCAAAATGGGTACACTAGCTCAGCATAGTGCTGAGGCAAGCCACAGCGCTGATTTTCAGCTGGCCCTCAGTGACTGCACGGACGAAGAAAGATCTAATCTAGATCTAATCTTATCTTATGATAGGGGACCGGGAATAACTCAGCGGCACTTTGACCCTTGAGGATATTTTGTGCCAACCCCATTTTACACACTGGTCATCTCAGTGTGCAGGTTTTCTTACGATGTTTTCCTTCACCGTTAGAGCAGTCGGTAAATGTACGTAAGTCTTCGAAAAATACGAAAAATTCATTGGCACATTGGACATGGCACTGCGTGGTTTTGAACCCGGACTTCCCGCACGGGAGTTCGGTGCCCTATAGTGGCTAGGGCAAAGATTAATACATGCAGCACAAAACATCCGGTGTGGTATAGTGCCAAAAAGGGTACACCAGCTCAGCATAATGCCGAGGCAAGCCACAGCGCTGATTTTCAGCTGTCCCCTCAGTGACTGCACGGACGAAGAAAGCAACAGTGTGTGCGTGTTGTGTTGTATGAATGTGTTTGTTTGTTAATATTATCTAAGAATAGTGATAAAACATGACCTTAGCTATGTCAAGGATGAAGGTCTAATATTCCATCAATAAATGCAAGAATTTACCGTAAAAAACAGGAAAAATACGCTTCAATAAATAACACTAAATTAATTATTCGAATATAAATTTCGACTAAATTACTTCCTAAAACGCAATAAAGATCTTACAGCGCATCAAACCAATCAGGGTCGTTTTATGGTTATTAAATGGAATTAATGTAGCAATTTATTAACCACGGAATTTGGTTAAAAAATATAAACATACAACCTTCGTAGTTTGATAGACGTTGAATACACAAGGTTTCGGGGCCAAAGTAAAATAGATAGATTAATAGGTAGATAATTAAGGTTTATTGATTGATCCGTGGGCGGAAGCCTAGTGTAGTGAAATAATTAAAAACTATGTGTTCTATTATTCTCACAAAAAACCCACAATGTAAATAATACAATCCGTTTTTTGTAGCATTAACCATTCAACATTTTATATTAACTTTGGAATAGAAATAAAAATTATAAGTATTATACATAGATAAAAAAAATGTATGTGGGACGCCCTAACGGACGACGACGTCCGGTCGGACGTCCTAGATACCGCTGGCGCGATGAACTGGAGAAGGATCTGCGTGAGCTCCGGGCGCCTGACTGGCTCGAGACTGAGCACGAGAGAGAGCGATGGCGCTCTTTGGTATCGGAGGACAAGATCCACTTCGGGTCGCTGCACCAGCGCAGTAAGTAAGTAAGTATATATAGATAGATAGAAACACTTTATTGTACACAAATACAGGAGAAGTAAAAACTACAGGAATAAAAGCACGATATGTACAAAGGCGGCCTTATCGCTTAAAGCGATCTCTTCCAGGCAACCTCTGAAGTTAATTGGACATTAAAGAGATCAGCGACAGTGTAGTGTGAAGATATGAAAAAGGTTACGATACATCAACATCACCTAAGTTAATTACTCTCAAGAATTAATTACGCTCAGAAATATCTAAGTTAATTTGCCTTGGGTCCTGTCTAATAATCAAGGAATTTCTCCAGGTCTGTGCCATCATCGCCAAGTTGCACTTGCTCTAGAATCATTTTTGGTGATGCTGGTGGCCCAGAAGGCAAGCTCCCACTGCTCATTAGATAAACCTAACCAAGTATTTCAAGAAGGTTTTCGATACTGAGGATTTAGGTGGAGTGCCATGAGGCACTGCAGGAAAATTCACTGGCTGTCTTAACCTTCAAACCGAAGCACAGCTATGGAAGCATTGTACGAGTATTGTTGTACCTTCCCAAGCATACCTTTACATCAGCCGCACATAAGGGGCCATCCATAAATTATGTCATAACGTTAAGAGGGAGGGAGGGAGGGGGTCAACAAAGTGTGACATCGTGTGACAGGGGGGGGAGTCATAAGCTTCGTGACGTCACATGCGTAAATCTAAAAGAAGTCATAAATAATATAAAGGAATGGGTTCAAAGTCCATAGACACAAGATGATTAAATTTTGTGTCGTTCATTTGATTTGATGTTTTGTATTTTTTTTTAAATGTTTGATTTATTGTTGATTTTAATTAAACAATGTTTTAAATACAAAGATATGAATAATTTTGGAAGTGCTGTTTTAATTTAATAATTTCTAAATTTGAAATTGCAAAATATGTGACGTCACACCTTGAGGTCACACAAATGTACCCACCTGTGACAAGGACGGTGGGGAGGCTCAAAAAATCATGAAATTCATGTGACGTAACTTATGGATGGCCCCTAAGGTGGGGTAGACCTTCAAAAGGTACCTATAGAAAAATGATTGTAGAAGGAAATACTCACGAGGTGTTCGCCAGAAAGCACCTCCAGCAGCGAGATGAGCTTGAATCCATCGCGCAGGTCCACGAAGAGGTCGTTCACGTGCCGGTCCACCTGCAAACATAAAACATTTACATTTCATACAACATCTTCACTGTACGTAAGAATGGAAGCCACGAATTTTTTTCAAACCCCCGACTTGGGTATCGTGGTGGAATAGCAAGTGCTTTTGGATCCCCTGGGGGGTAGAGTTAGAGGATCCAAGAGGAACGTTCCATTATTACTTCTCTCATAATGAATGGCACATTATTACTTCTCTCATAAACACACACACACACACTAAAAATCTATACTTTAAATTTCTTTATCTTTTTTTTACGGATATAAATAATTTTATTTACTACTAAACTCTCTTATAACAATATAAATAACACTAAAATAATACTAAAGCTAAAACTAAACTAGAGCTAAGAAAACTAAAGATAAAAAAAATGGATTAAGTATCTTTTTGAAAACTAAATTAAAGAAAGCAGTATGTACTTATGTACATTCTGAACGTAACACTGTGGTAACACCAGATTAAACGTCAATAATATTTAAAACGAGGCCAAAAAACCAAAATCAGCTGTTAAAACTGCGAAAGCAAACTAAAAAAAAAACAATCGAAGAATTAGAAATCGTTGTAACAAAGCCAACCAATGCAATATTAACTCGTGTCATCTGCAAGAGAACTTAAAAGAAGCTGTACACCAAAGAACGCAAGTCACAACAGCTACAAGACTTACTTGCTGCGGCGGACAACAGAGCTGGTTGTTGACGACTTCACACACGTGCAGCCGGGTGTACGCCTGTCCGAGCAGCGTGGGCAATAAATGGGCAAACACCTGGTGAGAGTCATCTAGTATCAGCTATTGACAAGTATTATGAATATTATGATACAGTAGAAACCCTTGGTACTGAAAACACAGACTATAATGAAGTAGCTTTTGATCATGATGTACCAATAACTGTGCCGATTGAAGTCAAGAATGTTTGTAGCAATGGTAAAATAATAACATTAATATCTGTATCAGAAATCCTGGAACAGTTATGGTAATAGGCTGATAAGTTGATACCGAAGACTTTTTTTGAAAATTTACAGTCACAATTTACAGTAATTAATTACCTTTTACAGTAGGGTAAGTAAATCTATACAAAGCAAAACTTAATTCTAATAAAATCGACTATGTTAAATCTGCAGAAAATGAACGAGTCTTAGCTGAATCAAAAAATGATCAAACAATAAACAAATATGAATATGAAATAACCGAAGAAAACTAAACCAAAACTGACAATAACCATGCAAACTTAAATATTATCGAAACAAATCCAAAACTAAAAGAACACAAAATTAGTGCAGACGATGACGTAATGAAATTAGCTGAAAATGACGTGTTTTTGATGAAGAAATAACACAAAACAGCCGTGTATATTACAGACCTTGAGGTACTTCCAGTGCTGCTCCATATCCACATGACAAGCGATGAAAAGTCAAACAAACGAAAAACTTTCATATTAAACGTATTCAAAGTGGAAACTTCTAAATAATATGACAAAATTACTTCAAAATTTGTAGTAGCCATGACGTACGTGTATGTAATTAAATGAAATCATAACCACAAATGAAGTAATTTTACCAACTTTTTGCATCGTTAAGGTAAAGCTGTCACAATTTGCTTGTCATATATATGTAGAAACATTTCTATTAAGTATTTATTGTCACCTGACATAAGCATCTGGGCTTATGCAAGATTAAACTTGGGTGTTCTAAAAGTGAATCTGGTATTCATAATTAATCAAGACACCAAGCAATTACTCCTCATACTTTATTCTGAGAAATGAATTATTCAACAACAAATGTAACTCATCTGAATGTTGTTCAAACGGATCCAAATCGGAAGGAGCATAATGGCGCATATTAATCATATGCAATGACTCAGGCGCACAGACATACTAACTAACGTTACGAAGAAACATTTATGGCATCTGGTAGAAAGTATCACTGGTACAGGACAAAGAAAAATTTGAAGATGGAAACTACGAGATCAAAACAATGTATCTCTCATTAGGTGCTGAAGAAATTGGGAAGGTATGGACTAGTGCTATTAGAGGGTTTTAGGTTACATGAGGAGTTAAGTTCAGGATTTAGTTGCGAAAAGAGGGGCTTTGAATTGTGGATTGGAAGAGACTTATTGTCAGAGTGGTTCAGGCCGCCCGTGGGCCTCTGACATGGCTTAACGACTGCTTTCGAACCACAACAACCGGGACCGACTGCTTAACGTGCTCTCCGAGGCACGGGGCTCAGATGAAATATGCCACTAGCGGTCACCTATCCTGGTATCGACCGCGCCCAACGTTGCTTAACCTGCACGATCACTTTCGGACCGTGGTCGCAACTAAGCTACGACCTCCTCAAAAGAAGACGCTCCCGTTACCGGTTCCCAGGACCTTGCTAAGGGAAGATATATCTCAGTGGCGACGAAAGTGGACTTAACTACACGTGTTATTGTGAAAACAAGCGACAGAAAGTGTAAAAGTGATACTTATTTACAACAAGATGTCCGTCAGCAAAATTGGACACTTTGATGTAACTAAAGGCAATTGGGACTTGTATATCGAGAGATAAATAAAAAACAACAAAAAAAAATTATTTTGCTATCAAATATCTCGTAGGTAGACGTATTGACCTATAACTCGTGGGCGAACCATACAACATGGATCAACCACCACATATGGTCTCGGTGTAGTGCCAGGCCACAGCGACACTCACTGACCATAAACTGAGACACCCACCACGAAGAAAAAAGTAATAAACATTACGTCATCGATGACGAATTCTTTTTTCTGGGTCTGGCAAGGATAATGTAAGGAGCTTATCGGGGATTTAACCTTCTTAATATAATTATGTAGATCATGAAGAGCCGTAGGAATCTAGTAAGAATGGGATGAATATTGTGGAAATAAATTCTTATCGATTTGTACTACCCAATGAGGCTTGTCCATTTTCTAGAGTCCGGTCTAATTTAAAAACATTTAGAGAAATAGGGATTTTATCTTAATCTTATTAGATGATATTATCCTATCTATTCATTGCTGTCCTGTCTAAACTTCAACACAAACTTTAAACTTCGCAATCCTAAAACATTTGTATGAAATGTTTTTAAGAACAACACACCGTTCTATAACCCTATTGTGCGAATGTGTAGATTGTTTAACGAAATCTCTTCGAACAGCAACAATAAGTCATCGTTACACTTATTCGATCCTAGGACATTAGTTTTTAAAAGACGGGTAAATGTCCTTGAATTTATAATTTTTATTTTTCAATGGGTATATTTTAATCATTACATTCACTACTATTTTTTGCTTTCTTAACCCAATGTTGTACAACAACCAATTTTCTACTTCTTAACCATGCTGTGTTTACACGTTAAGGGTTACGACCTAGCTCATATTGTGCAGCATCATGATTTTTCTGTAATTTCTCTGGTTGTAATCTGTTGTGTTTACCTAATAAATAAATAAATAATATAAATTAAAAATACTAGAATATGGATCTTTGAAAACGAAGACCAATACAGAGATAAGGCATAATGCAGTGATAGAGAGACTGAAGCGGATAGATCAGGATTTAAATCCTGACAGATCAGTTGATCTATCCGTTTCGTCCGCTTCTTCGTGGACTTCATCAATGAAGTCCACTTTTGTCATATAAGACCGGTCGTTGATCATTATGTACAACAGCAGCCTCTATCTATGTTACCACATCCTTTTATCTACGATGACTAAGTCACCGGGTCAGCTTAACCAAAACATGCTGCAATGTCGGCGTGCCTCGCACATGCGTCAGGAGGCATTTGATAATATCCTTTGTTATACTCAACCCGATATGGGATTATAGTGCATGGGATGTTTATGTTAAATGTGCTGAGTTTGTAAACTCTTGGCTTGATAAGAAGCAGGGTCAGTATTTTTGAACCAATGCAGTTCTATTTCTGAAGTAGTCAGTGGGGATAACGGTGAAGGAAAACATTGTGAATACCTAAGTCATCTAAAGCCTTTAGCACACTGCAACTATTTCGAAATGTAAGCGGATAGACTCCATAGAAATCTAGTTTTCTAAATGCCTATGGGTTCGGTCCGATTCCGTTCCGAGGCCAACATAGACGGGGCAACAATTAAAATCCAAAGTTTTTATTGTAAGACCGCTTCGTAAGGTCCTAAACCTTCCAATTGTAGGAGGAGAGTATATTCTAGAACTTGGAATCTATGAGATATCAGGATAAGTTGTGCAGATATGCGACATAAGTGGCACTTTTTGGGAAAGTGGATCAAATGAACCGGAATATCTTTACGTTACGCCCTGATGGAGCATCAAGAATCTTTCAACCGACATGTATTTTTAATTTCATCTACTTTTCTTTCATCTGGACAAATTCTTGCTTGGTCTACTCCATCCATAAATTCATTTTGGGTTTACCCCTTGCTTCTTCCACTAGATTTCGCTTCTTTCTTAAAAGACACCAGTTTCATCTGTCGTCCATCCTTTCCTTTCATTGCTATGCCAGATATTGCTATATCTTTTGCGGATATAAGACTGTGGAGCAGTCATTGAAGCCCACTCAGACTCTATATTCATCCAACATCACTTCCACTTTTTTTCGCCACTTACAACGACCACTTTCATCCAAAAATATCCTCAGATACCAACCTATCATTTCGCGGGCTCGTAACACTTTCATACAAGGGGATGTTTGTCCGTCAGTCCGTTGAGTAACTGATACTTTGGTCCGTTGCTCTTTGTTGATTACCATCATGCTTATGAATGCTGATAACATTAAGGCCAAACTGGATGAGATAAAGACTGTATTGAGTGACGGTTAAACCAATCTATATCCACCTACACAGGACACTAGGACCACACACACAGTTACCGCGACTTGCAAGAAAGACCCTTAATGTTAAGGCTTCCTTATTGCCCTAACACGGAAGAAGGCCGCTGAGTATAAAACGCGATTTTCGAGATAAAGGCAAAAACCCGTGTCAAATTGCATTTCTTGTTTCTGGAATTCCAATTTCGCGTGTTTCTTGCCATTTACACTTATCACGTTTCACGTTTTATGATGAAGGTGGTTCCTCTGTCTACCCCCCTACCCCCGCTAAGTGTATAACTGTCACTTCCATAAGTGACAGTTATACACTTAGCGGCCTTCTTCCGTCCGTTTAAGTATCGTGTCTTAGAGCTATGGCGTAGAAAGGGATAGCATGTATTTTAATGGAGCCTTGACTTTAAGGACGTTACGTGCAATGCAACTGACGGTTACTTGCTTAGATATACAGCAGATAAGATTGTGCATAGATATTCATTTTAGGCCTTGCTGCAGGTTTTACGAATAAAATGCAGGTTAGTTAATTAATTACAGTATCCTGGAAGTTAGTTAGATAGATAGAAACACTTTATTGTACACAAATACAGGAAAAGTAAAAACTACAGGAAGCGATCTCTTCCAGGCAACCTCTGAAGTTAATTGGACATTAAAGATATTAGCGACAGTGTAGTTAGTATGTCTTAGACGATGCCTCGAATGTAATGGTAATGTAAGATATTAAAGAAGACGAGAGGACGAAGATAGTACTCGTACAGAAGGCTACAAGTTATTGAACACATATACATAACATACATAAACTCTCACGTCCATAATCCCCGAGGGAGTAGTCAGAGGAACCACCATCAATCACAGGTAGTTCCCACTTTTCGCCGTAAAATTTGGTAGACAACCTGGGCCCAATTCGCCTAAATTACAACGTTTGTAGTTCTATTTCTATCCAATTTCAATTTAGTTTTCGTTCTAATTCTATTTGGACACCAAATCGCATTCTGCTGACGCATAACTACCACTGCCACCTTTCGATTTACTATCGATCGGGTAAAAGTACCTTGGGAGGAACTTATGTCCGATCGTTATAGTTGACAGTTGAAGCGTTTTGTTACCGTTCAACTGCGATTCAGTATAAACTAAACGTTTTAGTAGAATGCACAAATACGTTACTGTTCGATCGATCGTTCACTCGATCGGAACTTAACTGAAATTGGATCGTTAGTGGATAGTAGCATACGAAACACGTCATAAACATGCAGTTTAGATTCTATTTAGTTACGTTGTATTTAGTGGAATCGATCTCTAGATAGATGTCGGGCGAGCCTATCGCCTACTACCTTACTAGATGTAACATACGAGTAGTAATTAGTATCTACTAAGATCCTTACCTCGTATCGTACGACACCCAAAGAAAGAGTTTAGGTGGTGCTATTCTTTATTCTCTAAGTTATTGAAATTACTAGCAATTATTGGAAGAACTAAACGGACTTGCCAAATTCCCCCAACTCGAAGTTATAAACGACATGCAAACGGAAATCGGTAATACGGAGATCACACACATTGTGTGGTTGGTTTGCATTTGCCAAACATTTGGTATGCCTTATTTATTTGCAAATTAACAAAGGAAATTCTGCAGACGCTAAAATAAGTCAGTGTTTATTTATTTATGTCTACACAGAGATGGGCAGACGGACAAAGGGAATTGTGAGGAAGGGCTTTATTGACCTGCAAGGAAGCGTTAATGCCACGTTCTGGTGGTTGGTTTTATGGTTCATACATTCATCTTCACTTGATAAAAAAAAATTACGTATTTCAATTATTTGACAATGCCCCTTTACAGCAGCTTTTAATTATTAGATGTGTACTTATATGATTAGTTTCATACTGACTGTGGTGCCTCTGGTGCATTTTGCTGACGAGCCAGATATTAGTGTGTATACCTACACTATAAACAATAAGTAATAAATATGTATTAATTTTTAGTACTGTATACTGACATCTCTAAGTGTGCTGTAAGTACCAAAAGATGAATAAATGAAATTAAACGAAACAGGTAAATTTATGATTGTATTGTTTGGTCGTACTTGAAGTGTATCATTCCCAAGAAAGTTTTATTTTTTTAAATAAAATATTACGTAACAAAGCGGCGCGCGCGCTCCCCTTCAGTAGTCTTATGCCTACTGCGTTCGAATAACCTGCCCTTAATCGGAAATAAAAGGTGTTAAAAGTATCTATAAAACAAAACAAAACTCTACAGAATTTGTTCTGAATTGTAAAATACTATATATTTTTTTAAATTATTCCGATTCGGAAAAAAGTGACAATAAGATAAAGCATCTGCCATTACACTTGTTAAATTATTAAAGTGAGTGGAAGGAAAAGACGAAAATCGCGAACAGAGAGGATACAATACAAAATACAAAATAATTTATTTACCACAAAAAAAATACACGTTTATAAGTTTACTGTTGGACCCCGCACTAGGGAGACCCTGTGTCGCGGCGATCCTTAAATACATTAACAATATGTATTAATTAACTAATTAGGACTTAGTTGTAGTTTACAAATATATATAGTATATAATGTGTATAGTATACGTGTCTGTGAGGTGTGTTAAGATGGGAAAGTGTGTGTGTGTGTGTGTGTGTGTGTGTGTATGTGTGTTGCGCTTATAAGCGATAAATTAATGATTTGCCTTCTAATGTAAGGATATTTCTGGCGTAGATTCAAAAGCAACAGAACAGCCACCTTTTGCCTATTGTGTGCATTCTATGTTATTGTGGAATGCATGCAGGGATGTAAGGGGGGTCACCAACATCTAGACCTCCAAATGTCAAACTCACCTGCACGTGGTGCATCCTGCCAATTAACGAACGAGTCCCTGGCGACCGACTAGTGGCGGTATAACCACTCAAATTCTGGCTGGGTAAAATACCAGAAGCACGGTGACGGGCAGCAGCGTCATCGGGGCAAGCGACCCGGCTACTGCGATCGCCAACCCGCAGGCCTAGCGTGGCGATTATGGCATTTCCTCCCATGGATAGCACAGGCGCGCCCTGGGAGAGGCCTATGTCCAGCAGTGGACTAGAGTAGGCTGCTGATGATGATGTGGAATGCACAAAGTCGCCTCCGTAGGTAGGAGGTAATTACTACGTTGTAATTGCGAATTACTACGTTGTAGAGCGTCGTCGGTGGCGTCGTGGCTAGGACGTCGGACTCCCATGCGGGAGGTCCGAGTTCGAAACCAGGCATTGCCATGTACCAATGAGTTATTCGGTTTTTTTCGAAAGACTTACGTACATTTACCGACTGCACTGACCATGAAGGAAAACATCGTGAGGAAACCAGTGTGTGAAATGGGAAAGGTAATGGCAAACCATCCCATTAAATCTGCCACGAGAGTCGTTCTATGTGATTAATTCCTTAGAATGATCACGACCCCATGAGGAATAATTTAATTTAATTTATTAACTAGGTAAACACAACAGATTACAACCATAGAAATTACATAAAAATCAATATAAAGTTATGAGCTAGGTCGTAACCCTTAACGTGTAAACACAGCATGGTTAGGAAGTTGAAAATTGATTGTTGTACAAAATTGAGTTGGGAAAGCAAAAAATAGATACTAATGAATGTAATGATTAAAAATAATTAAAAAATACCTATTGATAAATAAAATAATAGAGTAAAAATTGAAATGAAAAGAAATGAAAAAGTTTATATACTTATTACAGGGCACACAAAAAAACGACCTCCGACTTACAAACTAAGTCGAAAACCTGTATCTTGTAAGTCGGGATTCCGTCGCACTTTCTGTGCAAGCAAATTACAAATTATAAAGTAGGTGCGTGGATAGCCAACTTGAGGACATCCTCAACCCGTCTTTTAAAAACTAATGTCCTAGGATCGAATAAGTCTAACGATGACTTATTGTTACTGTTCGAATAGGACTTAGAAAAATAAAAAGGCGAATTGGAAAAAATGAGACTGTCACGAACGTCGCCTAATTTGTAAATATAGTCGAAAAAGAGACTTCAATGGGGTCGGGTTTTGCTTCAAAATGCAGTGTGATAAAGGCGTTAAGGTAAAACCCATGGTAAAACCCATTGGTATAAACATGGTATAAAGTAATCGTTATTCAACGACCGTTCAGTTTTATAGCCGCGTCACGAGCTGTCAATGAAGTTTGACGTGTAATGTCAACTGTTAATTTATCGCACACGATACAACTCTATTACGATACTACTTGAATGAAGTAGCGCAAATCCAATAACATAATTCTAGATACAAAAATATATCTCAGTTTAGAGGCTTTGGTACATGACAAGGTGACCATGTCAGCCTCGTTAGGGTCACTAAGAAAAGGGAAGGGAAGCTCAAGTATTATTAGAGTCAGCCCTCAATTTGAGAGCCAACTTAGCAAACAACAGTGTTTCATATTATCAGAGGAGCTCGTAGCCTAGTTGCGAGCACGGTCCGAGAGTGATCGTGCAGGTTAAGCGACGTTGGCGCGGTCGGTTCCTGGATGGGTGACCGCTAGTGGCATATTTCATCTGAGCTCCTCCGTGCCTCGGAAAGCACGTTAAGCAGTCGGTCCCGGTTGTTGTCGTTCGGCAGAAGTCGTTAAGCCATGTCAGAGGCCTACGGGCGGCCTGAACAACTCTGACAAATAGGTTGGCCACTAACCATACGATAAGCAAGCAAGCATATTATCAGATAAGGGCTGACTCAAAATAATATTGAGCCTCCCATTTTGGAGCCTATTGTGGCCAAATTTCTTACTCTCAATTTTCCCCAGGTCACACCCCATTAGAAGGTGAGTGAGGTCTTCTAGAAATTAGAACCTGACATTATCAACGAAAGGAGGAATTATTTTGTTAATAACAAATGATCAATAACCATAACTTGCACAATACACCCTGAGATTTCCACCTCCATTAAAATGTACTCTTTCAATAGGAACATAAAGTACAGATAGCTCTTAGAAAGACGCGCGGATATATCCGTTATAAAGTATAAGGTATATTGAACATTAAAAGACAATAAAATAACATATTGTTTTTAACATTACAACAAACAGATTGAATTTTAAAGTCAAAAATAACGCGTCAAATTTCTAATGTTTCTAGAATTCCAAAAAACACTAGAAAACTATGGCTTGTTTCTTGGCATTTACTCGAATATCACGTTTCACCTTACGACGAAAACTGGGAACTACCTTTGATGAAGGTGGTTCCTCTGTCTACTCCCTCGGGGATTATGGACGTTATACACTTAGCGGCGTTCCTTCGTCCGCTTAAGTATCGTGTCATATCTAAGCTATGGCGTAGAAAGGTATTGCATGTATTTTAATGGAGCCTTAACTTTAAGGACGTTACGTGTAATGGGGTGAAAAGGTTAAATATCGATAGCAAAGTGTTCGGAATCAAATATTCTAAATATTGTAATAACTAGCGATCGGAGTAGGTAGGGCTGTTTTTGGTACTTGCAAGCTGTGGTCATGATATGGATACCGCTTTCTTATAAACCATATTTGGATAATCCCGGGATTTCCAGAATTGAAAATATCGCTGTAGATAGAGCTACTTTTGGTAATTCCAACCTGCGATCATCACACTATGGGGATGCCATTAAAAAAAATATTAAAAAATCCCGGGATTTTCGGAATTTAAAAGAAGACTAGAAGACTACTAAAGAAACCCGGATTTAGACATACTTGAAAGAAATGAAATAGACGACGAGATTCTATTGAATTATAAATTCGCTTCACTCTGACGTCTACAGATGTCCATACTAACCTAGCACTAATCTAGCTTTTGAGGTCTTGACCCCAAACAGCCCTACCTACACCGATCAGTGGTAATTACGTATTCAAAAATATAGTTTACACGCATAATTGAAAAAATAAGCAAGTTGTGACAGTGTATGCCTTAAGATCATTATTGTTAGGTCAAACTTAACAGAAATTAACGTAAAAATATTACCTTTTTGAGGTGTTTGTTAACCCATTTCGTGAACGTCTTCTTCTGTATTGCATCTCGTTCATCTGAAAGAGAAGAAACATACAATATTAAATGAGCGCTCTTGATAAAAAAGACCGAAGTCTTCGGACAATTTATAAAACCTGGATGAAGAATAAAAGAAACTGGTGGTATTAGGTATTCGTGCAGCGTCAGCAATTTTGCCACGAAGCAGCAAAGCTTTCATTGCTGTGTTCCGGTTGCAAGGCTTAGACCCGGACTACAGGCCAGTTCCAGTATCGGTCGGTTCCATGGAACCGGTGCTTCATATAAAATCAAACAAAAATGCGCTGTCGACTACACGTACATCGGTTCCACTTGGAACCGGCCAGCTCGGTTCCTGAACCGAGCTGGCGAGGTTTGAGCGCAACGCATGAGTTTGATTGCAGTCGACTACACGGCCGGTGCCTGGACCGAACCGTCGCTGGAACCGCCGTCGTGTAGTCCGAGCCTAATAGCCCAGCATAATTACCGGCACAAAATGCAATGAAAGCCCTCAGATTTAACAGGGCATCGAAAACCCTCTAAAACATTATAGATAGATGAGTTAGATAGATAGAAACACTTTATTGTACACAAAATCAGGAAAAGTAAAAACTACAGGAATAATAGCACGATATGTACAAAGGCGGCCTTATCACTTAAAGCGATCTCTTCCGGGCAACCTCTGAAGTTATTAGTAATTGGACATTAAAGAGATTAGCGATAGTGTAGTCTGAAGATATGAAAAAGGTAACTATGATGAGATATTCATTACTATTATAATATATTATAATCTCTTATTTTATATTGCGATGCCCTACTCAGGGTTTTATGTATGATCACATAATATATATTTTTAAGACCAATTGTAACACATGAAAAGCAATAAATGGTATGACTGTGAGATGTCTAAGGTGTCACCATCACGGTGAGCACTTACCATGATCTGGCCCGTTTACTAATCTAGACGGAAGATATATTTTAAGTCATTAAAACTATACCTACATTAGTTACAAATATGCTTGCAGATTAATCACTGACATAATATCATACACGTGCATGAACGAAAGTATAACACGACCAAATGAAAGCTAAATGAAGGTGAACGAACTTGCTTCATGATCGATAGCATCGTTATTTCGTCTATTAATATCTAGCCTAGACTATTTTGGCGCCAAACACACAACACTGCCAAATTATTTGCGGATCGGAAGTAAATGTTACTTTTATTTTTAATGAGCCATCTTTTTCCACATGAACGTCAAATACGTAAAAAATATTTTAGACCGTGGTCCGTTACGTTGGGTTGTATGCGTATATTCAATACTGCTTTTCAACAAAATACTATTCTTATTTAGGCTTATTGGTTATTGGTTTCGTATACACATCTACAGGCTTAGAAATAATTAGAAAATAATAATACTCCGATATGTTCAGAGACAGGCTTACTCAATACACTCCATCCCCCAATTTTATAGTTTTTTCAAACAAGGCGTTTACGTGTTCGACCCTTGTCCCCACACAAGCCTTTCAACGGACCAGGCCCCTTAAGGCCCGTGAATTCTAAAAAGAGTAACAACAAATACTCCTAATGATTCAGAGTATTTACAGTACCAAGTTGCCATAAAAGAACAGGAATTCTAACCTGCATCAGAAGCACTGATTAACTTCCTCATTCACGGCTATATTTTGCACTAAATTACTGGCTAGGATCTATTTCTCTGACATACCACGACAGAGAGGGACAGAGAATGCTGTAATACGTCTTAATTAAGCTGAAATGGCTCGTTAAAATATCTCGCGTACTAGGCTGCCATGAGAAGCAAGATCACCAAGTATGGAATGCAGGAACCAAAGAGAAATGGCCTTGGAAAGAGTATTTGCAAAGTTATTGCGTAGGTCTTCAATGAGTGGTCTCTAGAAAAGTAAAAGCCAGTGAAAAATGGCCGCTGGTTAAGTAGTTTTGAGAAAAGTAGAAAAGGTCTAAGTAAGCTGGTGGTAATTAAACTAATGCTAAAACAGTGTTTTAAATTGCAAGAGCAACACGTCTTTAATACGTAGTGATCAATGATCATCATAGAAAACAAAGTAGGTAAATATATAATTATAGTTACGTAGGAAACTAACGAGCATCGGTGGTGTCGTGGCTAAGACGTCGGACTCCCTCGTCAGACTCCTCGGGAGGTCCGAGTTCGAAACCATGCAGCTATGTACCAATGAGTATTTCGTTTTTTTCGAAGGAATTACGTACCGACTGCTCTGATGGTGACGGAAAACATCGTGAGGAAACCTGCACACTGAGATAACCAGTGTATGAAATGGGGAAGGCAATGGCAGATCACTGCATTAAATCTGCCTAAGAATGATCACGACCTTCAGCAATGAGGAATACGACTTAGAAGAAGAAGAAGAAGGAAACTAACGAATGACAATGTCAATTGAACTTTGACTGAAAAAAATTTTTTCTCGTATTTGACTAGATGGGTCAAAAATTCAAATCCATAATATAGGAGAAGCCAGTACACCATATTACGTGAGCAATGATCAATTAGGGCAAAGGTGGAGAACGACAGTAAACAAACAAGAGTCAAGTTGAGGTGGACAGGAGATCTGGTTAGACGGTACGGTGGGCATAGGCGCTAACAAAGTGGTAGCCGAGCACAGGATGGCGATCAGTGGGCAAACCACCAGCCCGATGGTCAGACGACATCGAAATACGGCGGGAGACTGCGGAAGAGATTGGCATAAGACCGCCTGCTGCGGCGTATGAAATAATAGGGAAACATCCAGCACTCCAGCAGAGGATGGAGATCGGATGATAATGACGATGATATACTTTCAGGATAGACTTGGTAAAGAAAGAGAAACAAAGATAGTAACAACATCTTCTAGACCAAGAACGGAACCCTGAATCCCTTGCTCTTTCTTATTATAGCGGTGTCTAAATTAATATCAAACATTCACATCACATATCAGCACACTAGAGATGCTCACTCAGCCGCTTGTTATCGACTCATATTTCAGTGCCATATTGAGTTGTTGAGTCAAGCCATATTTTGCTAGGGTCTCATCGGGACCAGACATGGTCGCAGTCCAATATTTTTTGTATATTTACGTACTTACAGTATTTTTAAAAGATCTAACTTCACCACTTAAATTTTTTTTAACAAAGGTAGAGGGTCCCTCAAAAAATACGGATGATGGATTAGCTTAGAAAGCTAGGCGGGAGCGAGCGAAGCGAGCTCGAATTTTCGAGGTAGATCAGATGGTGGATTAGGTTAAAAGGCTAGTACCTACGGGAGCGAGCGAAGCAAGCTCAAAATTTCGGCACGGATCCGACATTATGGGATTTAAGCAGACATTGGGACATTTTTAGTGTTTGTCGGGACAGAGGACTCAATAACAGTAACAGTCCCGATATATCGGAACGGATGGCAGCCCTAAGCAAGACTCAAGATGCAGTGCGAATTGAACTGACTCATCCGTCTCACAGATAAAAAGTAAAGGACCGTTACGTCCGGTCCATATTGGACTAGAGATTAAGATGCCGTATTTGGTAGACATTTGACAGATCTTGATGAGTCAATTAAACTAGTAGTTATAATGGAAAGGAGGAAATATTGAACATACGATCTATGGGACAATTCCTTAGGCAATCTTAGCTATTGGATTCTTCTTCGTAAATGCAGAGCGTCTTTATTTTATACTAAGACTTGAACGCGAAATTCTTATACAAATCGTTAGGCATATAAAATCACGGTTGATGACAAGTCTAAATACAGAAAATAGCAAAAACAAATACATTCAATATACCTAAATTATTATTCTGTATAAACTGTGTATCCAGACAATCGGAAAAATTAGGTGCAAGAACTTATAGCTGGTCAATAATCCAACCCTGAAGCATTTACAAAGAAGACAGGAGATACTGCGAATTATGCCAGGATCATAGAATTTTTTAATAGAATGTTTTTGTTAAATACCTATCGATGCAATTATAAGTATACTGCAGCGCTGCAAACATCTGAAGTGCATCAATAAACGCTCTCATCGCGAGTGCAATGCTCCGTGCATCAATTGCAGTTGCATCTGCTGATTGAATTTGATGCATGGCAGTGCAAATTAACACCACTGACCGTTCGCACGATGCAATTCTGGCGGTGACCTTTTTAGCAGCCTTGATAAAGATTTAACAATCATGATAATGGATATCAAGATGTAAATCGAAATGAGAGGGCAGTGGTTTGAATTGTAAATAAAATTATCTACTTGTATTGTACTTCACTATTTCCTTTTCTATCTTTTGTTTGTTGTTTTCTATTTGTGCCATAAAGTGTATTTTACTTTTACTTTACTTTATCTTTTAATGAAAAAGACAGATACAAGAGGGTCCCATAGATCAACGAATGTGCGTCACATGGCACTCCTTTATAGAATGAGTGTTTGTACACTACAAGAGATAAGTTCTCCATAATAATAAGATAATGGTAAACCATATGTAGGTAATCATAGCTAGGGTAGGTGAACCTTAAGACTTAGTAAAGTAAACACATCATTTATGGGTCACTGTGAACGATTTCATAACAAGATACCTGATACTGTAATAAATATGACAGAGAAAAAATTAAAGAACCATATAAGACGGACCTTATGTAAAAAGGGTTATTATAAAATAAATGACTACTTAAATGATAAAGAGGTTTGGTCCTAAATTCAGCTCCAGCTCTGCACATTGATTGTATTCATAATTATTGTAAGATATATTTATTTCAAAAGACGTCCTGCTGAAAGTTTCTTGCGCCGCTTCTTTCCTTTCAGCTACAGCACCTTACGAAGCGGTGGTAGAGTAAAAAAAATTACGTTGTAAAAATGTACTGTAAGGTAATTTGAACCTAGATTCTAAAACTGCTACCTACTTTACTATACATTTTATCACGAGGAAAGATGTGGGCAGAAGTTACTCGTAGTTGGAACGGCTGCATTCTGCACTCAATTGGAGTCGATTCGATCCATTTAGTGCATCTGCTGATGAATTTAATCAGACATTCATACACAGCTTGTTGTCTAAAATGTTAGTAACCCACTAAACAAATACTATGTGAATTGCATTTAAGTTCTAATATCAAATATCAGAGCCGAGACCGTTTATTTCGGGGGATGTTCAAAGATTCCGAGAAGCAAGGGGATATAGAACGAATGAGCGTCGGTGGTCTAGTGGCTAGGACGCCGGACTCCCATGCGATCCGGGTTCGAAACCATGCAATGCCATGTACCAATGAGTTTTTCGGATTTTTTCGAAGACTTACGTACATTTACCGACTGCTCTAACGGCGAAGGAAAAAATCGTGAGGAAACCTGCATGTCTGAGGAAATTAAAAGTTTCCGAAGGGGTGTGAAATCCACCAATCAGCACTGGGCCCGCTCGGTGGATCATGGCCCGTACCCCTCTTGTACAAGGGGAGGCCTATGCCCCAGTGGAGACATTAATAGGCTGATGATGATAGAACGAATATTCACACTCAAGTGTCTTTGTTTAGGGACTGTAAGATGGGCTTTGGACTGGCCATATTGCTCGAATGAGCAGAAATCGATGGACTAGAAGACTTTTAGAATTGAAGACCATGGGATTAAACAACACCGCGATGACATTCCCTAGACGTAGGGTCGACGATGTCGTCTCTCACAGTGGCAGGAGCTAGAGCTAAGGCTCAGGATCTTGGAAAGAAATGGGGGACGCCATGTCCAGAAATAGACTACATATAAGCCGGAATAGAGATAAGGATAAAACCATCATAATGAAGAATGATCTGTCATTGATAAAAAGATAAGTAATTCTTGATTGAATGATCTGGTTTGTGAAGCATTCATTCAGAAAAAATAAATATCATGAATGACGTTATAAATCTTGAGCTTTTATTCAAACGTAACAAAACTAAAGTTACAGCAGGAACTAAGCACCTTGACAATTGCAAATTAGCCGCAATGACCTACTTGCTACTAGTGTACTAGCCAGACGATTCACATAAATCATTCGTTATCTAACAAAGCTCGCTGGCGTCAGTAGCAATGCACTCGTACGCTGATCTTTATCTGATGCAAACGAGGTTTCCGTATAAGGTGCGCTTACTAATCAGAACTAAAAGCAAAGACCTTTAATACTTATAGGAGCAGAGCTAAGATTAGGGTAAAGAATGAGAAAAAACAGACACTTAGATGTGAAAATTAGTAGAGTCCATCTAGCCAGTTACGCTAGCAGTGAGTAATAAAATTACTAATGTTGTTTTTTTTTTAGGCAAAGGGAACTGAGCCCATACATGTCTGATGTAAACAACTAACCCCCGGACGCAGTATGACTCTTCAAAAACTAGCCAAGTACGGATCGGGCTGCAGCGTCTTATTTGACTTTACTTCACTGTCCCACACATTATTCACATCTTGTCGAAGTTCTTCGAGCAAGAAACACCATTCTTACTAGAAAAGCACTACTGTAAAACAATTTGCAAGATAAAATGAAACAAAGCTAACTTGGATGTCACAAAAGCCTCTTAATGTCCCCACTGTTGGGGCGCAGGCCTCCCCTTGACAAAGGGGGGTACGGGCCATGATCCACCGAGAGCGGGCCCAGTGCTGATTGGTGGATTTCACAGACCTTCGGAAAGTTTTCATTTCCTCAAACATGCAGGTTTTCTCACGATGTTTTCTTTCACCGTTAGAGCATTCGGTAAATGTACGTAAATCTTCGAATAAATCCGAAAAACTCATTGGTACATGGCATGGTTTCGAACCCAGACCTCCCACATGGGAGTCCGGCGTCCTAGCCACTAGGCCACCGACCCTCGACGATCTTACATCGAAGAAGTAGAATTCGAGTGGTATACTCGTATATCCCCACATCGGGTTTATTATTTATTTAAATACGAAAGTTCATATTTGCAATAAAAAATATTGTCTTTGACTTTACAGCAAATGAGAAATACCCTTCAAAATAAATCATCGGTATCTACTAGTACCTACATTGATAGATACTATTCACATACTTATTTACAATTTTTGAAAAAAAACTGCATCCATCACAATTCGAGTAGCTCGTAGCCTAGTTGCGATCACGGTCCGAAAGTGATCGTGCAGGTTAAGCGACGTTGGCGCGGTCGGTACCAGGATGGGTGATCGCTAGTGGCATATTTCATCTGAGCTCCTCCGTGCCTCGGAAATCACGTTAAGCAGTCGGTCCCGGTTGTTGTCGTTCGACGGCAATCGTTAAGCCATGTCAGAGGCCTACGGGCGGCCTGAACAACTCTGACAAATAGGTTGGCCACTAACCATACGATAAGTAAGCATCCATCACAATATCTACAAAAAACCGATCTCTCGCGGTCCCCACGTGTGCCCAATTCACGTAGTATAAATTGTTCTAATTGACCGATTGGTTCCGTGAGCACGGGCAGGCGATCAACCCGGGCGGGCTGTATCAAGTCTTCGGGTAATACTGTGGTCATTTAGGGTGATAATTTCATTTAGGTTGTTAGGGTAATTTGACTGCGTGAAGTGATGAACTGGCCGCGAACTACAGCCCATTCCTATAAATCCTGTCTTACGGGAATTTATAAAGTGGCGGTTAAAAAATGATTTTTTAAAATTTATTTTTATTGACTACTAAACCCGCATTTGACCTCGATCTCGCCTGATGGTAAGCGACGATGAAGTCGACGATGGAGCAAGCGGGTCCAGTAAATGCCTATTCACTCTGGCCTTGAAGATCCCAAGGTTGTAGGTTTCGGGAAATACAGACGCCGCCGGCAGGCTGTTCCATTTCTTACTCTACTTGATGAGTTCTAAACATCGAAACCAACGAAATCGTGTGAAATTTTGAAGTCTGTTACTTGTCCTATTTACGAGTTAGAATCACGTGACAGGCGGACGGACGGACGACGGAGCGACAGCAATAGGGTTCCAGTTTAATATGGATCCCTAAAAATGGTTATCGATACTGAGACAAACCACCCGAATATTTTCCCATTTTTATTTAAAAAAATTGGTGGGCTGCCAAATAACCGAACCGAATCATCTTCACATATTTAATCTTTTTGATTTTTAGTATTTAATTTTAATCTTTTCACCCACTACACTATCGCTCCCACTAACATCTTGGGATAAGGGGTGAAATGAAAAACAGCGCTGCATAATCGGTACCCGATTATGTCAGCATTTGCTGACTTTCTCCTCTTTTGCCAAATATGCATAGATTGCGTGATTGCATAGATCTACAGTATCATGTATCATAAGGTTGCCTGTCTATCGGTATTTTATAGGATACATTTCGGAGAGTGCGCATCGGAATTGCACGACCTAATTCCAGCATCTCCATTCCGCCTTCGGACTACCAGGCGCGGGGAGGGGTTCCATCCTTATGTTGTTGATATCCCATCTGCTCGTACGAAGCGATTTGCTTCTTCGTTCGTTATGCGAACGGCTAAGGAATGGAACAGCCTGCCGGCGTCTGTATTTCCCGAAACCTACAACCTTGGGATCTTCAAGGCCAGAGTGAATAGGCATTTACTGGACCCGCATGCTCCATCGTCGACCTCATCGACGCTTACCATCAGGCGAGATCGAGGTCAAATGCGGGTTTAGAAGTACATAAAAAAAATGCTCCATAGAATCTTATAATATTTTTCAGAGCTATAAGTTTTCGCTATCTCATCGTTAAGCCTGCCTAAAGTTTTCTTTGTAAATAATTACTAACATAGTCTTAAGTACCTGCATTGTTACTAACAAAAATTGAACCTCTGTTGTTCCGAGAATAAATTGAATTGATTTGATAATAACAGTTTCGGAGTCCTAACAACAGTTTCAGAGTCCTAACAACAGTTTCGGAGTCAATAACAGTTTCCGACTCACAGTCCACTCGCCCAGTTTGAGCCAGCGTGCTCTCGCGCACAGGTATACGCTAATTCCACTATCTTTGTTTTGTGTACACGACACTGGGATAAAGATAAGATAGCGATAAGATAGCGATAACTAGCGATAATTTATCGCTTTATAGTGCCCTTCTTTTTGTACTTCTTGTTATGGTGGAATTAAAATGTTACGTGTATCAGGTGAGATTGAGGTCACACGCGGGTTTTGACGTAAATAAAAAGAGATAAATATAAAGAGAGCGTCGGTGGCCTGGTGGCTAGGACGCCGGGCTCCTATGCAGTAGATCCGGGTTCGAAACCATGCAATGCCATGTACCAATGAGTTTTTCGGATTTTATCGAAAACTTACGTACATTTACCGACAGCTCTAACGGTGAAGGAAAACATCGTGAGGAAACCTACACACTGAGATGACCAGTGTGTAAAATGGGGTAGGCACAGAAGATCGTCAAGGGTCGAAGTGCCGCTGGGATTATTCTCGGCCCCCAATCATAAGATCAGATCAGAATTCCATTACTTAGGACTTCTTTGCAGTACACTACGTTTTATAGTGATTCATATAAGATTGTTTCTTTACTTATATTATTTACCTGAATCAAAGAATATATACTTCACTACGTAAACCCTGAATTTAACCCCTCCACATTCGACGTAGTTAATTTGACGCCAAGAGTAATGGCGCGATCAAAATGACTTCCTAATAATAATGTTTCCCTGAGAATTAAACACCTATAAGTATCTAAAATCCAGGTCTAAGTGGAGATGGGCAGGACACGTGTGCAGAATGCAGAACGATAGGTGGCCCCGAAGACTGCTTGAGTGGCGATCCCGAGTGGGGCGCAGAAGTGTCGGGAGGCAGCCCGCGAGGTGGACCGACGACGTTGTGAAGACGGCGGGGAGGATGTGGATGCGAACGACTAGAGACCGAGGAGAATGGCGTGCACATGAAGAGGCTTATACCCAACGATGGGTTACTTTAGGCTGAAAAGAAGAAGTATCTGAAATATTACGTTACGTTGCAAAACCAATTTCCGCCTGTCATCGCATTCTTTTACCATGCAATTGAGATAAATTCTAAGCGGATAAGCATAAAGCCGTAGTTCCTGAATAACTAATAAACAAAAAACTTCTATGTAAAAAAAACTCCGGCGTAGGAAGTTAAAAGTGAATAGGTTTCCTGTTCAATTGGATAAAAGTAAAAGTCAAGATCGAAAAAAGAGTGTAGGTGTGGGTTGTTTATTACGTAGTGTTTTGAAGCTTGTTATGTTGTACATGACATCAGTATAATTATCACACAAAAAAACACACACCATAATGTATCAGCGGAAGTTTTTTTTTTCAAAATTAATACGTTCAATAGAGCAAAAACGATGTTATAAATTAAGAGAGTAAAAACTTGGTAAAAACAATGAAACCTTATTTCATTAAAGTTTACATCATTACGAGCATTCATCTCGAGATTTAAAGTGTAATTATTACAAATAACTTCTATCTCCTATGCAACAAGTAGTCATTTTTCAGGGATATTAAAAAAAACTACTATACTCGCATTTGACCTCGATCTCGCCTGATGGTAAGCGACGATGGAGCATGCGGGTCCAGTAATTTTTTTTTAATTTAATTTAAATAAGGAGAGCAGACGAGCAAACGGGCCACCTGATGGTAAGTGGTCACCGTCGCCCATAGACATCTCACCTCACTGTATTAATATTAGAGGGTTTTTGATGCGCTGCTAACCTTGAGGACTAAGATGGAATGCCTCATGTGCCGGAAATTACGCTGGCTCTCTTACCCTTCAAACCGAAACACAGAAATGCAAGCATCTCTGCTTCACGGCAGAAATAGATAAGAGGGTGGTACCACCCCAGGCGATCCTTCACTTTAGGATCTACCACTATCAAATGGGTCATCACTATCATCACTATCACTAGTAAATGCCTATTCACTCTGGCCTTGAAGATCCCAAGGTTGTAGGTTTCGGGAAATACAGACGCCGGCAGGCTGTTCCATTCCCTAGCCGTTCGCATAACGAACGAAGAAGCAAATCGCTTCGTATGAACAGATGGGATATCAACAACATAAGGATGGAACCCCCGCGCCTGGTAGTCCGAAGGCGGAATGGTGATGCTGGAATTAGGTCGTGCAATTCCGATGCGCACTCTCCGAAATGTATCGGGCAACCTTGGGCCGATGTTCCAGACTTTGCAGTCTAGCTTCCACCAGCGATTCGTCACCTATAAGGCGCTTAGCGCGTTTCTCCACAGAGTCAAGGGCAGCCAGTTGGTTCTATAAGACTTTTACTCGAACCAATTTACTCCGTGCAATAAAGATCTGTATAAAACAGAAACCTAGTAGGAAATTGACACTTGCGTGGGATTCCATTGATCAATACTGAATGACTCATAGAGACGAGGTTTCAAAATTCGCGTGGGACGGGAAATGCAACCAGCACTTATTCAAGACACTATTGGGCAAGTATTGCAGCTTGAAGTGTATTTTTAACACCGAAATGAGCTGAATAATCGGTTCCGTTGAAAGGTTACATGACTTGACATTATGCAAAGATTATGTCGTATGTAGGAAGATGCTTACGAGGTATGATTTGTTCTAAGTGTGTACAGTAGCTGAATTACAACACTGTCTTTCTTAAATCAAATTTCAACCTTAAAGGTTTTTAAAATTCACAAATTTTGACATATGGGAGGACATGTTATCCTATCTAATTTTTGTACTACAAGTCGATTATCTAAAGCTGGCACGTTCACGGTACTCACACCAATGCAATTTCATTATACAGTTGTAGCAATTAGTTGGGTGTGCTATGTATAAAAAAACCGTTCTGGATGGTAGGCGCAGTACACTGTGTCCGTGATCTTCCAGGATTTTATCAACTACAAATTATTGACGGTTTGACTTATGTCTTTTTATAATATCGTAAAAGACCGGTATTATATTTATTGTAAACATCACACTGTATTTCATAATAGTAGTAAAAACAAAACCATAACAATCTCATTCGCGCTCATAAGCTTGTCCGCGTGCGAGTGAGACAGAGAGACTTATCATGTTACGTATGCAGTGTGACGTCATGCCGCGTGCTTATTCACAGACGCTACACTAACGCAATGTGTGAATGTGTTGTACGTGCCAGCTTTAGATAATCGACCGTGTATTAGTGGACACCACATCTGGCTATACATATACCCTTGTAGGTTTACCTTTAATTGACACATTCATACGAATGTCAAGAAATCATAACAAAAGTTATAGCGACAGGGTTCCACAGAGTATAGCTTGTGTCTTCCGTCATTTCGACCTCAAAAATAAACACCACACAAATCATTTGTCATTCGGTCCATAATTAAAATATTACGCAGCGGCCAACTAGATATCATAGATAAGAATAAATCATTGGCATAATTATAATATTTTTCACAGGTTAATGAGCAATACAAGATTATTAGCTACCAGTTTGAACAAATATTTGATTTATTGACACCATCAATCATTGATGATCTGACGAGGATAAATAACTATAAGCAAGTTCCATAGCATAGGATTTAATGGTAATAAAATAACCATTAAAAAATCGCAACGTTGTTCCCACGAAACGAGATTGGGAGTGGAGTTGCGTCTACTTTGTTTTTATTAGACCTTAATAAATTACTATGTTAGGTTGATGATTGTGGCGATAAAAAAGATACTGAGTTGCTATTTATGTTATAAAAAGATACTACTAATTTTAGACCAAAAATATTCTGCGGGGCCCCGTTTTGGGAATTTCAGTGAACAGGGTTTTAAATTGACGTTGACAGCTAAAGAAAAAAAAAGACTTTATATTAACTAAGTGTGCAAATTAGGAACCGGGGTGGAGACCTTGGGGCCGTGGGGGCCTGGAGCCCTGTGCCTCTACGGGGAAATAGCCAAGCGCCTCGTAGAGACATCCCGGTACCAGAAGGCTGGCCTCTACTTTGCTCAGCGTATAAGCCTCGCCATACAGCGGGGCAACGCCGCCAGCCTCCTCGGGACACTCCCTGCAGGGAGCGACCTGGGCCAGGTCTTTTACTTGTAAAATAGTTAGATATTTTGTAATTGTAGCTTATTTTAATATTATTTGATTTTGAATAAACTCATTTGCCAATTAGGAACGATTCTTAAAAGGAAGATTTAAAAGACATAAAGGCAGACTGTTATAGTAGTATAATGAATCTACGTTATCTGATAAATAAAGGTATTAATGTTGTGGTTATACCTACAGTTTGATTTTTAAAAGTAGCAATTAAAATAACGACATATTACTGGAATCGTACCGATATGTCATTGCGACAGGTTGCCATTATTTAAATTCTACTCTATAAAATCATACTATAAATAAAAATATAGTGAATGAATAATTCTGAACGACACTCAATTAGTACAGACAAAAAAACGAGAGAACGGCGAGGAATATTAGCCAGTATGCCAACGCGTTAAAACAAACGTATTGTTTACGCCACAGATTCGCAAACACAGGAGATGTGCGTGCCATTGCGTGTTGCAGTAAAATGCAGTTCACTATCGTGAGTTGCAAGAAACATTCTTGATGTTAAGGCTTCCTTAAGTTTAGTGTCATCTCTATCTAGACTCTAAATTCTAGAGCTAAAGGGGTAGCTTGAATTTTAAAGATAATAAAGATAAAGAATAAAGATAAAGAATAAAGATAAAGAATAAAGATAAAGAAAGATTAAGATAAAGAATAAAGAAAAAAAGGTTATTTAAAAAAAACAACGCAGCGCCGGTTCCGCGGCTGAAACAGCGGCTGGGCTAAAGCACGCCAAGTACGCAAATTTGGAGGCGGCGTACGACTTCGTGCCGATTGCCGTCGAAACTGCGGGCACCTGGGGCTCAGAGGCGGGAGGCTTCATTGGAGAGCTGGGGAGGCGGTTGAGGGAGAAGGGGTGTGACCCCCGATCGGGATACTTCCTGGCCCAGCACCTTTCTCTCGCTATTCAGCGAGGAAATGCAGCATGCATAATGGGAACATTTGGGCGGGGCGCGCTAAAAGGCGGCCTTTATGACTAAGCTTCTCAAGTAGTGACAAAGTTTTAGATTTAAAATTATTATAATTGACATGTATAATATACCTTTAAAAAAAAGATAAAGATTTTTATTTTTTTATTTTTAATGAAGACTTATCTGTAAGGCCGTTTCATGCAACTGACGGTATGTGTAGTGAAAACCTTTTATAAAAATATACAGGATTCCACTGAATTCATGAAGTATGTGAACCATAAGAAAATAATATTCTCTCAAGTATCTAAGGGAAAGCAAGGCTTTATTATTTTTAACCCTTTTTTCTTCTCAGTTGTATTCTTCTTGATGAGGGTTGTGATAATTCTTTCTTAGCATATTAATGGGGTGGTTATAGAGGCTAAAAGGGTTAACTCATTTAACCCTTTTAGAGCTATATAATTTGTTATAACAATAGAAAAGATATTACCTACTATAAAATATGATTGTGGAATGATTACGGGGAACTACTAATATTTTATAGCTTACTAAAGCTATAAAACATAAAGCGACTTAATCCCTTGTTATATATATAGTACTTATCTGTTGATGCATATTATTATCCTATTCTTATCACTGCGACTACATTGCACATCTCTCTAGTTTACAAATCCATAAACAATACCATGGCACAAGAAGACGGCTCATTCTTCGCCAGACAAGACAGTTACGGGGTTGCATGACGTTTCACGCACAACTGTACGTCATCAACCAACTGAGTGTTACCATTATTGGATGCCAGATTATTGCAAAATGTTTACCATTAAAATATATAAATCATTTTTAAATTATTTTTATTTTTATCTGTAAATCGTCTTACTCCATACATATCGCTAACTGATAGAGTAATAAGACTTTTATCACTACTCAGCCACTTGTCATCTGTCACTTGTCACATGTCATTTGTTTATACATTTATTGAGAATAGTTAAAATATAGTAACAATAACAATAACTTTAAAATTTTGAAAACCTACTCTATGTAATACGATATAAAGCTCACATTTCAATGCTTTGCTCTGAGTTGAGTTCGGGCCGAGTTCGCGTCGCGTTGGTATAATATGCGATGGCCATTAATTGTATTTGGACATCGAAATATTGTATTTTTTTTTAAATTGTGAACTTTTTAAAACGTAATTTGTAACAGTAATGTAAGAATGTGTAATTCAGTAAAAACGGAAATCCCAGTGACGCACCTTTGTGCGTGAAATGTTACGCATTCCGTAACTGTTTTTCCTGGTGAAGAATGTGCCGTCTTCTCATGCCATGACTGCGACTACATTGTACAGTGGACAACACATCACGGCAAGCTAGAGTTAGTACTTTGTCGCTTTAATTTATTTGAATTAAAGCGACAAAGTACAATAAATAAATTTTCAAGAAAGTGTAACAAAAAATTTTTGCGACCGAGTTCCAACGAGTATAGCTCGATGATCTCCCACTGTTCTCTCTAGTCAAAATCTCAATGTCTCTAGTACACACACAAATCCCTAGAAAACACGAACAACACACTCGCATTCTCTATATCCCATCACCACGAACCTGACTGCTGTATAAAGAATCCCCAACAAGTTGTACCTTTGAATTTTGTCAAATTCTCCTCGTATACTTGGTCGTGGGTCTCCGAAGGGTGGGGCTTGTCCCCACGGTGCCTTTTGGGCTGGTGGGGCCCCTCGTAGAAGGCGGTTCCGTTGACGCCTTCCTGCATCGCCTCTTGGGGATCAAACCCAAGGCGCTCCTTGTAGTACGCTTGCGTCGACATTTTTCACGTACACACACTTGTCATTATTTGAATTTCGTACACAGATTTTCACTTGTTTTTTGGGAGCACTTTTTTTTGACAGTTCCGGTTGCGTTCAGGAATCGAGCACTGTCACCGCGCGAGACACAAGCAGTTGTGAAGGGATCCGCCAAAATCCTTCCACAATGAACCCGTGTATGGCCGCGAAGGTCGGTTTTTAAACGATTCACCACTATTTTATTACGATCGATGTCATCCAGTCACCACTCTACAAAAGGAAAGTTGCAAATCCCTTGACATACACTTATTGATCTTGACACAAATTTTTTTTTCACGTAATTTATCTGCGATTACTCACTATGTCTTTACTTATGCTACTGAGATTATTATTTTTATTTATATAAAAAAGCTAGTGTTAATTAATATGGCAACTTTTAGAAGCGTTAGTTTTGAATTTGGAATGCTTGGTTACGTTTGAAATTCGAATGTTTTGTTCTTAATGTCGTTTCGGGTTCGTTATGTTACACAATGATTCACTATTCACTGCTGGTTTCACATGAGGTTTCGTATCGCTAACATTTGTGTAAACAACGAAACGATGGAAACCGAACCTGTGGAGACAAAGGAA
The DNA here is from genome assembly GCA_947369225.1 of Hofmannophila pseudospretella. Taxonomy (NCBI): domain Eukaryota; kingdom Metazoa; phylum Arthropoda; class Insecta; order Lepidoptera; family Oecophoridae; genus Hofmannophila; species Hofmannophila pseudospretella. Next base: position 8,618,161 of record OX376332.1, on the reverse strand, counting down.
TGGGATAATTTACATATTATTTTTCGAGGTAAAAATTGCCTCACACATTAAATAATGACTCATGTGTTTTAGGTTATGTTCTTTTCTGTAAATGACTTAAAAAACTGTGTCCGATGGTCACGAGAGCGAAGGATTTCGGTAATAAGGATGACGGCCATGTTTAATACCTGAGTTAGTTTCCTCTACTACAAAATACTTTAAGATTAAGAATTATTTATGTAATGTTTTTTGGTTTACTGTGTAACTGTTATACTGTGCTTTCCCAGTTTCCCTTCTGAATGTGCGTATAGTGCGTCTACGAGTAACCAGCCCTTGACATCCAAACCACGAGAGGCTGCATCCTTCCGCGAGTTATCAGTATAAGTGCAAAAACCCCCACGTGATTTGGACTTGAACTGAAGACCTTAGGAGCTCCAAGACTGGGCTGCTCTATTTTTATTTTCATTAATTATGGCCCCTGCTGGTGTACACAGCAATGTAGCCAATGACCGTGTTTAGAATCCTGAAAATCATTTGAACGCTTTGGCGTCTGTTTTGAAAAAAACAGTTTACCAACGTCGAGATTATGGGAGAGTCGTGTGCACTAGGAATGCCTAGCGCCTTGCATTTCAAGTGCAATTGGAGGTTAGGTTGCCGAATTCACACCATCTGTAGTTTTTCACTCCCATTTCACTGTCTTATATAACATTCACTTATCTAGGACGATTTTTAGGTAAAATACACTAGTTTTACGAAAAAAATGACCACTGTAAACCGTTTTTAAACAATAAAATAGGACGAACACTGTAATTATCTAATTTGTATTGTGATACCAACAGTGCTTGTTGATACACTGTCAAGTGTGGATAATAAAAAAATTGGTAGAAAAAGCTGCCTTTGCCCTTTTCTCATCAGTTCCTCTAACCTCATTTCGCTGCACCCATAATCCTCAACCTTCATTCGCAGATACGCTACCAGTAACAGTTTGAAACAACTTTATCCTCATAAGCAGTTTTAATGAAAATGTGTTACAATATTAACCGAATGGGGTGACGAATTCAAATGAAGTAATTATACATATTTCTTCTGCGAAATTCCTAAGTTTGATAACCGGTAAGTACTAAAGACTTCTTTAATTTATGAATTAAAATGTATTTTGACAGTCAGTACTTCACGAATGTAATTTAACTGAAATGTCCATGATATTTTTAATGTAAAATCTTACGTGTGAAAATGTCTAAATATTCTTTGTATAATGTTCGGCTCGTTCACCATCTCTTCTATCTCCCTATTCTGGGTGGAGGATGAGAAAGAATAGGGAGATAGAAAGGATGGTGAACGAGCCGAACATTATAGGAGAGACGAAAGCGGCTCGACTCCGATGGCTCGGACACATCACTAGGATGGGGGAGGATCGGGCAGTTAAACGAGCGTATGTGGGACGCCCTAACGGACGACGTCCGGTCGGACGTCCCAGATACCGCTGGCGCGACGAAGTGGAGAAGGATCTGCGGGAGCTCCGGGCGCCTGACTGGCTCGAGACTGCGCAGGAGAGAGAGCGATGGCGCTCTTTGGTATCGGAGGCCAAGATCCACTTCGGGTCGCTGCGCCAGCGGAGTAAGTAAGTATTCTTTGTATAAGTTTTAAAAGGTATGTAGCCTCGTAAACGTAGTAGGTACTTTGTTTTGGTATACCACGTCTGTGTTATTCGTACTACTAACTATTATTATGTTCCAGCCAATAAGGTGTTTGTTGCTATGCTTGTTATCACATGCATGTTTTATAAGTTTCGGTGTTCATGTATTTATCTGATTTTTTTCTCTCTCTTTCATATACTGTTTTATATATGTATATAAATATATGTGTATTTTATATGTATTAGTGTCTGTGTATATGTAAGTATTCGTATTTATGTACTTAGAATTGTTATGTAGTAGCATACGTGTATTTAACGCCACTGTGTCCTGTCTAGGACCCTTTCCTTGATCTCCTTATACGACGCAACGCCAGCCTTCTCTTTGATTTGATCGAAGTAGCTTATCCTCGGTCTTCCTCTTCCCCGCTTGCCTTCAACTTTTCCTTCTATAAGGTTTCTTATGTATTCGTCGTGTCGTATAAGGTGGCCCACCATATTTCCCCTTCTATTTTCAATAGCCTTTAAGATGTTTCTCTTTTCTTTTACTCTCGTCAGTACTTCCTAGTTTAAGTCACTATGACTTAAACTAGGAACCTGACAGAGGGCAGCAGTACCTGTCAGTACTATACAGAGGCGGAAAAGGTGGGCTCTGGTACGGCTCTGAAATAGATTATACTGAGCGCAGCTGCAACAGTGTCGACGGTCAGTGTACTGCGGTGCGGAAGGCAAGGGGAAACCACTGCACTATTTCCCAAAAAAGTAGTATAGTATGGTAAATAATAATAATTATTAAATCTCTTCTATTTAATTTATATGCACCCGCCTTGCAATATCTGTATGACCCAATGGTTAGTTGGTAGTAAATGCCGCATGGCATTAAGCTCGCCTCATATACTATTTTTGTGCATTAAAGTGTTAAATAATAAATGTGTTTTATGTTACAATAAATGTGTTTTATGTTACAATAAATGTGTTTTATGTTACAATAAATGTGTTTTATGTTACAATAAAGAACTTTCAAAATCAAAATTTAACTTCACGGATCATTGTTTATCTCTCACTAACACGTTGAGCGTCATAAACATAAAAGTATTTCCGAAATAAAATCTTTTATATTCAATTTATGTACGAGCGTAACTTTGTCAAAACAAATTATTATGCTGTCCACTTGCTATTAATAATCGCTTATTACCGCCGTATTCTTACGTCATTTTTACGTCTACGGTAAGTAAAGTGTTAATTATTACCACATATTCTTTAGGTGCTTATATTTGTAACTTAATTTAAGACGTTATCTCAGAGGCCCTATCGCCGAATGCGAAATAAACGACCATAAATCAGGCTCGTATAAAATTAAAATCTGAACGACCTTGGCACCGATGCCCAAAAGCCTTTGGAGTATTTTTATTTTAAAATGAAAAATAAAAGTTATCTGTGGGAGTAGGACTGAGTCTAAGGTAAAAAATATGATTATTCAGGATCAATGTTTTTTATTTGTGGCAACATTATTTTTGAGTATTTTAAAATGTTGCAACACTTTTATATATTATACCTCTCTACTAACTATAAAAGGATGATGGGCACTTTTGGTCCAAGACCTAAACTAAAGCTCTCGTTTTCAGGCAAAAGAACCATGGAAGAAAACCCCCATTTGTGAAGATTATCTCCGCAACAGCCAACCTGGGTTCGCAGGCGATTAAGCGTTTCCCAGGTTGGCCACGGGAGTTTGAAACCCGGTGGTAGGTCTTCTATATAGAAATACTTATGATAAATGTAATCCGTTTCCAGTTCTTATTGTTGATTTAGCTGATAATTTATTGGTAATTATTATTTTACTAGGATTCATTAGTTAATTATTATTATGTTTAATTTCGAACACAATTTATATTGTTAACGAATAAATAAAATGAAATTTTGTAATTATTTACTAAAATACAGGACTACCGTACGTTTAGGCCGTTGACTAAATTGAAATTTTGTAATTACTTACTAAAATACAGGACTACCGTACGTTTAGGCCGTTGACTAAATTGAAATTTTGTAATTACTTACTAAAATACAGGACTACCGTACGTTTAGGCCGTTGACTAAATTGAAATTTTGTAATTATTTACTAAATTACAGGACTACCCTACGTTTAGGCCGTTGACCCCTTTCGCCATATATTTTTCTCCAGCCCATACCTACGACTAGTTTTTGTGAGTCAGTTATATGGGTCGACGGCCAACCGACTGTCTGACCTTGCCCAGGTTCGAGACACGAGCTAAACACGGGTTTAGCTTAGGTTCAATTTACATTGCCACGGAATGGAATGGAAGCGAATTTTCGAAACGTAATTGTACATAGCTGCTCGTACGAAGCGATTTGCTTCTTCGTTCATTATGCGAACGGCTAAGGAATGGAACAGCCTGTCGGCGTCTGTATTTCCCGAAACCTACAACCTTGTGATCTTCAAGGCCAGAGTGAATAGGCATTTACTGGACCCGCGTGCTCCATCGTCGACCTCATCGTCGCTTACTATCAGGCGAGATCGAGGTCTAATGCGGGTTTTGTAGTCAAAAAAATATAATAGCATAATGAACTTTATGTCAATTGTGTAACATACAAACTAAATACGAGCCAAAAAAGAGGTCGCGCGTCTTCCGGGGAATCCTCGCGCATTCTTGTGAATTCCCCTAGCGGTTAAGCGTATTTAGTTTGTATGTTACACAATTGACATAAAGTTCATTATGCTATGTACAATTACGTTGCGAAAATTCGCTTCCATTCCATTCCGCGGCAATGTAAATTGAGCCTTAGATCGTCGGTTTGGTAACGAATTTTCTTATCAGGAATTGGCTAACTAGTTTTGCCGTCTCGTATGTATACTAATTTTTTTTGTATAAGGAGAACAGACGAGCAAACCTGCCACCTGATGTTAAGTGGTCACCGTCGTCTCGCCTCACAATGAAGTTATTAGAAAGTTTTAGATGCGCTTCTAACCTTGAGGACGTTGATGTGCCTCTCTCAAACCGAAACACATCAATGCTTGCAGCATTACTGCTTTGCGGCAGATAGGTAAAGACTCTATATGCAAAGAGCATACCACCATCAAAATGATACCTTGGTTTGTTTCTAGTCTCTTTATTGTACTAATATAAAATACACAGAAAATAAAAAAAATATTAAAATATGTCAAAAGGCGGGCTTGTCCCACAGGGATCTCTTCCAGCCAACTTTACAATTGGTATTTCGTAATTCATATTATTTCCTTCACAAAGCATAAGCATAACTCTCACGTCTATAGGTATTATAAAACAACACCTAGGCATTAGTTTTTTTCGTGTTTTTGAGATTAATTAGTAAAGTGTGTACCTATTCCACGACCCGGAATTGCAATTTGCGATTTTTTATACTTATTTTATCGTTTATTAGTATATATTTAGTATTATGTATGTAACATAATACTGAATTGTAATTCCCTAGCTTATAATTTAATTACTCGTAGATCTGGTCGAACTAAAAAAACGATCTGTCAATTGTCTAATTAACCGCTCAAATCCAAAGTCATGCCGTCAATTTGACTCTCATTAACCTTTTAACACACCCCCACCCATACTCACTCTTACCATTATCTTTACTACATTCCTTTATGATTAAATTATCCAAATTCCTTTTAGGTTAAGAATATAATTTGTAATTTGCTTGTACAGAAAGTGCGACGGAATCTCGACTTACAAGATGCAGGTTTTCGACCTAGTTTGTAAGTCGGAGGTCCTATTTTTGTGCCCTGTAATATAATGTGCCTGTAAATAAACTTTTTCATTTTTTTCATATATTTGTTTAATAAATTGAAGAAAATACAATACAATACAAATATTCTTTATTGCACACAGGACAGAAGAAAAGATACAAAATACAAATACAATTGGCGAAAACGATTCGCGACAATGCTATTGCAAATATTCCAATGCAATTTCTAGACAGCCATTGCAGTCTAGATTGAAACAAATGACAATGTTTACAGCCATAACATAAATGTGGAATGTTTATTCAATTAAAATCAATTGTCGTGAAATAATAAACATCGTTTTTTTTCCTTCCTCGACCCAGTGGTTTAGACGTCAATTGTAAATGGACATCTCTATACTAAATAATCTGATATGATATTTGTAATTTTACTAAATACAAAAATAATGTCAGAGATAAGAGAATATAGTGTCTCATCTCAGATCTCATTAGTTATATTGACAACAAAAATAGAAATATTTTTTTGTATGGTGTAATGACATTCATTCTATTGAATTAGAATGAATGAGTGAATACACTTTATTGCACATAATTAGTGTGATACAATGCGTACAAAACGATTAATACAATCTAGGCGGTCTTATCGCTAAAAGCGATCTCTTTCAGACAACCGTTTGGTGGAGTAATTTTGGTAGAAAAAGGTAGGTAAAATAATTTATTATTTTCATAACGTATCTATTAATTATATCGTTTATTATGCCTATAAGTGAAATACCCCAAATATATTTGTGTACTTTAATGACTCTAAAATCGTTAGACAGATATCGATGCAGTTTGCACAGTTACATGTGTTTTCCTATGATATAACATTATGTAGGTATGAAGTTCCTAGGGATCCATTAATTTTTAGTCAAATGTTTATTTACAACTTTTCAAAGTATTCCCCTGCGGCATCAATGCACTTATGCATTCGACTGAACTAGTTTTCAAAACGTGAAAAACTGTGAAATGCTTCCCGCAGTACCTCCATCGCAGCGATTGAAAAGTGATAGACGTATTTTTTTAACAATTAATTAAAAAATAACTAAAATTCGCACGCAAGTGATATTTGGCTAATGAATTTGAAAAAAAAAATGCCTCCAAGGGATAATAAGAGTAAAACAATGAGGTTGAAAACACGCCGTTGACAACAATTTTTACAACAATAATGATTGGATCGCCTCACGTAAGTACAAATATAATTTTATAATTACACATTACAACACGATATAAAAATTATCTCTGAGAAACAGTATAATTTACGTAAACGCACTTACGAAACGTGTTCGTTAACGTATCACACGAATGCCTCTGATTGGTGGATTCATTTCAAAAAACGAACAATGCGGTGAAATCCCGACCCTAGCGTGTCATTGTGTGACCTTTTAGAGATGGGGTTCAACTGCAAGCGGTTTATTACTGTTATTCCACTTTTAAACGTAATTTTTGACAGATTATTATTAACTTGGTTTTAAAATAAGTCATATACAGTGCTTCAATGTAGATAAAAACTTAATACTAATAACAGGAGCACAGCCAGTTAAATTTTAAATGGATAGTTTTTTTTTTGTAACAGTTTAAAACGACGTAAATTATAAACGAATTAGCGGAATTTCCAACTTCTCTCAGCTGGACATTGATTACTTTAACGCAGCCGAACAGTGAATGGACTCAACGCTTATACCTTCAAATGAAATTTAGTCTGTCTAAGTCTTGTCTCTGAATACAGGTATAACAAAGTTTCAACGTTTTAAGAATATGTAGCTCTTAACATTTAAACTAATGTAAGGGGGGAACTAATGTAAACGGGATGTAAGGGGGGTCACCAACATCTAGACCTCCAAATGTCAAACTCACCTGCACGTGGTGCATCCTGCCGATTAACGAACGAGTCCCTGGCGACCGACTAGTGGCGGTATAACCACGCAAATTATGGCTGGGTCAAAATACCAGAAGCACGATGACGGGCAGCAGCGTCATCAGGGCAAGCGACCCGGCTACTGCGATCGCCAACCCGCAGGCCTAGCGTGGCGATTATGGCATTACCTCCCATGGATAGCGCACAAAGAAAACGGCCCCCAGTTCCCGGCCGCCCCACTATCTGCGCAAGGTGGCTGGCAGCGACTGGATGAGAAGAGCCGAAGATCGGGCTCAATAGCGCGCCGTGGGAGAGGCCTATGTCCAGCAGTGGACTAGGGTAGGCTGCTGATGAACATTTAAACATTTATTTAAATGCATACGAAGCCATATATGGACTCATTTTTTATTTTCTAGTATATTTAATCAAATTAAGGATGTACCAAAAAACCCCTTTTTTTGTACATCCTCAATAATTCATGCAGTAAAGGGTTAAAATCTTGACAAAAATATTTTGTTTTTGTTTACCTAATTTGTTCTTTTTCCTTCAGATGGCCGGTACCAATTTTTGTATTAAATTAAATGCACATGATATTACTTAATCGTATTATTATTGTTATTATTTTAATAGTTTCGTTTGCACTGTATCACACTATTTTTGTGCATTAAAGTGTATCATTCATTCATACTTCCCTTTTTTTAGCGACGTGTTTCATGTCAAAACTTTTAAACCGAAAACGTTTCGGATTCCGCTTGCACTGTGTCCCTTACACCATTGTCTGTTCTTTCCCACGGCCGCATTGGATTTTGGTGAAGGTCGCGCGACCTTGAGCGATTTCTGTCCGGTCAGACGCGGGATGTCGCACACTGTGCATTTTCGGTTACGTTAGGGACTTATTTCTTTGTATTATTTATAAAACCTGTTTTGTATCACTGTGCTATGCATAAAGATGGGGATAAAGCGGAATCTCCGACTTGTTTAAAGCAGCAGCCTATTAATATCCCCACTGTTGGAGCGCAGGCCTCCCCTTGCACAAGGGGATACGGGCCATGATCCACCGAGAGCGGACCTAGTGCTAATTGGTGGATTTCACATACCGTCGGAAACTTTTCATTTCCTCAGACACGCAGGTTTCCTCACGATGTTTTCCTTCACCAGAGCAGTTGGTAAATGTACGTGAGTCTTCGAAAAATACGACAAACTCATTCGTACATGGCACTGAACGGTTTCTAACCCGGACCACCCCGCATGGGAGTCATGCCCTAACCAAATATAAGTTCGGTACACTGGCTGGAAGGATTTAGGTCTAAATACATACATACGGCTTTGGTATAAATACAATTAATTTTGTCCAGACCAAAAAAAAAAATTAAGTACTTTTTTGTCTTGTAAACCGTCTATCTCTTTTCTAAGTCGTTTAATTCATTGAAATTTGCTTTCAATACAATTGCTGAGGGTCGTGATCATCCTAAGGAATTAATCACACAGAACGACTCTCGTGGCAGATATAATGGGGTGGTTTGCCATCCTTTTCCCTATTTCACACACTGGTTATCTCAGTGTGCAGGTTTCCTCACGATGATTTCCTTCACCGAAAAGGAACGTAAGTCTTTCGAAAAAACTGAAAAACTCATTGGTACATGGCACTGCCTGGTTTTGAACTCGGATCTCCCGCATGGGAGTAAACCGTCTATATGAGCAATCACTCTCAGAATTAGTCCAAGGGGTCAGATGAATCAGGAATTTAGCGGTCAGGGCTAAGTGGTGACGTCATGGCTGCATCACGATCTGATGACGTCACCACACGGTGACGGTACGAATTATCCTTGTTATTTTTCCTTTTAGATAGCCATTAGCCGTTATAACAGTTTTACGTTTCAGTTAGGAGAGAAATATGTTGTTTTAGGTTAATTACATTTCTGTCTTCACTGTTAAGATTCGAAGAGGGTTTTTTACGAGTAACTTATGTTATGAGTAAAATTTCGCTCAAGTAAACTTCATGCAATAACTTCATATTAATGTGGGTTTTTTTTAAATTTCATTTTATTATCGATACTTAATTATTACCTATACCTAATTTTATTTATTGAGAATGCATATTTACAGCAGCTATCACGGTCATTTTAAAAAGAACTGTATTTACCCTTTGACAATGCGACAAGCAGCTAAATTACCATGTAATTATTATTAATTTACTCAATTTTGTACAACAACCAATTTTCTACTTCCTAACCATGCTGTGTTTACACGTTAAGGGTTACGACCTAGCTCATAACTTTATATTGATTTTCTGTAATTTCTCTGGTTGTAATCTGTTGTGTTTACCTAATAAATGAATTAAAATTAAATTAAATTATATTTTAATATTTATTTGACAATGCCCCTTCACAGCAGCTATTAGTGTTTAAGTATTATTATTTTTAACTATTAGAATTTCCATTATTAATTTTCCACTTTTTAGTACAGCGCATCTCCCTCGCCATTCAGCGAGGGAACGCCGCGAGTGTCCTGGGTACTTTCGGCCAAGGGGCATTTCGCGGGGGACTGTTTGGCTGAAATTATATTATATAATTTTTACCTAGTTATAGTATGACATTGGTTTTGTTATTTTATTTTATATTTTTGACATCAGATTATTACATGTGTACTTATAGGATTAGTTTTATACTGACTGTGTGCATTGTGCTTACGAGCCAGATACAGAGCCATTATACATTTTAAGTAATGTATACTGACATGTTTAAGTGTGCTGTAAGTACCAAAAACGAAATAAATGAATTGAAATGAAACTTTTTTAGATCAAGTCTTGGCTTATTCGTTACGCATAAGCACCATTCTGTATAAGCAGTTCCGAATTCGGTGTTTGATTAAGAAATATATAATATAATTTAAATAACTATATATAACGTATAAATAACGTGTTGAATGATATGATAAATAACGTAATTATTTTGTATGACTTATCTTTATTTTATTTTATGTTTTTAAATCTCAGTTTAGAGGCTTTGGTACACGACAAGGTGACCATGTCAGCCTCGTTAGGGTCACTAAGTTAAGGGAAGGGAAGCTCAAGTATTATTAGAGTCAGCCCTCACTCTGAGAGCCAACTTAGCAAACAACAGTAAGTGTTTCATATTATCAGATAAGGGCAATATTGAGCCTCCCATTTTGGAGCTCATTGAGGACAAATTTCTTCCTCTCAATGTTCACCAGGTCACACTCCATTAGGAGGTGAGTGAGGTCTTCTATTTTGTTGCAGTTGGTACAAAACGATGATGCAGCTCTTCCCACAAAATGCAAATACTTATTTATGACGTATCTTGTAACGGTTTTTGTTACTTTAAGATGGAATAATTAAATCAAAAACAATTAAAACCGGATAACATTTCTCGAAGACCGAGTGCTCTAACGGTGAAAGGAAACATCGTGAGGAAACCTATACAATGAGATAATAGTGAAATAGGGAAGGCAGTGGCAAACCACCCAGGAGTAAGAGTCGTTCTTCGTTCGTTCTAGTTATAATTCCATAGAATGATCGATCACCATCATCATTAATGAGGAATACGACTAAGAAGAAGTAATTGTATGGGCACCTATGGGTGTAGTCTTTTTTTAAACTATTTGTTTTTTTAAGCTTCGTTCGGCTCATCAAGTTCTTATCGTAACTTATGATAGGGGGCCGGGAACCCCAGGCGGCACTTCGACCCTTGAGGATCTTTTGTGCCTACCCCATTTTACACACTGGTCATCTCAGTGTGTAGGTTTCCTCACGATGTTTTTTCCTTTACCGTCAGAGCAGTCGGTAATTGGTACATGTCCTAGCCACTATGCCACCGACACTCTAACACAAGTTATCAATCGCTACATCGCTATACGCTGCCCTAAAAAATTGCAAGTGCAAAGTTGTTGCGTCTTGCACATAAGACTCAATTTACATGGCCGCGGAATGGAATGGAAGCGAATTCTTGCAACGTAATTGTACATAGCATAATGAACTTTATGTCAACAAATTCTCGAGAACTCCCCTAGCCACTTTTCTTTTTTGGCTCGTATTTAGTTTGTATGTTACACAATTGACATAAAGTTCATTATGGTATGTACAATTACGTTGCAAAAATTCGCTTCCATTCCATTCCGCGGCAATGTAAATTGAGCCTTAGCGATTTCTATTCTTAATTAAATATCTTTATTCAAGTTAAAACTGTCAGGAATTTTATACCAACATGTTAAATACACATGAACAAGTAGTTTCGGCATCGTTACATCAAAATACACACTGCGTAACAGTGTGTAAACATTTGAAATTCTTAACATCTTTACTTTTCTTTTTCTAATGCGGCATGACTGGCAATGTCAACTGACACAGTGTGGACAGCTTCAGCCTTGATGCCAGCATAGAAGGGTTAGATCCGGAAAAAAATAAGGGGAACTGGACGAGGGGTATCGGATAATGAGTTCAAAAAATAGTATTTAAAAAATGGTCACACGCCACATAGGGATCTTACAGGTTTTGGAAGAGCTACCCCCCTCGGAATATAGGAGTATAGTCAGAAAGTGATCGAGCAGGTTAAGCAACGTTGGGCGCGGTTGGGACCAGGATGGGTGACCCCTAGTGGTACATTTTCATCTAATTTTATACGATAGGAGACACGTTAAACTGGAGTATTTCGGAAATCCCCACTGAGAAATCAACATTGGTAAAGATTTTGGAAATCACAAAAAAATTCCGGCTTTCCTATAGCAGTCCTTAGGCCGTGTGAGGGGAGGGGCCTATTGGCGGCCTGAACAAGTCTAACAATAGGTTGGCAACTAACCAAACGACAAGAAGAACGAACTGGGTAACTAATTGGGTTAGGACACTAAACGAACAGTATTAATTGAAAAATTGTGTTCGATTTAACGAATTGGAGAACAGCAACAAGTTGCTGATAATTTGGCCAATTTCTCTCCGCACTTATGCCCATTAAAAAAAACAAAGACCTAGATAAAGACCTCCTTTTTCGGCCACCGGCAAAGAGGATCCCTATCCATCCATGAGTTTTCAAGGCTGATCCTTGAAGGCAAGATCGCGGGAGAGGTCCAGGACGCCCTCGGCGTAAATGGCTGGATGATATCAAGGAGTGAGTATCCTGAGCTACCGTGATCTGAAAGACGCAGCATGGGATCACAAGAGATTTTGCCTACTGACCTCCAAACTTCAATTTGAAGATGGCACCCGATGATGTGAAATCTTTTGTGTGAAGCATAGCCCTTTACGGATGCGAAACTTGGACCATGACTCAGAGAGATAGACAATATTTAGAGGCGTTTGAGATGTGGTGTTGGAGGAGGATGGAAAGGATAAGCTGGACAGAGAGAGTGACAAATGAAGAGGTACTGACGAGAGTAAAAGAAAAGAGAAACATCTTAAAGGCTATTGAAAATAGAAGGGGAAATATGGTGGGCCACCTTATACGACACGACGAATACATAAGAAACCTTATAGAAGGAAAAGTTGAAGGCAAGCGGGGAAGAGGAAGACTGAGGATAAGCTACTTCGATCAAATCAAAGAGAAGGCTGGCGTTGCGTCGTATAAGGAGGTCAAGGAAAGGGCCCTAGACAGGACACAGTGGCGTTTACTACACCGACAAGAGCATAGCTCTTAAATTGAAGAAGATGACCCGATGATGATGACTTATGCCCATTGTGTTTTAAATGCAACTATTTGTGAATAAAAATGAGACTGGTCTTTTATTTTCAGCAAAAAAAGTTAAGAATTAATAATGGAGTTTATAGCTATAGCCGTCAATCTAAAAGGCTCTAGTTTTTGGAATAGCAAGCAAGTAAAAAAAATAATCACATAACTGTTGTCTTTTAAAATTAAGAATACTAAACCACTGGCTAGTTCTCGTCTATTTTAATTACAAGTTTTTTTGTACAGTGATTTACTGGCAACTGCTCACTGGGACGGGTTTTTTAAAATAATGTTATGATATAAAAATTTCAGACAAAAACATAATAAATAACAAACCTTTTTTATCTTTCCAAAAGGTGAACCACTATTTTTGCCCAACAAAATAATCGACAACTGTCCACTTTGCAGTGAGTTGCTATTTCATTATTACTCCAAAAGTTTGTGTTCTGTGACCCACTGTGTTTGCCATTCCAATGCTGGTAACGGCAAGGTTTCGACAAATATACTTTACAATGTTATATATGGATATGTTTACAAACCCATCACTTATGGGTTTGTAAACAAATTCAAATAACTCGAAAATTATACATTTACATAGAAGTTATTTGCTAATTCAACAAAACTGGGATATCCCGTCGTAAATAGTATACTCGTATACATCGTCGAAAAAACTACACTTTTGGAGGGAAATAAAAAAAGAATCATTAACAAAAATTTGAACATCCTGTGTGTCGCAATAAGAAGAAAAAAATACGGACACTTGTATTCTTTTTTTTATTTACTTCTAAACCCGCATTTGACCTCGATCTCGCCTGATGGTAAGCGACGATGAGGTCGACGATGGAGCATGCGGGTCCAGTAAATGCCTATTCACTCTGGCCTTGAAGATCCCAAGGTTGTAGGTTTCGGGAAATACAGACGCCGGCAGGCTGTTCCATTCCTTAGCCGTTCGCATAATGAATGAAGAAGCAAATCGCTTCGTACGAGCAGATGGGATATCAACAACATAAGGATGGAACCCCTCCCCGCGCCTGGTAGTCCGAAGGCGGAATGGATATCCAACGTCAATACACTCTCTTTATTTTTGACTCCCACGCAAAATAGGCGCTGAAGACGTCGAGTTGTGGAAACCAGCCCGTTATTACATTACACAAGTTCACCTCGCCTTTTACCTCGCAATTTTTACGCATAAAGGACCATTTACATGTATACGCGGAAATAGGAGCCCAAAACCTAACCACGCCATGAAACCAAGAAATCCTAAAAAAATTAGGATTTCTTGTCAAAGATGGCGTTGAACAGCCTCTCGAACAAATTGGATTTCGAAAACATGCCTTTGCATAAGTACAAGTTCCGACCACACTGTCGGACAGCTGTCTCCAGGTCTACCACCTAGCCTGAAGCAAGATCTTCCACCGACCAATTCACGTCATCCTACACCATTATTCGCAAACACTTCATATATAGATGGGGAAAACTGTGATTCTTTCATAACAGTGAATTATTGTTACTGTTATAATGTGTGTGATAGAGGTAGATCCTAATGTGAAGGATCGCCTGGGGTGGTACCACCCTCTTATCTATTTCTGCCGTGAAGCAGAAATGCTTGAATTTCTGTGTTTCGGTTTGAAGGGTAAGAGAGCCAGCGTAATTTCCGGCACATGAGGCAATCCATCTTAGTACTCAAGGTTAGCAGCGCATCAAAAACCCTCTAATATTAATACAGTGAGGTGAAATGTCTATGGGGGACGGTGACCACTTAACATCAGGTGGCCCGTTTGCTCGTCTGCTCTCATTATTTAATTTTTAAAAAATAATGCAGATCACTGTGACAAATCACCACCACGAGGTTAACACCTATCTCTAAAGTGAATCTAGTGGGGAATCGGGCCGACCCAGGCCTATCTGGGCGGATATACGTACGAGTAACAGTGTGATTTGGCACGTATAGTATTTTAAAAAACTGTTAGTCACAGTTACATCACTGCAGCAGCCCTGTAATTTTTTACATTGATATTATTTAACACCCATCTCTAGCACCTCGAAGCCCAAGACTTGCCGTATGGGTCCAAGTTACTGTAAATAGTCCCTGACACACACATATCCCAGAATAATGCAATTTAAGACATTATAAACGTGAGAAAAAATGTGTGAACAGATTAAATTTCTCAAGACGAATCACCCATTGTGCGTGACAAGCCAGATACGGTTTTTTCGAAAACCGGGCCGTATAGAAAGGTCCAATTTATATGACCATTGACCGAGGTTCACCGTTAGTTAAGTATTGCCGTGAAATCACTAAATATGTAGCGTTTTTAACGAATTGCTAGTGTTATGGTTGTTATATATCTCCATTTTCATATGTAAAGTTGCTACAATCTGCCCTCTAGGTGCCGGCTAGCAGGGTTCTAGGACAGTGTGCAGATGAAGTAATAGAAGAACTTGGTAATAGTAGATATTATTTATTAGGAACAGAACAAGACAATTGTAGAAAATAGGTAGGAGTATTCCAACCTCCGAACAGGCCGGATTTCGGGGAGGCTTTGGCACCATAGACCACATCCACACTGTGCGGCAGATTATACAGAAAACTGAAGAATATAATCAGCCCCTGTGTCTTGCATTTGTGGACTATGAGAAAGCCTTTGACTCCGTCGAAACCTGGGCTGTTCTAGAGTCCTTGCAGCGTTGCCAAGTCGACTGGCGATACATCGAAGTGTTGAGATGTCTGTATGACGCCGCGACGATGTCTGTCCGAGTACAGAACCAGCAAACAGGACCCATCCAATTGCGCAGAGGAGTAAGACAGGGAGATGTCATATCTCCGAAACTGTTCACGAACGCATTGGAGGATGTCTTTAAGACCCTGGACTGGAAAGGACACGGCATCAATATAAACGGCGAGTACATCTCACACCTACGTTTTGCCGATGATATAGTCGTAATGGCGGAGTCGCTGCAGGACCTTCAAGAAATGCTGGACAATCTCAATGCTGCTTCACGACGTGTCGGTCTCGGGATGAACTTGGACAAGACTAAGGTCATGTTCAATGACCATGTCGTTCCGGGACCGATTATCGTCGACGGTACGGCCCTCGAAGTTGTGCAACAATACGTCTACCTCGGGCAGACTGTGCAATTAGGTAGAAACAACTTTGAGAAAGAAGCCGACAGAAGAATTCAGCTGGGTTGGGCAGCATTTCGGAAGTTACGTCACATCTTCTCGTCGCCCATACCTCAATGTCTAAAGACAAGAGTCTTTAACCAGTGCGTCCTACCAGTAATGACCTACGGAGCCGAAACGTGGACACTGACGGTGCGACTGGTTCACAAATTGAAGGTCGCTCAGCGTGCTATGGAAAGAGCTATGCTCGGAGTATCTCTGCTGGATCGAATCCGAAATGAGGAGATCCGGCATAGAACAAAAGTTATCGACATAGCTCATAAGATTAGCAAGCTGAAGTGGCAGTGGGCCGGTCACGTCTGTCGCAGAACCGACAACCGCTGGGGTAGACGAGTTCTGGAGTGGAGACCGCGTTTGGGCAAACGTAGTGTGGGACGCCCCCCTGCTAGATGGAGCGACGATCTGCGCAAGGTGGCTGGCAGCGACTGGATGAGAAGAGCCGAAGATCGGGCTCAATGGCGCGCCCTGGGAGAGGCCTATGTCCAGCAGTGGACTAGAATACGCTGCTGATGATGATGATGATGAGTAGGAGACAATTTTATAAAACGGACAAGCGTAAAAACAATGAAATTAATGAAATAATGGAATTTAGAAATGAAATGGGAATATGATTTGAATTTTAAAAATATAGATGAAGAAATGAAGATGACAACACTAAATGAGGTGAGATAAACGCTAACAATGAGGTTAAAATTGATGGCAAGGAGGTTGATATGGACGATGAAGTCGACATCATTACAAAGTAAGTTATTTAGGCGCACTACGTCAATCCCCTCGGGGACTATGGATGTGAGAGTTATTCTATGCTATTCTACGTCAAATTTATATTTGTTTTCTTAAGACATTATTAGACATAATGTTTGAGCTTCCCATTCCTTTCCTTAGTGACCCTAATGAGGTTGACATGGTCACCTCGTCATGTACCGAAACCTCTTTAAATAACTGATATAAAAAAACAAGTGCTATTGCGTTTTCAGGGCTCACTTTATGTTAGCCACTATCATAACAAGAAGAAGACTAAAAGAACGAACTACTGAGAACCAGCATTGGAATGCAACTAACATGATAATACCAGAAATTGCAAGCACAGACTGTATATATAGCCAAGTCAACAGTCATGAACTCGTGATTCACCGTCTGACCACACCGTGTGACCACTACTCTACACTAACCAGCTAAGCGAAAACAAACATTGTATTGCATTACTACATCATCATAGAATGCATGTTAACAAGTTAACTTAAATAATAATAAAAATAACTAAAGAAAAGACAAAACTAGGAGAGCCCAACGCAAATGAAATCGGATAAGGCTAGGGCATAGAAGAGGAAAGATAAAGACTTATATTCAAAAACCTTCAATTAGTGAAGGATGATTTATTCAAAACAACCCTAAGGCCATTGTTGTGGATGCTTTCTGGTTTGGTAGAATATACCTAAGGAAGCGTGACTCTTGGTATAGTGCGTGAAAGAAAGAAAGAATTTAATTCCAGAACGAACACACACATAACAATCAAACAAGATAAAAA
Source organism: Hofmannophila pseudospretella (assembly GCA_947369225.1). Taxonomy (NCBI): domain Eukaryota; kingdom Metazoa; phylum Arthropoda; class Insecta; order Lepidoptera; family Oecophoridae; genus Hofmannophila; species Hofmannophila pseudospretella. The sequence continues at coordinate 8,600,533 of OX376332.1, read as the reverse complement.
TGACCACAACACGAAAGTCAAGAAAAAAAAGTTTGATGATGGTGGTGTGCAGCATCGGAAAAAGGCGACTGCATCAGCATGTTGCCGCAAAGCATTTAGCATTGACGTACGGGATCCCATATCATACACCAATTTAGACGAAAGCTCTCATATGGCATATGGTGAAGGAATACTTACATTCATATACGAGATAACCGAGGCATCTAATAAATAACAAACTAGAACTAAAACATGAATAAACAGACACACTTAGTGAACTGACTTAGTAGTAACTGACTAATGGAATGGGGAAACATTGACAAACCACCATAAGTAATACTACGCTTTTACATATAATTGTGTTCAACAGAGTTTAGGAAAGCCTGTAGATAAGAATAAGGACAAATACTGATTTAGTGTTGAACAAAAACAACTTGCGAATGGTCCTTTGTGTTTTTTGCAATAGAAAAGTTCAAGTTACTCAGCAATAAGGCATAAGTAAGACTTCATAAATAGCCTAGATTCGCAACTGGTGGCTAAAATCTCCACTTTGGTAATTGGAGATTTTAGCCTTACTTATACTACACTTATCTACAATTTGGACAACAAAGAGGAACCTATTCCACAGATTAACAAATGGTACATATCTATAACCGATACCGATATGTTATTGCATGTTAATTTGCACTACACTTTTATTGGATTTAGTGATGTAAGCATGGAAATCCTGCTAACCCAAAGAAATCGGACTACTAGCGCCCTCTTCTCTAGAACAACGTCGTGAGCGAGCCACGGGTTTAACCCATAAGCCATTTGTCATTTCAGTGCCCGGATAATGTATGGGAAATGCTTAAATCGCATGCGCCAACTGGCAGACGCGGTTTCTTTATAAAACTTCTTCAGCGGGCAATTTACATACTAGTGCATTAGGGGTGACTTTCAAAATCCTTGATTAAAAACCCAAACTCCTCTGATGGTAAGATGAGATGAGGCCGAAGATAGAACACGCGGGTTTAAAAAACAATGGCTTTTTGAAATACTGCCGGAAAATCAAGGTTGAAGCGAAGTTATTTGGCGACAGACTTATAGAAATGTGGTCCAAGGAAGGATCCTTGCGTAATCCTCGCAGAGTTACTTAGTGGCTGAGGGAAATCTAATCCATTCTTACATGGCTAAAAGGTCTAATTTTCTTTCACATCAATTAATACCATTGACAACAAATTCAATACTATCGTAATTAGCAATATTAGCTAAAACCCTGAGGTTCAACAAGATATTCGAGCGAAGCTAACAACAGCGAATATAAACAAAAAAAAATCGGCGTTCGGCATCACAATGCGAGGAACGCCGCTCTCGACCGGTTCCGTACTAACTCTAACGGGATAGACCAAGTACTTGGGGCTGCTCTAGACGTAAGTGTACGGAGAAACGATCGGTGATTCCAATTCGACGCGGTGAGTTAGATTTAGATGTTGGTGGATTGGGGAAATGCATGCCTCCATAATTGAAGCTTACAAAGATTGAGCAATACACAAATGACTAAAGTAATTAATATATAAGCATAACAAAAACAGATTCAATGTAGGTCACCATAATCAGCCTATTAATGTCCCCATTGTTGGGGCACAGGCCACCCCTAGAACAGGAGAGTACGGGCCATAACCCACCGAGCGGGCCCAGAGCTGATTGGTGGCCTTCGAAAACTTTTAAATTTCCTCAAAAATGCAGGTTTCCTCGCGATGTTTTCCTTCACCGTTAGAGCAGTCGCTAAATGTACAAGGCTTCGAATAAATCGGAAAAAGTCATTGGTACATGGTAATGCATGGTTTCGAACTCTTGGTTATCAATGTAGGTATGTGATATTAATAAAAATATTAGAAATCAACTCTCGACAGAAAATTCTAAATCAAATAATAATGCATTGTTTATCGAAAACTAATAACCGCACTATGAATTACTCTGTATTGGTGAATAGTATCAAAAGCAGAAGTCAGTACGCAATAAAAAGAAATCCAGAAAACTCTAGCAAGACTTAGAAAACCGGAGAATCAAATTTACACAATTAAATAGATGATTACATTGTCTGAACTTAGCATCATAGGAGTTATTATCAGATATTCTACATTAAATCGAAATCGGTTTATCCAAAACTAATTTCATAGACAGCTTGATAATCAAATCTAGTCTTGATTTGTTTCATCGATGTAAAAGTTACATCGATTTTAATAAACAGCTGAATGTAGATACAAACTTTTCGATCAACATTCTGAGTCTAAATAAAATCTTACTCTTGCCGCAAAGAGTCTAGATTGCGCCATAGTCTATTTAGATCTGCCTTGAAGCTGTCTGGGTTTCAGGTGCACCTTCACTTTCGATTTCGTCTCGTGGGCGGTTGTCATTGTATTTTAGATCACCTGTTGTTCTTGCGTTTTAATACTGTCTATATGGCATTCATCATCATCATCAGCCCATATCAGGCCACTGCAGGGTTAAGCCTCTTCTCTTTTGTGCCACCCTTCCCGATTTTAGATTTTAAATGGCGTACATTAATTACTTCAACATGAAATAGCTATGTTTCTTTTACCTTCTTCTTCATCTAATCGTGTGGTTAATGGCCAACCTATTGTGAGAGTTGTTCAGGCCGCCCGCAGGCCTCTGACATAGCCTACCTCTCTACACTCTTCTGATTTCCAGCTTAATTAAATAAAGTTTTCCCTGTTGGGTTCTGTAATTTAAAGCATGTTACGGTATAACAATTTCAAGTTGTTTCCGTCGGATTATTTTATAAAGAATTTCACTTTAACTTTTGTAATTTGTAATATTAATAATTAGGTATTGGAATGAGGAATTGTGATTGGTGTAAATGCTGTTTGTACAAATGTTCAGTTTGTTCAAATTTTGATGATATAAAAGAGATGATTTCTAATAGCTTTTACCAGCATTAATTCATCTATAACCACCATTTCAAACATCCAAATTGTTTTATAATACCTTGTCAAACACAATTACTACACACACCTTTCACCCGATTATTCTTTTCAATTCGAATACCATTGCCTGTCCATTGAGCTTCGGGGAAGAAAGTGACAAGGCAAACAAAGAGGCTGATGATACGTTTATCGATAATATCGACATATTTATCGATATTATCGAGTCTGTTTGCGATTGTCTCGAGTGGAGTCGTTAGTGATGCTGACTGTGGAATTGTTTAAGGCTTGGTCTACACCTGATGCAGTCTCATAATATTTTTTTTTTTATAAATCACAGATTTTATTTCAAATATGACAAAAAGCCTTAAACTAACTTACATTTATGAAATTTATCTAAAATATTTTAATCTAAATCCGAACAGTGTTTATTGAATTTCAAAAGTTAGCCGTGTCTAGAGTTTTTTAGGCTGGGTGAAATGTTTGCATTTGATACCTACAATAGGTTGCCCTGTGCTGCAGGGATCATTTGCTTCCGGTATTATTATATTGTGTTTTATTTTTACAAACGACTGAGTAGTATTTTATCATTACATCGGAACTTTTAATATTATGTCTGGAGTCTGGACATTGCCAAGTAGGTACACTAAAACAACGAAGTATTAGATTTCTACTTCACAGTATTTCGTGGCACTTTGCATTGTTATTAATTTATTATATAGGTTATTTGACTTGATGACTTTTCCACGGAGTCCACCTTTCACCTATAGAAGTTATTGCTAAATATTATTGAAAAGTCATTCTTATAATGTTGATTGTCAGAATTTCTGTAGATTTTGGTTAAAAACAAAACTTACACCTACAAATTTGAAGTCAAATATAGACCAAGCTTTAGGACAAGAATTTAAATTGTTTCGATCTATAATCACGTCGAATTCTCAACTTTTTAACATAGATATTACAGTATAAAAATGGATTTAATTGGGCTAGAGATGTATGCTAAGCTGTTATTTTAGTGGTCAAGCAAATACGTGCCAGTTCCTTAATGGTATCTAAATACTCCCGAAAAAGAAAGTCGTCTATGCAAACGGTTTGGCCTGGACTATACGCGTCCGGTTCCAGCTTCAAACCAATCATGAAGCGCTGACTTAGGGCGGAACGCATGTGATTGGTTACAGCGACCCGAACATGTAGAAAACCGAAAAATAGATGTCTATGGGATTAGTCCGATTTTGTTGCAAACTAATTGCAGTATGCTAATGCCTTTGTAAAAACGGAACTATATATGTAGTTCCGGTAGTATTATGCCGATTAGAAAAATGTTATTATTCTGTATGTAATTTTGAAGGTTAACTGAACTTGGCTCTTATACACTCGTATTTAGATCTCAATTATTTTATCGGCGAAACCGACAGACTCACTGTACCTTGTACCAAACTCGGCCCCTTTTTCCGAATTTATGTTTATGGTGGGATTGTTGTACTAATATTAGATTACTTATACCGATTAGATTAGGTTTGCCACTTCGTTCATTGTGCGAACGGCTAAGGAATGGAACAGCCTGCCGGCGTCTGTATTTCCCGAAACCTACAACCTTGGGATCTTCAAGGCCAGAGTGAACAGGCATTTACTGGACCCGCATGCTCCATCGTCGACCTCATCGTCGCTTACCATCAGGCGAGATCGAGGTCAAATGCGGGTTTAGTAGTAAATAATAATAAAAAAGTAAAATAATTTCAAACGGACTTGTAATTTCGAAGTTATACATACGGTTTTGTTTTGTCCTCTTATACGAAAGGCAAGAAATCTATCATTTAACTAAAACTATGATTGTTTGCAAACTTTTGCAAAGTATTATTTGCAAATGAATGCCATTAGCAAAACTAAACGCGTATAAAACAACGTGTTAGCGACTAACAACCGTAATATATTAATTTAAAAGTAAAACAAAACACAACTTGGTGCACTTAATTTCCTAAGACGTGGCTGGACTCTAGTAAGTAAGGGAGAGACAATAGAATTAATTATTATAATTTTTTATTTACAGGCCGACATCCTCTCATTGTAGTAGGGGCTTTGACCACTTTGGCAGATAGAAATATTTTACAGAATTCATATATAGGGTCCTATTTTATTAGCGGCAATTATTTCTAGGGTGTCATTTATAGGTTATAAGTTTATAATAGAGCAAAAAAAAAATTTACTTAGTAAATTTTCGAGAAAAACGACAAATTTATTTGTTTGAAAATTCTACAAATGAATGAATTATTGCTGTTCTAATACTGAAATAAGAAGTATGAATGAAACTCGTGTCATTCATAACGACATGTTATGTCAAAATAATGGGGTTTATTTTTCATTAGTATGAAAAATGTTCATACAAGTAACAGAGTTATTTTTCATGTAAAGTGATACAAATGACCAGCACATACCACCCTCCAAATATTTGCTACTAATAAAAAAGGACCTTATATACGAGGAAGGAATAATACCACGTGAAAGTGAAGAAATTTTAAAGGGTAATGGACCTTCTTACTTGGTAATGTTTTATACCATCATGTTTTTTTTTTGCCGTCACCCTCCCACACACTCAGTACCTCACATACACACTAATATCCTCATTCATACAACACAACACGCACACACTGTTGTTTTCTTCGTCCGTGCAGTCACTGAGGGGCCAGCTGAAGATCAGCGCTGTGGCTTGCCTCAGCATTATGCTGAGCTGGTGAACCCTTTTTGGCACTGTACCACACCAGATGTTCTGTGCTGCATGTATTAAACTTTGTATACTTCTGTATTCTGGTGTTTACAGCGCTAAATAAACGATATCAATTTCAATTTTTCAATTTTATACATTACCAATATCCAACTAGGCTACAATGCCTGTGCTGTAATGGTTCAGAGGTGGATTCGAACCGGCGACGCTTGCGCCGCCAGTGTCGTGCCCTAACCTTTGAGCCATTGTCGCTTGAAATAATTGAGATGATATTTTGATATTGAATTATAATAAATATACATGTCTAATGTATTAATAGAAGGGGAAATATGGTGGGCCACCTTATACGACACGACGAATACATAAGAAACCTTATAGAAGGAAAAGTTGAAGGCAAGCGGGGAAGAGGAAGACCGAGGATAAGCTACTTCGATCAAATCAAAGAGAAGGCTGACGTTGCGTCGTATAAGGAGGTCAAGGAAAGGGCCCTAGACAGGACACAGTGGAGTTTACTACACCGACAAGAGCATAGCTCTTAAATTGAAGAAGAAGAAGAATGTATTCATAAATATTATGTACAAAAAAAAACTGAACCATTTTTTTTTCTTATAAGTCTTATAACAACAGTATTACAACGTCAACCAATACCGGCTAACTATACCATGAAAATATTCCAAATATGCATAGATTACGTGATAATATAGTTTCATTCATTTTAATGTATCTAGTATTAAGTTAATTGTGATGGCAATAATTACTTTTTTAAATAACTTTTTTTTAATCTTAAATCGTATGTAGTTATCCAGTATTGGTTCTAAACCGGCGATTACCTACCGTTCTACTTTTAAAATCGATTCTAATAGTACCTAGTTAGGCATCGATTCTTCGATACGATTTCGGATTATTTTAAGCCGCATTTAATCGGTTTTAATCCGGCTTTATCCGGCGCACGATGTGTGTTTCTTTCACTGTCACCTCACTACATTTTGAGACTGTCACTTCTCACTTATCACAGAAAGTATTTATAATTTTAGTTTTTAAATGTAGATAGTTCGCAGTTTTATTTCTTATTTCATTTAAAGTACACTGAATAATCATAAATAAGTTATCAGTTATTATCACGATATCAATATTGTCTAATCAACACGTCCTTCAGGTATCTTATCTAGGGTTACCTGATCAGGAAAAGAAAAAATCGGGAATCAATTTCGGCCATTTCAAGAAAAATTCCACCAAAAACATAAATGTGAAAAGGGGGCCAAGTTCGGTGCAAGAAACCAGTGGGCTTATCGGCTTCGACGTTACACATTATTTCTAAAATTAAGTAGGTAAGTACTCCGTATAATTTTAATGTAGGAGGATTTATTTATTTATTTTTACCAGTATTATTGTTTATTCAAATCATTACACTTCATTACAGTTATATAAAAGGCTATGTCCAAATATGGTTAGTGGTTAATGTTGTAGGTTTATTTCTTGTTAGCGTAAGTTTAGCACACTGCAGCGTTTTTGAAAAGGAATCTGACCAAACCCAAAAAAATCTTTTTTTTAGTTTTCCGGATTTCCATGAGTTTGGTCCGATTCCGTTTCAAAAGCGCTGCAGTGTATCGTGATTCCGCTCTTGGTATGGCAACCCTATGTAACAAACAAAACTAAAACATTTCATGATAAGATTGTTTCACAATAAAAGAAAATTAGTACTTTTACCCGGGTGCTCCTATTCGATTCGGGCCCATCCTCACTTATATATTTGTATATACCATCTGATGAGAATTGAGGTCAAACAAGGGTTTAGTTTATAATATTTTATGTATGGAAATTACGCGCGCAAATAAAATGTTTTTTTTTTTTATTTACATAAATAAACAGTAAAACACGACAATTATTGTCCGCAGATAGCTATTGCCCACGCGAAAAAAAATTACCTCTCACTTAATAAGTACCTATTTGTCTGAACACATTTCATAAAACTCATGTATTAATATTGTTAAACTTCCTGAATCTGAATGGACAATACCCAATGAGATTTGTATTTAATGTTAGTTGGCAATACCTGCAATTTGCAGTGGACAACACCTGCGAGAGCTGAGCAATCACTTCACAATTTTTTTTATAGATTTGTTGAAATAATTAAAAATAACTAAATACGTGAACGGAATAATGTTTAATTTATTGTTATTGTTCCTATATGGTTTACCCTTAAAGAGATCTTTCACCTACAGAAAGGGTTTTTTTGGGTCTTCATTATGTATATTTCAATAACGATTAAGTCATGCCTATATTAGTACGTATGTTTATCTCTAGATAATTACTTTAATCAGTTTTAGTTTTAGATAAATTGATAATGTAAAGAACAAATTATTGCCGCAGTCTCCAAGTCGGAGTAGCCACTGGACTATTAGGTTTTTTTATTTATTGTACGACCAAACTTGTGTAATCTATATTTTGCGAAGTAATTTTCTTGTGAATTTCCAAAGATCGATCTAGACTCACGGCGGTGTGACACTGCCAAGTTCGAAAAAAACGAATAAACGTAATGTGTTTCTTACTGACACGAACCATTTCGTGTTACTTTCCACCTATCACACATTACTTTTCTCTTATGTATAACCTCATGTGAAGTTAGGAATTTAGATTTAAGCAAGCAATACTTTTTCTTTTTAAACAATGTTACATCATTGTGTAGGTTAACTGAACTTGGCACCCATTTAGATCTCAATTATTTAATTGGCGAACCCGACAGACCCACTTTGTAACGAACTTGGCCTCTTTTTCACATTTATGTTTTTATGGAATTATGGAACTTGTGATTATGGAACCTAACATTATTATATTCATCTTAGTCGTAACCTAACATTATTGTATGGACACAACCATAAAGAAGAAAGCAGTCGGTAAATGTTCGTAACGTAAGTCTACGGAAAAAAATAAAACTCATTGGTACATGATTGCTTGGTTACCAAAGCTTTTTCATAGATACTTGTAAATATATATATATGTAATATAGATAGGAAAGTACTATATATATCTACTTTGTGTAATGGCCCAAAAAAAAAGAGATCAAATCGTGCGGTAGTATGGCAAGCCAAGTTCAAGTAATGTTAACCAACAATGCCTTTCTAGTTGATCAAGTCTAGTCCATACTCCAATATCGCCTTCTTTATTCTAGATTTTTATGATTCTGTCCATTCTGACGTAGGTTTACCTATTAATTTATAGGAAGTCAATACATAACTTGGCAAAAATATTATGAATTTATTTGCATATACATTTAACATCTATCATCTACGTAACTCATACTACTAATGTCTGTATTATTAAAGAATGAATTCGCTTTAAAATTATCTAAGAAAAACCCAAATTTATGTTTCCAGTGGCTAAATGAAGAACTAACGATAAAGTATGGAATTTATCGAGAAATCATCACCACTAGTGCCACCTTAAAAGGCAAAACTTAAGGCTTTACGTGAAAATGGCTTGCATCTTACGATATTATAGGTATGACGCTATCAGTGAGTCAGAGGCTAAAACGTGAGGTATTTTGTGGTCTCTATTATTAACATATTTGTTAGAAGTAACCTGACTTTTTTCTAAAAAACATTATTGTTTCTTTGTTCGTTCTTCATCATCTAAATTCTGAACAACTGTGCAAATCACTGGCTTATATAATTATAATCAAACAAATACTCGTAATTCACCAAAACCGTAGATATATTTTACGGAAAAACACATTTTAATAATGAAAATTGTTCAATGTAAGTAAGTAAGTAATATGTTTATCTCACACACAGCAATGACCGAAACAGTTATAATTATAATAAAATAATTATGTAGTCAAAGGTAAACGTATCTAAATCATGTCTGATGGTCTGCTGTTGTTGTGAAAAGGGCCTCAACTCAGCTTATTGCTGCAGACAAGAATGCCTACAGCGCTGGTATTCTGTTGGACCATGACCGATGGCTGGCCAAGACCTGTCCAAGAGGACAAAGATACGACACAAATAAATTTAATTGAAAATAGGTAAGTAGTATTAATAAGTGAAAAATTTATCATATTTTTTACTGAAGAACTTGCTTCTTATGTACAATACTATATGTAGAAGGTGGTATTGTTACCATAACGACGAATAAATAATTTGTATATGTAATGGATTTCAATTATTAATTTGATCGCGGTTTTGTAAAATATTTATTGTAACTGATTTATAAGTCGATAATAAAACAGACATTAAATTTAACTGTGTTATTTGGAAGGAACTTTCTTCTATGAACCGTTTAGATTGGTATCATGTTCTATAATCAATGGTGATCTTCTCATGAAGTTAATAAGTACTGTGTCATGGATTCATATCTTATCTATGATATCATTTGTTTCTTCTTCTTGTAACATTATGACGTGAGTATGGTGTCTTATGTGATACGTAAGTACTAGATACTTACCATTCTAAGCTATAATTTGTGTTCGCCTTTGTTTTAAATTCATCATCATCATCAGCCTATTAATGTCCTTCGTTCGGTTAAAGGCAGATTCTGGTTATGGCAGATTCTTCTAATGGCAGATTCTTTATAAGGCAGATTCTTGTTAGGGCAAAAGTACAAGTCATCATAATGTCCCCACTGTTGGGGCACAGGCCTCCCCTTGCACAAAGGGGTACGGGCCATGATCCACCGAGCGGGTCCAATGCTGATTGGTGGATTTCACATCCTTCGGAAACTTTTTCATTTCCTCAGACATGCAGGTTTCCTCACGATGTTTTCCTTCACCGTTAGAACAGTCGGTAAACGTACGTAAGTCTTCGAAAAAATCCGAAAAAGTAATTGGTACATGGCATTCAGCATTGCATGGTTTCGAACCCGGACCTCCCGCATGGGAGCCCGGCGTCCTAGCCACTAGGCCACCGACGCTCTTAAATTACTTATGTTGATTATTTTCGTCAGAAGTTTTGGTGTATTCAACGTATGTATGTATGTTGTAGCTTGTATATGATTAATTTAAAACTTTGTGCTCCTCTTTGACAATCTACTTGAACAAGTGAATTCATACGAAAACTGCTACTGTTTTTGGATTTTATTCCATTTGTATGATTTTTAGGTAAAATGTTTCTTGTATAATTAGGTACCTATGCTACATTTAAATTAACATAACACTAAGTTATCTATATCCTGTTAATATTAGCTACAGGTCTGTTTCCTTTAATTTTATTTAAAATTCATATCGTTCGACAGTGTAAAGGAAAAAATGCAAAAGAGCCTAAATTGAGGTTTTGGGAATATATTTTTTTATCAAAATGGTTAACTTGCGGTTGTTGGTACTTGGTGAAACTTGTAGTACACGATTACACTTAAATAATATACTGTTTCACAGGTTTTTACTGTGTTTTATTAATTACGACCGGTTTCGTTTACACATCTTCAGGTATTTGTTTATAATAATTTTCGTAACTACATGTATTTATCTACCTGCATGTAGTTAAGAAAATTATTATAAACAAATACCTGAAGATGTGTAAACGAAACCGGTCGTAATTAATAAAATACAGTAAAAACCTGTGAAACAGTATATTATTTGAGTTAATTATCTAAATACTTTAAATCTTTTTTTTAATTTTTTTTAATGTACTACTAAACCCGCATTTGACCTCGATCTCGCCTGAAGCGACGATGAGGTCGACGATGGAGCATGCGGGTCCAGTAAATGCCTATTCACTCTGGCCTTGAAGATCCCAAGGTTGTAGGTTTCGGGAAATACAGACGCCGGCAGGCTGTTCCATTCCTTAGCCGTTCGCATAATCTCATTTCCCTAAACCTCCATTTTGGCGCTTTTACATATTTTTTCCTTTACACTGTCAATATTATATTATGGCACCAACTACTTGTTATCATTTCTGTCGACATAGCATTTACTCAACATAGTTTACTGTAATTTTTTTACTATATTTTTAGATTATGACCAATCTAGTTTTTGCTCCATTGTTCTCTTCTGTATAGGTTATGTTTTATTAACAAGTCGTCATTTTTACGACTAACGTATACATAATAAATAGCTTTATTAATAGCAAATATTTTTACGGGCGACATCGTTGAAGTCTTACTAGCTAACCCAATTCTTAGCGCTTTCTTTACACTAACCTAATTTGAGGGCACTGTGCGGCACTAATTTAGATAATTAACGATAATAATGTTGTAACAATTGAAAATTACAAAACGAATATATTAGCGAGTGTTTAACCGTTGTCACTGTGGAACGTAAACACAGTTTTATGAGCAAACGAAATTGAATTCCATTACAAACGATTGTTATGATTCTTATTACTAAGATCGTTGTAGTAGTAGGAATAAACACAGGACAGAAGCCTCGGGGACGCATTAGCGCGCCGATGCAAATTCTCGATAATTATTTATCAATTTGCATCATTCACGACGTCGCCGCCAACTCACGACATCGGCACGTTAGAAAAAACACATCTCCAACACCAATAAACACCGCTTCTTATACTCATATAACCTTAAAAACTGTGGAAACCGTTTCAAAATACCGAAATCCCCGCCTTATCGTCATCTCCAACGGAATTCTCCGTTCGAAATCCAAATTTTGAATCCAAGTACCTCCGAAAGAACGTGATAACCTCAAAACACACTGAACACTGAAAAGTTGACACGTACGGTTTATTTTTAATAAACTGCCCGTGAATTCGCGTAAAATTCAAGATGGCGGCGGTGAACGACCGTGCCGCGACGCCGTGCAACGGCCAACTGATCCAACTCGACTTGGGAACTGTCAAACTGGCTTGGCTTGGGCGTGTGTGTGTTTCACCTGTGTGTTGTACACGCACGGAGGCAGCGGAGGCTTTGAATACTTGAATGAGAGGCGAACACGGTTCGACCCACTGTGCATACTGAATTACTGACTCAACAGGCAGCGAGTCGAAAAAATATAATTACTTTTTAAAATTGATGCTGGTTGGTTTTTCTCGAGTTAGTTTCAAGTGGTTAAATTCAAGGTCAAGGTCGGTTATGTTTAAACTTTGCGATTTAATTTTCACTTATTATACTTCGGGTTCAACGTTTCTTTATTCTGTATTCATCCAAAAAAATCGTTTTGATATCGCGCGAATAATATACAAACCCTAGTTCGTAATAGCTAAATATTTCATAAATGCATTTCCCAACTTATACAGTTTTCTATTCGGCCGGAAAATGACAGAAAATAGGAAACGATTACCAATTTGATATAAAAAGCATTTTGAATTTCCAAAGGTTTATAAGGAATCTGAAAAAAAATATGAAGGCGTACGGCAGTAGAATACGCCCAAGTTCCTCCAGGGGCCCAATTCGCCTAAATTACAACGGTTGCGGTTTTAGACATTTATTTCACCAAAAAAAAGGATATAATCCACTTTGCTTAGGGAAATACAGGATAAACTTATTGTAATTAACAGTGTAGACAGGGTGTTAACAGGGTAGACATAAGACTTATAAATTAAATTACTAATGTATAATATAATCTAATTGAAGAGCTGTAGTTTTTCTTAGCTGCGGGTAACTAGAAGACTAGTAACACACAAAATAGGTATAATTAGGATTCAATAGTTAGAGATTCAAACGTTTGTAGTTATATTTCTATCCAATTTCAATTTAGTTTTCGTTCCAATTCTATTTGGACACCAAATCGCATTCTGCTGACGCATAACTACCACTGCCATCTTTCGATTTACTATCGATCGGGCAAAAGTACCTTGGGATGAACTTATGTTCGATCGTTATATTTGACAGTTGAAGCGTTTTGTTACCGTTCTGCGATTCAGTATAAACTAAACGTTTTATTAGAATGCACAAATACGTTCGATCGATCGTTGACTCGATCGGAACCTTACTGAAATTGTATCGTTAGTGGATAGTAGCATACGAAACACGTCATAACGATGCAGTTTAGATTCTATTTAGTTACGTTGTATTTAGTGGAATCGATCTCCTGGTCACTGTAATTATAATTACACAGTTTCTTAATCGGATACTGAGTATTTGAGCGTATTTGATCATTATAAAAACTGAGTATTTGAGCGTATTTGATCATTATAAAAACTGAGTATTTGAGCGTATTTGATCATTAAAAAAACTGTGACTTTAGAACCCAGTACAAATGAGAGCCAGTGAGCCGTCTCACTGTTCTTCCACTAGAAAGTGAGTGAAGCAGATTACACGGAACGATGTCGGCATTGTTAGACATGTATTGTATAGCATTGTACTAGAGGTACAGTCGCCCATACACATGGTTTACTTACATGATAACTACTTACCTACATCTCTTATCTGACAGACTTGGCCAGAAAAATAAAAATATAAAAGAATAAAAATAAGTTTAAGAAAATTTAGGTTACGACTTTTTGTAATGTAGACAAGATAACGATGGTAATGTCAATGAGAATGGTGGTTAGTGGTCACCGTTGCCCATAGAAATTTCGTCTCAGTATAATGTTATTAGAGGATTTTCGATGCGCTGCTATTCTTGTGGGTGCCTCAGTGTGATCGGATTAGGTAGTGCAATTCAGAGTTAACGACCTCACACGTTATATTAGTATGGATACGCCCGCGGGATTGCGGGATTTCGGAAATGTTCTGTATATATATAATACTTTTTCTCCTAATGGGAGACTCCAAAAGGAAATCATCTCAGCCCTTTTGAGAGAGAGAGAGAGAGAGAGAGAGAGAGAGAGAGAGAGAGAGAGAGAGAGAGAGAGAGAGAGAGAGAGAGAGAGAGAGATACCACTATTAGGACCATATTCGGGATTTATTGTCTCTTTCTCAGAACGCTCTTATCAGTCGTCGTCTTTGTTATGCAGAAACAATACATTTTCTAAGAATTTTTAAAGTAACAACAATATGGTGGCGGCATAAGCCTCGTAAAAATCTTATAAGAATGTTTAACAATATTTTTGAACAATATTACTGTCCAATGTAACCAGCTCTTAGCGAATTTGTAATTCCGGGATATCGTTACTTGTTGGGCATGTCCATGTTCATATTTCGTCATGGAATCTACTCTAGCTCTCTTTCCCTTCTAACCGGAACATAGCAATACATTGCTGCTTTGCGGCAGAAAAAGGTAAAAGGCCACCTACCCAGGCTGATTCTGCACGGAGTTATACCGCATATATATCTCAAGGCCGCTGATGTCAGTCTTCACGCCACCATATCTTGCGCCGCCTCCTTTACTTCTTCCCATGAACCTTACACTCTTTAAATCAGCTCTTACTGATCTCCAGCTGTGCACTGGTCACCCCGGTCTCCTCCTATAATCCACGGGGTTTCCAATCAAAAGCTACTTGAGCTGCATTGCATGCAAGTACAATACCAAAACTACTTAGTATTCAACTGGTTTAACGGCACCGTAAAGAGATCAAAGTGATGATGCGTTTAGTTCAGACGAGTAGAATTAACCCATTGCGCACGCGCAAGTGAAACTGCTCCGAATGCAGCGCAGCCGCAGTCGAGCGTGCGGCTGTCAAAACTGCTGCATTTCTGATTTATTGTTACAGGGAGACAATGTACATACCATACCATATAATATATAACTTTATACCTAATCAACTATTAAAATTAAGTAATACTAAAATACATACTTAAGCTAAAATTACAAAATACCTAACTATTTTACAAGTAAAAGTCCTAGCCCAGGTCGCTCCCTACAGGGAGTGTCCCGAGGAGGCTGGCGGCGTTGCCCCGCTGTATGGCAAGGCTTATACGCTGAGCGAAGTAGAGGCCAGCCTTCTGGCCCGGGATGTCTCCACGAGGCGCTTGGCTGTTTCCCCGTTTCAACTATTTAATTATCATTCATCTTATATGCTCTCATATTATCTCATATTTTCTCTTATATAACGTTTTCCATAAACCTTGCACACCTACTACCTCTTTCTCGAAATCATTTCCTCTGCCCGAAGCGAATTCCGGGCGAATCCCTTAGCGATAAGGCCGCCTAAATTGTACTTCACTATTTCCTTTGTAGGTGTATTTTACTTACTTTACTCATATTAGAGCGTCGGTGACGTTCGTGGCTAGGACGCCGGACTCCCATACGGGAGGTCCGAGTTCGAAACCAGGCAATGCCATGTACCAATGAGGTTCTCGGTTTTTTCGAAAGATTTACGTATATTTACCGACTGTTCTGACAGTAAAGGAAAAAATCGTGAGAAAACCTTCACACTGAGATAACCAGTGAAATGGGGAAGGCAATGGCAAACCCCCATTAAATCCACGAGAGTCGTTCTATGTGATTAATTCCTTAGAATGTTCACGACCCTCAGCAATGAGGAATACTACTTAGAAGAGAGATAGACGGTTTACAAGACAAAAAAGTACTTAATAATATTTTTTTGGTCTGGACAAAATTAATTGTATTTATATGTATAGTAAGTATATGTATTTAGATCACAATCCTTCCAACCAGTGGACCGAACTCATATATAGCTAGTTATCTTATCTTATCTTATGATAGGGGGCCGGGAATAACCCAGCGGCACATCGACCCTTGAGGATCTTTTGTGCCTACCTCATTGATCTGTACCCCGCAGGAGAAAACGGAACCCTACTGTTGTCGCTACTCCGTCCGTCTGTCTTTCACGAGGGTCTAGCGCCTAAAGGGAGGAGTAAGATAAGAGTCTGTATTCTATTCCGTTCTGTATCTTCTATCGCTACATTCAGGTAATTTAATCCAGCTTGTTCCAATGACTGATGAAAAGCTGGTTGATTATTGAGGGTTACCTGAAACAAAAACAGAAAAAAATATGAGAATCTGTAAGAACCATTAAAATTCTGTCTTAAAGAAAACAGGAGCGTTGTTTATTTATTTATTTATTTTCTATTAGGGAAATTAACAGACAAATACATAACTACAATAGACTTAGAATACATAGATAAAAATATGCTAATAATAAATTTCCACTTATAAATAACAGTATAAATATAGAACTTAAAAAGAAGTAATTATTACTAACTTATATAACAAAAAAGAGAAGATTACAGAAACAGGCCGGTTGTAAAATAGATAAAGATAACAATATTAAGAATATAAAAGAGACATATAAAAAAGAATTCAACATATATGTGACAGAGAGTGTGGGAAACTAGTCATCCTTAAAGTAGTCCTGTGTCAGGATTCGTCTGACTGTAGTGGTGCTGGTGCAGAACAAGTCCAGGTTGTGTACGATACACAACTTATTAAAGTTGATGCAACTGCGGGGCAAGAACGCATTTCGTCTATAGTTGGTATTGGCAGTTGGTACCTCCAATACAGGACGCTGTCTAAGGCCAAGTTGATTTGTGCGAAGGTTAAGTTTTGTGAGCAGTTCGGGACTATCGACTGTCCCATTAGCAATGTTCATTAAATAACAAATATCATTAATGCTTCGTCTAGCATCTAGTGGCAGAAAGTGGTAACGCTTACAGCGATCGTGTCGCATATAAATATTCAATACAAATCTTCAATTAGGAATAAAATTCTATTTTATTTTATTACAGGTTATTGTACAGCAAATCAATTATAACAATACTTATTCTAAAATGTTATAACGCCAATTACATAATAACTCAAAATGAATTTTAAGAAAATAGCACTGTATAATAATTTTTTTTAAATCTCTGTTTAGAGGCTTTGGTACACGACAAGGTGACCATGTCAGCCTCGTTAGGGTCACTAAGAAAAGGGAAGGGAAGCTCAAGTATTATTAGAGTCAGCCCTCACTTTGAGAGACAACTTAGCAAACAACAGTGTTTCATATTATCAGATAAGGGCTGACTCAAAATAATATTGAGCCTCCCATTTTGGAGCCTATTGAGGCCAAATTTCTTCCTCTCAAGTTTCATCAGGTCACACTCCATTAGGAGGTGAGTGAGGTCTTCTACTTTGTTGCAGTTGGTACAAAACGGTGATGCAACTCTTCCCACCAAATGCAAACTACTAAATTAATACGAAATATTAATGAAATACTATCATTATGTTAATATAGGAGTATAGAAACACAATTCAAGTAGATTATCTTCTTCTAAATCGTGTTCCTCATTGCTGAGGGTCGTGATCATTCTAAGGATTAATCACATAGAACGACTGTCTTGGCAGATTTAATGGGGTGGTTTGCCATTGCCTTCCCCATTTCACACACTGGTTATCTCAGTGTGCAGGTTTCCTCACGATGTTTTCCTTCACTGTCAGAGCAGTCGGTAAATATAAGTAAATCTTTTAATAAAACCGAAAAACTAATTGGTACATGACATTGCCTGGTTTCGAACTCGGACCTCCCGCATGGGAGTCCGACGTCCTAGCCACGGCGCCACCGACGCTCAAGTAGAAGTAATATTCAATAATATTTTTTTAATATTGCATTTGGGTGAATTTCATCGTATCGTATAATTATTTATCGTTTAGGTTCACAACGTCCACTCCCTAAATGGTCCACTTCCCATAACGTCCACTTCCTAAATGGTCCACTTCCCATAACGTCCACTTCCTAAAAATACCATTTCCTAAATGGTCCTCTTCCCATAACGTCCACTTCTAAAAGGTCCACTCCCTCGAGAGGTAGACAGATAGAACGGAGCGCCATCATCATTATCATTTTGGCACTGGGGCGCTCGGACTCCGTTCTGGCTGCCTACCCCGCAAGGGACACAGTATGTGCTGCGACACACGATAGCTCAGTTGAACCTAACCCATCCTGGGTTAGGTTCAACTTTGCTCTCATGATTCTGTTCATTTCTATTATTCTATTTTCCCCTCTATTCCTACACTTCACAGAACATCTCGGATTCTCGACTCGACCTACTTATTTAAACAGAACCAGATCATATTTATGTCATTTCTTGTTATTAATTTATTTTTAATTCCCTCAATATACCATAGCGAGTGATACAGGATGATGTCATCTATTTTCTGTGGAACAACAGATGTCACTTAAGCAATCTGACTCAGAAATGACACTAATAAGTTCATATTTTGTTTTAAATTGACACATGGCGCTGGATCAAAGAGTCTGCTCCATTTATGGCTAGTTTTTAGATCACCTCTAAACTCGGTACTTATCTTATCTTATGATAGCGGGCCGGGAAAAACCCAGCGGCACTTTGACCCATGAAAGAAAGAAAGAAAGATTAAGGTACAGAAGACAAAAATAATATTAAACAAATATATT
The DNA here is from genome assembly GCA_947369225.1 of Hofmannophila pseudospretella. Lineage (NCBI taxonomy): Eukaryota > Metazoa > Arthropoda > Insecta > Lepidoptera > Oecophoridae > Hofmannophila > Hofmannophila pseudospretella. The sequence goes on along the minus strand of OX376332.1, from coordinate 8,581,727 downwards.
ACAAAAATAAACAAGTAAAAGTAATTAAGTTTGATGAAGGTAGCGAAGGTTGATGCAGCACCGGAAAAAGGGGACTGCCTCAGCCTGTTGCCGTAGCGCTTTTACCATGAGGATATTTTGTGCCTACCCCATTTTACACGCTGGTCATCTCAGTGTGCAGGTTTCCTCACGATGTTTTCCTTCACAGTTAGAGCAGTCGGTACTTACATAAAGTCTGTATCAACATCCGTATTAATATTTCTGAGAGTGTCGGTGGTGACCGACGATTTGACCTCGATCTCGCCTGATGGTAAGCGACGATGAGGTCGACGATGGAGCATGCGGGTCCAGTAAATGCCTATTTACTCTGGCCTTGAAGATCCCAAGGTTGTAGGTTTCGGGAAATACAGACGCCGGCAGGCTGTTCCATTCCTTAGCCGTTCGCATAATGAACGAAGAAGCAAATCGCTTCGTACGAGCAGATGGGATATCAACAACATAAGGATGGAACCCCTCCCCGCGCCTGGTAGTCCGAAGGCGGAATGGAGATGCTGGAATTAGGTCGTGCAATTCCGATGCGCACTCTCCGAAATGTATCCTATAAAATACCGATGGACAGGCAACCTTGCGCCGATGTTCCAGACTTTGCAGTCTAGCCTCCACCAGCGATTCGTCACCTATAAGGCGCTTAGCGCGTTTCTCCACTGAGTCAAGGGCAGCCAGTTGGTACTGCTGAGCATGGTGTCTTTTTAACGTTGTGTTGTTCTTTTAATTTCAAGCCTTTTTAAGTTTAATCATGTTTGCATAATGCAATGTTGAATAAATGTGTTTTTATTTCTTTCTTACTTTCAGATTTGAACTTAAAAGAGTCATAAAAAAAATTAATTAACCCCGAACAGTAAATAAATCTTAATCTTCATAAAATATAGGGCTATAATTAATTCGAGTTCCATGAAGGGTTGCTAGTTAATTAATGGTGGGTCAGACGCCACGATTGACGAAAGACCTGGGGTCACCATGGCGACATGATGCAAAACAGAGAAGCATGGTGATGGGCTAGTAAAAGATAACCCCAAATTCCTCGGCGAGCGAAAGGATTTGGGCAAATACGAGTAGGTATCCATACATTTGACATATCAATGTCCCACTGATGTATGGGAAGATGCTCACATCGCATACGCCAACTGGCAGACGCGGTTTCTATAGACAAAACTTATCTAGCGAGCAAGCTACATTGTTTGTAGTCTCTTTATTATACACAAAAAAAATACACAGAAAATATAAAAAATCATTAAAATATGTACAAATATAGGGATATGAATATGAAACGAAAATGAAATGGAAATGAAAATGGAAATGAAAATGAAATGAAATGATAATGAAATGAAAATGAAATGAATATGAAACGAAAATGAAATGGAAATGAAAATGAAATGAAATGAAATGAAAATGAAATGAATATGAAACGAAAATGAAATGGAAATGAAATGAAATGAATATGAAACGAAATTGAAATGAAAATGAAAAAGAAATGAAATGAAAATGAAAATGAAATTGAAATGAAATGAAATGAAAATGAAAAAAAAATGAGTTCTCGCGTTAGCTTTACTTATAGCGAATTTAAAAATATTAGGACACGTGTTTCGTCTCTAAACGAAGCGTCATCAGGAAGTAGACGTTCAGATGCGTCGAACGAAAAAAATCCGCTTTATGAATTAATCATAATCTAAAAGTAATAAATGGACAGAAAGACAAACAGCGGTTTAGCTATGAAAAGGTCGATACTTAATTTAATTATAAGCAACCGGAAATAGAACTGTGGTTAGTCTTAGCTTAGACAATCAATCATCATGTCCAGCAAGAGGGTCACAGTATAATAAGGTACAGTAGGAACATTCCAAATTAAACTACAGCTTTGCCTACCTGCAACGCGACAACCACTTGGAGCCCAATTCGCCTACATTACAACGATTGAAGTTCTATTTCTATCGAATTTCAATTTAGTTTTCGTTCCAATTCTATTTGGACACCAAAACGCATTGTGCTGACGCACAACTTTACCACTGCTACCTTTCGATTTACTATCGATCGGGCAAAAGCACCTCGGGAGGAACTTATGTTCGATCGTTATATTTGACAGTTGAAGCGTTTTATTACCGTTCAACTGCCATTCTAAACTGACTAAACGTTTTAGTAGAATGCACAAATACGTTACTGTTCGATCGATCCTATGACTCGATCTGAACTTAACTGAAATTGGATCGTTAGTGGATAGTAGCATACGAAACACGTTATAACGATGCAGTTTAGATTCTATTTAGTTACGTTGTATTTAGTGGAATAGATCTCCTGCAAACCTCTAAACACCGATCGTAAATTAGTAGAGATGACATTTTAAATCCCGCTGAAACGGGCGCAGCTAACGTTACCCTACTGTATTCGTCTTATACTGTGGCACAGTCACCAACAAAGTAAACTAAAAATAATTAAGTGATTACGAACACGTAAGGAAGTCCACTAGATTCCCTTGCAGACCTAGATATGGCAACTGTGACCCAGAATCGGGGCCAATGATAACTGTCATTCAATGATTACATTCGATATGGAAATGTATGTGGTTGTCGCATATATTGTCTATAATAAGAATAGAAGCTAAAGAAGGAAGCTAGACTGCAAAGTCTGGAACATCGGCGCAAGGTTGCCTGTCTATCGGTATTTTATAGGATACATTTAGGAGAGTGCGCATCAGAATTGCACGACCTAATTCCAGCATCTCCATTCCGCCTTCGGACTACCAGGCGCGGGGAGGGGTTCCATCCTTATGTTGTTGATATCCCATCTGCTCGTACGAAGCGATTTGCTTCTTCGTTCATTATGCGAACGGCTAAGGAATAGAACAGCCTGCCGGCGTCTGTATTTCCCGAAACCTACATCCTTGGGATCTTCAAGGCCAGAGTGAATAGGCATTTACTGGACCCGCATGCACCATCGTCGACCTCATCGTCGCTTACTATCAGGCGAGATCGAGGTCAAATGCGGGTTTAGTAGTACATAAAAAAATATGGAAATTGATCAGAGCTAATATGGGGGTAAAAAAGCAGAAGATTTAGTTCGATAAACGCGTAGTTCAAAGCCAAATATAATCGCTTGGCGGGGATCAGAGATAAACTTTATTTTTTTTATTGAAAGTACTTATAAGGATGGTTAATACTTGCGGTACTAGGTTGTTGGTACTAGGTGAAACTTGTAGTACATGATTAGACTTAAATAATATACTGTTTCACGGGTTTTTACTGTGTTTTATTAATTACGACCGGTTTCGTTTACACATCTTCAGGTATTTGTTTATAATTATTTTCTTAATTACGTGTAGGTAGATACCACTTTGCGTTTTGTTTTTGCAATTACTAACAGAATGTCAAGTTACGTTCCAAAACACATTACTTAAATTGTATGTCAAAATTAAACTAAAGTTAACAGTATACGGTCCAAAACTACTTACTTACAAATATTGTCAAAATTAATAAAATGTGTCATACCTTATGGTATTATAATATAAAATAATTCAAAAGAGGAGATGAGAAACCCGTGAAACAGTATATTATTTAAGTCTAATTATATACTTACTCGTATAAGGAGATTGGAGAACAAACGAGCTCACGACCCCCTGGTGGTAAGTGGTCACCGTCGCCCATCTTATCTTATGATAACAACCGGGAAAAACCCCAGCGGCACTACGACCCTTGAGGATCTTTTGTGCCTACCACATTTTACACACTGCTCATCCCAGTGTGCAGGTTTCCTCGCGATGTTTTCCTTCACCGTTGAACAGTACCGTTGTACGTAAATCTTCGAAAAATACGAAAAACTTATTGGTACATGGCGCTGCACGGTTTCGAACCCGGACCTGCCGCATGGGAGTCCGGTGTCCTAGCCACTGTTCCACCGACGTTCTCACCGTCGCCCATAGACTCACCACTTCGTTTTCGATGCCCTGCTAACCTTAAGAGCGTAAGATGGAGTGCCTCATGTGTTTTTCCCCCTAATTACGCTGGCTTTCTTACCCTTCAACGAGCATCGGTGGCGTCGTGGCTAGGACGTCGGACTCCCATGCGGGAGGTCCGGGTTCGAAACCTGGCAATGCCGTGTACTAATGAGTTTTCGGTTTTTCCGAAAGTTTTACGTACATTTACGACTGCTCCTTTCCCTGTCCCTACCTCCTACATTTATGCAGAAATTTGTTTGCGAAAGCCCTTCTATAAGCTCAGTGTATGCCGACATCTCGCACAATATTCATAGGTTACGCCACAGCTGACTAAATCGATGAATAAACGCTTAGTTAATTAGTACTACCCACGAAGATTTAGTCTTAGTCACCAGGGCGACTACTTGATAAGTCAGGAAGTTGGTTAATTATACGTGCTATCGATTTGAATTTCATAATAGTATAAGTAAAGTAAAATACACTTTATTCCACAAATAGAAAACAACAAACAAAAGATAGAAAAGGAAATAGTGACGTACAATTTAGGCGGCCTAAGAGCGATCTCTTCCAAGCAACCTTTGGGCAGAGGAAATAATAATAAGTTTATTTCAAATATGACAAAAAGCCTTAAACTAACTTACAAATAAAAATACTAATGAAATCTAAATCCGAACAGAGTTTATTGAATTTCAAAAGTTAGTGTCTAGTGCTTTTAGGCTGGGTGAAATGTTTGCATTTGATACCTACAATAAGTATGTTATACAATTAATATAAAGTTCATTATGCTATGTACAATTACGTTGCGAAAATTCGCTTCCATTCCATTCCGCTGCAATGTAAATTGAGTCTTAATGTACATGGCAGGTAACGTCAAAACATTTAGTTTCTTAAACAGTGGTCGACAGCTAGTTATTTGCGGAACTTTGCAACTAAGCACACATTGTTTCTGTGCAGAGTCAACTTGGTGGTGGGTACCATCGTTACCTATTTCTGCTGCCAAGCTTGCATTGCTGTATTACACTTTGAAGGGTAAGATCTTCCAAGTCGTATTCCTCATTGGTCGTGATGATTCTAAGGAATTAATCACATAGAGTGACTCTAGTGGCAGATTTACCCCATTAAGCTTGCCATTGCATTCCCCATTTCACACACCGGTTATACAATACAATACAAATATACTTTATCGCACACCCAGGACAAAACAAAACATACAACATAAAGAGAGGTACAATACAATGTGCAGAAGGCGGCCTTATCGCTTTAAGCGATATCTTCCAGGCAACCATCAGGTGATGGAAAAATTATAAGATACATAATATACGGGTGCAACAGGCGTATAAAATAGATACTACCCTCAAATAAATAAATAATAATAAAAAAATTCAAACCTTTGCAAGCTGCAAAGCAGTAGTAATAATATTACGTAAATACTATAATATATACAGAAATATAATACTTAATATATAATCAAAAATATAATAAATAAATAAATAACACACATCATGCTAAAATGAAACTGCATTAGAACAATTAGACAGTGTACCCACACTGCAGTTCGTAATGTTGACGAAGGAGATTTTTAAATATTGGCAGTGATTTGGCCTGCCTGATAGATGACGGGAGGGCGTTCCACAGCCTAACTGCTTGGACTGTGAAAGAGCGACTATAGAATTCGGTGGAGTGTGATGAATATTGCAGCATCAGTCGTGTGCTCGACCGAGGATGCCGACCACTGGTTATTTAAGTGTGCAGGCTTCCTTACAATGTTTTCCTTCACAGCAAAAGTGTCAAATACCGTTACGTATTGTAGATAGATACTTGTAAATACATGCAAATATTTCAGTGTTGCCACTCTGGAGAGCAAGGCAGTAAGTCAACGGTGGCCCAACCATAAATCTGCCGCATTACCATACTGACTGAGTCGGCACAGAAATGGCGCACTTTCGGCTCCGCAGCCTGCCTTTCGCAACTTCCACCGCTAATCTAATACGGCGTGTAACAATATGTTTCTTGCATTGATCGTTTGCTAGGCGACTCGTTGTCTAGAGCTAAAAAGATATAACATTACATTTAAAATTAAATATAAGAACAGTTAGCCGACTCTGTACGGAGTACCCTTACTATCAGTAAGTTAACACTATGTAAATTAATTGTTAATAGTTTTAAACAATAATCATCATCAACCTATTAATGTCCCCACTGTTGGGGCACAGGCCTCCCCTTGCACAAGGGGGTACGGGTCATGATCCACCGAGCGGGCCCAGTGCTAATTGGTGAATTACACACGCCTTCGGAAACTTTTAATTTCCTCAGATATGCAGGTTTCCTCACGATATTTTCCTTCACCGTTAGAGCAGTCGATAAGTGTGTTTTCGAAAAAATCCGAAAAACTCATTGGTACATGGCATTGCATGGTTTCGAACCCGGACCTCCCGCATGGGAGTCCGGCGTCCTGTCCACTAGACCACCGACGCTCATGAATCGCCACGGCCAACCTCTGCACCAAGAACGACCCGGAGCGGGGGTCACAGTCTCTCTCTCAGGCGACGGCCGACCTCCGTGACAAAATCCTTTGCGTCCGATCCCCAACAACCTGTCGTTTCAACCGCAAATGGAACAAAAACGTAGTTTTGCTCCAGAGCGACGTACTTCTCCCGTTTTCTTTGAGCCGCTAATTCGGCTGCTGCCCCGGCTGCCCGCGCAGTCTGTCTGAGGTGACTATTGTTAATTATATAAAAAGGTATGTTATGTATTGAGTTGAGGGTAATCCATAAAACAAATATGTAGGTAGTTTGTTGTCGTAATAAATCAGTTTTGTACTCGCATCTCAACTGGTTGTATCATTTTACTTACCAACTGTAATGGTCAATATGTTTAATTAAATAAATGAATACAAAAAATATGGGAAAAGTTCCTGTTCAAGTTGCTATACGAGTACTTTAGAGAAAGGACCCAACACTGAGGTGCAATCCTTTTAGCGTCAATTGCATGAAACGTTCTTAAAGTCTTCATTAAATTACATGCCTTTACCTTTAAGAAAGAAAGAAAGACATAATTTATTTCCGATACATAAGATAAAAATAATATTAAACAAATATATTATAAAAATAAATAAGCAAAAGTAATTAAGTTTGATGAAGGTGGTGTACAGCACCGGAAAAAGGGACTGCCTCAGCCTGTTGCCGCAGCGGAGTTAGCACTGCGGCGCTGATTGTCAGGCATCACCTGTGTGCCAGGGATCACTCCCTAATGATACACTACCGGAACATATAAATAACGGAAATATTAATAAACAAAAGTAAAATATTAGGAAACGGATACACTAGAATACAGGAAGGTATGTATGTAGGTATTATTGTAAACAGAAAAAAGAAAAATAAATCAAAGCAATGAAGATGAAACTGAACTTTACATGCCATCCCTTTCTACGCCATAGTTCTAAAGAGAAATGACACGAGACTTAAGGAAGCCGTAACATTAAGGACGTTAATTAAAACTCACGGTATGTGTTAAGTAAGTTTTTTTTTATTTTTATTTAAACATTTTTTTATACAGTATAAAATACAATAATATCTTAAATGTATACCGCCTAACTGCTTAGCAGTTTATCGGCAGATTTGTTGCTCCCTTATTATAAATAATCATTATATTTTTATAATTACGAAATAGAATTGCACGTCACAGAAATAAAGATTCACATCTGTAAGTGGTAAGTTCTTGAACCCAAACCTTCTAGAGGTCAAAGATATTGTAGTAATGTCGATGTACGTGTGTCGGTCCAAAAAAATCGAGCCTAAAAAATTTTTTTTTTAGCGTAGAAAAAAAAAGTTTATGACAGTGAAAATATTGCTTTTTTAAAGGTAAGTACCTAATCATTTGTGGCGACACACGACGCGCCACTACGAATTAGTACCTACTCACATCGGTGTAGAACGCGCTATCGAAATTTTCCTGGGACTTCGTATATATACGAGTTCCAAACATCCGTAGTTGGACCTGGACATCTGGTCACCAGGCACAACACCCCGCCTGGTGGAAGATCTTCCCTTTTCCCTTTCATACAACTGACGTTACGTCATCCATAGCGCGTTCCTACACATTGTTTGTACTAAAGTACGTAGTGTCTTTACTGTACCTAAATACACTTTACCGTTGGTCGGTCTCTTTGATTGTTGGAGATCGTTATCTATGTGGGTTATTATAGCCTCGTTATTTTCAAATTATTATTTTTTAAGCTCTTTTTTCGCTCCTCTGTGTGTGAACGAAATCCTGCCTCTTTTTTTTCTATAGGTATACCTATGAACCATTAACATAGTATTTATCTACTGGCGTATGAACCACATTCATCTTTAGCTTACATCCAGTTGGTAGATTTTTATATTTTCTGTGGGTACAATAAATATAAAACGTAGTGTAAATGTCACATAAAAAGATAGTTTTTTATGGCTATAGTACCAGCCAGTTAAATGTAGTGCATTTAATACGTAAGAGTTCTTGTATGCAGTTGGCAACAAAGAAAAAATTACATATTACAATTGAAAACTGTTATTTAATGTTTCATTAAAACACTTTTCACACGACCATGACGAATGAACCTCTTTATATTATTGATTGTGGTTTCTTATTGAACACATTACGAAAGTTAAGTTCATTCAATGTTTAAGTTCATATGTATAGTGCAAGTTGAGTGACCGTACCGTGTCGATTGCACCGTGATAACAATCAAAAGAGCCCACCTATCTTATCATTATCTATCACTATCATCTATCTATATACGGCAGGTGAATGGACGAGCCATTCAAAGTTGCACTGTGCTAATTTTAATGATATACTATTGCTTCATGTATTGTGGATAGGGCACCCAAAAAGCATCGCATGCGTCTCCTTGAACTGGCTACCTACAGGAGGATCTCGCAAACGTGGAAGACCCAGGGCTACATGGAAACGTAGTCTTCAAAAAGATCTGGATGCGGCTAAAGTATCCTGGGAAACAATAGAGTCTGCGGCATCGGACAGAGCGCGGTGGAAGAATATTGTCTCAGCCCTATGCACTACTAGGTGTTCTAGGTCCTGAAGAAGAAGAAGATTGCTTCGTGTAACATGATCGACCTTTATTCCTCTCAGTCGTATAAAAATGATTCTGTATAAAAAAAGTCGTTTAGGACGACTTTTTTGACAGATTTAATTGAAGTTTGTCATTGGCTTCCACATTTACATGCCAGCTGTACTTGTTTTAGGCATTGTTAAACAATTTTTTTTAATTACAATTGGTTTTAATTTATTTTTTTAATCTTTTTTAATGTTTCATTTTTTGTATGACTTTAATTTATTAATATTATAATTAGTATTCGATTTATATAATTTAATATTTAACATAATAACTTTTTCATGTATTACTATAACTGATCGGAGTAGGTAGGGCTCTTTCGGGTCAATGCCCTCAAAGGTTATATTAATATGGATATGATTTCGGGATCCCGTTTTAAGTTATCGAGCAAATGTTGTAAATTACTTTTATAAACCTCGCCCTTACTCGGCGGATTACGATTTTTAAAAAATTGTGAACTTGCGAAGAAGTTAAAACACTACCATAGGTACACTAGCGGCATGAATCTTAAAAAAAAAATATTTCGCCACCAATCTTAAATGTGTATCAAAACAAATATAACGTTAAAAATCTAAATAATATATTTATTCAATCCCGGAAATCCCGGGATTATTGGACATACTTATCCATATTATGACCGTATGTGGCAAGTACCAAAAACAGCCCTACCTACTCCGATCATAGATTACTACAATTCCAATTTTGGCTCCGTGCTGTATCAAAATGTAATGGATTTTGAATAAATAAAATGAAATGAAATTTACATTACATTACGATTTATAGATTATGTTGCATTGAAACGAATACATTATCACTACTTAATGATTGAGTGGAATTGAGGAGCTCGTAGCCTAGTTGCGAGCACGGTCCGAAAGTGATCGTGCAGGTTAAGCGACGTTGGCGCGGTCGGTACCTGGATGGGTGACCGCTAGTGGCATATTTCATCTGAGCTCCTCCGTGCCTCGGACAGCACGTTAAGCAGTCGGTCTCGGTTGTTGTCGTTCGACAGCAGTCGTTAAGCCATGTCAGATGCCTACGGGCGGCCTGAACAACTCTGACAAATAGGTTGGTCACTAACCATAAGATAAGCAAGCAACTACTTAATAGGAAAAGCATAACAAAAATTGTAAAACACTGGAATTGGGTTCCAGGATGCGTGACAACCAGTAGCACATTTTCATCTGAGCACTCGCGGAGAGCACGTTAAACTGTCTTATCCAACCTCCCCCCATAAACCAAAACTTCAAGGCACGTGACAGACAACCTAATTGTTAACTAACTAACTCCATCAACAAAAGGTTGCCTAGAACAAATAGCTTACAGCTATAAGGCTTTTCGGCTAAGGCTAAATCTTTTCTTCTGTCCTGTATTTTTGTCCTGTGTGCAATAGAGAATATTTGTATTGTATTGTTCTCGTCCCTCCTCTCCACCGATTTTTTTTCTGGTTATGCCTGTGGGTCTCGCTCGAGGTCTTCAAAGCAGTTTTTCCCAAGACATAGTCTCCCGCGGGCTATCCCCAATCCCCGGTGCCTATTTTGCGCATAACCGTTTGCCCCCGGAAACAATTTCGCCTCATGCCCATTGGCTAACAATTCACTTGCCTACATTGCTGTCCCCTTAGCTCACCCATTCAAATATGATGCCACGGAATATAGAAACGAGGAGATACTGCTAGTATGAATGATTGGTGTATGACCGCAGACAACTTATAATGTTAAAAGTAGGCCTCAGTGTGTCTGGTGTAGATGGGGATTCAACCCCCTATTCCATTGTCCCGTTCCTCTAATCCTCAACCCCCCACCTTCTCCACGAAACCTTGACTTCCTCCCTTAAAACCACACTCCCCTTCCAAATTACGGTCCTGGCAGAGATGATGCAGTGGGCTTGAATTTTGTTCTAATGTAAACTTAATTTTTTTATAAGTATAAATAGGTTCAGCAGACGCATAGCCCTTGTAAAGGGCCATCCATACATTACGTCACAGGTTAAGGGGGAGGGAGAGGGGTCAACAGAGGGGGTGTATGTGACGTCACATCCAATCTAAAAGAAGAAGTGATAAATAATATAAAGTGTTGCTTAAGTGTCCTCTCTTTTGTGCCACGTTTCTAGGTTGTACCTGACACTTTAGTGACATTGTCGATCCACCTGGCCGCAGAACGACCAACTCCACCTTTTCCTAATCTAGGCCACGACCACCATTTTATTAAAGGTTTTTTTAACGCTTCATAGCTCAGTTCCGTGATCGTGAAGTTTAATATAAATAAGCTTTTGTATGAAAAGCCTGGACCACAGCCTGGGGCACAATTCGCCTAAACTACAACGTTTGTAGTTCTATTTCTATCCAATTTCAATTTAGTTTTCGTTCCAATTCTATTCGGACACCAAATCGCATTCTGCTGACGCATAACTCTACCACTGCCACCTTTCGATTTACTATCGATCAGGCAAAAGTACTTCGGGAGGAACTTATGTTCGATCGTTATATTTGACAGTTGAAGCGTTTTGTTACCGTTCAACTGCGATTCAGTATAATCTAAACATTTTATTAGAATGCACAAATACGTTACTGTTCGATCGTTCGTTGATTCGATCGGAACTTAACTGAAATTGGATCGTTAGTGGATAGTAGCATATGAAACACGTCATAACGATGCAGTTCAGATTCTATTTAGTTACGTTGTATTTAGTGGAATCGATCTCCTGGTTCACTTAAACGTCGCATCTGCTCGTTCATATAATATGATCTCAACTAGTAACTAGATTATACACTTGGAACTTTTTGCAGTTCAATTCGATGCAACCATTTAATACTACTGTCAGCTGTCGGCCACTTGACGCTTCCGTTAGGTTTACGGGTACGTTGAAAATAAACCACGTCATTCGTAAAAAAAATCGTGACTTAAGTAATTCAGAAGTTAACGTATCAAAGTCAGTTTATGAGATAATGATCTGACGTTAAGCTTCCTCTAGTAGGTATCTATTTGTCTGTTGTTTTGGATTTTTAATACTGTTAGTTCAGGGGATCATATTTTTATTTGGGTGCTCATGCTCCACCTGGGTCAAGAATTTATAAATATAAACAGACAAGAGGATAGTCTTGTCGCAAAATTTATCTTTTTTATTTATTTAATCAAATAAAAGAAATTATATTTAAATTTTAAGAAATTAGCAGTTTTCTGGACTCGTCCTGAAAATTCGTTGCCAAAATCGACAAAAATTCTCAACCCGTAAGTACCTTTTTTAAAAGTATGAATATTTACGAGTATATGAAGACTTTTTCTACTCATGCGAAATCTTTTGTCAATTTTATTATATGTATTTGATTTTTTTTTTTTATAATAGCCTATAGGCTGTCTTACTGCTGGGCAAAGGCCTCCCCTCCTCCTTTCCATTTTTCCCTATCCTCGGCGTCCTTATACCATCCTTTTTGGAAGTGGTCGATATCGTCCTTCCACCTACGCCTGGGCCTGCCTCGGCGCCGCTGTCCGTCTTGTGGCACCCAGTGCATGGCGATCTTTGCCCACCTTTCCGGATGCATGCGGCACACGTGGCCTGCCCAGTCCCATTTCAATAGAGATGCTTTAGTTATTGCATCAGCGATGCGTGTTTTGGAGCGCAGGGTCGTGTTCCTGACGCGATCCGTCCTTTTCACGTTGAGTATGCTACGCTCCATAGCACGATATAATTTATAAGGTTATAAATAATTATGGACTCATTTGTCTGATTTAATAAATAATTTAATTTAAATTTATCTCTGAATATAATTTAGGACGGATTTTAAATTCGGTCGAAGTTTTTGGCATGAGTCAGGATTAAATCAAAGATACTTCAAGTTCTTGGAAACCACTGATCCAGTTTGTATCAGACCTAGCTAAGAACACTCTCGACTAAATTATCTATTAAATAAAATAACCGGGTCCAAATCTGATCATCCGTTGTTAAGTTATGATGCCACAGACAAACGTGTCAAACTTATTACACGCCCTCCCTCGATAGGTCGGGGGTTAAAAAGATTCCTTCCAGCATGTCGCATCGAGGTAGTGTCCCCAGTACGCTGGCAGCATTCCCTCTCTGTTTGGCCAGGGTAATGAGCTGGCCGAGTAAGAGCCAACCCTCAACCATATTAATAGACTATTTTTGGTTTAAAATACTATATTAATTTTATTTATTTATTAGGTAAACGCAACAGATTACAACCAGAGAAATTACAGAAAAATCAATATAAAGTTATGAGCAGGTTAGGAAGTAGAAAGTTGATTGTTGTACAAAATTGAGTTGGGAAAAAATACTATTGAATGTAATGCTAATGACTAAAAAACTTATACCTATTTGAAAAATAAAAATAATAAAGTAAAGACTATAAAGTAGGTGCGTGGATAGCTTACTTGAGGACATCCTCAACCCGTCTTTTAAAAACTAATGGCCTAGGATCTAATAAGTCTAACGATGGCTTATTGTTGCTGTTCGAAGAGATTTCGTTAAACAATCTACACATTCGCACAATAGGGTTATAGAATGATGTTATATGTTCATACATTTTTAAATGATATGGTTTAATTAAAGTAGTAAATATATGATCTATTAAAAAGGGCCAAGTTCAGCTAAGTGTCGTTAGATATATAGATAGCTTCACCTCTACCGACGCTGGTTTTCAACTCGACTCTTTCAAACTTATAACATAATAATTAATAGAGCATAATGTCGTTCAGTTTGTTCGTCTGTCGTATTGGCATCTCCGTTCATGTCACACACAATTATTGTCCGAAACTAGACCAGTATCAAAAATCTGGGATTTCATCGTAACCTACTAAAACCATCACAAATAGTGAATTAGGACTGAAGGGACCTCAAAATCCTGTCGCAATTAATGAAATTATTTCTAAAGTTAATATACTGTGGCTGTAAAACTATTGTGCTATACTTTTTCTTAAAAGTATGCAAGTTGACTATAACTTAACGATATTGTTATGTGCACACATAATGATGGCATTCATAACAGTTATTTAATCTGTGCTTATACAAGGTAAACCAACATACCTATACCCAATTTTCATAGAAGACATATGACAGTACCTGCCAGAAGGGCCACTGAGTCAGCTGTTCATGGCAAACGTGTAAATTACATAACCCTTTGTTTCTGATCAAATCCATGTATCTGGGCGAGGCGTGGGACGTAATTTTAGTCATTAGAATCGAACGTCCTTAACTTGATATGCTTTGGAATAGCCATATTTAGAAACGGCGTAATATGTGTTGAAAAAATTCATTTGGGAAGACCAGGGGCTGAATTTGCCTAAATTACAAAGTTTGTAGTTCTATTTCTATCCAATTTCAATTTAGTTTTCGTTCCAATACTATTTGGACACCAAATCGTAATCTGCTGACGCATAACTCTACCACTGCCACCTTTCGATTTACTGTCGATCGGGCAAAAGTACCTTGAGAGGAGCTTATGTTCGATTGTTATATTTGACAGTTGAAGCGATTTGTTACCGTTCTATGATTCAGTATAAACTAAAAGTTTTAGTAGAATGTACAAATACGTTACTGTTAGATCGATCGTTGATCGAACTTAACTGAAATTGGTTCGTTAGTGGATAGTAGCATACGAAACACGTCATAACGATGCAGTTTAGATTCTATTTAGTTACGTTGTATTTAGTGGAATCGAGTCAAATCTCACTCGCACAATCTTTACACTTTTCCGTTCCAAAAAAAACATCAAGCTTTACATGGAACTGTCGCAATAAGATTTAGTTATCTTGACATTCGTTTGGAAGTGTCAAATAAGTTAAAGCGAGCATAGCCTGATGTTTTGTCCACTGTACACACATCATCATCATCATCACCAGCCTATTAATGTCCCCACTGTTGGAGCACAGGCCTCCTCTTGCAGGCCTCCCCGTACCCCCCTTGTACGGGCCATGATCCACTAAGCGGGCCCAGTCCTGATTGGTGGATTTAACACGCCTTCGAGAACTTTTAATTCCCTCAGACATGCAGGTTTCCTACGATGTTTTCCTTCACCGTTAGAGCAGTCGGAAAATCCGTAAAACACATTGGTACATGGCATTGCATGGTTTCGAACTATCCCGCATGGGTGTCCGGCGTCCTAGCCACTAGACCACATACTTGCTAAATATTATATCTTAAGTATGCGATCACCAAAATCAATTCAACTCGCTCCTAGCTCCAATAAATCATCACAACCTTCTCTATTAGCGACAGAGGCAACAGTCGCGTCAAATATGGAGCTTAGTTTGTGATAAGAGGCTCGTAAGTCGCCGAGTTGGGCCGCTTAGCTCAGCTCAGGGCGCCCACGGGGAGCCTACGCGATCGAGCTATATTTAGTGTTTCTATGTGACAACATTCCACAGGTATAACTTGTATATAATAAGCTGTGTTCCAGTATGATTGATTAGGCTTTAGTACTGCAATTTTGTACCAGTCGGTGGCCTAGTGGCTAGGACGCCGGATTCCCGTGCGGGAGGTCCGGGTTCGAAAGCATGCCATGTACCAGTGAGTTTTTCGGATTTTTTCGAAGACTTATGTACATTTATCGACTGCTCTAACAGTGAAGGAAAACATCGTGAGGAAACCTGCATGTATGAGGAAATAAAAATATATTTGCTACTAATAAAAAAGGACCTTATATGTTACTAGGCGACAGAATGAGGTTGTATAGGACCATGAGGGCGATTCTCGCAGCGTTCGACATACACATGTAATGTGAGCGAATGAGACAGCACTAATGTCGAATTCGACATTCCACTACAAGAATCGCCGTCCTGTTTAGCCAATATTTGGCTCATTCTGTGTAAAATATCATGGATTCGCCTCACAAAATATAACTAAATGTTTACAATTTGCACACTAGTCAGGCTTGTTGAGCTTGTGAAGTTTTATATCAAAAATTCATCCTAAAATTCTTAACTCGTACAAACTACTGAAAGAAAACTTGTTTGATTTAGAGCGTATAAAGTATTTTTTATTCATTTGAAGAAAAAAAAACTTGATAGATACGACTACTACTATCTTGGTTTAAGTTAAGTGTAAAATCACTTTCTCTCTGTATTTTGTCCTGAACGGATGTTTCTCCGTTTTATTTTTGTCTCCTACTACTACCTATTTTCGACATTTACTATTTTCTGTGTTGTTCTGTTCCTTAAAAATATAATATCTATTACCAAGTTCTTCTATTACTTCATCTGCACACTGTCCTAGAACCCTGCTAGCCGGCACCTAGAGGGCAGACTGTAGCAACCCATCCTGATTCTGACCGCGCCCAACGATGCTTAACGGACATCACGGACAATGCTCGCAACTATAATAAGCTACAAGCCATTGGCTGACAATTTTCGATTTATCAGCTTACCAACCTTTGTAATATTTCGAAAAAATATTGTTGAAATTTCGCGAAGTTAATTTTCCGGAAGCAGTTCTAAGGTTATAGCTACACGCGAATCGTAAAACAGTACGCTAGGTGTGTTGGACTTCGCAAATAGAACCGGTGTGAATGAACCCTTATGTTTGTTGACGATGTGTGCCTAGACCGAGCTAACTCGGTTTAATGGTTCTTTTTTAGCATTAACGTATGAAGAAACTTAATATACTTACTCTGAACGGTATACTTAGACATTTAATTTTGTCCACTTCTAAAGTTTTATTTTTATTTACGACAAAACCCAGATTTGACCTCAATCTCACCTGGTGGTAAGTAACGGTGAGGCTGAAGATGGAGCACACGGGCTTTTTTTAATCTTACGAGTATCTTATGATAGGGGGCCGGGAATAATCCCAGCGGCACTTCGACCCTTGAGGATCTTTTGTGCCTACCCCATTTTACACACTGGTCATCTCAGTGTTCAGGTTTTCTCACGATGTTTTCCTTCACCGTTAGAGCAGTCAGTAAATGTATGTAAGTCTTCGAAAAATACGAAAAACTCATTGGTACATGGCACTGCACGGTTTCTAACCCGAACCTCCCGCATGGGAGTCCGGTGTTCTAGCCACTGTGCCACCGACGCTCTTAGCACACGGGCTTAGTAAGTACTGGCTCTTCTATAAATACTGCTGAAACACATCGACGCCGAAGCGAAGATATTTGAAGACAGACTTTACATAGAAGGCTGGTCGCTGAAGGGAACTTGAAGGGATCCTACCACCAGCAAGATACTCCGGTTCGGGTTAATCGCCTCGTACGACACGCTTACCCAGTGGCGGTAGGGATATTCTAAAACCGTCCCATACACGGAAATATAATAAATATAATAATATATATCATATATATAATATATATATTTTTTGTATTTGTATCTTTACAATATCATCAATAAAGAATTGGACATTTATTTAATCAAATACTACGACTGTAAAAAACGTCTTTCTGATTGGCTAAAAACACTAAACTATGAGGAGATCGAGAATCTCCTTGAATACTAGTATTTCTCCCCTTTTTTAACTTAAATGAAACGTGGTTTACACCGATCCCAAGATATTTTTATCTCAGTTTTCATTTGACATCTCTCACTCATTTTGGCATGGAACACCATACATCTCTCTTGCACACACACATACACCCTCACACACACCCTCTCTCTCTCTCTCTCACACACACACACACGCACGTTATTATATTATTAGTAAATAGGTACACAAATAAAGAGGTATGGAAGAGCGTGGCCCTCTAACACAGGTGTTATCACACTTAAAAGAGGGCCTCCACAATTCGAAAAAAAATTGTTTGTACCTTTTTGTTACTGAATAAATCTTTTTTTATTTTTTTATCTTGTTTTTAACTTTTAAACACTTATAGTGTTTATTACATGTACGTACATGTATATGATATTCTATATTTTTATTCTAAAGTTAACCGCGTTCTGTAGGTATACAAGACAATTATAAACGAGGAAATCTGTAATTGGCCTTCTTTAAGTTTAATACATATGTAATTTCATAATTGTTAAAAGCTGTAGATTACACTTATAAATAAAAAATATATTTAAAAAATGATGTGCTCGTGATTGAATTCAGACAAATGTAAGTGCATTCAGTATAGTTAGTCTGCGATTTACAGCCTGTAAACGCAGAAGCCTGTGTAATTAGTCAACTAAATCATCGACTAATCAGTCGACTGATTTCAGTTCAGTTTAATAAAACCTTCAGGGCTCAATCTGATCAAGTGCGGAGTCAGCCTCGAATAGGTACCCTTTTAATCTTATTTATTTATTAGGTAAACACAACAGATTACAACCAGAGAAATTACAGAAAAACCAATATAACGTTATGAGCTAGGTCGTAACCCTTAACGTGTAAACACAGCATGGTTAGGAAGTGGGAAATTGGTTGTTGTACAACATTGAGTTTTCCCAACTATTTTTATATGCAAATCTGCTGGTCAGTTCGCTCCTGTCCAGTTATGTTTATAGTTAACATGAATTGTGTTTGAGTTTTAAAGTTATTGTAAAAGTATGACGTAACCAAGAGTTCCTGGTGTCCCGATGGTTTTTAATAAATTAGTATGAGTATGAGTATTTTGAAAACATCTTGAGGAAACCTGCACACTGAGATAACCAGTGTGTGAAATGGGGGAGGCAATGGCAAACCATTAATTCTGCCAAGAGCGTCGTTCTATGTGATTAATTCCTTAGAATGATCACGACCCTTAGCCATGAGGAATACGACTAAGAAGAAGATGAGTATTTTAGGTACCTATTTCTGCCGCAAACCAGCAATGCCTGTGCTTCCGGTTTGAAGGATATGAGTAATAGAGCCAGCGTAAAAACGTTCTATTAGTAAAAATATTTACCATTGAACGATACGAACTGTTGGCGCGGCGGGGGCGTATCACCATTACCAAATATACCCAGGTTCGATTCTCATATGATGTCATCGCCAAAGCGAAGCGATGACAGCCGTGATGACAGTGTATGTATCGCCAGCTATATGTGGACTGTGACGTCATGGAGGCTGTATTGTTTGTCCGCCTCCTGCGGTCTAGATTTGGGTTTGAGAAAGGTTTTAGATAAGTTTATGAATGAAATAGTTTATTCAAAATAAAGTAATACTGAAAACACATACTTAAGTTAAAATTACAAAATACCTAACTATTTTACAAGTAAAAGTCCCGGCCCAGGTCGCTCCCTGCAGGGAGTGTCCCGAGGAGGCTGGCAAAGTAGAGGCCAGTCTTCTGGTCCCGGGATGTCTCTACGAGGCGCTTGGCTATTCCCCGGTAGAGGCAGTGGGCTCCAGGCCCCCACGGCCCCAAGGTCTCCACCCCGAACGGCGCAAATGTGCAATCACCATCCAGGCCCGCATATTTGCGCCGCTTGAGGTTCTCCGCAGAAGCCGCTGCTGACGCGGCCTTCGTCGCCGTGGCTGGAAGGTGGGACGGCGCAAGGGTGTCGACGCAGGTCCGTCCCAGCTTCCAGGGCACGAGTTATAATATATAGAGAGAATATTACAATTGTTTATTTACAACTTTTCAAAGTATTCTCCTGCGGCATCAATGCACTTATGCATTCGACTGAACCAGCTTTCAAAACATATGAAAAACTGTTCTAGCGGAAGGTCGAAAAAAAGCCGCCTAAATTGGTCTACTGCTCCGTCCGCAGTCGTAAATTTCCTTCCCCGCAGAGATTTCTTCAATGTGGGGAACAAAAAAACATCACATGGAGCCAAGTCAGGACTGTAGGGAGGATCTGGTAGCAATTGCACGCCCTAATGGGTTAAAAAGTCCATGGTTCTGGCGGCCGTCTGAACGGGAATATTTCTTGGTGTTTTCAACCATTTTCAAAATATTTAGTTTTACCTGACCAAATAAGTTAGGTTTTAGATACGTTCCTGAACCTGAACCCAGGTATTGGAAGGTCGGCTGAATCGATACGCCACTGACACTGGCGCTCTCCATTATAACGTTTGATTAGCACATTCGTATGCAACGTATGAACGCTCACCTGACGTTACTTCGAATCGAACCTTGAACCGTGGACTTGAACCGAACTGCACAAAGTCAAGGCGATCATTTACACCTTTAGCACACTGCAACGATTTTGAAACGGAAAGAAATCTAGAAAACCGAAAAATAGGTTCGGTCCGATCCACTCCCGAAAAAAAACCACCAAAATCAAGAGATTTAATTATAATAAATAACCCAATAAAACCGACGATAGGCATGAAAACGTCTATCTAGACAAAGGCAATGGCAAACCACCGCTTTAAATATGACAAAAAAAATCGTTGAAAAACATTTTTCTTCCACTTTATACTAATAAACGAATTTATACATGAACTTTATTGATGAAATAAACAGTATAGCTTCCCTTCCCTTTTCTTAGTGACCCTAACGAGGCTGACATGATCACCTTGTCGTGTACCTAAGCCTCAAAACTGAGATTTAAAAAAAAGACGAGCCAAGCACGAGTCGAGGCTTGTTTTATCTATAGTACTCTTTGTAAGCTTTAGGCGAAGAAACTTTTACTTATTTTGCTCACAGCTTACAAACTAATACAGGTATACCAAGCTTTTAAATAGAAAGAAAGAAAGAAAAAAATTTATTTAACATTGCATACATTATTAAACTTAAAAAATATTTGAATTTAAAAAAACAATGCAACATTAAAAGGACACATGCTCAGCATGTGCTGCAGTCCGACCGGTACGGTAGAACACAGCGCTGGTTTTTAGCTGTGCCAGGGCGAAGGCATCGCGGGCGAAACAGCAGTCGGGGACGAAAACAAGAATATATTAAAAGTATAAATAATAAAAGTACAAATAAATAAATAATAATAGAGGACGTTATGACCAATATTCTAGCCAATTTTTAAGATCCTAGGTGAACTATAAATAGCGATGCTCCACCCCACACATTGGGTACTGAAATATTTTATTATACATCCCCTTTACTCTTTTATTTTATTTTATTTACTACTAAACCCGCATTTGACCTCGATCTCGCCTGATGGTAAACGACGATGAGGTCGACGATGGAGCACGCGGGTCCAGTAAATGCCTATTCACTCTGGCCTTGAATAGGCCATATTGTAGGTTTCGGGAAATACAGACGCCGGCAGGCTGTTCCATTCCTTAGCCGTTCGCATAATGAACGAAGAAGCAAATCGCTTCGTACGAACAGATGGGATATCAACAACATAAGGATGGAACCCCCGCGCCTGGTAGTCCGAAGGCGGAATGGAGATGCTGGAATTAGGTCGTGCAATTCCGATGCGCACTCTCCCAAATGTATCCTATAAAATACCGATAGACAGGCAACCTTGCGCCGATGTTCCAGACTTTGCAATCTAGCTTCCACCAGCGATTCGTCACCTATAAGGCGCTTAGCGCGTTTCTCCACTGAGTCAAGGGCAGCCAGTTGGTACAACAACAACCTACAACCTTGGGATCTTCAAGGCCAGAGTGAATAGGCATTTACTGGACCCGCATGCTCCATCGTCGACCTCATCGTCGCTTACCATCAGGCGAGATCGAGGTCAAATGCGGGTTTAGTAGTAAATAAAAAATAACTTGGATTTGGTCTAATGTGCCTTGGTATTTGAACCGCTCCTTAAGAGTTCTTCGCAGTCGTTTTCATCTTATACCAAGATGAAGTAAAATAAATTCGCCATTGTATAAAATTCATTCAAGAATGTTTAAACGACTCAATGTCAGATATTGATGGTCAGTAAGATCCATTTAGAATACTTATGTAAATTGATTCCGTAACTTATGTAACGTTCCCCTGTTAACGTTACCTAGTTACTATAAATAACGTATTTTATGTCTCTACCTCTAATTGTGGTGCCATCTACATTTTAATTGCTTCTGGAGACCGTTTTATTTAATTTAATCATTGTTAAGATCTTTAATTGGGGGCGTCGGTGGCGTCGTGGCTAGGACATAGTGATACCTACTCATTTAAACTGTATACTAATATCTACTTATTATTACCTACGTTCACTAATAAATAAGAATAAGTTTATTTGTGCGGTAAGATTACAAAGTATGCATAGTCCATACACCAGTAGGAACTTAAGCATAGGTTATATTAAACTAAATAAAATTAGTGAGCAACAAGTTAGTTTACAATAAACGCTGACCTCCGAACTAGGAAGTTCCTGTATCTCGGAGGACAGATCTCTTCTGTGACCGGTGCAAATGAACATGTAACAGAACATGGGAAAATATAAAACTGACAAAATTTAAAAGAAAGAAAAAAAGAACAATAATAAGGGGTGGTGGGAATGCATTTGCAACATTTCAAACTCCCGTGGCCAACCTGGAAAACGCTTAATCGCCTGCGAACACAGGTTGGCTGTTGCGGAGATAATCTACACAATTGGGGGTTTTCCAGCGATCAAGTAAAGTGTGAGTGTGGTGTCTGCCCTCAAATCATGGAGCACTTGCTCTGCTGTCCCGCGTGTCCGACCACCTGCACGCGGGAGGACCTTTTCGAGGCCAACCAGAGGGCTATCGATGTGGCTGCCTTCTGGTCGGGAAAAATCTAATTCGGATCATCAACACGAAAGAAGAAGAATTTGCAACATTTATGCAAATGATTGATTGATTGGTTGAAGCTTTTGTTCATTTAAAACACTTCTCTTTATAAGTACGTTTCTTTATACAATTAATGTCATTCAGCAAAATTTATGTCATTTCCAAAAGCAGTGGCCGCCAAAAACATGAAGTCAAAGACCCCCGCCTCCGAAAAACGCGATTTTTAGCTAAATGTTCAAGGTTCAGTCTAAATGGCGGACTAGCACGATCGCGAATTAGGAAGTTACGGCCAATTTACATGCGAAATACATTTAATATGGTTCGGAGTAGCTAAAATGAGTTGAAAACCAAATTTTATGATCAGATAGACTGTAAAGACGACTTTTATAAACTTTTATTGGAATTACATCATTTCGGTTTCAACAAACCGGGTTATTAACCTGGTACATAAAGATATCACTGAACAAATTAAGTAATTTCTTGTAAGGTTATTATTTTAATAATGCTAACCTTCCTTGCTTGCTTATCGTATGGTTAGTGGCCAACCTATTTGTCAGAGTTGTTCAGGCCGCCCGTGGGCCTCTGACTTGGTAACCGGGACCGACTGCTTAACGTGCTGTCCGAGGCACGGAGGAGCTCAGATGAAACACAAACAGTCACCCATCCAGGTACCGACCGCGCCAACGTTGCTTAACCTGCACGATCACTTTCGGACCGTGCTCGCAACTAGGCTACAAGCTCCTCACTCCTGCCCCTCCTCTATGCTAACCTAAAAATACTACTTATCTTGTCGGAAACATCCTAGCCAATTTTTTAAAATAAAAGCTAATATCGTAACAAATATACGGTGCTATTATGCGCGTTGGTTCTCCTTAGTACGTAATAATAGAATTTCAAAATAAACCTATTAGGAATGAAATAAACTACTCATACAATTTCACACACCCATAATAACAAATTAATGTGCATTATCTTCTATGAACGCAGAGTTGCGACAACAAACACGACACATACGACACTACGCTGACTTATTGCAACGACTATGTTAATTTAATGCACCGCTGTATCGTATAGTCATCTAAGGTAAAATAACCTTTAGTTTTAGGATTTATATTATGTCATATTATACATATACATGATTCATACAACACAACACGCACACACTGTTGCTTTCGTCGTCCGTGCAGTCACTGAGGGGCCACCTGAAAATCAGCGCTGTGGCTTGCCTCAGCATTATGCTGACCTGGTGTACCCTCTTTGGCACTGTACCACACCGGATGTTTTGTGCTGCATGTTTTAATCTTTGTATACTTCTGTGTTGTGTGCTATATTCTGGTGTTTACAGTGCTAAATAAACTTTTTCAATTTCAATTTTTATTTGGGATTTATAGGTCGTCAGTATTGACGGATGATGAATTAACATGTAATAATGAGTTATGTGATTGATTGGAGGCTGTAAATATTGCGTGTACGTAAGTACCGTCCTTTACCTTTTTAAAGAATAGGTAGCATGGAGGAAAGAACCCCGGGGAACCGCGCCTTCCCTTCATACCCTCCACCTTCCGCCAAAGGTGCTCCGGATCCTCAAAGCAACAGTTCTCCCCAGTCTTAGCAAAATCCCTAAGGGATTGGCCTATTTTCCTGAATTCGGCTATACTATTATTACACAATACTATTATTAGAGGGGTTTTACAAAAAAACAAACAAACAGAGAGGTTTTCGTTGCAAGCAGCTCATTGAGGACTTAGATAGAGAGTTCCATATACCGGTAATTACGAGGGCTCCCTTACCCATCAAACCGAAACTAAACAATGCAAGCAAAGGTACACCACCCCAGGCTGCCTCTGCACTGCACGGAGTCATACTCTTCAAATGTGTGTCAGTGCTCTTTTGGATGTTTGTCTCAAATGAAAAGGCGCTGCCTTTTCATTTGCCTTTTCAATCTACATCTCAGAATTGCATGCACGCTTTATACCAATAATCACAAAGAATATGCCAAGGTATAATCTATCGAAGTAAATAAGTTTAATATGACATAAGCGTACATTTAGCACATTTTGCGGAAGTCAGTAGTGTTTGTAAAACGAAGGCGTACGCAAATGATGTTATGTAGGTAATATTTACTATGTATGACGTATTGACTATTTATACGGACTTGATCTCATTATGGAATCACCGAGAAACCAGAAAACGAGCGTAGGTACGTGAAACGCCTGAGTGGTCGGCGGCCGGTTGGGTGTCCTGAATATCGCTGGAGTGGTGAGGTTACGAGGGATCAGCGGGAGCTCCGAGCGGACAACTGGCTCAAGACTGCGCAGGAGAGAGAGCGATGGCGATCAGAGGCCAAGATACCAATTCGGGTCGCTGTGTCAGCGCAGTAAGTAAGAGAGCCTGTTGTACCCAAAGAACTTTTATATTAACCATTCTCAAAGACTTTTATATTTGATCATTCCTCTGTGATTCATCCTTTCTCTTAGCTTCATCCTTTCATCTTTCATCCTTTATATCAAAGATATACCTACTTTTTTAACAAGGCATTGGCAACACAGGCCCTCAGCCTAAACATTAAGCGATTTAAAACAGTTTTTCAGCATCAAAATGTTGTGGTGTAGACACATTTTAACACTTCTAGGAGTTATGACGGAAATTTCAACCGGTCTAGTCTGTGGCGAATTCTCGTGGCCCGCCGCAGAATCATAGAGTGAAACTACACAACTAACCACTAACGAGAAGTTTATTTCGAGAGTTCAACACATTGTCACTGTTACTGAAGTTTGCTAGACAAAACTACATCGATTTTAGCTATCAAAATCACCAGAAAACAATATTTGAGCAATAAAATAAACACCGTAGAACCTTCTCCAGCTACTTTCCCGCCAAAACTCCATATCAAAGATATACATAAAAAGAAAAATTGAGCTCTATGCTTCATTCATATCTCCTTACATACTTCTATCAAATTGACATTACACTTCAAATCAATACCAAACCGAAATCATCAAACCAAAGTTTTGTTTTCAAAACAAATTCAAATGTCCAGATACGACGCCACCATCACAGTATTTTCTCCTGACGGCCAACTCCTGCAGGTCCATTACGCGCAGGAGGCTGTTCGCAGGGGTTCCGCAGTGGTAGGGATCCGTGGAGAAGACACCATCGTCTTAGCTGTGGAGAAGAAGTGCGTGGCTAAGCTCCAGGATGATCGTACTGAGAAGAAAATTGTGGCGTTGGATGATCATGTGCTGTTAGCTTTTGCAGGGTTGAGAGCTGATGCTAGGGTGCTGATTTCTAGGTAAAGTTTTTGACTTCTTATGTGGTTAGTTAAAGCAGCCTTCCACAAGATGTCCAAAGTACTATGCGACCCCAAAATTCAACTCGATATAAGGCACCGCGTTATGAAATGCTACGTTTGGTCAACGGATCCGGAACATGGGTACTAAAGACGGAAACCTGTAAGCGATTGCAGGCGTTTGAGAAAAAAAACTAAAATACGCTACGCAAAATGTTCAAAATCTCTTGGACTACCTTCACTCCAAACCAAACGATGCAAGGCAAGCGTGAATTGATGTCAACTGTCACGCGAAGAAAGACCTCCTTTTTCGGCCACCTGTAAAGAGGATCCCTATATGAGTTTCCAAGACTGATCCTTGAAGGCAAGATCGCGGGAAAGAGAGGTCCAGGACGCCCTCGGCGCAAATGGCTGGATGATATCAAGGAGTGGAGCGGACTGAGCTACTCGTACCGTGATCTGAAAGACGCAGCATGGGATCGCAAGCGATTTTGCCTACTGACCTCCAAACTTCAATTTGAACCTGATGATGATATGTGATTAGTGGCCACTATTCTCGTACCACGTCACGCTGTTCTGACCGCGTCCAACATTCTGTAACTTGCACGATCACTTTATGAGCAATTATGTTGCTCTTCTGTTGGGAACTCCTCAAAGTACATGGAGAAGGTAAGGTTTTTAGTCGACTGTATCTGAAATGGTTCTAAACTTGATGAAATATGATCGGTTTAGCGTTTTTTAGTGTGACTTAACGCCTTGAATTTATGGTGGCATTATTTCTAGCTTAGCTTGTAGCGTGTAGTATGTCTGTGCAGAGTCAACCTGGTGAGGTACGGTTGTACCTCACCAGGTCGGCTATGCGGCAGAATTAGATTAAATGGTTATTTAATCTAATTCTGCCGCATAGCCGCAATGCTTGTATTGCTATGTTTCGGTTTGAAGAGTAAGAGAGCCAGCGTAATTACCGCCACATGAGGCAATCCATCCTCAAGATTAGCAGAGCATCGAAAACACTCTAATAACGTTATAGTGAGTTGAGATGTCTATGGGCAACGGTTACCGCTTACCATCAGGTGGTCTGTTGTCTTTTGGTTGCTTTTCAGAGCCTGAACCCTAGGAAATGTTCCAGGGCCCAAATAGAATGCCAATCCCACCGCCTGACGGTCGAGGACCCAGTTACAATGGAGTATATCACCCGCTACATGGCGGAGATGAAGCAAAAGTACACGCAGAGCAACGGATTGAGACCCTTCGGCATCGGTTGCCTGGTGGGAGGGTTCGACTACGACGGGACCCCGCATCTGTTCCAAACTGAACCCTCAGGGAACTATTATGAGTGGAAGGTGAGCAGGTGGAAGTGGGCAAGGCATATAGTTGGTCGCAGGGAATGTACGTTTATTTTCTATGGGAGTTGGCGATTAGGCGGAGGGGTTTACCCCAGCATCCGCGGCTGCAAAGACCCAGCACCAAAAATACGTCATGAATAGCAAAACGGAAGATGCTGTAGTTAGGTTGGGATGATCCTGTTTCCGCATTATTGTTTTGTCCAATTTGTTATATACTTTGGGACCCAGTGCATGGAGAGTTTTCCCTACTTTTGCGAGCCTATGAGGCTTGGATTTGAAGTTGTCCCCATGCCTGGTGCTGTAGTTATGAGATGCACCGAGTTCCGTGTACTCCTCCTTTCACTGCCGTACAGTAGAGTCACAACACCGCGTTGTGCATCGCCAGTCTTGTCCGTTAAAGATAATGTTGTTCTCCACAGGCCAGTGCCATTGGTCGCTGTGACAAGACAATCAAAGAAGTTCTGGAGAAGCACTACAGTTCTGAAATGGTCGCTACGGAGAGAGGCGCTGTGAAGTTGGCCATCAGAGCTCTACTGGAGGTCGTTCAGTCCGGACAACGGAATTTAGACGTATGGAACCTATGACGTCATCACTTCTATTTGACGAATAGTTGCTGTTGGCGTACCTGGCTCTAAACTACGGTTCCAATGGCATGCCTGGGATTCCGCGCTCCGTGCCGCTTTTAGCTGCAAGAATCACTTAATATTGGCACGCCATTTTAAACCGAATTTTAAAGTCGTTCAGGTTTAGTTTATATCGTTTAATTATCGCAAGTTGCCGCGCCTCCACTGGTCCACTCCGATATGTGTGCCGGACCTAAAGCATTTACTTTCTAGAAATTTAGTTTTTAAAAGACGGTTTAAGGTTGTCCTCAAGTAAGCTATCCACGCACCTACTTCATAATTTTTACTTTTTTTTTCAATAGGTTTTTCAATCATAACATTCAATCGTATTTTTTGCTTTCCCAACTCAATTTTGTACAACAACAAATTTTCAACTTCCTAACCATGTTGTGTTTACACGTCAAGGGTTACGACCTAGCTCATAACTTTATATTGATTGTTCTGTAATTTCTCTGGTTGTAATCTGTTGTGTTTACCTAATAAATAAATAAAATTAAAGAACTACAGACCTGAAAAAGAAGTGACAGACAGGATGATCAAAACTGTTTGAAATCTTTGCAGCCTGCGCAAACGCAAATTGAATAATAATTGCGGTTTTATGATTTTTCGATTTAATAACTTTTCGACTAAACTAGGTACGTGATGTAAACCACGTATCCAATAGATAGAGAAAGAACGTCATCAGATACAATGAGATATTTATAATTCATATCATCGTGACGTCATACTTAACGACTGCAATATCCGTGATGAAAGATTGTAGTATGACGTCATAATGCATGCAACTATCACAAAGAAGGGTTGCCTTATCTTTAACGTTCTTTGGTAGATCACAGAAAGAGAACTTATAGGTACGTATGAATGATGTATGTACGAATGATGTACCTATTTTAAATACTGTAGACGTATATTATGCAATATTATTTTATTTAAAAAAGGTTTAATTTCTGACATTGTACTTAAGTAAGAAATTTTATTAATATTAATAGAGTAATATGTAATATAATAATTATAATGATCATGACATGCTAACATTTTAATATTTATTTCTACCTATTTTCTCTTTTTGACAATGTATGATCATTACTGAAATAAATCAATATGAATATAGGTACGAGTATATAAAACGTAGGTTTGTTTGCTCGTTCGTTTATCGTATGGTTAGTGGCCAACATATTGTCAGAGTTGTTCAGGCCACCCGTAGGCCTATGTCGAACGACAACAACCGGAACCGATTATTTACATTTAATATTTATCCGAGGCACAGAGGGGTTGAGATGAAAGCCACTAGCGGTGACCCTATCTGTTTTAAACCTCGCCAAACTTAACTTTCACATCACTTTATGATAATGCTCGCAACTAGACTAATTTAATAAGAAAAAGTAAGTACTGATCACTGGTGAAAAGAGAGGAAGAAATTTGGCCTCAATAGGCTCCAAAATGCGAGGCTCAATATTATTTTGAGTCAGCCCTTATCTGATAATATGAAACACTGTTGTTTGCTAAGTTGGCTCTCAAAGTGAGGGCTGACTCTAATAATACTTGAGCTTCCCTTTCCCTCTTTTTAGTGACCCTAACGAGGCTGACATGGTCACCTTGTCGTGTACCAAATCCTCTATACTGATTTTTTTTTAAAGTACTGATCACGTCTCACAAGTCTTTCTGTGTATTCCAATTTTCAAGGGTATGTAGAGAAAGGAATTTATGACTAAAAAACCCTGAAAAATCGTTTACACGGTACGGTTGGGGCTCATTTATTTATGATGACGCACCCTTGTGCGTAAAAAATCTTTTTTGTCTGGTGAAGACTGAACATTGAACCATCTTCTAGAGCCCTGGGTGAATGGTTCCAGGTGGCTGTGATGAAGAGAAACGAACCAGTCAGGATGCTGAGCCCAGAGGAGATCAATGAGGTAGCCTGCGAGGTCGAGAAGGAGAAAGAAGATGACAACCAGAAATAGTTTTTATAGTCAGTTATTTGTTAAATTTAGATTTATTATTATTATTTGTTATTATGATTATTTAGATTTAGATGCTGATTTATGTACAAAAGTATGGTTTGGGTGGAGGTTGTGTTATGGCGAATTTTTAAATAGGTACCTATAATCTAACCTGTTTTATAAATAATAAAAAAATTATGTTATGTACACGGTAGGTACCTATTTCAAAAATATTATTATCTATTTATTACTAAAGTGTACATATATTTAGTTACTGTTTTGAGTTTTGACATTTGTACCTACATTCATGTTTGTGATGTTTCTCGATTTTTGAGGAATAGTAAAATGTGTACCAATACAAATCTATTTTATTTCAGAATTAAACCTAAATTTAATGCTGTCATATTAAATAAAAAATATCATTATAAATTAATAACACTTACATAGATTGCGCCATTAAATAAATTGGTTTTGATGAATTACCTGAAAAAAACCAAAAAATTAAAAAACATCAGAAATTACGCACAGCGCCATCTACATCAAACCTTACGAACTACGTCCACTTTGACTGCGCTCGTAAACATACCACTTCAACAGCTTTAGTAGATCGAACGTCTTTATCACAACGCTCAATAGATGGCGTTACAAGTCCTAAATACTGCCCGTGCAAATGCAAATACAAGCTTCACATTCATTCGTCCGTTCACCTCGCGTTATCAGTCAGGAGGCGATGATTATGAAAAGTTGCTATTTGAAAAAAATATTATCACTGTTGAATTGAATTTATGCAAGCATGGTTAACTGTAATAATAAATATTATTTTTTGTTGTTTATCAGAATGAGCTAAACGTCCCTCATACAGGATAGCGTGAAATATGTGTATAGGAGGTAGGTATTATGAACTTAAATAATTATTTCATCCTCTCCTAAGTGATAGTTACCACTTTTCACCCCATAAAACAACAGTGCAGTACATTTTCCAGTTTGCCCCACTTGGCTCAACCCCAGGTTTCAGCCACAGTCATATTTCAACTCGAACAATAAATAATCCAGAGTAAAGAACAAACCCTGACCTACAAGTCAAATGAGCCAATTTAAATTCCGCCGACACGCCGACCCGTGTGATATGCACGGTTTTGGTCAAAACATTTAACATACTTCCAGTCCTACTTCCTACCCTCATCACGTAATTGTTACAGCTAATAAGTACGCGATTCCATCACGAACGGACATACTCGTAGGGCGAGTCTTCGAATCGTGGAATCTCCGTACTAAATACAAATTTAGTTATGTCGGGGGTTATGTCTTTGCGTTCATACTGTCATGGCGTGTTCGTCCTTTTGTATTGTTTAAAAACGGTTTACAGTGGTCATTTTTTCGTAAACTTTGTCCACTCACAATGCGGCCTAAACCACCTTGTTCTAAAATTGATATTAAAGCCAGCTCATTTAACCTTTCCTCGACTGAAATATGCATCATTAAACGCGCGATACGCAAATGAAAAAATATATTTCTAAATACCTACATGTAGCGGTCAACGGAACCCTGATACCTTTTTAAATATTTTTCCTTACGTGTAGCCATCATCATCATCAGCCTATTAATGTCCCCAATGTCGGGGCACATGCCTCCCATTATACAAGGGGCCGGGTACGGGCCATGATCCACCGAGCCGACCTTCGAAAACTTTTAATTTCCGCAGAAATGCAGGTCTCCCTTACCGTTAGAGCAGTCGGTAAGTGTACGTAAGTCTTCGAAAAAACTCATTGGTACATGGCTTTGAACCAAGATCTCCGCACGGGAGTCCGGCGTCCTAGCCACTAGGCCACCGACGCGACGTGTAGTGTTAGCTATTAAACTTAAGTAGCACTTAAAATTTAAGTAAGTAAAACGTGTCAACGGTAAATAATTCCAAGCCAGTAGCAGCTCATAACCTATTGTTGTGGTAATGACGTAGATGCGGACTGCGGTATTGTCGTAATTTGACGAAATTAAAGTTCCGAAACACATTTTTCTTGGCCCCAATTCTTTTAAGGAGCTCCTTTGTGTTACTGTTTTTCACAGGTAATACCAGTTGTACATGTTTTGAATGAATTACTGCCGTAATAGCCTAGTTGGGAGTCCGCTTTGGGTAGTAGGTACAGTATACTCATACCATTTATTGCTTTTCATGTGTAACAATTGGCCAGGGACAACCGCAGCGGCACTTCGACCCACAGGGATCTTTTGTGCTCACCCCTTTTCATACATGAAACCCTGAGTAGGGAGGGCACCGCAATATAAAATGAGAAATTATAATAGCAATAAATGCTAACGAGATAAATTAAATTAAATGTCATTATAAGTTATACATAATTGATTTTATAGTTAAGTATTGTTTTATCATCAAAAAACTCCTGCAGTGAATAGAAACATTTGTTAAGAAGATATAACTTTAATCTTTTATTGAATATCGAGTCTAATTCAATGTCGGTGATTTGTTAAATTTTGTTATATATTTTTATAGACATAACGAACGGTCCAATATAGGACTTAGGTCTTTTTTTTTTATGTATAACTAAACCCGCGTTTGACCTCGATCTCGCCTGATGGTAAGCGACGATGAAGTCGTCGATGAGGTATGTAGTATTCATTAATATTTCGCATTTATATTAATAGTTTTATTTTACAGTCCTATTTTATTTAAATTGGTTTTGAGTTATTTTGTAATTGGAGTTATAACTTCATTGGCCTAAGGATAAGGCCGCCTTTGTACACCCTATTCTGATTCCTTTTCTATGTAAATTTCTTGTGTGCAATAAAATATTAATCTATCTATCTATTTAACTGCTATTTATCTCATTCTATTTCCCTTTGACTCTTTACATTGGTATCCCCCCACCCCCACTTCTTCAATATTTTTCTGGCTAGGACACCTACGACAATTTTAACCTACACAAGACATCACAAAATTCAAAAAATGCTGAGTTGAATCACTGAACTGACCTCACATCGTGTTATGAATGGGAACAATATACCTGACTTGACGATTGTCGAACCAATCAGCTGGTTGCATAATATTACGATACAGACGCGTCCATTGTTTACGATGTGTCATCAACTCGTCACTCGAGCTGTGGATCGGGGAATACAATCGAAACGAAGACCGATATTGGCGATTTTATTAAATGTACAACGGCAGTGTGTCCGCCAAGTTCGAAAAAAGAAAAAAAACGGCACCAAGTTCGAAAAGATTGCGTACACGAACAAAAATAAGTAGAAACTATAGACTTTGTCGAATTAGTTTCTATGGAGATATAGTTTATAATTTACTTTTTTTTTCTCCCTACAATTATGTATGAAAACTGATTTCAGGTGAATTTTCATTTTTCTTTTTTTGCCTCGAAAACTAAACAGAAAATTTTTACTTTTGTAGTATTTTGTTATATGCATCAAAACACGTAACATATATTTTTTTTAAATTTACATCGGATTTTTTTCCTTACTTGCTCTGCGGAGTATTTTACCTACAAAAGAAGAGCCAAAACTTAATAAACCCGTGTCCTCTATCTTCGGCCTTATCGTCACTTACCTACCACTGAATTATTTGTATCATTGTAACTGTATACATTTTTTGTATGACATTATTTTTTTAATATTTTATTTGACTTGTGTACAATTTTAGATTTAATTGGTGTTTATTGACCTAAGCGGTAGGTATAACAAAATAATTTTAAGAAAAGACACTCCAACTCAAGTCCTAGGACCAGTGAAGTGGCAACATCTGAAGCCAAACACTTAACTTTTTTAATTAATGTTGTTATAACAATAATTACATGTTATCTTGTCAGTTTTCTTACTTATGTAATGTGTCAGATTCTTCTTCTTCTTCTTCTTCAGGTCCTAGAACACCTAGTGGTAGTTCGAGCGCCAAACAGGACGCAACATGGCAAAAGCTCCCTTCGCTTTATTTAACCGATTATCGATGTCCTCCTCTGTACCACCTGTAGGTGTGATTATTCTACCGAGGTAGCAAAAACGATCAACAGTCTCAAGAGAGAATGTGTCAGATTAATAAAATATAAAAAAATAAAATAAAAAATGTAAGACTACAATTCCGTTTTGCTATGTGCTGTGAGAAATTGTAAAGTTTGTAAATAAATAATAATAACATGACCTAAGTAAAGGACCGAGGTCAAACGCGGGTTCAGTCGTAAATAAAATGAAATTGTATTTGTACAACAATGTTTAAATTATGTTTAAAAAGAAAAATTATTGCTTGCTTAATTCCTTAACTTGGCAAGTTTTCACAGGAGACAGGTGTATTTGAGGCCAGCTGAGTTGAGGCCCTTTTCACAACAACAGCAGACCATCAGACATTATTTCAATATGTTTACCTTTGACTTAATTAATTTATCATAATTATTACTGTTTCGGTCATTGCTGTGTGTGAAATAAACATATTACTTACTTACTTCGTAAACGTGATTAGTACTTGTATAACACATCGATATTCCAATTACCAAGCAAAATAAATCCATAAAACGAAAGTAAAACGTTCCAACGCGATGTGGTTTGATTATATCGATAAATTACTATGATGCATCATTACGGGGACGTGTAAACCGAAGCACAGATAATGAAACAGCCGCCACTCCCGCGCACGAGAGCGGCTCGCCTCTCGCTCGACCGAAATAGATCGCTTCCCGGTTTGATGAACTTGACATTCGCTCCGAGATTTACGTTACGAAGGCTTGTGTGGTGAGGTTTGTTTTGCTGTTTGCAGCTTTCTTTATGAATCGTAATGTCTGTCATTTGTTTTTTTTAAGTTTCTTTCGAGGGTTATATCCGCCCTGTGGGGAGTGTATTAATTATCAAGTTACAATTATCTTTCACTAACGGTATACGTCCAACAATTATAGTATAATGTTTAACGATTATAAAATAATGAGTAACTAAAGGATCGGTGATCTGCCTCCCATGCGAGGTCCGGGTTCTAAACCGTGCAGTGCCATGTACCAATGAGTTTTTTCGTATTTTTCGAAGACTAACGTACATTTACCAACTGCTCTAACGATGAAGGAAAACATCATGAGGAAACCTACACACTGAGATGACCAGTGTGTAAAATGGGGTAGGCACAAAAGATCCTCAAGGGTCGAAGTGCCGCTGGGTTATTCCCGGCCTCCATCATAAGATAAGATAAAACTAAGGGATGGAACATGATTAGAGTTCAAACTAATTACACAACAGTTTTTACAAGACAAGAAAGGTATAAAATAGGTATAAAGTTAAATTAGATTGCAAGGTGTCAAAGTAGACTTGTAAGTTAGTGTCAGTACTAAGAAATGGTTCAAAATTGTAAGATTATGTTGTTACATAAAGAAAGCAGAGTAAAATGTATGGCTACTATCTGTTAGGTTATATTATAATATTTCAAGCTTAAGTCTCACCGATTCTATAAAAGCGACATTGGGCGCGGCCAACCTATTTGTCAGAGTTGTTCAGGCCGCCCGTAGGCATCTGACATGGCTTAACGATTGCTGTCGAATGACAACATCCGGGACCGACTGCTTAACGTACTTTCCGAGGCACGGAGGAGCTCAGATGAAATATGTCACTAGCGGTCACCCATACAGGTACCGACCGCGCCAACGTCGCTTAACCTGCATGATCACTTTCGGACCGTGCTCGCAACTAGGCTACGAGCTCCTCTCTATAATGATCCTCTAGCTGAGGGTGACCTCTAGGGTGAGATGAAAATGTGACACTATAAGTCACTTTTTCAAACTGTCGTTTGAAAGCAGTGGTTTTAGGCTGTTAGAAGCCTACGAGCGGCTTGAACAACTCTGACAATAGGTTGTAAAAACATGACATTGCACGGTTTCGAACTCGGACCTTCCCGCATGGGAGACCGGCGCCCTAGCTACTACGCCACTCTTGTTGTGTTTCTAATACTTAAATAAAAACCTCTGAATACAAGAACTTTACTAGATATTTTTGTGAATGTATCAGATGAAAGCATGTTTGATTACCAGGAGACCAGACATAAAGCAGGGTTATAAAATTAACCATAATCATAAACGCCTGCGCACTAACCCCTATTCTAATTTTATGATCTATGAAACACTTAGGAAGTATAGTAAACACAACAGTTCAAATGGATCTATTTTTGGTTATGGGGATTAACAGAATATATGTTTTTATTAATATTAATTTTAGGCTCGGGTAGTACAATCCTTTTTAGCCTATTTCTGCCGCAAAGCAGCAATGCTTGCATTGCTGTGTTTTGGTTTATAAGAGATTAATAAGAGAGCCAGCGTAATTACCGGTAGTACATACAATACAAATATTCTTTATTGTATACAGGACAGAAGAAAAGATACAAAATACAAATACAATTGGCGGCCTTATAGCTTTAAGATATTTCTTCCAGGCAACCTTTGGGTGATGGAGTTTTTGTAAAATACAATGTAAGCGGGTGCAAGAACGATTTAAATAATTCCATGTAATAAAATTAAAAAATACAATAATTATAGGTACTTATGCAGCCTACTAATGTCCCCACTGTTAGCGCACAGGCAGTGCTGATTGGTGGATTTTACACGCCTTTGGAATTTTTTAATTTCCTCATACATGCAGGTTTCCTCACGATGTTTTCCTTCACCGTTAGAGCAGTCGGTAAATGTACATAAGTTATCGAAAAAATCAGGAAAACTCATTGGTACATGGCATGGTTTCGAACCCGAACCTCCCGCATGGGAGTCCGGCGTCCTAGCCACTAGGCCACCGACGCTCATTGTAGGTACTTAATAAATAATAATTACATGAGGCACCCTCAAAGTTAGCAGCGCATTGAAAACCCTAGAGTCAAAACTATATTAAAAATACCTATTGTTTATTGATACAGATTCACCTGCAAAGTAATTAGGTATAAGTAAGTATGTATAGGTAATTAGTTCCGCCCCATACAAATATTTATACTGAAATATCTGGAACACATATCCAAATACAAATCGTCTAAGAATCCCACCTTCATTACTAAATCTAGCTATCAACCTACCCACTCTTCTGCCAATAAATTGGAACTCGATTGACTAACCAATGAAACATTCCAGTTTCTGGAATAAAATTAGTTACCCAGTTCTACCAACGCAAACTAAAAGGGTGTAGGCATACGACCCGAATACTTCTCTTTTCTTGGAATTTCTGGTCCATACATGAGAGATCCACATACTTCTGAAATCTAGCAAATTGTCAGTAGAACTCGAAAGAATTAATGTGAATGACTCAGTCGTGGTAAGTATAAAACGGCTATAATACAGACCATGAACACTTTATTTTATTCTGTATACTACCACGTTCTCCAACAGACTGCCCTATCGAGAGCATTTTACCGACCAAGCCAGCAGAAAAACCCCACCGTTCTATCGGGCTTCGCCCTCCAGCGTGTCACACTTCGTTTCCTTTCGTTCGTCAAATCCGTTGAAGAACTTTTATAAATGAAACTTGTAAAATAATTTGTTGAATCAATCAAAATTATCAATAATTAGTGACATAATATTAATAAGTAGTGGTAGATCCTAAAGTGAAGGATCGCCTGGGGTGGTACCACCCTCTTATCTATTTCTGCCGTGAAGCAGAAATGCTTGCATTTCTGTGTTTCGGTTTGAAGGGTAAGAGAGCCAGCGTAATTTCCGGCACATGAGGCAATCCATCTTAGTCCTCAAGGTTTGTAGCGCATCAAAAACTCTCCAACATTAATACAGAGAGGTGAGATGTCTATGGGTGACGGTGACCACTTACCATCAGGTGGCCCGTTTGCTCGTCTGCTCTCCTTATTTAATAACAAAAAAAAATTAATTTATTATCTGTGAAATGCACGTACTTATTAATTATGTTGTCGCCGTAGCTTTAAATATAGATTTTAACAACCATTTCCGTCGAACCGGATAATGGAAAATTAACAGAAAATCGTTAAAATCCTTCTTAATAAATTAATATCTACAAAAATATCATTATTAATAAATTCTAAAATTCTCTGAACCTAACATAAGTACTTAATTTATTGAGGAAAACGATTCAAATTCATATGTCCTTTCATTGCGCCTTATAGGTGACGAATCGCTGGTGGAGGCTAGACTGCAAAGTCTGGAACATCGGCGCAAGGTTGCCTGTCTATCGGTATTTTATAGGATACATTTCGGAGAGTGCGCATCGGAATTGCACGACCTAATTCCAGCATCTCCATTCCGCCTTCGGACTACCAGGCGCGGGGAGGGGTTCCATCCTTATGTTGTTGATATCCCATCTGTTCGCGCGAAGCGATTTGCTTCTTCATTCATTATGCGAACGGCTAAGGAATGGAACAGCCTGCCGGGCGTCTGTATTTCCCGAAACCTACAACCTTGGGATCTTCAAGGCCAGAGTGAATAGGCATTTACTGGACCCGCATGCTCCATCGTCGACCTCATCGTCGCTTACCATCAGGCGACATCGAGGTCAAATGCGGGTTTAGAAGTAAATAAAAAAAAATAAAAAAAATGCGGTAATATTGATAATTTGTGTAGGTAAGTACCTAATTAAAGGTTGACTGGAAGAGATCGCTCTTAGCGATAAGGCCGCCTAAATTGTTGTTTTTTTTCTATCTTTTATTTGTTGTTTTCTATTTGTGCAATAAAGTGTATTTTACTTTATTTTGCTTACTAATTATTTAAAAACGTCGAGGTAGAAATACAGGGACATATTTCTCGTCAACAGCTTTTATTCGTATGACGTAAAGGAGAAGGGAAATGGTTCCACTATAGTTGAGCTGGTATACCA
Source organism: Hofmannophila pseudospretella (assembly GCA_947369225.1). Taxonomy (NCBI): domain Eukaryota; kingdom Metazoa; phylum Arthropoda; class Insecta; order Lepidoptera; family Oecophoridae; genus Hofmannophila; species Hofmannophila pseudospretella. The sequence goes on along the minus strand of OX376332.1, from coordinate 8,543,165 downwards.
ATCTCATAGGTGGTTGATGTATCAGACTCAATCAACTTATGTGTATAATAAGATTAACAAACTATTAAATATTTACGACCTCAATAAGCATGAATGTAAAGATAAAATAATTAAATGGATAAAAAATATTTCATATGATGAAACAGAGGAACTACTTAGAAGTACTTAATACACAACATGCACACATACACGTACACACATACAATACACACTATATTCACATGTCATTTTTGATTTTTGGCTTTATTTCTTCAAAAACTTTAAACTTAAATTATTAATTGTTAAATGTATTGTCAATATTATATAACACTTGTTTGTTATCATCAATAACTGTTGGATATGGAAGAGCGAGACTCCCTGACACAGGTATTTTCATACTTACTAGGGAGTCTCAACCCTGTTTGTACTAGAGATAAGTAAGAAAAGACAATAAACTTTTTTCATTTTCATTTTCATTTTCATTGTCGAGAAAATAATAAAAAACGCGTCAAATTGGTTTTCTAATGATTTCTGAAATTCTTCCATGAAAATTTCTGGAATTTTCATAGAATTCCAGAAACATTATAAAACCAATCTGACACGTTTTTGCCTTTTCTCGGAAATAATAGAATAGAATGTACTTTATTGCATAAAATTTAATATACCGACAATGTATATATAATAGGGTATTTGACAATTATTTTTTTATTGCATCAATCAACTTACATGAGCATCCTGAAGATGGATCTGAAATCCGTTTATCGATATCTCGACTAACATCAGCGTTATTAATGGTTAAAGTTAGTAGTGGGGGGATGCTCTGTCCCTTTCTAGCAAAACAGTCCTTATTATTAGTAGTCAAGGACCTGCTTGTATGGCGCAACATAACAGTGACGTCACAATTATCTATTGCCGTCTCTTTCTACCGTTTGATTTTTGATTGTCTGTAGCTGTTTTATTTTTCAACGGATTTTAATTCTGTTTTTACATTTGACCATCAATTTATGTCTATTTTCTTATTTTTATGAAATGTATTTAATATTTGATACTTGTCAAATACCCTATTGCAGAATACAATGTAGGCGGTCTTATCGCTGAAAGCGATCTCTTCCAGACCAACTTTCAGTAGAGAAATTATTCAGACTATTAATTTAAAAAATCCTAATCAATTTTTTTACATTTAGCGGCCTTCTCTCATATCAGGGCAGCACGCTCCATCCATCACAATCAACCAATCGTCACTAGGAAACACGCAGTTTGCGAGACTAGACAGCGCCGGCCATTTACGGTTTCCTTAGTTTCTTCACCTACATTACTGCGACCAAATTGTCGCATCCTTCCTTAGAGGTAGTTGTTAAAAATAACGGACTATTTGATAGACTGTTACAGGCGAGCAGGTTTAAAACGCCTAAGGCAAAAGTGCCACTTGATAGAACTCAGCCGAGCTACTATAGCCGAGTCCTTTCCTGAGGTAGCGCACGGTACGGGAGGGAGGCTTCGTTCTCAGTAGATCCATTGTCCAGATCGATAATGGATCTAGTGAGATAAAACTTCTTTATTAGAAGTATGTAGATTTTATTTGTAGTATTATCGTATCGTATTAGTACTATTCTATTGTAGTGTATAGTATTGTGTGTAGATTTTATTCGGAAGTATGTAGACCTTGCGATCTTTCTGAACAGTGAACCAAACTGAACCGTCACGCTCGAGTCGGTGACGCTGAATCAGGTATACTCGACTCCATTAGACATTAAACACGCTCGGGTTGGTGACGCGTGTTTTTTTTTGTAAGTTTTCACTTCTATCATGTGGTCATAATTCATAAGCACACACCCACTTTTTTTTCTCTCATTAGATCCAGTTTGACGCTGCAGGGTAATTCGAGGGTGCTTTTTCGTCAGCGTTCAGCTCTCACGCAGCGCGCGACTTCCTATAAGGAACGGTCTCAGTTAAGGGGTATTAGACTTCTATCTTCCAAAGACTGCATCACAATGAAATTTCTGAAGCACTAGCGGTCTTGAAGCAACATGTACATTCCTATCTTACAAGTTCTGTAAAAATAGATTTTTTCCCTCAAATTGGTCTTCGTAATAGGAAATTTGGACTGATTTATACAAAAATAAAATATCTTTGTATTTTATTTTATACCTAACGTTATATTTATCTTCGTTGAGTTTGCAGGTTACTTAAGGTCAGTATTTTACCTTTACCTATTCTTTCTTGGAAATTAGAATTAAAACCTATTGGCAATTATGAGGTCGGCCTTGAAATAACCGCTCGTGTGGACAACGTTCCTTGTTTTGTCAAATCCTGTGATAAATTAATTTATAGCCTTTACTGTCTTCCTGCATCTTGGTCTTACTTCTTACGTAATTTTTTTACGTATAGAGAGAGACAGAGAATATTGCCTGCCATTCTTCCTAAGAGAGAGAGAGAGAGACAAAACAAAAGAAATTCACTCGTAACTGAAATGTAATAATATTAGTATGCATTTTTTTAAAAGATTTATGTATATATATTTTTAATTTGTATTATGAATAACTAGTTATATATCTTTACTTATATATGTTTATAAGTAAAGTATATATAAGTTTATGTACCTGTAGGAACTCGCTATGTGAGGACACGGACACGGATGACGTAACGTCAGTTGTATGAAAGGGAAAAGGGAAGATCTTCCACCAGACGGGGTGTTGTGCCTGGTGACCTGATGTCCTGGTCCAACTGTGGATGTTTGGAACTCGTATATATACGAAGTCCCAGGAAAATTTTGATAGCGCGTTCTACACCGATACGAGTAGGTACTGTATCGTAGTGGCGTGCGTCGTGCGTCGCCACATAACCTACCTATGTATTTCTGCATAACCCCATGGTTAGCTGGTAGAAAAGGCCGCAAGGCATTAATCTCGCCTCATGTACACCTTTTTTTGTGCATTAAAGTGTAAATAAATAAATAAATAATAAAAATACGTTTCAAAATTTATCGACTCCACGCCAGATGGTTGTTTTATTTGATCTGTTATTAGCGTGGTAGGAACTAGTAGGAAGCGAAATGTATTGTGTGCGAATGGTAATAATGAACGAGCAAACATTCGCACGGTGTTTGGGATAATTAGCGGGCCTGTGTGAACTGACCTTAACATTCTGGGCTCATAACATAAATATTACTTTTTTTTTGGTATCAAAACTTTTTTAATGTATGGACTAGATATATATATTCTGTAGATGACTGTACGACTAATAAAACAAAAGGATCGTAGTTAAAATTCTCTTAACTAAGTGATTTACGACCTGCTACACCTGCTAAGCTAAACGAACGTTAATTTAAAGTTAATTCGCATATAAGCAATGACCGTTAGTTAGTTTGTAGTATCTTTATTGTACTAATATAAAATACACAGAAAATAAAAAAAACATAATAATATATGTACAAAGGCGAGTTTATCCCATAGGGATCTCTTCCAGCCAACCTTTGATTTAGAAGAGTTTAGATTACTTTTAGTTTTAGCTTGTTTCTGAACTGGCATTTGTATATGGACAATAGTAGTATGGTTATAGCCTTCTCTTCTTCTTCTTCAATTTAAGAGCTATGCTCTTGTCGGTGTAGTAAACGCCACTGTGTCCTGTCTCCTTATACGACGCAACGCCAGCCTTCTCTTTGATTTGATCGAAGTAGCTTGTCCTCGGTCTTCCTCTTCCCCGCTTGCCTTCAACTTTTCCTTCTATAAGGTTTCTTATGTATTCGTCGTGTCGTATAAGGTGGCTCACCATATTTCCCCTTCTATTTTCAATAGCCTTTAAGATGTTTCTCTTTTCTTTTACTCTCGTCAGTACCTCTTCATTTGTCACTCTCTCTGTCCAGCTTATATCCTACAAATACAAATATAGTTTATTGCACACCCGGGACAAAAACAAAACATACAACATAAAGAGAGGTAAAAGAGAGGTGGAGGTGAGAGGGTATAGGTAGAGGTATACTCTTTGGATTCGTAAAAAAAACAAATTAGATACGACATAAATAAAGATAAATTAATTTTAAACAAAACTATTCAAAAAAGATCAAGAAATGACGTACGTACGTTTTTATTTGACACACACTATGTCTGTCTACCTTTCAATTATAACGCATCTTTCACTTTCGCGGGTTTTCTGGAAGAATTTGTATGCTACACCATGTGGTAGAAAGTAGTGATACTATATTATAATTTAAGAACTCTGTATGTACGCACCTACTTTCAACAAGTAAACTATTTGATTTGATTTGAAATCTCTTTTAGAGATAAGTTCACCCTTTGTACAATGTCTCATTTTAATTGTTTTTATTAAGTTTATTGTTGTACAATAAAGTGTAAATAAATAAATAAGGAAAACAAGGAACATTTTGTAAAAGTTTGAAAAAATGAAATTCCAACGAAATTTTAATTTAATATGTTGTCTATGGCTTTGGTCAAGCTATAAACAAAAACTGTTAAAATTACAAAATTAGGTGTTCTTTCGCCAAATTACGGGCTAAACGTCCAGGGTTAATAATAATAATACATCTTTATTTTAGGCATAAAAACCCATATAACAAAAGAATAATAATACAACATACATTTTTTATTATTAATACTAACACAAATACTAATAAAATAATAATTAATACTAACACAAATACTAATAAAAACAAACGAAACCAAAAAAATAAATATTTGGCTACAATTTATTTATTTACGGTTCTCGTCCCGGTGGACAGTCAACCAATGTTTGAATATGGCACTCGTAGGTCCTCACACACAGCCTTCAGTATTCTGTTGTCAGTTAGACAGACAGACAGTTGTTATCTTGCTACAGTCTGTCCTCTAGGTGCCGGTTAGCAGGGTTCCAGGACAGTGTGCAGATGAAGTAATAGAAGAAACTTATCTTATCTTATCTTTGGATGGGGGCCGGGGATCCCAGCGACACTTCGACCCATTGGGATCTTTTGTGTTCAACCCCTTGAACCTATCCCTTGACCACATCACCGAATATGTCGTGCATGAGCAAGACTATGCGTCTTAGTGGGAGGGATTTGAATTCCCTTGGGTCCGGATAGGCAGAGAATAGCAGACCCATCCTTTTTGCCGCGAAAGCGTCACATTCACATAGGAGATGTGAAACGGTCTCCAGTTGTTCACCACAGGCTCTGCAAGATGTGCTGTCAGTTAGCTTCAGAAGAAGAAACTTGGTAATAGATATTATATTTTTAATGAACAGAACAACACAGAAAATAGTAAATGTAGAAAATAGGTAGCAGTGGGAGACAAAAATAAATGGAGAAGCGTCCGTTCAAGACAAAATACAGAGAGAAAGTGCATAATACAAAGAAAACAATGAAATTAATGGAATAATGGAATTTAGAAACAGAATGGGAATATAATTTGACTTTTGAAAATATAGATGAAGAAATGAAGATGCCAACACGATATTAGGTGAGATAAACGCTAACGATGAGGTTGAAATTGATGGCAAGGAGGTTGATATGGACGATGAAGTCGACATCGTTACAAGTTTAAGACATTTCGAAAGTATTGAAATACGTTTACATATTAGGTATCATAATAACTTGTTACAACATTGTCATTTAAGATGATTTAAGTCTATTTACCAAACACGACTTCCTGATAGGCACTTGGCTGCCACCTGACACTTCTTTGTATTAATTTCTTCATTAAAGCATGCAAAAGTTTTTACTTTACAATAATTTCCTCAATCAATATCAACAAACGGCGGACGATGAAGTCGACATCGTTACAAACCTGTGCTTCGATTTTGCTGTGTACCAACGGAAATATACCTCGAGAAGGTATAGATATATGAGTTGTTCTATTTTACAATATGTATAATAAATTCTTTAGAAATGTAATCAGCGGAGCATCAAAGCGTACTTTATTTCTAAACGTCTAAGCAAATAAAGAATATTTATCTACTATTGCAATATAATGTTATCTTATATCTAGTACCTATTAGATATAGATGATAATAGACTCAAATAAATACATAGCCTATTTAACTTCATAGAAACGATATCTTTAGAAGTGTCACTAGATTACGGAGTAAACTATGTGTAACTTAACTATTGAAAATATTTCTGTTTTATCTAGTACAAATCTGTCTCTCATTGTATGGTACTGAACACCTGCTAAACCGAATTGGATGGGTTTTTATTGATAGGCAAGATTATCCTGAGGGTTAAACAGGGATGCAAATAATAAAAGGGTAGTAATAAAAGATCTGAATAGTAAATTAAAAATGAGCATGTTAAAAACATGAATATTACAGCCTTATTTACTAGGTTACCGAAAACTTGTGTGCAAACAAAAATACGGAAACTAGCGACAGAAATACTGAAAATTCCGAAAAATAATACATCAAATGCTAACGTTATACTAATCTACCGGCTTAAATTACATTTTACTGAAAACTAGAGTTTGTCATTTTTGTAGTATATTGGCTAGCAACATTAATATTGAATTTAAATATTAGCTCTGGTATCCCCGCTCTCTTTTGTATTGACTGTGGCACGTTCAATACACGTAATTATCGTAATTTCTGCATTATCCTGGCCCTGGACCTCAATATAAATGAAACATGGTGTCAGAAGTGGGAAACACCTAATATAAAATTAAATTCGACCTCACACATTTCATAAACTTTAGTGCTTGTTAAAATATTGCGTCATACGGAAAAACTATTCTGAGTGACGCCTTAGGAACCTATAAGAAATATGAAAATTTGCTTGTAATTTTATTATACTTTAGCTGTTATTTAAATTAAGTGGAAGAAACATTAAACACAGAACGTAGCCGCTTCGTAACACCTTATCCTCTAAGAGTTAATTTGGACTAGAGAAACATACGTCAAAGTGTAGCGATGGTTTAAGAACCAATCTTAAAATATTGTAAATGATTATGTAAATAAGTTTATTCTGAAATGTTTTAAGACGAAAAAAATGTTAAGTATACAAAATTGTACTTAAGAACTACATCTAATTGCTTACGTCACTATTGTAAAGGGTTTTCCAATAGGGGCGCGAACGGTAATTGTTATTTTCATTAAAATTGAGTGTTAATAAAATATTTCTATAACCAATAATATAAATTAAGCTTACAGTGCGCTTAAAAACGTTTTTTTTTGGTAGAACATATTTTTTCAGTAAGTTAGTATTTCTGTCGGAAGTTTAGTATTTTAGTTGGAAGTTCAGTTTTTTGTCGGAGAATTGTAATTTGAACATTCTCTTGTTTGTTGTATGTATGATTACATTGATTACTTTGTCGGTAAATTCTGTTTTTTTCTTCTTCTGTAACTCATTTTAACGCAGCTTAGTTAGTATTACAATGAGCCACAGTTCGCTGGAATTTCATTTATTTTTCGGAACCATTATTATTACCCATAGTAAAATAATGAAAGTGAAAGTGTGTAGTTCCTTTTCAGAACTGATGTAACGTAGAGAATGTGTGAAAGTGAAGACTGGAAAATTGCCTATGAATATGTATATGTAGTTCGCCATGTACGGTCAACCCCACAGGTTAATACTACCCGATGAAGCAAGTTGAAGAAATAAAGGTGTAACTTGTGGTGTACAGTATCAAGTGGAAAACAGCTGGTGAAGCGTGTCAAACGAAGCGAAAGGTGAATTTGCATGAATATCGGAGTTTGGTATTCCCATGCTTGCTTGTTTATCGTATGGTAATGACCAACCTATTGCCAGAGTTGTTCAGGCCGTCCGCAGGCCTCTGACATGTCTTAACGACTGCTGTCGAACGACAACAACCGGGATTGACTGCTTAACGTGCTCCGAGGCACGGAGGAGCTCACCCACGTTAAGCAACGTTCGGCGCTGTCAGAACTAGAATAGGTGACCGCTAGTGGTATATTTCATCTGAGCTCCTCCGTGCCTCGGAGAACACGTTAAGCAGTCGGTCCCGGTTGTTGTCGTGTCGACAGCAGTATCACTTACGGACCGTTCTCGCACCTAGGGTACGAGCCCACCTAGCAAATGTAGCCACTTTTACGTTCAAGAAACGTATTCTTCTCTCACGACAATAAAAAGAGCCTACTTACTCATTCGAGTCAAAGACACGAACGTAAAACGTAAATGATCACTAAAAGGCTTCAATTGTCTATGCTTGTACTGATTGAGCCGTTAGAGACGCGGTGTAAACCATGAGCGACTAGCTAGAGCGGAACTGGATGCCAAAGACGTTATATTACTAGCGTAAGGACATGCTAATATAACCACGGATCTGTTACACTTGTAGGGAAACGCGCTATGTGAGGAAATTGATGACGTAACGTCAGTTGTATGAAAGGGAAAAGGGAAGATCTTCCACCAGGCGGGGTGTTGTGCCTGGTGACCAGATGTCCTGGTCCTACTATGGATGCTTGGAAGTCGTATATATACGAAGTCCCAGGAAAATTTCGATAGCGCGTTCTACACCGATGTGAGTAGGTACTCATCGTAGTGGCGCGCATCGTGCGTCGCCATACACAGTTTGGTCGGCATAACTGGTAAAATTTAAATCGTTTATTTAGCGCTGTAAACACCAGAATACAGAAGTATACAAAGTTTAATACATGCAGCACAGAACATCTGGTGTGGTACAGTGCCAAAAAGGGTACACCAGCTCAGCATAATGCTGAGGCAAGCCACAGCGCTGATTTTCAGCTGGCCCCTCAGTGACTGCACGGACGAAGAAAGCAACAGTGTGTGCGTGTTGTGTTGTATGAATGTGTTTGTTTGTATGAATGAGGATATTAGTGTGTATGTGATGTACTGAGTGTGTGGGAGGGTGATGGCATGGTGCGGGTGTATTTACATGATATTATGTGTGTGGATGGTAGTTCAGAGTAGAGGCATAAGATTACCGAGCACTTCCAGATTGTGAAGGACAGTAGTTACAGGGCATCTAAAGAATGTACAGAGCAGTGTCCTACCTTTACTTTTCCACAACTTTGGCATCAAGTTATATTTTAATATTATGTATGTATGTATATATGCATGTGCGTGTATATTTATTTATCACTTTAACGCACAAAAATAGTACATGTGGCGAGCTTAAAGCCACTGCCTTAATGCTTAACGGTGCACAACCTACCTTATTCTACCAAAATTACTCCACCAAAACGTTATCTGGAAGATAGATTGTATTAATCGTTTGGTACGGACTGTATCACATTATTTTTGTGCAATAAAGTGTATTAATTAATTCATTCAAAATTCACTCATTGGATGTTTGTCGCAATTCAATATTTCGATTCGATTCGTTTCGAAGTACTAGGGTACTAGTACTTATAATTTGCTTAGATTCGAACGTACATAGAAGATTTTTTTACGTCGTTTGAAATTAAAAAATTAAGTTTGACTGATTTGCTTTTATACGATTTTCTTATTTTTATACCTTGTTCATTTAGATTGTTCCTTGAACTAAATCTGTTTTAAAAGCAAATGTTTTTATGTAATTTCTAGTACAACCATAAAATTCTGCAGACTTTATTATCTTATCATAACATTGTAAAATCTTTGAAAACCAACCTCCATTCTCCAACGATATTATAAAAACCGCTACCGATCCCGCTCATACCTTATCCCAATAAAATAAGAGTGGGCGGGCGCCGGTTACGGACAATTACTAAACACGTTTGTTGATATTGAGGAAATTATTGTAAAGTAAAAACATTTGCATGCTTCAATGAAGAAATTAATACAAAGAAGTGTCAGGTGGCAGCCAAGTGCCTATCAGGAAGTCGTGTTTGGTAAATAGACTTAAATGACGACGTTGTAACAAGTTATTATAATACCTAATATGTAAACGTATTAAACGTACCTCCTTGCCATCAATTCCAACCTCATCGTTAGCGTTTATCTCACCTCATTTCGTGTTGGCATCTTAATTTCTTAATCTATATTTTCAAAATTCAAATCATGTTCCCATTCCATTTCTAAATTCCATTATTCCATTAATTTCATTGTTTTCTTTGTATTTTGCACTTTCTCTCTGTATTTTGTCCTGAACGGACGTTTCTCCGTTTTATTTTTGTCTCCTACTACTACCTATTTTCTACATTTACTATTTTCTGTGTTGTTCTGTTCCTTAAAAATATAATATCTATTACCAAGTTCTTCTATTACTTCATCTGCACACTGTCCTAGAACCCTCCTAGCCGGCACCTAGAGGGCAGATTGTAGTAAACTAAAGTCTCGTATCTACTCTACCTCTAGTGTACGAGTAGAAACCGGTACCGACTGTTTAACATGCTTTCCGAAGCACGGAGGGGTGTAGATGAAATATACCACTAGCAGTCACCCATCCTGGTTCTGACCTCGCCCAACGTGGCTTCACTTACTTGGGGGCGTTACCCGTGGTCCAACTGCAATGTCCAACTGGTTGTACCAAAGGGAATGTTTTTTCCCAGTGGACCAACTGCTCAATGTTCAACTATATTTTATTCCCCGTTGTTCAACTAATTATCCACGAACTGCACGCTATAATAAAACGTTATCATAATGCGGAATTGGTATCTCTTCAGAGGTCAAACGTTAATCCCTTTAGTTTCAACTCCTTGTAGATCAGACGGTATAATCTCTTTGATTGCAATTTGAACTTGTGTCACATTTTGACATGAAAAAATATCTAATCATTGGGTTGTACGATTCATTTATTTTTCCGAGAGCCCAAAACCTATAATGTCGGAGGAAAATACGAGTAATTTAGTTTTTCTCAAAAGAAAAGGTGGAAACGTTCTCCTCTTCGATGGAAAACAGTACCACAAAGTGAGGGATTACAAACGAAACGGAGTCTCGTTTTGGCGATGTTCCTTAGCTCGGAAGGAAAAATGTGCAGGTTCCATAACGATTAAGGTACGTAAAACACATTTTTTTATGTAGAGCATGGGTGGAGTGGTGTCTAAAAGACGCAGGACTCCTGTATTATTACCAACTAAGGAGCACTGCGCAATAGTAAAGATTCTTTACACTCTGACTGCGCTTTGGCCCGTTTCATTATTGTTCTGCTATGTTTTCAGGACATGACCATACTGAAGGACCATTCACATTCATGCAGTGGAAATCAAATTAAAAATGAAATGGCTATTGCGTTGGATCTGTTGAAAAAGGAAGCGGGAAGTAAAGATCATCCTCTGCCTAAAATGTACAAAGAGACTGAGAAGAAGTGGCGTGATGATGGATTTCATTTACTCGAACCCTTACCAGAGTTTCAGAAGGTCAAGCATAGTATATACGATTCAAGAAACAAGGTTGCAGGAGCGTCTAAACTTAAATTTACAAATTTTGACGAGGTGCAAATACCGGAGCAACACTCAAATTTAATTTTAGCCGATTACGACTTCGAAGGTACTAAAATCTTAATTTTCTGTACAGAAGAAGCCAGGAACGTCATCACTGACGTAAAAGAAATATTTGGTGATTCTACCTTCAAAAGTTGCCCATCTCCATTCACACAACTCTTTACTATACTTGGAGACTTTGGCAGTACGTCTGAGAGAACAAAAGTGTTACCATTAATATATGCTTTATTAAGCAACAAGAAAACCGAAACGTATGTTACTTTATTTAACTTAATCAAATCACAGCTTCCATTTTGGACACCAATGAAGTACCATTGTGATTTTGAGCTTGCGGCCTTAAACGCAGTGTACGAAGTTTTTCCAAACATGGTAATAAAAGGGTGCTACTTCCACTGGCACCAATGCTTGACGAAAAAGGGAACGAAAATATTCGGTAAAAAGAAGACGAAACCAGAAAATAGAATCATGACACTCTGTAGAGTTTTACCATTGTTGCCGAATGAAAAAATTTCAGATGGCTGGAAGTTCATAAAATCGCAATCTGAAAGTCTGATAGGACATGACAAGGTGAAGAAATTTTTGAAATACGTGCAGTCCTTCTGGTTAAACAGACGCATACACAAAATTTTATGCGTGTTTGGTGAACGCCATCGCACAAATAACGTTGCTGAAAATTGGCATCGTCAAATTAACAAAGAATTGAATAAAAGCAACACGAATTTGTTGCGATTGCTTAATTTCATTGAAAATTATGGAGTAACTTGCATGGACTACAAAAACAAAAAAGGGGCACAAAGAAAAAGAAAGGATATTGAAAATGACGACTTTATAAGACATGTGCAAATGGAATTAATTACAAACGAAATAACTGTTGGGTCTGCCCTCGATACATTGAGATAGAGTAATCTATTAACGGTGTTGCTAGTGTCATATTACTTAGTTTGCATTTGATTTCTTTTTATTGCATTGTATTCGTACAGAATTACTTGTTTCATACTCTTTTGTTTGCGTTTGCTTTCTTTTATTATATTTGTAGAGGATTAATTTTATGTTGCATAGGTACTCATTTTCAGCTTTGTATGGTGGAAGTTCCCTAGTGGCGGACACCTAAGATTTGCAGGATATAAAAACGATTTCGAAAAATTTAACTTTTTTTATTCATTATATTACTTATGTTAACAAACTTTAGAATCAACATTAATTAACAAAAATGCATCTTCTGCATAATGATATCAAAAAAACTTTGGTGACAAGAATCAAATCATGCAATCACTCGAAGTGGCACCTAGTACCAGACGAACTTCGACACGGGTCACGCACGACAGTATAGGCCGTGATATGTTACTGCCGATTCTCGATAAAATTCTGCCGTGTCTTACCCTTATAATTAACTTCTAGCTGTTTTCTCAAACATTTTCAACCGTATGGAAAAAGGCCTACATGTTACCGGTACCAAAAATTGCTGACCCTACTTATTTTCAACCATGCCATGTAACCCTGCCTTAACCAGTGTTAGTCTAAAGACCAACTGCTACCAAATCGTATTTTCTGCTTAACATATATGGACTGTGTTTATCAACGTTATTGATAACCTTGCATTCTTTGTATTAGTTGGTCCATGGGGAATGAATATTCGTAATTTATTTAGTACAATTAAACAGTTGGCCCACTGGGAAAAAAAAATCCCTTTGGTACAACCAGTTGGACATTGCAGTTGGACCACGGGTAACGCCCCCTTACTTGATTACTTTATGACCATGCTCGAAACTAAGCTATGAGCCCCTCAATACAGGATGGACATGCAGGATTGTTGTTGCACGATGTTTTCCTTCACCGTTAGAGCAGTTGGTAAATGTACGTAATATCGTTGGATACAAAATGAATTTTCCTTGAGCCAGCCACCTATAAAACGTGTTTCATTATATTTATTCTAGTAATAAATACTCACAAGACGTGAACTATCTATTATTATCGTAAATTCTTGTTTACTTAGATAACTCATTGATAAGATCGCCTTATAGTGTAGAACATAGTACTACAGTATAGTGATGTTATATAGTAAGTAAGGAGTTTTATGTACAAAAGGTTAATTGATAATAGGACATAAAACGCAAAGCGTTGCGTAGATGGAGCCACTAGCACACTCCGTAAACAGAAAAGCAAAACGAAACGTCATTTTTGAAGATATTTCAAATTTTTCGTTTTTTGGCGAAATTAAATTATTTTTTTCAAAGCTATTAGTAAAAGTGTGAGATCATGGCATCATATGGCCATTTCATATATACAGCAGACCTAAAAAAATCTGTGGCGCGAGTCTGAAGGGTAAAAAAAAAGATTTGGTGGAAAGGAACATATCCACATATTGATTGCTAATGGCGCCTCTAGTGGTAAGACATTGCAGGACTGTTTCCTATTGATAAGTTTCGAAAATTAAATGCTTTTTATTATTATTTTCATTATGTATGATGTATGATGTGATGGTCACTTTTTTACAGTGTAAGGAGACCAAATGAGCAACTTGGTCACCTGATTTTAAGTGGTCACCGTCGCCCATAGACCTCTTATACCACTAAAATGTTGTATTAGAGAGTTTTAAATGCTTAGCTCACCTCGAGGACTTACGTGGAGTGCGAGTACGTAATTTTCTGGTAATTACGCTGACTCTCTTACTCTTCAAACCGAAGCAATGCAGCTTTATGGCAGAAACCCAGACTGACTGCATAGAGTCATCATCAGCAGCCTACTCTAGTCCACTGCTGGACATAGGCCTCTCCCAGGGCGCGCCATTGAGCCCGATCTTCGACTCTTCTCATCCAGTCGCAGCCACCTTGCGCAGATCGTCGCTCCATCTAGCAGGGGAGCGTCCTACACTACGTTTGCCCAAATGCGGTCTCCACTCCAGAACTCGTCTACCCCAGCAGATGTGACCGGCCCCCTGCCACTTCAGCGTGCTAATCTTATGAGCTATGTCGATAACTTTTGTTCTATGCCGGATCTCCTCATTTCGGATTCGATCCAACGGAGATACTCCGAGCATAGCTCTTTCCATAGCACGCTGAGTGAACCAGTCGCACCGTCAGAGTCCACGTTTCGGCTCCGTAGGTCATTACTGGCAGGACGCACTGGCTTTGAACTACGCGTTTATCTAATTAAATCTTTTGCTTTTTTACCCCCATATTAGCTCTGATCACTCGTCTACTCTGAGCCATACCGAGCATAGAGTCATACCACTTTCAAAGTCACACCACCTCCTTATGCTCCTCACTTCACTAGGTATGAACGTGACATCACCTATTTGTCCAATGGCCCTTTAATCGCGACATAAATATAATCCACTTTATCTGAAGGCCTTATCTAGAAGGAAGCCAAACAGTCCTAAATTTAAACTTAGTATCGCGTTATGAAGCTAAAATCTTGCTGGTTCACCTTGGACGTTTTGTGAATATAATGTTGTCAATGACTTGATCTTGCATGATGACAAAATCATTCAACATGGCGTCCAAAGATTTCGGGTTGGTTTGATCCAAAAATTTTTCAATATACTTACGTAGGTACGTACTTACTTTACGTATTTATTTTATTTATTTTTATTTACTACTAAACCCGCATTTGACCTCGATCTCGCCTGATGGTAAGCGTACGTACGTTACGTAGAAAGTAAAATTAGAAAACAAAATGTCGTTGGTGGTCGCCCCGGTCTAAGGTCATCTTTTAGGTCGCGAAACCAATAAGTAATGGTCGCAAGTGATGGAACCAATTCCCCAGAAGCACTGTTTAAATTTTCATATGATTCTTTATATGTTAACCTTCGTTTAAAGTCATAATAGATCATAGCACGAAATGCTTCCCACGTTACATCCATCGTAGCGGTTGAAAAGACAGACATGTTTTTTTTTATTTTTTTTATTAAAAAATAACTAATGTTCGCCAGCCAGTGATATTTGACCAGGGAGTTTGTAATAAAATTTACATAGATAAAAGTAAAACAATGAGGTTGACTAACAATTTTTGGGCCGCCACATGTATACTTATTAAAATTAAAAATTAAGATTTACATGCAATAAGCGATGAGGTATTTTCTAGAGATCTCGTAAGGTAGCCAGAATTTTAAGGAAGCGTCTTGCAATGTGGATGCAAGATGATGATGAATAAAGCCTGAAGAACTAGGGGAGGCCTATGCCCCAACAGTGGGGATATAACTATCTAAGTACTAGTACTATAGATATGACATAATATAGCCGACAAAAAGTTGGCCGTTTTCTCGTGGACCAACTAAATGTCCCATACTGGTGGGACAACAAAGGAGACTTAATTCTCGTAGTCCCACTGCTTTCTTCAACTGTATGCAAAATGAACAATCCTGCAAACGGCCAGAGCAGGAGTTTTATTCCGTTCAATATAAATAAATCGGAACAAAAACGCTTCTTCTTCTTTCGAGTTGATGATCGGAACTAAATGTTTCCCGACCAGAAGGCAGCCACATCGATAGCCCTCTGGTTGTCCTCGAAAAGGTCCTCCCGCGTGCAGGTGGTCGGACACGCGGGACAGCAGAGCAAGTGCTCCATGGTTTGAGGGGAGACACACACTTTACTTGACCGCTGGAAAAACCCCATTTCTAAAGATTATCTCCGCAACAGCCAACCTAAGTTCGCAGGCGATTAAGCGTTTTCCAGGTTGGCCACGGGAGTTTGAAAACAACAAAAACGCTGAAAGGAATCAATAAATCTATTAAAACCGGACATGACACCCGCATGCATTACGCACGGTTGCATATAAGACCCCTTACAAGGAAATGTGATAAAAAGTAAGTATCGCTTCTCGGTAAATGGAGAATGTCGACGGGAATTACACGCATTCCCGGAAGGAAAAAATACACCTACGCATGATCAGCAGCCTATTAATGTCCCCACTGTCGGGGCACAGGCCTCCCTTTGCACAAGGGGGTATGTGCCATGATCCACCGAGCGGACCTAATGCTGATTGGTGGATTTCACATACATTCGGAAACTTTTCATTTCCTCAGACATGCAGGTTTCCTGACGATGTTTTCCTTCAGTAAATGTACGTAAGTCTTCGAAAAAATTCGAACCCGGACCTCTAGTAGGTCGGCGTCCTAGCCACTAGGCCACCGACGCTTGCGCATGTTATACTTAAATGCTTAAACGCATTTTTTTTTAGATGAACATGATGTTTATTGAGTTGAAATAGGTAAATAAAGACTTAAAATACAAATATTTATTAGTTTGTAAGAATATGGGTGTGCATTTTAGATGGTATAGCTGCATTAGCATAGATTTAGTTCCTTACATATTCTGTCATAACTGGCGTGCAAACATTGAGTAGCAATATTATATTGCAGGCAATCCTTCTTGCTTTATATTTTTCAGGTATTTTTGCCCAATTTTTGTTAAAAAAATTCTTTTGAAAGCCATAAGGGGGCGTCCATTAATTACGTGAGGCATTTTTTAGGATTTTGTAACCCCCCCTCCCCACCTGGTGAGATTTTGTGAGATTTTCCTCAACTCCCTCCCCCCTCTCCTAATCTCACGTGAGATTTTTTTAAATTTGTGTTTTGATTATGAACGCGTTGGATTATAAAAAAAATAAAAAAACAACAAAGCAGGTTACAACCTGTACGTGGGTCGCTGCTACTCGGCTCTTTACGCCGCCGCAACGTTCGTCGAGTCGCGCGTATCGATACGGCTGGTCGATAGCGCTCAAACAATCGAAGGGCTATTGTGCTGCTCTGTGGGGTTCGGACGAATACGACAAACACTATTGTGTCGAATTTTCTCATATTTTTACTGTAGAAAAATTTATTACTTTAATTTGATTTCACTTTCACGCCATTTTACACCGTTTTTTGCTAAAAAAAAATTACGTGATATTTTCGAAACAAGGTGAGATTGAGTTAGATTTAGCTTGACCCCCTCCCCCCCCCACCTTGAACACCTCACGTAATTAATGGACGCCCCCTAAGTAATAAAATAAAAAATTATAATATTAATAAAATAATATATTTGTCCTTTTTTAGAAAACGGCAGCCGAAAATATTATTTAACCCCCGACCGATAGAGGGAGGGCGTGTTATAAGTTTGACAAGTTTGTCTGTTTGTGTTAGTCTGTGCCATCATAACATAACAACGGATGATCAGATTTGGACCCGGTTTTTATACTTAATAGAGAATCTTGTTGATAGTGTTCTTAGCTAGGTCTGATAAAAATTGGAACAGTGGTTTCCAGGATCTTGGAGTATCTTTGATGTCAGATGCGATCTCTGGAACGGTAATAGCTTCATGCTGCGTTTCCGACATCTGAAACCTTGAGGATCTGGTAACCAGGAAAAAGTAAGTGGACTTCAATTTCATAATATGAAACTTTTAAGAATTGGAAGATTATCAGTTCGCCGTAACTATAATAGTTAGATGGGGGTCTTCCCGAACAAAAGTCGTAGAGAATCCTGAGACTTTTCTAGAGAAATACAGGGTGGGCCAAGAATTCGTTAACATTTAAACCTAACACCCCGCGCTAATACAAGCCGCGCGGGGAGCGGGGAGGGGCGTTACCACTAGCTCGCTTCTCGGAAATTTAGTCGCAATGTATCGCTTCACGGGGCCGCAGCGCGCTTATTGTGTGAAACAATTTTATTTAAACAACAGTTCGCTCATTACAGTGAGACGCTTATTTCGCGTTGAATACGACTTACACGATTTAAATCAGTGTCCGAGTGCTCCATTAATAAAGAAATGGGTTAAGAAGTTCGAAGAGACGGGATCTACACTAAACGTGAAGCAAACCGGCGGCCCACGGACTTCTCGGAGCGAAGAGAACGTGCAGCGAGTTTCCGCATCAGTTCGACGTGATCCAAATTTATCGACGCGCAAACGTTCGGCTGAATTAGGACTATCCCGAACATCATTGCGCCGTATTTTGAAATTAGACATGAAATTACATCCATATAAGATCCAGTTAGTGCAGGAATTAAAACCTAATGATTTAAATTTGCGCAAGTCGTATGCCGAAACAATGTTAGATCGATTCAATAATTTTGATAACCTCTTATTTTCCGACGAAGCCCATTTCCACCTCAACGGACACGTAAACAAACAGAATTGCAGGTATTGGAGCAGCGAAAATCCCAAATCTAAACACGCGAGGCCACTTCATTCTCCCAAGGTAACGGTATGGGCTGCAATTTCAGCAAAAGGAATTATTGGGCCCTACTTTTTCGAAGATTCTCGCGGCCGTTCGGTTACTGTGAATTCTGCTGAGTATGTGAAAATGTTACGGGAGTTCCTGGCACCGAAGCTACTGGAATTTGCTGGCTACAACCGTAACACATGGTTTCAGCAAGATGGAGCCACTTGTCACACATCCAACGAGTCCCTGCCGGTAGTAAAAGAAATGTTTCCGGAAAAGCTGATTTCCAGACGAGGCGACATCCCATGGCCACCCAGGAGTCCAGATTTAACGCCAGCAGACTTCTTTTTATGGGGTTATTTGAAGAGTCGTGTTTACACCCATAAACCAAAAACACTACGTGAACTAAAGGAAAAAATTAGTGAAGAAATGTCAGCGATCTCGCGGTCTCTTTGTCGACGAGTATTCGAAAATTTCGGTGTTCGCTTAGAAGAGTGCAAAAATCGAAACGGTGGTCATTTAGATGATGTTATTTTTAAAAAATAAATTCCAAATAACTAACTTTCTTGTAAATAAACAATTTTAAAAATATGTCAAATGGTTTTCTTTATATGATTTTTTCAATTGTTAACTAATTCATGGCCCACCCTGTATATAAATTTTTAATTTAGAGTTATTTAACAAATGTGGCCAATACTTTTTGTGGCCAGTATTTTATTTATTTTATTTTGATTTTATTGGAAAACCAAGACAATACATAAACCAAACTAACAATAAAAGGAGTTTCTCCCGCGCTTTTGTCGCGTCCACACCAGCTTTTTTTCATTGTCTTGCAAATTGTTTTACAGTAGTGCTTTTCAAGTAAGAATGGTGTTTTTTATTCGAAGAACGTCTACAAAATGTGATTAATGTATGGGACAATGAAGTAAAGTTAAATAAGATGCTGCACCCCGATTCGTACTTGGCTGGATTTTGAAGAGCCATACTGCGTCCGGGACGCCTTCTTCTTTGGTTCAAATGGTGCAGAAGCGTGGAAGATTCTCCCAGATAGCATTGAAATGTGTCACACCAGCATTTTAATGAAGACTTGCAAGAGTTGTTTACATCAGACATGGCTGTATGGGCTAAGTTCCCTTTGCCTTAAAAAAAACACAACTAAAAAACTAACAATAAAAGGCCAATTACAGGTCTTCACTAATAGAAAGACACACACACACACACACACACACACACACACACACACACACATACACACACACACAGAGAGAGAGAGAGAGAGAGAGAGAGAGAGATTACGAATTAATAAAAAAACATTTGACTTAGTAGACGTCTCACCGCCACACTACCGGTATTGAACAGGGCCAGATCTAGGACATAGGATCTATTCAAAGTTAAGAGAAACTCTTTAGTTTTTTAGAACTTTACGAATGAAATTTCCTTTCCAGATCGTGTAAATCACAGAAATTGGACTACTAGCATTTCAAAATCTTTGGTTTAAATGGAACTGAAATAGAAAAAGAGCTCTATGTACTGGAAGAACGTATTTTAAATCTACAACTAAGTGTATATTTTTACGAAGTAAAGAAATAGTAGTTTCTGTACAGAATCAAAAAATAAGAAGCTAAATAAGTGAGAATAATCAATTACAGAGTGAAACGTGTCAGCAGATACCGAGATAAGGGTTAATTATGCTGATAGATTCATCTTATCACATGCAGACTGACTGAGAGACACTTGTGTGGTATGGTCTGGTTCATAAGCGATTCATCATCAGCCTATTAATGTCCCCACTGTTGGGGTACAGGGGGTACGAGGCTATATCCACCGAGCGGGCCCAGTGCTGATCGGTGGATTTCACACGCCTTCGGAAACTTTAATTCCCTCAGACATGCAGGTTTTCTCGCGATGTTTTCCTTCACCGTTAGAGCAATTGGTAAATGTACGTAAGTCTTCGAAATCCGAAAAATTCATTGGTACATGCCATGGTTTCGAACCCGAACCTCCTGCATGGGAGTCCGGCGTCCTAGCCACTGGGAACCGACGCTCATTGTAGGTACTTAATAAATAACAATTACATTAGGCACCCTCAAAGTTAGCAGGGCATTGAAAACCCTGAAGTCAAAGTTATATTAAAAATAACTATTTTTTATTGATACAGAGTCGCCTGCAAAGTAAATAGGTATAAGTAAGTATGTATAGGTAAGTCGTTACACCCCATACAACTATTTATACTGAAATATCTAGATCACATATCCAAATACAAATCGTCTAAGAATCCCACCTACATTACTAAATCTAGCTTCCAAACTCACCCACTCTTTCGCCAATAAATCGGAACTCGATTGCCTAACTAATGAAGCAAGAGTCCGGCGTCCTAGCCACTAAGCCACCGACGCTCTCATATCTCATCATAAGCGATTGCCAGGAATTATTACAACAATAAAATTGGAAACGTCATAAAACAGATGTTCCGTTACAACCAGATTTTGATTAAAAGCTGGTTCTTGTTGAAGGTGGTGCCTACCGTTTACCTGTTTCTGCCGCAAATAAACAATGCTGACATTGTGTTCCGGTTTGAAGGGTAAGAGAGCCAGCGTAATCCTCTAATTACATTATAGTGAGGTGAGAGGACGACGACGCTGATCATTTACCATCAGGTGATCCGTTAGCTCGTCTGATCTTCTTAGGCTCGGACTAAACGACTACGGTTCTTACGACGGTTCCAGTATCGGGCGGTTCCATGGAACCGGTGCTTCATATAAACACAAACAAAAATGCGCTGTCGATTGCACGTCGACGGTTCCACTTGGAACCGGCCTGCTCGGTTCCTGAACTGAGTGTGCGGGGCTTGAGCGCAACGCATGAGTTTGAATGCAGGCGACTACACGACCGGTACAGGTACCTGAATCGAACCGTCGTCGTGTAGTCCTAGCCTTATACATACAATTATATCAGAGATTGCCTGGAAGAGATCGCTTTAAGCGATAAGGCCGCCTTTGTACATATCGTGCTACTATCCCTGTAGTTTTACTTTTTCTGTATTTGTGTACAATAAAGTGTTTCTATCTATCTATGTATCTATATTTTTGTTCAGATTTTTTTATGTCAAGCCATCTGATGGTAAGAGGTGTATTCCTGCTACCACCTATAACAGTCACCACCACTCCCACGCTGTAGATTGCGTAAAAAAGAATTATCCAACGTACCGTAACCGGCACTTTCTTAGCGAAAACTGAACTTACTCGCTTGTGACGGTATATACTACAGACTTGAAAAAAAAATGTAGGTAGCTTTGAATAATAAGTTTTCTATTCTATTCTAAACTTGCAAATATAATGTTATATAGTTTTTTATTTGGTGCACTGGTACCTGTGTTTGGTCTTAATCTCACCTGGTGGTAAGTGACGATGAGGTCGAAGATGAAGCCACGGGTTTTGTAAGTACTGGCTCTTCTAAGAACACTGCCGGAACACATCAACAACGAAGCGAAGACATTTGACGACAGAATTTACATAGAAGGCTGGTCGCTTGAAGGGAACCTGAAGGGATCCTACCACCAGCAAGTTACTCCGGTTCGGGTTAGTCGCTTCGTACGACACGCTTACCCAGGGGCGGTAGGGATATTCTAAATCCGTCCTATACATGGAAAAACAATCTTTAAACCGTCTTGCGCCAATCGTTAACTCTCGGGTTAACAGTTGACAGTTTGCACGAAACGTCCTTAAAGTTAACCCTTCATTAAAATACATGCTATCCTTTTGAACGCCATAGCTACACAGATGAAACGGGACTTAAGGAACCCTTAACATATGATGTTTCTTGCAATTTGCCCCTGTGGGATTCGTGATCACACGACCCTCAGCCATGAGGAATATGCTTAAGCAGAACCCCAAAGGGGCAAATTGCAAGAAACGTCATTGGCAAACCACCCCATTAATTCCGCCACGAGTCGTTCTATGTGATTAATTCCTTAGAAATCATTCTAAGAACGACTCTCTTAGCAGAATTAATGGGATGGTTTGCCATTGCCTTCCCCAATTCACACACTGGTTATCTCAGTGTGCCGGTTTCCTCCCGATGTTTTCCTTCACCGTCAGAGCAGTCGGTAAATGTACGTAAGTCTTCAGAAAAAATCGAAAACTCATTGGTACATGACGTTGCATGGTTTCGAATCCGGACCTCCAGCATGGGAGTCCGGCGTCCTAGCCACGACGCCACCGACGCTCGTAGGATCCCTAAACGTGACGTGGGGTAGGATCCCTAAAAATATCATACGAGTAATGAGCATAGATTTACGCTATAAAAGGTCTTTGCATACCGAGTAACTGTAAGTAAAAAAAAAAAAAAGAATTTATTTCCGATACACACATAAACATTTAGGTACAGAAGATAAAAATAATCTTAAACAAATGTATTATAAAAATAAATAAGCAAAAGTATTTAAGTTTGATGAAGGTGGTGTGCAGCACCGGAAAAAGGGGACTGCCTCAGCCTGTTGCCGCAGCGGAGTTAGCACTGCGGCGCTGATTGTCAGGCATCACCTGAGTGCCAGGGATCACTCCCTAATGATACACTACCGGAACATATAAATAACGGAAATATTATTAAACAGAAGTAAACTATTAGGAAACGAAGGAAGGTACTTAATTTTTAAATTATACATTAGAATACAGGAAGGTGTGTATGTAGGTATTATTGTATAAAATAGAGAAAAAATAAAAATAAAGCAAGCAAATATATAGCAGTATAGTAAATTAACAAGAACTGACAACATAACCAACCGATAAATTAGAATGTCGAATAAAACCTAGACAGGAATGAGGCCCAAAGCCAATTAAAAGTAGCAGACAACCAACCTGCATAAATTGAAATTAACTTGTTAATTTACTGTCAACGTGATAATATTGAAATGTTTCGACAAACGGCCACTGATCGAATTTGACATGCGGCATTAAGATTAGAACCTCGGCAGACATCAATCAGAGGCATTATTTATAGATCCGACAACACGACGCGACCCGTCATAGAGTAAGAACAGGAAAATCCATCAGAAGTGACACAAAATAAAGATTTTTGAGTTTTTTTTAAAATAAATTGGTTACGACAAACAGGCAGACGGGCCACCTGATGGTAAGTAGTCACCGTCGCCTAGAGACACGTGCTTGCGGGGTATTGCTTGTGTGTCGCCGGCTGTGGAGGGAGAGGACTTTTTTAACGTTCTTTTTGAAGCATCCCATGTCATAGCACTGCGGGAAAACGTCGGTTGGAAGAGAGTTCCACATTTTACAGGTGCGTGGCAAAGACGCTCGTGTAAAACGGGTCGTGGTAGACACCTAAGGTTTTAGAAAGTGCGGGTGAAAATTGAGTCGCCGACGAGAAGACGCAGAGAGAGCCAATGCCTCTCCTTAAACTGAAATGAGTAGGAAGTTACTTCCGATCTGAGTAATTATTCTCGCACTGTGTGTGGGAATGTGGCACTTCCCGCAAAGGTTTATCGATTGAAATAGAAAGAAAAGAAAGGAAACACATGTATTCAACATTGCATTATACATGATTAGACTTTAGAAAAACTTAACATTAAAAAACAACACAATGTTAAAAAGACACATGCTCAGCATGTGATGCGGTCCGTCTAGTACGGCAGAACCACAGCGCTGGTAATAGGCAGATGTAACAACAACAAAATTCGTGTCTATCATGTGCAGAAATGTTACGGGTCGCACTCGTGGTTACGGGTAACATATCTACAACAGAACAGTCGTAGTGAAAATTTGGTGCTTTGCGCATCGGTTAGATAATTATTTTTATTTTGTAATTGTGATTGTAAATCGTGCTTATAGTTTGCAAATTGTCCCATTGTTTACATTACCAATATTCTTTATTAAGCACCTATAATACCTGTACTAGGTAGAAGTGATTACCACAACGGTCAAACAAAATAACCACTGAAGGCAACCATACACAAAAGAGCCGACTTCAGTAGAGTCGTTTTTTTAAAAAATTTCGTGTGGCTTTGGTACACGACAAGGTGACCATGTCAGCCACGTTAGGGTCACTAAGAAAAGGGAAGGGAAGCTCAAGAATTATTAGAGTCAGCCCTCACTTTGAGAGCCAACTTAGCAAATAGTAAGTGTTTCATATTATCAGATAAGGACTGACTCAAAATAATTTTGATCCTCCCATTTCGGAGCCTATTGAGGTCAAATTTCTTCCTCTCTATTTTCCCCAGGTCACACTCCATTAGGAGGTGAATGAGGTCTTCTATTTTGTTGCAGTTGGTACAAAACGGTGATGCACGAGTCGGTTTTTATTTTTTAATTTTATTTTGTCCAATCTGCTAAACTCATCGTTGCGATAGGTCAGTGACTGGTATAACATGGTAAGTGTGGGCTGAAAGCTTTTTGCCTTCCATTACCCGTTAAAAATATGCAAATACCCTCCATACCGTACGATAATGACCCTACAGATTGATTATCATGATTTTTTAAGTCATTTTTTGCATGATTATTTAATTAATTTAATGAGATAAGAAGTGACAACCGTACAATGTGAGCAGGTAGACATGTTTATTTAAACTCGATAAGAAATAGGAACCTTGTCGTATCATGGTTTTTAGAATAGTTTTGTTGGTATGACATAATTGTCATGTTAACATATCCGCTAATTTCGTTCCATAAAGGGAAAAAAGGCCATTAATTCTTTTTTAAAAGGAAAAAAATGAGCGTCCGCCCGCTCCTAGCCACTATTTTTTTATTTCATCCAAACTAGGGATGTTACGGAGCTTCGACTCCGAAAGGTCGGAACTTCCGATTGATTTTACACCTCCGACTCCGGCTTCGGTTCCGATAATTTTAAATCGGAGGTTATACCAAAAATTTGTTAGCAAACATATTCAAATATCAATATTTATTTAAATAGTGTAGGACTACATAAAGGAACATGTATAATTGCCGCAAACGTGATCATAAAAAATATTGGCCAGTTCAGCTATATAAATTAAAAAAACGGTTTAAAACACCTCTCTTCTACCTCCGCTTCCGACTCCGATAAATCAAATTTAACTCGACTCCGGTTACGGTAAAACCACCTCCGTAACATCCCTAATCCAAACCTATGAAAATAAATCAGAAAAGTGGTTGAAATTTTTTCTGGGAGCAGGGTTTGAACTTGCATACAGTGCATATACCGCATATACAGTGTATCACTCACCTTCATCGTCATAATTGTATTATCACGATAAATATTTAATATTAATGCACTTTTTATCAAAATATTGATCATGCATGATAGAATTATCAAGATAAAGAAACGAATCACTGGCACATCTATATTAACATAGCTATGAATCACATTGCAACTTGAAGGAACGGAGTTTGTAGGCGCGAGCGCGATGTTCCTTCCTCCAAGCTAGCAAGATCTATTTACACAAACAGTACCTATCCAACATAACGCAAAACATTTCATCAAAATCGGGTCTCTAGTTACCGAGTAATAAGAGCGTCGGTGGCACAGTGGCTAGGGCACCGAATTCCCATGTGGGAGGTCCGGATTCGAAACCACGCAGTGCCATGTACCAATGAGTTTTTCGTATTTTTGAAGACTTACGTACATTTACCGACTGCTCTAACGGTGAAGGTAAACATCGTGATGAAACCTGCACACGGACATGACCAGTGTGTAAAATGGGGTAGGCACAAAAGATCCTCAAGGGTCGTAGTGCCGCTGGGTTATTCCCTGCCCCCTATCATATAAGATAACATGAGATGCCGAGAAATTTCGAGACAAATCCACATACATATACGCATCGAATTGCGAAGCTCTTCTTTTTTTTGTCGTCTGTTGAAAAAGCATTACCTATTCAGCATTACAAATTGACCAAACATGTCTCCAACTCCAACCTCATCTGTATGTCAGTAAGTACCTGGAAAGAGAAAAACAGATCTATTAGGAGCAGTCCGGATGACAACCTGGGAATGCAGAACACGTGCCCGCACCGTTAACCGCTGAGCCGGCGGAGTGTGTGATGAATACTGATGGTATGATGTGTCATCTAGCTCCGTTTTTAATAGTTTGAGCCAAATTATACTTTATCAGTAGTGGTATTTTACCATCTGATGGTACGTGAATATTTTTTTTATTTACAACTAAACTCGCGTTCAACCTCAATCTCACCTGATGGTAAGTGAAGATGGAGCACACGGGCCTATTTATAATAAGTACTGTACTGGCTTTTCTACAAAGACTGTCGGATCACATCAAAGCTGAAGCGAAGATATTTAGCGACAGACTCTAAATGGAAATGGTCGCCAGCCAGGCGGATCCTGTGGGGCTCCTACCACCAGAAATACATCGGCCTGTTCCCAGTAGTCTTAGGGTACATCAGGGTATAAACCTTTGATACTTTGTCGCTTTAAATTATATACGAATTTCAAGTAATCAAAACAAAAACATATTGCGACAAGATTCCACGGCACAGTAAAGCTTAATGTGCACTGAACAAAGAAGACTTTGTGGCATCAATTCTCGAAGTTGTTTAAGTTTGTACTTAACAGTTAGCTATGATATATGACACCTCACCAAATTAGTCCTGATTCCTGGAGACAGCTGGCAGCTGGGCTTGGTACGTGTCTAGATGGTAAACATTAGTTCCTGGTTTCAATGTTTTATTTATCTTCAACCCATTTTAGTACTCAGCTGCGTCTCGTTTTACAAATCAGCACTCGTGCTAAAATGGCTATTTTATTTACGTCACAGTTGCATAAACTACTACTATTAAAAGTTTGTACACGTCTACTTATAATTATAAATTTCACTATGTTAAAAGTCTAGCTGGAAGAAATCTCTATTTTAGAGATAAGCTCTACCTGTGTACGTCAAATAACTTGTTGTTGATTTTTCATTTGTGATTTATGTGTGCAAAATAAAGTATAAAATAAGGAATAAAGTAGAATTGATAGGTAGGGCAAATGCGCATAATATACCTATAATATTGACAATTTTCATACATTTCATACACCGAACGCAACTAATGTTTTGGGCGGCCTGGCCATCTCGTGCCATTCACAAGCTTCCATTCCAGTGCCATCTTAAGGGACGTGGTCACAGATCCTCAGCAATGTAAGATCCAAAGTCATGAGCGTCTCTCATGCGGGAGATTCGGGGTCGAAACCATGCAGTGCCATGTACCGATGAGTTTTTCGTATTTTTCGAAGACTTACGTACATTTACCGACTGCTGTAAGGGTGAAAGAAAACATCTTGAGGAAACCTGCTCACTGAAATGACTAGTGTGTAAAATTGGGTAGGGGTTGTTATTTTTTCATTTGTGATTTATGTGTGCAAATAAAGTATAAAAGTTGCATACTTGTATGTTACAATGAAATACGGGCGAAAATTTAAAAAAACTTCTAGTATCAAATAGGAATTGTACGAACTGCCCTGAAACCTTTAGTCTAACGATGATGTCTGTATGCGAGGAAGATATTTTTTGTTTGTTTGTTTGTTTGTCACTCTTTAAAATGCCATTTTGCATGTATTCGTAATACTATTATTGTGTTTTCCATGTGACAAAGGGACGTGTTGAAAATCAGCGCTGTGGACTCCGTCCATAGCATAAGTTGAACACGCTCCCTGTTGCCACAAATTAGTTTATGTACAACATTGTAAGGGCAAGATATGTACCTGTAATATGTATTGGTGTGCAATAAATGGTTTGGTATTGGTATTTGGTGTAACAAAGCTGTCAAGATTATAAAATTACCACCATGGCACCCCATGGTGGTAATTTTATAATCTGCGTTATGAAGATAGGTATGAAAAAAATTGTTAATGAAATTCCGCAATGGTACGCACTCTAATCTGCTCTAATACGAAAGAAGGCCGCTAAGTCGCGACTTGCAAAGAGTAATTTTCGAGAAAATGGTACATTACGCGTCGAATTGTTTTTCTACTGTTTTCTGGAATGTAGTGGGTCCACGAGAAAACAGCCGAATAGAATTCCAGAATACACTGGAAAACCATTTGACGCGTTTTTTGTTATTCTCGAAAATCACGTTTTGCACTCACCGTTACCGGGCTTCTCTCTTATCAGGACAGTATTCCTGGTTTGGTTTAAAAACAAGGGTTAAAAACAAAACTCTAATCGGCTCTAATACGAGAGAAGGCCGCTAAATGCGCGACTTGCAAAGAGTAGTTTTCGAGAAAATGGTAAATAACGTGTCGAATCGATTTTCTAATGTTTTCAGGAATTGTTTGTTTGTTTGTAGTCTCTTTATTAAGTGGAATTTAGTGGGTCCACGAGAAAACAGCCGAACGGAATTCCAAAATACACTAGAAAACCATTTGACGCGTTCTTTGTTATTCTCGAAAATCACGTTTTGCACTTACCGTTACCGGACTTCTTTCGTATCAGGGCAGTGTTCCTGGTTTGGTTTAAAAACAAGGGTTAAAAACAAAACTCTAACGGCTCTAATACGAGAATGCCGCTAAGTGCGCGACTTGCAAAGTGATTGGAATTTAGTGGGTCCACAAGAAAACAGCCAAAAATTAAAAAAAAAAACCAAAGCTGAATTCCATCATACACTAGAAAACAATTTGACGCGTTTTTGTTATTTTATCGAAAATCACGTTTTGCAGTTACCGGGCTTCTCTCGTATTAGGGCAGTATTCCTGGTTTGGTTTAAACTGACTGACTTTCCCCCCTTTTGCCAAATATACATAGTGCTTTGTGATCTGTTTGTTCTCTATTTGTTATCTGTTGTTTTCTATTTGTTTAATAAAGTGTATTTTACTTTACAAACAAGGGTTCTCACGTCTGTCTGTTTCCTTATACCTATAGTGCACAGGTGCCTTTCATACAGCGACCTGCCGCCTCTGTTGTTTCTGGCCAGTCACGCGTGGCTAATGTGTCAGTCGTATCTCGCTTGACTTACTCTCAGCTAGCACCAGCGACCTAATAATTGTATGGAGATGTAACTCCATACAAGAAACACACGATAATGTCCCACTGATACTTTGCGGATCTGATAAACGTTACGCTCGCTGCTTGGTAATGAGCAACACATCGCCGCGTGGTTGGTCAATCTTCGATGATGTTTACTCTTTGTACCAATCATAGCATTCATGTCAATTTTAGCATTAACTGAGTCAGGTGCCTATTGCTAATAGTATTATGGAGTGAACTAAATATGTATTATTTTATTATTAGTGGTCATAAAGTGTTTTTGAAATTGAAAACGTTTATTTAGCGCTGTAAACACCAGAATACAGAATACAGAAGTATACAAAGTTTAATACATGCAGCACAGAACATCTGGTGTGGTACTGTCCCAAAGAGGGTACACCAGCTCAGCATAATGCTGAGGCAAGCCACAGCGCTGATTTTCAGCTGGCCCCTCAGTGACTGCACGGACGAAGAAAGCAACAGTTTTTTATTTTTTATTTTCAATCGTAAATCAAAATATGTAATACAATAAAAACCCTCGCCATATTCCACGGTGCCATTCCCAGATCTGGAACCTTGAGGGCCTGACAGTGAAGAGGAAAAAGTAAGGGGATCTCCATAACAATAAGGCTCTAACTTCACGAGGTCGGTTCTATTTCGGTTCGGTATAACTGTCAAATTCACGCATTGGACTTCTGTAGCGCTTCAATATTTCCATTCGATTCGTTTTTTTTTTGGTGAAAAATGTATGGACTGTCATATCCTGTTGCTAAATCGATGATCTCTCCATAGTCTATAGCTCGATGGCTAGCATTCACTTGTCACTGTTATTTAGAAGCAGTGCGCGAATGGAACTGTCATTGCTCCACTTTGCCTTGCACAATGAAAGCTAGGGTGGTGTAGATTTACACAGCCATGGCTCCGATTACACGCGGCCTCTATTTCTACGGTTGATAGCGGATATGAATCCGGCTTTCCAGTTGCGGTTGATAGTATCGAAAATGATTTTAGCGTGACTTGCAAGAAACGACTTGAGGTCGCCTTAAAGTCTCGTGTCATCTCTATCTAGAGTAGGAATGTTACGGAGCTTCGACTCCGACTCCGAAAGGTCGGGAACTTCGGATCCCGGACTTCCGAGCCGGAGTCGGAGGTGTAAAATCAACACCTCCGACTCCGACTTCGGCTCCGATAATTTTGAATCGGAGGTTATACCGAAGATTTGTGAGCAAACATATTCAAATATTAATTAAATAGTGTAGGACGGAATAAAGGAATATGTTTTATTGGCGCAAACGTCATTATAAAAAATATTGACCAATATAAAAATTTAAAAACGGTTTAAAACTTGAACTTCTTCTGAACATCTCCTCCGCCTCCGACTCCGGTTCCGAGTCCGATAAATCAAAATTAAAACCTTCGGTTCCGGTAAAACCACCTCCGTGACATCCCTAATCTAGAGCTAGCGGAAAAAGGCAAAGCATGTATTTTAATGACGATTCATGCAACTGAAGGTAAGTGTCCAAATTAACCAAACCCTTCCATTATTAAGTACCAGGAGGATATAAACTATAGAAGATGAACATAAATAACAAGTCTTGCAATGTCCTGAGCTATCGTTAGCAAATTAATTGCTCTTATCTGATGCGCTAGGCCTATCGCTGTCTGATCGTAATTACAAGCGTATTACACTTGTAATTTATCCGATCCAGTCTGTAATTTAAGGGTGAAGTGAACTATTAATTGGATTACCGACAGTGCAGTTGGGGAGTTGAGTCTTTTAAGGAGTTTTATAAAAATAGTGCTGTGGGGATTTCGGGGGTACGAATCTCTTTTTCAGAATTTCGCTGTTCGTCCGAAGCACACTCTGTATACGAGTGACTCGAGTCCGTATTTCCTTACAAACATAAAACGCGCTAACGATGTTTTCAATGGCACTTCGCTTATATGCGAGTTCCATTGTGGACAAAGACAACTGGTCACCAGGTACACAACATCAACATCTTCCCCGCCTGTAAGATCTTCCCTTTTTACCTTTCACGACTTTCCATTCTCGGTCATTGCTGTTCTGTACTTTGCATCTAGGTTACGAGCTCTTCACAGATCTCTAAAAGGATTCAACACAGTCATACGACAACAAAGACCCAGTGTTCACGATATGAGTCCAAAGACGACTCACAAATGAGACCCAGACTTTTAATAGCCTCTCAAAGTCCAGCCTCACCTTGGTGTTTAATAAATTATGACAGGTGTAACGAGGACCGCACCCAATGACGTCAGCTGGCGTGTTATTGTCAACTGGATCAGGTAGCTTTATAACAGCCATATAATAGCTATATGAACTCCATTCTATGCCAGATCATGGACCTTGCTTTAAGCGATAAGGCCGCCTTTGTACATATCGTGTTATTATTCCTGTAGTTTTTACTTTTCCTGATTTTGTGTACAATAAAGTGTTTCTATCTATCTATCTATCTTGATCTCTGCAGTAAGAATGAACAATTGACTTGTGGGTAATTAGGGTATGTAGGAATTCTGAATAGAATTGTCATCGGTATATTTATAGATCATTTCCATGTCAATGTACCTACATAATATTAATATAAGTTGGTAATAGTTTATTCAAAATAAATAACACTAAAATACATACACTAAAATTATAAAATACCTAACTATTTTACAAGTAAAAGACCTGGCCCAGGTCGCTCCCTGCAGGGAGTGTCCCGAGGAGGCTGGTGGCGTTGCCCCGCTGTATAGCGAGGCTTATAGGCTGAGCAAAGTAGAGGCCAGCCTTCTGGTCCCGGGTGTCTCTACGAGGCGTTTGGCTATTTCCCGGTAGAGGCAGTGGCTTCAGCCCCCACAGCCCCAAGGTCTCTACACCGAACGGCGCAAATATGCAATCACCATCCAAGCCCGCATATTTGCGCCGCTTGAGGTTCTCCGCAGAAGCCGCTGCTGACCTGGTCTTCGCCGCCGTGGCTGGAAGGTGGGACAGGGCAAGGGTGTAGACGCAGGTAGCGTCCCACACTAAAGACCGTCCCAGCTTCCAGGGCACGAGTGTCATACCGTCGGGCCTTTTACCGTCATCGCGAGCCAGACCATTGGGCTCCAACACAGTATTAATATAATGTTTATAGAGATCGCTACCTAATTAAATTATTGACGGGGTCCAATCTTTACCCCGAGAAAATTTTGATCGAAAGAATCGTTTCGCTGAATTTCATTTCGCCACTCGTTATTTTTAATGACGAATTATAGATTATACTCGTACTCATTTATTAAACACCATTGGGACACCAGCAACTCTTGATTACGTCATGCTTTTACAATTACTTAAAATTTCAAACACAATTCATGCTAACCACAAACATAACTGGACAGGAGCGAACAGACCAACCCAGCGAACAGACCAGATTAGTACCCCATCCTCCTCATTTCTCTCTCTGCCCTAATCCTGCTCCTTCCTGTCTTTTCTATCTTCTCTTTCACTCATTCGAATATAGTAGCCAACTGTACGAAAAGTTCGCAAGAGAAATCTCAGGAGACAACTGGTTGAAAACTTAAAACAAGCCAGCAATTGACAACATTTTATTACCTCATACCGCATAAAAACAACAAACAGGGTACTTGGAAATCTTGATATAGTCGTCGAGAATTTAAAGTGTTATGTTTAAGATGAAAAACATCACTGTGATAAAATAATCATCTCTTCTTTGAAATAAAGTAACTCGTTATATTCGAAATCAAAGGTGACTTCTGTGAAAGTCGAAAAAAATTCAGTTCGATTCTATGATCTGAAAGTCGCTGGATTACTTATAGGTACAAGTACAAATATGCCTAACAGTAACTCTCTTGTCCCATCTACCGTCATATCTATGGCAAATATGGTCCGCCTCACTTCTTTTGGGATATTACAAGATTACAATTATTTTACATCAAACAAAAGTGCGATAAGACACTATATCTTCTTCCTGCAATCTGGTTTTATTAGAACTGACCATCTTATGCCACCATTAAGTCAAACGGCAGCTGTTTAAAATATTTTGTGTGCCGTTTAAACGGAATCGTGAAGTAT
Organism: Hofmannophila pseudospretella; assembly: GCA_947369225.1. NCBI lineage: Eukaryota > Metazoa > Arthropoda > Insecta > Lepidoptera > Oecophoridae > Hofmannophila > Hofmannophila pseudospretella. The sequence goes on along the minus strand of OX376332.1, from coordinate 8,509,708 downwards.
TATGATAATTTTGTACTTAACTTGCAAGGTTGATCGTGATGTAACTGCTTTATGATTGATACGCTGTCAGATAAGTGTTTACTTGACTATGAAAATGTGTTATGAGTTTGGATTTATTTTTAAGGTTTTTAATGTTTTACGAGAACCAGGAAAATTAGGTTATTTGTATTTCGGAGGTCAAAGAACGGTCGAATCGCAGGGACAATACATAATACAGTGGCAGACACATCAAGCTATACTCTGTGGAACACTATCGCAATAAGTTTTTATTATGATTCCTTGACATTCGTATGAATGTGTCAAAGCGACAAAGTACTACAGAAGAGTTTATGTAGAGCATTCATGCTGTCATGGCGTGTTCGTCCCATTTTATTGTTTAAAAACTGTTTATAGTGGTCATTTTTTTTTGTAAAACAAGTGTATTTTACATAAAAATCGTCCGTGATAAGGTTGTGTAATACTACATGATGTGAATTCGGCAACCTAATCTCCAATTGCACTTGGAATGCAAGACACTAGGCATTCCTGATGCATACGACTCTCCCATAATCTCGACGTTGGTAAACTGAAGATTAATTGAGATTTATTAAGATTTTTTTAGATAATTGTGACTGAATGACACTAAAAACAAAAGAATATATAATTTACTTTTTCACACTGTCGCTGCCTTCTTTTTAAGATTGTCTTTGTGCTGGATCTCTATGGAGGCCTGCTATACTATCTATGGGATCCGATTTCGCTTCAAAATCACTGCTTTGTTGTTATGGCATAAAAATCTAGTAAAATGTCTTCTGGAGGTAAGGTTATTGAATTCTCAGTACATCTGCCAGTTAAGTATTAATCGCTATATTTAGCAATTTCCATGGATAATTTGATATGTATCACAGGTCATTAGTGCAATTTATTTATTTATTTTTGGCAAATTCTTACCTTAATTCTTCACATAAGTATTTAATCTACTTGATGTTTAGTTTTTAATTTTAATTATTATTATTTTTTACCCACTATCACTATCGCTCCCACTAACATCTTGGGATAAGGGGGGAAATGAAAAACAGCGCTGCATATTTGGTACCCGAGTATGACAGCATTTGCTGACTTTCCCCCCTTTTGCCAAATATACATTACATATTATATTATATTATTGAGGATATTGAGGAAGATTCTGGGACCGGCCAGGAGGGAAGATGGAGGGTGGAGGATGAGAAAGAATAGGGAGATAGAAGAGATGGTGAACGAGCCGAACATTATAGGAGAGACGAAAGCGGCTCGACTCCGATGGCTCGGACACATCACTAGGATGGGGGAGGATCGGGCAGTTAAACGAGCGTATGTGGGACGCCCTAACGGACGACGTCCGGTCGGACGTCCCAGATACCGCTGGCGCGATGAAGTGGAGAAGGATCTGCGGGAGCTCCGGGCGCCTGACTGGCTCGAGACTGCGCAGGAGAGAGAGCGATGGCGCTCTTTGGTATCGGAGGCCAAGATCCACTTCGGGTCGCTGCGCCAGCGGAGTAAGTAAGTAAGTATTATATAATTATTTGTACTATAATTTTAAATTTATATGATTTGGCAATAAATATATTTCTATTTCTATTTACATTTTGATTGCAAATCTGAACGATCTGACCTTATGCTGACATTCTTATTCATAACAAAAATAATGTTATTGTATGCTAATTTTGGTATAAAAACTAGCTACCTAGTTCTTCTGGCTTTTTGGAATTATAAAATTATAATGTCATTGATTCGAAGGTGGTTTAGTAGCTTTTATTTAACGTGGTCAAACTGTTTGGGTAAGCCTTTTAAACGCTATTTAAATAGGTATGTTATTTTGAGATTGTAAATAAAATTAAATAACGATTTATCATTTGGGATTATGAATAGCAGATTAGAGAAAACGAACAAGTATTTTGTGCTGGCCATTTTGTTACTGTAGGAACGCGCTATGTCAGGACATGGATGACTTAATGTCAGTTGTATGAAAGGGAAAAGGGAAGACCTCCCACCAGGCGGGGTGTTGTGGTGACCAGATGTCCTGGTCCAACTATGGATGTTTGGAATTCGTATATATGCGAAGTCCCAGGAAATTTCGATAGCGCGTTCTACACCGATGTAAGTAGGTACTAATCGTAATGGCGCGTCGTGTGTCGCCACATTACAATAAATCTGAAAAAAAAGCTGAATAATACTTGGTAGCTGGTAAGTATTTTTAATGAAAATTGTAAAGGATCCAGTACCAAATGTTACAGTGCCGTTATAGTGCAGATTTCGAACAAATTGTATTACTATTTATTTATGAACTCTATTATGTGCGTGCTCGAAGCGTTTTTAGCTAAGGTATATTGTCAACATTAATGTTGTATGTAATATCTAAATGTAAATGAAAGCCATGAACTTTCGGAGAGTACAGTTTATTCCAAAATATAAAATATAAAAAAGCTATATAAAACTGTGATAACAAAACGATGTCGCAAGGCATAAACGCACAGCGACACCTATCGGCAAATTAACATAAACTACTAAGGTACGGTATTAGATACACTTTATTGTACACAAATACAGGAAAAGAATGAAAATGATGTTGAAAATATTATATACCTACCTACCTATTTATTAACAGTATGTTTATAATTTTTGGTTGGACATTTTAATCTTGTTTATCAGAACGACTAATCTAATAAATACTGCTTAAGATATTCTTATTAGATCGCAATCATTGATGTAAAAAAATCCAATTCCATTCATAAGTTTTTATTGCTACAAACTCGTAATTTATTTATTAAGTGTTTATGAAATACCAATTCAACAAATGCGTAGGTATTTAAAAATACACATTATTCCCATTATTTAATTAGAACACAGGGGGCTTTTGCCTAGCAGTCGAACACTAATAAATATCTAGGTTTAGGCTAAAATAATAAAATATTTATCACTAGCTGCTGCCCACAATTTCGTTCGCGTTCCATACGAACTTTACCCCCACATTTGACCCATTTATAAGTATAATTTTCGCTTGTTTCACGTACTCATACACTCAGTTTTACATATATGACTACTTGTATAAATATTTCCATTAAGTTCTGCATGTATATGACTACTTGTAAAAGTGACAAAACTGTCAAAGTGACAACTGTCAAAGTGACAACTGTCAAAGTGACAAATGTCAAAGTGACAGTTGTATGATTGTTTTTTTTTTTTTAAGGCAAAGGGAACTGAGCCCATACAGCCATGTCTGATGTAAACAACTCTTGTAAGTCTTCATTAAAATGCTGGTGTGACACATTTCAATGCTATCTGGGAGAATCTTCCACGCTTCTGCACCATCCGAACCAAAGAAGAAGGCGTCCCGGACGCAGTATGGCTCTTCAAAATCCAGCCAAGTACGGAACGGGCTGCAGCGTCTTATTTGACTTTACTTCACTGTCCCACACATTAATCACATTTTGTAGACGTTCTTCGAATAAAAAACACCATTCTTACTTGAAAAGCACTACTGTAAAACAATTTGCAAGACAACGAAAAAAAGCTGGTGTGGACGCCACAAAAGCGCGGGAAAAACCGACAGTTGTATGAATTGTATGGAGGTTGTGTGGAGGTCCATACAACTCGTGCAACCTCCCTACAAACACAATACAACCTCCATACAAATAATACAACCTCCATCCAACTCATAAAACCTCCATACAAACTCCATACAACTGTCACTTTGATATTTGTCATTTTCACAAGTAGTCATACATGTAGAACTGAGTGTATGACTACTTGGAATAAGCGAGAATTTTCAAAACGTCTGTGGCCCAGATGTCACTCTGGACTTATTTAAATATATCCGTGAAAAGAACATCCAAATCCATTCAGTAGATTTTACGTGATGTGCGTTCAAACAGACAAAAAAATAATATTTACGATTTTATTATATATATAGATATTGGGAAAAAACCCAACCATTTTTTTATATTTAATGACTTCATAATAACTAAATAAATATATAATAATTTGATTTGGGTTAGACACATTATTGACATTTAATTAATGACCCTCGTACCTTGGAAGTTGGGACGGCCTTTGGTGTGGGACGCCACCTGCGTCGACACCCTTGCCCCGTCTCACCTTCCAGCCACTTCTTATAGAGCCGGCTCTGCGGCCGCTGCTGCAGAAACCCTCAAACGGCGCAAATATACCAATCTGGGTGATATTTGAGCCGTTTGGGGTTGAAACATTGGGACCCTGGGGCCCGGGAGCTTGGTCGACGCGTCAAAAGACCCAAGATCTGGCTCCTATTTGGCCCAGCGGATTAGCTTAGCTATCCAACGGGGCAACGCAGCCAGTCTCTTGAGTACACTGCCGGATGTGGGGGACTTAATAGTTTTCTTAGCCTTAGTTTAGTTTTAGCTTTAGTTTTATCCTAGTATAGTATGATAATTAATTACCCTGGTATTTATATGTTTTTGTTGTAAATAAAATTAATTAATTCATTGAAAATTATAATTATAATTGTACTTATCTAAAATTCAAATTTAAAACTTGTTATTATTTTATTACTGGAAAATTATATTATAATTGGAAATGTAATTTATAATTTGTCAAATTTATATAAATATAATTCTAAATTTAAATAATTTTAATTTATAATGTTTTATTATAATTAATTATTTGTTTTTTATTCTATGGGACTAGTGCCTGAAAATAAAAACATTTTATTTTTTTAAATTTATATTATGCAATATATTAGTGCCGACCTCGTCAACGACAGATCAATTATCTAACTGTTTCTTATCTTCTAGCATGTATTTACATTAAGGGATTTTACTATTGTAGGTTTCAAGAACAATGAGTGCCACAACATCAATACAAACCCATTTTTTTGGATAAAATAATATAACCTATTTTAGTAGGGGTTGTGACCCTCGCTCCGGGTCGTTCCTAGTGCAAAGGTTGGCCATAGCGATCCAGCGCGGTAACGCCGCAAGCGTTATGGGCACCTTTGCATCGGGAGCGGCAAAGGTTTATATATAATTATGTGTAATAGATAGTTACCGACTGTACCGCACCGGATCTTTTGTGCTGAATGTATTATATCTTTGTATAATTTTGCATTGTGTACTTGCTGTATTCTGGTGCTCACAAAAAATAAACGTTTTTCAATTTCAATTTGTATTTCTTTTAATGACAATAATTTTATTAAAAAATCTTAACCTATTGTATTAAATAACTTTTTTATTGCTGGTATTACAGCGTCACCGGACTTCAAAGAGCTAGATTGCATCAGACGAGGACTGTCTATGTATAAAGAAGCAGGTAGGTACTCATACTCTATACTAGAGTTGCCACGAATAGTGATTTGGCCGAATACCGAATATTCGGCAACGCTGTCGGCCGAAGCGCCGAATATTCGGACCCAAAATACATGCTTGCCGAGGACGTAAACTCGTAATAGACAGGCTGTCTCATTGTCACAACAAATATCTGGTTGCTACTTTTCTTGACCCACGTTTCGAAACAAGTTTCCTAGGATTGGTTCAAACTGAAAGAGCAAGACAAAAAAATATTCTAGAAACTCTGATAATAAGTTGTGATTGTGATAAATCTAGTAGTACCGATGACGATTCTTCTCCACTGAGTAAGAAAATAAACTTGAATGAAAATGATGAGACTATTGATATACACGACAGTTTACTGGAACTGCTTTGACGAAGTCGCTACAGATAATATGCGAAATAATAATGATGAGGATGTGGAGAAGAGTGATGTGGCAAATGAGATGGATTTTTATTTGAAAACAATTCGCCTAGATCGGACGGCAGATCTTTACAAGTGGTGGTCAGCAAACGAAAAACAATAACCAAGCCTCTCGAAATTTGCTAAAGTTTATCTTTCGTCTCCTGGGAGAAGTGTGTATAGTGAGAGGTTATTTTCTGAAGCAGGTATCATTTACGACGAAAAGCGCAATCGTTTGCTACCAACAAATGCTGAAAAGCTTGTTTTTATCCATCACAACCTACCATTGATCAATTTTACTTACTAAAGTATTGTTATTTGGTAATAGAATACATATAATCTTGAGTAATATGTGGTTTTTTTTTTCATGATTTGGTATTCGGTATTCGTCCGAATAGTACGCACTATTCGGCCGAATACCGAATACCAAAAAAAGTGGCCGAATAGGCCGAATACCGAATAGTAGCCGAATATTCGTGGCATCTACACTATACTGACCCCCATGATTTCTTGCTGACCTAGTGATGTCATTTACGTTATTGACATTTTATATCCTCACCCGGCGGTGTTTTTATAGTGATGTAGCCATACTCGTAGATTGAGATTATCTTGGTTGGTCTTTCGAGTCGGATTCTTGTTTCTGTTTAAAATATAAGGTGGTTTGTTAGTAACGGCAAATATTTCTAGGGTGTCATTTACAGGTTATAATTAGAGCTAGCAGTTGTCGGGCACGATCTAAAATTTGTTAGGGATTGAATACTGTTTTTAACGACTTTTCTAGATATTGATGTTGTAGCACTGGTATTTAATGGGTAGGTACATATCACAATGTCCAAAATCAAAATGTCGTAATTTGAAATGTCTTAGCCCAAAATATTCGTATTTATTAATAATAAAAAATGCAAACTATTCAAAATACCAAAAATATTTAAAACCGAACAGGTGAATTACTCAACCCCAAAATTCCGTATTACAAAATACTTATAATAATAATATAATTCCTCTATTCAGGCAAAAAACCCATCAAACAATATATACAATAATAAAAAAATAAACAATAAAACTAAAAAAATAAAACTGCACAATGTCATTTCCGGTTCGCGCGCTGGTGCACGGACAACCAATATTTAAATATCGGACATGTTAAGTCCTCGCCTATGGCTCTGAGGATGCTGTTGTGAGAGTTTCGCATTCCGTCCCAGAAGGACGCTATGCGAGCCCTCACAACAGCAAAGAAATCGGACAGTCGCGCCTCGGCAAACATGCCCGACGCACTGCAATAGCGCGGGTACTTCATGAGGATGCGGTACGCATCATTGTACTGCATCCTCATGGCGCTCATGGAGGCTCTTCTGAAGTTCACCCAGAGCTGGCAGGTGTGAAAACACTGGCACTACACCTTGAACAAAATTGTTTTTACACCCGCACTGCACCTGGAGAACCTCCGCGCGAGCATGTTGCAACGAACCGCGAGCGCCCGCCTCTCCCTCTCGATATCGTTGTCGTCCTTGAGGTCACAGGTCAGAATATGCCCCAAATAATGTTAATTTAAGATATTTCTTACTTATCCCCAAATAATGTTAATTTAAAATATTTCTTACTTATCCCCAAATAATGTTAATTTAAAATATTTCAGTGAGAAAATAAAAAGTGTTATTTAAGAGTCACGTTGTTGCAATATGGAACATTGTAATTATCGATAAGTATGCATTTACCGATAATGCTATCACTATAAATATGACAATTCTGCCCGACAACTTCTAGATCTAGTTATAACAATAACGATAGGGCAAAAAAATATTTTTTTACGCAATAAATTTTCGATAAAAACGACAAAATTGTTTCCCTAGACAATTCAACTAATAAATGAATTATTGCTATCCTAATACTGAAATGAAAAGAATTAATGAAACGAGTTCCATTCATAATGACATAGTAAGTAAGTAAGTAAGTAATACGTTTATTTCACACACAGCAATGACCGAACAGTTATAATTATATAATAAATAATTATGTAGTCAAAGGTAAACATATCTAAATCATGTATGATGGTCTGCTGTTGTTGTGAAAAGGGCCTCAACTCAGCTTATTGCTGCAGACAAGAATGCCTACAGCGCTGGTATTCTGTTGGACCGTGACCGATGGCTGCCCAAAACCTGTCCAAGAGGACAAAGATACGACACAAATAAATTTAATTAAAGATAGTATTGATAAGTTAAAAATATATATACCTACATTTACCATGACACATAAATGAAAAAAAATATATAAATATCATAAATAAATAAATATATATACCTACTCACAATATATATAACACACATATATATAAATATAATTATACTAAAGGGGTACAGTACGGAATGCTAAGAAGGAGATAAAGGGAATAAAGGGAACAGATTCAGACTAGGGCAACAGTAATTGCACCGACAGCAAGTGTGAGCGAAGTCTGTTTTTAAATGTATATTTTCCGGTGCAGCTACGTATTGGAGGGGGGATGTTATTCCAGCACTTAGTAGCCGCATATCTGAAACTACCCCTGAAAGATGCTGTTCTGTGGATAGGTGGCCTTAATTTTTTCCCTACCGTGGTCCTATATCGTAGCGGGTCACGAGACGCCCATGTTAGTACATGGATGGTTTTATGCCACTAGGGCGCAAAATAATGGGATTTTTTTTAGTATGGCAAATTTTCATACAACAGGCTTATTTTTGAAAATGAAAAAACGTGTATATGCCCACGTCTTCTTCTAAGTCGTTCGACTCTCGTGGCAGATTTAAAGGGGTGGTTTGCTATTGTCTTCCCTATTTCACACCCTGGTTATCTCAGTGTGCAGGTTTCTTCACGATGTTTTCCTTCACCGTCAGAGCAGTCGGTAAATGTACATAAGTCTTTTTTCGAAAAAACCGAAAACTCATTGGTACATGGCATTGCCTGGTTTCGAACTCGCGACCTGGGAGCATGGGAGTCCGACGTCCTAGCCACGACGCCACCGACGCTCTATAAATTTTATTTAAAAAAAATTGCCCTCATTACAATACAAATATAATACAATAAAATTAAAACATGAAGGCAAATGGGTCCATGACTCAGCATCATAGCTGACGACGGGGTGTCGTCAGCCGCTGGTATTCTGCCATAACACAATAGTGAAACACACAAATTAACAAACAAAAATATATCGTGTAAAGTGGTACAAATTAAATTACCAGCTCCCCAATTATTTGCTACTACTAAAAAAGCAACCTGTATAAATCATAGACATACAAATGATGGCTACGTTATGTGATTAAATATATACAGATTACTCACTGCTGAAAGTCGGAAGTCCCCCGATTAGTTTCGGCCAATTTCAAAGGCTTTGGTCGCGGAGGCGAGACGTCGCCGTGTCGACAGGCGCTCCGCAAGTTCGCACTCTCCGTGACCAAGGCCGGAACTAGTCAAAGGAGTTCCGACCTTGTTTGTTTGTAGTCTCTTTATTAACTCTTCTCTTTGTTGTCTCTTTCTCTTTTTTTCTCTGACCTTCATCGGTGAGATCGCTTTTAGCTATAAGACCGCCTAGATTGTATTAATCGTTTCGTACACACTGTATCACACTAATTTTGTGAAATACTTACTTACTTATCGTATGGTTAGTGTCCAACCTATTTGTCAGAGTTATTCAGGCCGCCCGTAGGCATCTGACATGGCTTAACGACTGCTGTCGAACGACAACAACCGGGACTGACTGCTTAACGTGCTCTCCGAGGCACGGAGGAGCTCAGATGAAATATGCCACTAGCGGCACCCATCCAGGAACCGACCGCGCTAACGTCGCTTAACCGTGCGCTTGACCGTGCTCGCAACTTGGCTAAGAGCTCCTCCTCAATATATTTTGTGCAATAAATTGTAATCATTCATTCAGTGAGTAATCCGAATTTAATTACATATTTAAATTATTTCACTAACATAATTGAGGTTATCTGTTTTACTGATTTTAATAGATTCCCGTCGAATTAACCTCTCGCTAGACTTTAAAAAGTCTTATTAGGTTCTAAAAACGAACACAGGTCGCAACTATTACCTTTCTTATTAAAACTACACTTAAATGTCAACACAAACAGCCAACAATCAACGGAAGTGAATGGAATACGGCTATTAACACAGATTTAACAGGTGACTGCAATTAACTAACTGCTTGTAGGCGTATACTGGCATACCTATAGTTCACTGTAGCCAATTCAATGGATATGTCTTCATTTTTCTAAAGAACAGTATACCTACTTTTACGAGAGTTCTCGATATTTTTCTGGAGATATTCCGACATTAGATGACAATGAAAGAACTAGGTCGAACCACCAACAATAAATACCAATGGCGTATCTTATAATATTTCGTTAAAAAGAAAAAAAAAAACTTGGCGCCAAACGTCCCATTCATAAATTAATTGCCCCCATTTTAGTTCCGCTACAAAACCGTTCTAATTCCAAATTCAAACCACGCTTTCCCGCGCGATTCGGCGCGTGCTCGTAATCCACCAATCTTGAGGTTGTAATCACGGGTCAACGCTCGCTGTGGACTAACTGACCAATGTCCGGTCAGGGTCCCGGCTTGACATTGCATGTTCCTTTTATAAATTTTAAATCGGTGGTTTGTAGGACTTGCAGCTAGGTATTGATTTTCCAAGGATTGATTGAAAGTTCTTCTAAGAAACTTTTCTAATAATTTACACGTAATTGGCTATCAAAGGCCGTTCAGGCTTTTCATTTAAAAACTTTACTAGATATACGGTTCTTTTGCGTTTAAATTATCAACTAGACACTGACATTCCTCTGCATTATTATAATCATTTATGTCAAATGACGTGATCTGTTCACATCACACATCAATTCAATAATAGAGGCTGCGTCAGATTTGTCGGAGGAACAATGATTTAATTTATTATAAGATTATCATTACATTAGTCTACGATGTTTTGTTGCCACAAAGATTGTATTTAATTTTATTACATGGTAGGTAATTGAAATCTTTAATATGTTATCTTTTTTCCAAACAAACTGGAACTATACATCTTTGTGAGAAAAAGTTGTAATAATAATCATAATCATTTATTGTGTGAATTTAGGTATACATTGTAGTTCTTAGAACAATTTCCTAGTTTCCTTATTAATTACAATGATTTTGGACCTCTTTAAAAACAAAATTTTATTGACTACTGAACCCGCATTTGACCTCGATCTCGCTTGATGGTAAACGACGATGAGGTCCTTCGAGCCGGATGTTTATGATCCTCAAATAATGCATTAACAAAACGCCATTTTACTGACCAGTATTCAATTGAAAATAAGAGTTGCAGTAAGAGTAAGTTCACTGATCAATGAATATTTAAAATGCAATTTTACTCTATCACTCCACTGCCTCCACCTACTATTTATAAAGTAAGCCCTACTATTTATAATGTATTATATATCTTATCTTATGATAGGGGGCCGGGTATAACTCCAGCGCCACTTCCACCCTTGAGGATCTTTTGTGCCTACCCCATTTTACACACTGGTCATCTCAGTGTGCAGGTTTCCTCCCGATGTTTTCCTTCACCGTTAGAGCAGTCAGTAAATGTACGTAAGTCATCAAAAAATACGAAAAACTCATTGGTACATGGCACTGCGTGGTTTCGAATCCGGACCTCCCGCATGGGAGTCCGGTGTCCTAGCCACTGTGCCACCGACGCTCATGTATATATAGTAAAGGTAGTATTGAAAACGAACATTTTATAAACAGACGTAGCTCCATTGTTACCACAATAATCACAAAGATACGCCTTAATCATATAGCATCAGAACGTAACGCTCGGTGCATCCAACCACTAGAAAGTGATACGCTCGCATAGTCTCCGATTTTCGTGATACAAACCAATTACTGTTAGTTAGTATGTAAACAACAACACGATCCGTGTCTGTCGATTATTTGTTAATTTCATTTAGCTTTTTTAACGAGAAGCCAGAAGAAAGTGCTTGCCTTGCGGCTTGCGTTACGGTTGAATTCTCACGCGAAACACAATACTTCTGTAGTACCTACTTGTTCTGATTTCTTGGCAAGAAATAACAGAGGATTCTGTTAATTATGATGAAATAATCCGATGACGTGAATAAGTTCATTGTACAATTAAACAAAGAGGTATATAAGAGTCTCACGAGGCTTCTGGGAAGCATTTAATTTCGAGTTAAGTACTTTATTGCATACAAAGACTGCACTATATTGAGCACTGATATTATAATAATACACTCTCTCTGTCTCATTTTTATTACAGTACCTAATATTTTTTAATCAAAATATACGCGAAGTAACTGTCGGTAACGTTATCTTTGTCGGCCTATCTTTTAAACTGCACCGGATGTCTTACTTCAAAAAGTAGATAGGTTTTGTAACCGTTCAAGTTTTTGCAGCTTCTCTGTACGTGTTATTGATCTTGGTGAATTTCTGATGACCCCTGAAGTTTGCCGTCAAGCTTGATTTGACTATTCAAGCAATGCTTCAAACAAGACTGTAAATATGAATTGAGGATTCTTGGGAAATATCTTCTGATTATGTCTACCTAGCTGCATTGTTTGAATCAGCAGAATTTTGAATAAGAAGAATGGATTTAAGGGATTTAAGCTACATATTTATTTTAACTTTTTTCATCAGCAGCCTACTCTAGTCCCCTGCTGGACATAGGCCTCTCCCAGGGCGCGCCATTGAGGCCGATCTTCGGCTCTTCTCATCCAGTCACTGCCAGCCACCTTGCGCAGATCCTCGCTCCATCTATCAGGAGGCGTACGTTTACCCAAACGCGGTCTCCACTCCAGAACTCGTCTACCCCAGCGGTTGTCGGTTCTGCGACAGATGTGACCGGCCCACTGCCACTTCAGCTTGCTAATCTTATAAGCTATGTCGATAACTTTTGTTCTATGCCGGATCTCCTCATTTCGGATTCGATCCAACAGAGATACTCCGAGCACAGCTTTAACTTTTTTAAAGTACAATGAATACCCGATCAACACTTAGATAACATCGATATATTGGTTTCTTAGCCAGCACTTGATTAACAAGTACCTACTTACAAATAACATTTAATACTCGTGGTAAATATGTATGACATATTCATGTTAATTCTACATTACTGGTGTAAAGTTAACCGCGTTCTGTAGGTATACAAGTCATATATAAACGCGGAAATCTGTAATTAACCTTCTTTAAGTTTAATATATATGTAATTTTATAATTGTTAATAGCTGTAGATTTCCGTTATAAATAAAAATAAATTCTCATGTGTTTATTCGTCCTGCAAATATTTATAAGTACCTTATTGTTTTTTTTACTTCCAAATGAGTCATAAATCTGTGATACAAACAAATCCTGAAGTTAGATCGAAAATAACCTCAAAGATTATCGAATGACCTACGACTTTTGCTCACTGTCGAGGTCAGCGGGCGCCAGGCGTCCAGACGCCCGCCGTCTCGGAATATAGGGCAAGCTGAACACCTCGCTCGTAAAGCTCTCTCCGTAAATCAATACTTAACAGACATGTGGCATAGTGAACAGTCTTGTCTCCTCTGACGGTTTTGTTTCTTTGGGTTCTTATCTTATGATAGGGGGCCGGGAATAACTCGACGGCACTTGACTAAACCCGCATTTGACCTCGATCTCGCCTGATGGTAAACGACGATGAGGTCCTTCGAGCCGGATGTTTATGATCCTCAAATAATGCATTAACAAAATGCCATCTTACTGACCTGTATTTAATTGAAAATAAGAGTTGCAGCAAGAGTAAGTTCACTGATCAATGAATATTTTAACATGCAATTTTACTCTAATGTAGCACTCCACTGCCTCCACCTACTATAAAGTAAGCCCATGTATTATATATCTTATCCTATGATAGACCCGGCCGGGTATAATCGCAGCGGCACTTCAACCCTTGAGGATCTGTTGTGCCTACCCCATTTTACACACTGATCATCTCAGTGTGCAGGTTTCCTTACGATGTTTTCTTTCACCGTTAGAGCAGTCGGTATATGTACGGAAGTCTTTCGAAAAATACGAAAAACTTATTGGTACATGGCACTGCACGGTTTCGAACCCGGACCACCCGCACGGGAGTCCTGTGTCCTAGCCACTGTGCCACCGACGCTCTTTTCTTAAGGTTCACTAATGTTTGTGCTGGACTACGCGTCCGGTTCTAGCCTCGGTTCGGTACGCTGCAACTTGCAACATGCGTTCCGCCCTTCCCACTCTTGAAGTAAGCGCTTCGTGATTGAATGCAGCGAACCGAACCGGTGCTGGAACCGAAGCGTGTACTCCTAGCCTTTGGTCGTATAAAATCAGAGGCGGCAATCTGACACTGACATAATTTTTAGCAAAATAAAAAACAAAATGGAACCCATGTAAGTTACGAGTATAATCACAGAAAATTGGAAGAACTAGAATACTAGTGTTCACGCACGGTGCAGATTCATAAAAGTCGTCAAAACTTCATTCGCCCCAAATTCGGCCTATTATAAGTCTAGGTTACTATCTTTTGAATATGATTGTTTTTTTTTTTTAAGGCAAACGGAACTGAGCCCATACAGCCATGTCTGATGTAAACAACTCTTGCAAGTCTTCATTAAAATGCTGGTGTGACACATTTCAATGCTATCTGGGAGAATCTTCCACGCTTCTGCACCATCCGAACCAAAGAAGAAGGCGTCCCGGACGCAGTATGGCTCTTCAAAATCCAGCCAAGTACGGATCGGGCTGCAGCGTCTTATTTGACTTTACTTCACACATTAATCACATTTAGTAGACGTTCTTCGAATAAAAAACAACCACTCTTACTTGAAAAGCACTACTGTAAAACAATTTGCAAAACAATGAAAAAAAGCTGGTGTGGACGCGACAAAAGCGCGGGAGACACTCCCTTTTGAATATGAATGTTGTAAAACCCATTCTGTTTCTGTGCCAGTGAGTTGTTCCCAGGGCGTCTTGTTTTGAGAACTCATTGTACAAACATCAATATCTTTCGTAGTATCTATAGCTTTTCCTGACACTCGATTTCGCTTTGCATATCTCTTTCGGCAATCTTTTAACGCCCCGTCGACACGTCCGAAATAACAGAGCATGTTTTTTTTTCCTTTTGGCGTCTTAAATAAATTGCTGCCAAGAAATGGTTTAACCAAAACGCTTGCTGTTTTCGTTCAGGTTTGTAGCAAATGCTAGTGAAGAGTAACAGAGATATTATCGAGGTATCTTTGAGGCACAATCATGTTTGATAAATGGATTTATAATTTTAGGATAGAAAATATCGGATTTGTAATTTCTTATCCCTTCATATATCCCCTACCTATATCTACCTGTGCAATATTTAGGCGCCCCAATTAATTTCTGAACTATAACACCTGTAACGATTACGAATTTCAAAAATTGTAATAGGCTTACTTATTTTCATCCACGCTCCACGCATGTTGGCAATTTGCTCATAGGGCTCCTAGACGTTCGTCGAATTTCGTAGAACAACTGATCAACAGTTCAATTCGTACTTGACAAAAGTGATATGCAAGAGGTCCTAAATTAATTGCTTGCTTATCGTATCGTATTTCTAATATAGGTGCTGACAACACTTCCACAAGTATTTTGGTTGAACTACTATCGCACATAGACAACAATAGGGTGTTACCAAGTATCAAATATTAAATGCATTTCTTAAAAATTAAGAAATAGTCATAACTGATGGTCAAATGTGAAAACAGAATTAAAATTTGTTGAAAAATAAAATAGCTACAGGCAATCAAAAATCAGGATGGTGGAAAGAAGCGGCAATGAATTATACGTAACTGTTCTCTAGCGCCATACAAGCAGGTCCTGGCTACATATAAAGGATTGTTTTGCTAGAAAGGGACAGAGCATCTCTCCAATACTAACTTTAACCATTAATATCTCGGATGTTAGTTGAGATATCGAATAACTAATTTTAGATCCTTCTTTAGTATGTCCATGTAAATTGATTGATGCAATAATAAATAAAGGTTAATACCGTATTCGTACTCCAGCCACGTGTTGGTTCGTCTATGATTGATATTAAGCAATAATTACTACTAAGGTCCTCCTTTTTAAAGTTCGGAATGGTTCGGCGAAAAAATACTCTAATTACGCTCATTAATAAATCATTTTTTAAAGAACGCAAAAAGTCTTGTGAATCTTCGTTATTGAATTTATGGAGAAAGTGATATGTAACAGGACATTGAACTGAGAGCAACAGTAATCACCTCGTTGCGTTGGGATTAAATAAACCGAATCACTTTTACTTGTAATATTACGTAGAAAGTTCCAACACGAGGTTTATCCAACTATTAGAGAAGGATTCCTTATGCAAGAAAGGTTGTAATAAGCCTGTAGGAACGCGCTATGCGAGGACATGGATGACGTAATGTCAGTTGTATGAAAGGGAAAATGGAAGATCTTCCACCAGGCGGAGTGTTGTGCCTGGTGACCAGATGTCCTTGTCCAACTATGGATGTTTGGATTTCGTATATATACGAAGTACCAGGAAAATTTCGATAGCGCGTTCTACACCGATGTGAATAGGTACTCATTGTAGTGGCGCGCGTCGTGCGTCGCTACAAGCCTTAGTCAACTTAGGTTTAGTATTTAGACTAGGCAAAGCGAATTTTGACCATAAGTAAGTAAAGTAGGTAAGAACTTATCGTTTCTTCTGGAATTTGAGGTCTCGTTTCGATTTTGAGAGTAGAAGTATTACATAATTTTTACGATAATCCATTGACACTATCTGCAGACACCTAGAAACGATTTACTGATCCCTGTTATCTGTATATCTATTCGATAAGTATGAACGTCAGATGATTGTGATTTTGTGACTCACATTGGTTTGAATCTGATCACACAAAAGGATCATGTAAATCAATGTGTATTATCTCATGGCGCTAAGGTCATGTCGACCGTCAACCGAAAATGCTTCAATATGCGGGTAATTGTTTTTCTAGAATTCAATGCTTGTATTTACCCTATACTGAAAAGCAACGTATACTTAATCACAGCGTCATTCATAATGATAGGTGTATCATGAATTCATGAGTCATCGTTCGTCGATATGATTTCTCATTTGTAGTTATTTCTTCAACTTTTAGTACTCTCATTCTTAGTTCTTTGAGAGTTTTGGAGCATGAATGTCGATGTCGTGTAGTCAATTGATCTCCATTCCGGTATTGCTCCAGTTTTCCAGCCAGTTGGTTGCTGATGATGTCCACACTCCACACTACTTATGGCTTATTTCTCTTTCATTAGTTCGACATAAAAAGAGTATTTTGACGAAAAGCACTTTAAAGAGGGAGACTACTTTTCCTTTCATCCAAGTTAATGAGCAATTACAACCAACCCTTCTGCAATTCTTCGACATAACACAAATGTTCGGACTAAACGAAAGTAGTTAGGTACTTGGTTACTCTGATCATAAGACAATCTTTAAACTAGGTAGTTGTCTATTTCCATGCTAGAAATGCTTAACTAACTGAAAATCTGGGTTGAATTTAACAATTCATCACGCTACGACGATTAAATAAGATTACACAATAATCAAGAAAGCTGTTATAGCAAGTCTTTAGTATAAAAATATGTATAGCTTCGCTTGGCCCTGAACCTGTGACCTGTGGATTGTTTACCCGGCTGACTCACTTCATACACTTGACTCAGTTCAGTCTGACGTGATTGCTAACATGCTTGAAAAAGTTTTATGGCTAAAATTTCGCTTTTCGTGATAACAATGCTTGTTTTACCAATGTTTGTTTTTAACTTGCTGTGGTATTTTTTTGGTTCAAATTCAGATGTCCACTTGGATTCTCTATAATTCAATTTTAGTAGCCATTTCAAAAGTAGTCGAGTTTTCTCCGTTGCCATGGCACAATAAAGTATATTTTAAATCAAAGCATCGTTTCGTGAAGATATAAAACTTCGACATAAAAGTACTTATTTCAAAAATATGTCGATGTAATTTAGAAATACGTCCCATACCCGAGATTTTATAGATTACCTTGAATTTACGATATTTTGACAGAAAATGGGCGGCCGTGGTTTTAAATTTTCATTACACTCATGACGTTTACCTATGTGTAATATTTATTAGGTACTTTACTACCTATGACTAATATTTTTAAACCAGCATTGTAAAAGTATGTTAGCCTATGAAATTACCTCAATATTTCTCGAATAGAAGTCCATGTTTAACGAGAATAGAATGTAATCTCCTAGTAGATTTATGGCAAAGTTTTCTTTGAGGATGAGGTCGACGGCCTGAAGCATCGATCTTGTCAGCCAAGATGGAACAGGATAGTGTTGGTAGAGTGTAGCGAGCTCCAATTTAAGTGAAATAGAAGCCAAGATACTACTATAACAGATTAAAGTTATTTTAGTATTAAGACAAATGGGCTTTGTCACAGAAAGTAAAACAAAGCATTAATGAAGGCCTTTGTTGTAATTCTACTGATTTAATGCGACCTTCATTGCTTTGTCAACTTTGAGGGTTTTCTAATTGTGTGAACAATGAACCTGCGGTTTGATAAGTTAATTTATTTGTTGAAGTCCAAGAATTCCAATCTTTGGTTGTTGTACTAAATTGTTTCATGTTATAACTCTTGACTCACTGCAAGCATTCTTCTAATTGAAACTAACAGCAAATTTTACTGGAGATGGAGCAGGGGAGGTTCCTCGACATCTACGTTAGAAGATAGAAAGAAAAACTCTTTTTTGTCACAAAAAAATAAAAAAATACATATTTAGTTCACTCCATAACATTATTGGCAATAGGCACCTGGCTCAGCTAATGCTTGAGTACACAGATACAATAGATAGGAAAGTGGTCGGCATTTGCACGCAAATGGTCATTCCAAAAGGGTTTTATAAAAGACAAGCTGGATTGTACAGTACATAGTCCGTTGAGTAACCTCTATTGTTTTTTGAACGACATGATGTGCGTGCTAAGCAATTATTTAAGCAATCCAACAAAAAATGCCTTAACAATTTGTATTTGGGTCTTCCACCTGCCCGTAATGTACAGGAAATTCTTTATGACTCAAGTTTGCTCCGGCAATGGTAGCGAGTTTGCACATTTGTTTAGCACCAGCTTTGTTCTCGTCAGTGCTGATTGGTTGAATAAACTTTACAGAATGAGGAAGGAAGGAGGCGGTTAAATAAAACAATTGTTGGTGCGTAAGTTTATTCAGGTTTTTCTTCGGGATGGCGGGATAAGGATGGAGGGTTGGATGGCCTGGAACATAAGAAAAAGGTTAGGTTATGATCTCTGCCAGATAAAGGAATTGGATCCGGAATGTCCTTTCCCAAAATATGTCCTCAAATTTTGGGAAAGTGATATTGTAAATCTGAAGGTTACAGTCATCTGTATATGTCATTCATACAAACAAACACATTCATACAACACAACACGCACACACTGTTGCTTTCTTCGTCCGTGCAGTCACTGAGGGGCCAGCTGAAAATCAGCGCTGTGGCTTGCCTCAGAATTATGCTGAGCTGGTGTACCCTTTTTGGCACTGTACCACACCGGATGTTTTGTGCTGCATGTATTAAACTTTGTATACTTCTGTATTCTGTATTCTGGTGTTTACAGCGCTAAATAAACGATTTCAATTTCAATTTAAAGATTTTGGAAATCTATTTCCCTTTAGGGACGTTAATGTAGCAGTAATTATTCCGAAATTTGTTAAGTCACAATCACAACCCTAAAAGTCATGCTTCTCTAACAAAATTCGATGTTCGCCAAACAAAAAAATAGTTGCGTAACTTGAAGAGTATTTCGTTTTTGTGTTCTATGTAGATCAGACAACCCGTAGCCGCTGGATTAGTAGGTAACAAGTTGATAAAGTGTGTGTGGAGGGTCCAGGGCAATGAACGGTGAAATTAATGACTTCCTCTTTAGATAGTACTAAAACTCTAGGTGCTTATATCGCGTACTTACACGTGTAGTTGGTAGCTAAAGTTTCAAAGAACATTTATTTTAGAGTGCTGGTGGAAACATTATGGAGTTTACTTTGAATAAAAAAAAACTGCTGCTGTGGCGAGCGAGCCTTTCGTCATATGTATTCAATAAATATTGGAAAAGTAACCTGTTTTTACGCATTTTTTTACATTAGTGCTAATAAATAGTATGAAGAGAAGAGATAAGAGATGGCTACTCTCTTTAGATTACAACAAAACTGAGGCTCTACTCATATAACATATAATTGTACACACTAAACTCATTATGTTCTTCAGACTCGTTATTCATTAACACTTAACTTCCCACACTCACACACCCACTCACCCTACACTACAGACGCACACTTACATTATTACACACTACCACACAACCTAACACACCCCCACCCTCACACACTCTTAAACATCATCTTTCCTAAATTCCTTTTGATTAACTTGTTCCAAATTCCTTTTAGGTTTAGAATATAGTTACACTAATGTAATGTTAAAAATTGTCATATGCTTGCAGGGAAAGTGCGGCGGAGTCCCGACTTCCAAGATACAGGTTTCGACCTAGTTTGTAAGTCGAAGGTCCTATTTTTGTGCCTTGTAATAAGTGAATAAACTTTTTTTTAAAAATTTTCAGTATATTACGCATTACATACTATTTATTAGCTGTAATGTAAAAAAAACTGTCGCTACAGAATGAAGCAAAAGACCCTCAGGTTAACAGTGTCCATTTCCCAAATGTCTGTCCAATATAACCGCTTCTCTGACCAAAATGTCGGAACAGTACCTAGTCGATTTGATATTGTTTGCTCTTGTAAGATTTAAAGAAAAGTTTAATTATTGCAACGTAGGTTTATTGATTGAACTAATTGTTTTCATTGGTTCAAAGTCATAAAATACTGTAGGTTAGGTATGCGGGGAAAACGCGTTTCGCTTTTTTCGCAACTAAAATCGATAACTTGTTTGCTAACTAGTCAATTTGCGTTTCCTAATTTAATTGATAACAACGCAGCGGTTACGTACCTGCTTTTAGAGGTTTTTTGTGGGCTGAAATACACAATTGAAATTAAGCAAAAGACGGCCATTTTGTTGTTTTTAATCGATCGCTGAAAATACTTACGTCAAGGAAGGGTACTTATTGTGTTTTTTTAACCTATATGTAGGTAAAGCTATGTTCTGGACTGAACGACCTCAGACTAATCAACCGATTTCGACAAATGAAGTATAAAAAGGAGAATTTATGCATTTAGAGCATGTTTGCGCAAAATTATGAAAATACATTTTATAAAAACACTATAGCCTGGGTTAGGTTGGGTGTATGGGGTTCCCCCGTGTTCCGGCACGCCACCACAAGCCGAATGGGGACGTGAGTCTCCAGAGTTGGGTCCGTAATGCGGACACCCGCTGGCGAAGTCGCGGAAGTTGTGCGCAAGCGTTCCCGTGGCTTCACCGTTAGGCGGTGTGCAGGAACACCGGGGGGTTTTTGGCCGGTAAAAGTCCGGCATAACCTCTTCGTCTCCCCCTTGCGGCGAACAGGTATGCATGAGTGTTTCTCCCCGTAAAAAAAAGGGTGTATGGGGCCCCGCACAGCAACTCATGGGGCCCAAGCCAGTCTCACCTGCACGTGGTGCACCCTGATGACAAACAAACGAGGCCCTGGTCACCCGCCAACGAGCACTGGACCAGCACGGCGGGTTACGGTCCAACCCCCCTCAATTGAGAAAACCTTTCAAGACAAAAATGGAAAGGAGGAGGGGAGGCCTTTGCCCAGCAGTGGGACAGACTATAGGCTAAATAGCCTGGGAAACTTTAATATTTCAAATTAGGTAATCAGTGTAACTTATTTTAGAACACGCACGATACAACATATTTTTTGCGACACAAGTTACTAATATTCTCACATTTCATTAAGGAACCGGTTATTTATTGGAGAATTAATTAAATCAGATGGCACAAGAAATCATTATTATATTAATTTGTTGAAAAAACGGTCAAAAACACATCGTTAGTGCCGCAAACTGGAAACACGAGGAAGCTTTACTTAATGAGTTAATGACAAACTAACTGACTACCTGTATGTTATATGTAGTTAGACTAGACATTATGACAAAATAACAGACTACTAGTCTGTAGTAGTTATGACCTACCACCGGGTAACTCCCGTGGCCAACCTGGAAAACGCTTAATCGCCTGCGAACCCAGGTTGGCTGTTGCGGAGATAATCTTCACAATTGGGGGTTTTCCAGCGATCAAGTAAAGTGTGAGTGTGGTGTCTCCCCTCAAACCATGGAGCACTTGCTCTGCTGTCCCGCGTGTCCGACCACCTGCACGCGGGAGGACCTTTTCGAGGCCAACCAGAGGGCTATCGATGTGGCTGCCTTCTGGTCGGGAAAAATTTAGTTCGGATCATCAACACGAAAGAAGAAGAAGAAGAATAGTTATGTTATGTGTAGAGCCATTGAATTTAATGATACTCATACTGAACGCATCTTCTGTCGATTATAGTAGATTACCTACCTAACTGTATGAGGAAATCGCAATTTTCTTCGTCCATGGGAAATGGGGTATTTTTATTAAAATCTTGTTTTTGTATGTAAAAGATACATGATCTTTTACATACAAAAACAAAGTGTAAAGTAGATGAAATACCTATTAATAAGTAAAACATGTGTATGGATACAGACAGAGTTACTGACGTAGTGAAACTGTAAAAGTCATCTGAGGTCGACAGTGAAGTCCGTAAATATGCATCGAAAAAAACCGCGCTGACTTAAATGTAAATTACTTGAAGAAAAAATAATTGAAAATTGAAACCGTTTATTTAGCACTGTAAACACCAGAATATAGAACACAATACAGAAGTATACAAATATTAATACATGCAGCACAAAACATCCGGTGCGGTACAGTGCCAAAAAGGGTACACCAGCTAAGCATAATGCTGAGGCAAGCCACAGCGCTGATTACTTATAGGTACCTAACCTAATCGATTATTTATTATGTTTTTAACAGATAAACAAATTAATTGATCCAATAGAATCGGAGATTGGGATCAAGAATTCATATTAGTCTTGAAAACAAGAAGTTTTTATGAAAATCTTTTGGTACATCAGAAAATGAAAGATAGTGTACAATTTTATTCTTGTTTTACATAATTTGTACACGTATGTATGTCTACTTATAATTATAAATATCTCTATGTTAAAGGTCTATTTGGTAGAAATCTCTATTTTAGAGATATGCTCTACCTGTGTACGTCAAACATCTTGTTGTTGTTTCTTTTGTGATTTATGTGTGCAAATAAAGTAAAGTTAAGAAAGATAGTATCTATGCTATGCTATCCTATGCTTAAGTTCCTACTGGTGTATATTTAATACTTTGTCATCTTATCCACTCTCTCTCCCAATCTCACTACCATTATCCTCATCGCTCACACACACACACACACACACACACACACACACACACACACACACACACACACACACACACACACACACACACACACACACACACACACACACACACACACACACCGTTAGCACTCAAACATATCGTAAGGCCTTTTTTATTTTCTGTTTTATTTTATTTTTAATTTTTTCTCTTTCATTTTGTAACTATTTGCTAAATTACCTTTTTAAATAGCTTTGTAATAGTTTGGTTTCGTAACTGGCATTTATAGATTTTTAATTGTTTGATTTATATTTTTAATATGAAATATGCTGTGAAACTGACAAATAAATAAAAAAATATAAAAATAAAAATTATCGCACAAATAAATTTATTCTTATTCTTATCTACCAGTCTAGTCTAGTTATCATTTTTAGATGAAGGTATAAAGGTACATCGGAATATTGAATTAATTTAGGGTAACGAATAAAAATAACTCAATTATGAATTCGGCAGAGTAAATAACACACATGTAAATGTACATGTTGACACAACATGCCTTTGGTACTTTGTCGGTTTAATATAGTTGACACATTCATACGAATGTCAAGAAATCATAATAAAAATTTATTGCGACAATGTGCTTGATGCTACTGGTATATAAAAGTGAAATTATATATCATTTTATTTAACAAGGCATTGGCAACACAGGCCATCAGCCTAAACATTAAGCGATTTAAAACAGTTTTTAGTTTATCAGCATCAAAATGTTGTGGTGTAGACACATTTTAACACTCCTAGGAGATATGACCGAAATTTCAACCGGTCTAATGGCGAATTCTCATGGCCCGCCGCAGAATCACAGAGTGAAACTATACAACGAACCACTAACGAGAAGTTTATTTTAAGAGTTCAACACATTGTCACTGTTACCGACGTTTGTTAGACAAAACTACACCGATTTTAGCTATCAAAATTAACTGAAAACAATTTTTGAGCAATAAAATAAACACCGTAGAACCTTCTTCATCGACTTTCCCGCCAAAACTCTCGTAAACACACCTGCATCAGCTTTTTTTGCTCGATATTTGTTTATTTACCGGTAACAATGAGTAAATGCCAGCACGTCCCTACTGTCAGTCAGAAGGAACCGTTTCACTCACTGGACCTTGGTGGAATTGATTGTCTACATTATAATGAAACAAACGACAATGGTGAAAGCTCGCAGGTTATTGCGGTTTGTGAAATAAAACTAGAGAGAGAACCCCATAATGTGTCTTCGATTCTACAAATATTGATGTAGGACAAGAATTATTGGAAAGAGGAGTAATTTAGAGAGATGAGACACTCAAGAAATTTACGAAATACTGTGATAATAGAAACAAACAACACGCAACTGGACACGTGTGCTAGGCAGTCTGTGGCAGTTCAATATAACCTTTTAGTTTGGTTAAACTACTTCTCGTTGTTTTCTTTATAATAACACAAATACAAAATAATTTATTTACCACAAAAAAATTACAATTTACAACAAAAAACCCCGCACTAAGGGCGCCCCTGTGTCGCGGCGATCCTTATATACATTACCAATATGTATTAATTAACTAATTAGGACTCAGTTGTAGCTTACAGTTTACCTGTATACCTACTTCAGACAACAATTAGAAGAATCGGTATAGTTGAGATTGAGTGTGTAAGCATGTGTATAGTATAGCAATACGAGTAAGTATACCTAATTACTTTGCGGGCAGGAAATTAAGCCCTACTTAAAGATGATTTATATTGTATCACATAATTTCTGTAGAGAAAAAACGTCTGCAGTCGAAACGCACAAGAATTTAGGATGCATAGAGAACGGAAGATTCAGAACTACGTACTTAGGCTAGGTTAGGCTAGGACCATTCAGCTTGGATCGAGACGCACAAGATATTAGGATGCTTTGGGGACCTTAGACGATTTCTAGCTAAGACTGGATAAGGACAGTAGATCAGGTGACGTATCATTGGGATAGAAGAAGTCAATACCAAAAAGAGCTTCTGTTGCACATTTTCAGTAATCCTTTAGTTTCTGCATTTCCTCGAAATACGGACGAATTGATTCTTGGACTATTCTGCTTAGAATCATGGACGTCCGCGGTACTTTATGAAGGCAAAGGCTTTGTCCAGAAATTGGCATGAGTTGGGTCTGCTGGATAGGCGCAGTGACATCTCTTGGTGGCGGAAGCCAAGATCCACTCCAAAAGTCACAGTCAAGAAGGCACGTGTGAAATAAAATTGTCTTTCGTAACACGAATGACGATAATTTTCTCTTTTAAACCATAATACTGCAAAATAAACGCAGCTATTTCTTAACTTTAATCATTAACTTAGTTCGTAATCAGGTTTAAGTAAGGATCCACTTCAGTACGCAATGGAATTTGATTGGATTGCAAGCCGCGTGTCGAATGGTGCAGATTTCGTGGATGAAATACCGATGAAGCGACGTTTTGGTTTAATTTCAGTTTGGCAATCGTTTGCGTAACGTTATTTAACTGTTAGCGAACATGGGACGATATCACCAAAATGTAGGACACATTGAAATTGAAAACGTTTATTTAGCACTGTAAACACCAGAATATAGAACACAATACAGAAGTATACAAAGATTAATACATGCAGCACAAAACATCCGGTGCGGTACAGTGCCAAAAAGGGTACACCAGCTCAGCATAATGCTGAGGCAAGCCACGGCGCTGATTTTCAATTGGCCGCTCAGTGACTTGTAGACGAGACTGGCACAAGAACGTAGGAAGTGACGCTTGAAGGAAGAGTGCAGTGGGTAGAAATCGGTTGAAAAAGAAGAAGAAAAATTGGCGGGAAAACACTGACGAGATTTGTCAAGTACAGAACAGTTTACAGCTGCAATGGCAAAAGAAAGAAGAGACCTATTATGATGAATTGATAGTTTTTTTCTTGTCGTGTGGTTAATGGTAAACCTGGTTGCCAGAGTTGTTCAGGTCGCCCGTAGGCCTCTGACATGGCCTAACGACTATCCGTGGTCGGGACCGATAGTATAACGTGCTCGCAACTAGGCTATGATGAAAAAAAGATGATGAAAATGAAACCTAAGTTGAAGTACCTATCTAACACTCGAGTCTGCAAGACACGTCCTTAATGTTAAAGCTTCCATAAGTCTCGTCATCTTTGTCTAGAGCTATAGCGTAGAAAGGGATGGCATGTTTTAAGGACATTTCAACTGATGTAAATCAAAACGTTGTGTTGTCAAAACTTATTTATATTAATCGTGTTGTGTCTCGCAACCAGAGTTCCATCTAGCACATTAGACGAGACCTGAAAACCAGCGTGTCGCTGAGGTCTCGGCCATTTCATTAGACACATAGGGCAATACGTGTTGTAGATATATTTTGTTTATAGGTTAAGAATTAGAATAAAATAACAATGTTGTACCTTTTTACTTTAATGTGTGAATGAATAAATACTCTTTTATTTAATTTATTATTATTATATATTCGAAGGAAAGAGCTATGCTCGGAGTATCTCTGCTGGATCGAATCCGAAATGAGGAGATCCGGCATAGAACAAAAGTCATCGACATAGCTCATAAGATTAGCAAGCTGAAGTGGCAGTGGGCCGGTCACATCTGTCGCAGAACCGACAACCGCTGGGGTAGACGAGTTCTGGAGTGGATACCGCGTTTGGGCAAACGTAGTGTGGGACGCCCCCCTGCTAGATGGAACGACGATCTGCGCAAGGTGGCTGGCAGCGACTGGATGAGAAGAGCCGAAGATCGGGCTCAATGGCGCGCCCTGGGAGAGGCCTATGTCCAGCAGTGGACTAGAGTAGGCTGCTGATGATGATGATGATGATATATTCGAAACCTCGTGTCTTTGTCATCTTAATATTAAAACAAAGAATGCAATTGGAAGAAAAAAGAAGACAGCATTGATATAGGCACTATTAAAAACCTAATTTATACATCCTAAAGACACCTGCCTTGTTTGAAAACAGCTGCAGCAATAACATTTATATTGCAGCAAACTTCAGGTAGGTTAGGTAATTTACATAGGTAGCACCTAGGCACTGATGTAGGTATAGTATAGTGTATTGGTAAGATGGGTATTTTTAGTTTACATTTGTGAGGATAGGAACTTAGAATACCAGGCAGGTAAATAGGTAGGTTACCTAGTACCTCGTCGTAGAATCGAAATAGTTAGGTATATTTAGTTTTTGACGTGGAAAGCCTTTTGGTTTCATTCCCCACTATTTGATCACGATTTCCCACAATTTTTTTCATAGCCACGCGAAGTGATGGCATAAGGTTAATTGTATTGATGTAGGCACCAAGTAAATAGGAAGTATATGTAGGTATGTGGAAATACTTCGCTGCAGTTAGGTACCTACTGTGAGTGACGGGAAGAACCGGGACGGTGACGGGAGGAACCGGGAAGTGGAGTGACGGGAGGAACCGGGAGGTGGAAGTGACGGGAGGAACCGGGAGGTGGAATGTGCACCTCCCAGGAAGAGCCTAAGGCGAATGCTAGGAGGGCACCGGTGCGTTCCACTGGAGATCCCTGAGCCGTCCGATATGCATCGAGGGGGTTTTAGTGAGTAAAAATCTCACATAACCCTGTCTCACCCCCAGGAGCCTGGGTATCTTTCGAATATTTCCCCCGTTATAAAAAAAGGTACCTACTGTGAGGTCTGTGATAAGATAACCGTTCCGTTTAGTTAAAATGGGGAATCCCACTTTTACAATGGGTCCGTTCCATGTACGTGTGTAACCCAATCATTTTACGGAAAAATAAAATAGTCGATATTAAATAACCTTGCAAAAAACAAATTACAACCACGACTCGCCTGCAATTTTCATTATCTGAAAGTGAAAACCTTTGCGGAGGCCGCGGAAAAAAAACAAGTGAACACTAACTAGATTCTAGATGCGAATAAACACTGTTTAGATTTCGTAATAGTTTTTATCGTGTTTTTATAGTACGGGCGTAGATTAATCATTTGTCGTCATATCAATATACACGTAAGGCGCGACCTGATTATGAAAAATGTAGGGAAAAGTATTGTAGCATCTAGCAACCATATTCAGAGGCAATGGTGATGTGATTTCTATTATGAAAAGCCAGTATTTACAAACCTGCTATCCTCAAGACGGCACGGTCGGCCGGATCCAGCTGCAGAATGGACAAAGGCTTGTCCTTCGCCCATTCTTTCAAGCTGAAGTCGTTTTCAAATTCCATTTTGCTGTCATCCAAAAAGCGAACCCTCGCGCGCACTCTTGAACATAGCTGAATATCTCACGCACACACTAACGTCGGAAACACATTATTTTTGTTATTTAACACTCAAAAATAAAAAGTAAACAAAACGTTACGCTCATTGTACAAAAATCGATAAACGCTAGCACGAAGGATACGCTAGCAAGTGCGTATCCGCTCATATACTTTTATTTCACTGTTTTTTAACACTTTACAGTAAATACTAAGCAAAGTGAGGAAATTAAAAGAAGTATTTCACTTTAAGGAAGCGTAATTCGGACGGAGTAACAACAATTCGTTTTTAGGTTATATTTTCACCGAGCATCGTACACCGAACCGGCGGGCCGACATGATGCGACTGGACTGAATAGTTTTTAGAAATGCCACCGCATGGCGCTCCCGTCGTTAGCCAGCTGATTTCGCGCATGCACTTTTCACTCTATTTTTGTACAACTAACGCCATCTATCGTAGAATAGCAATAAATAAAAATATATATGGGTGGATGTGAGTGGGCGCACGTGTGAATGGCTGATAGTGATGTAAATGATAACATTGAAGGTGACGAAACAGTGGAAAGGTCATCAATCTTATTTTATATGATTTATTTACAATACAAAAATAATAATCAATCCTAGAATTGAGAAATACTGATTTTTGTACATAAAACGAACGGTCTATAGTTGCCATAGCAACCATATGTCAAACAGCCGGCGGCGCGGCGACGGCGAGTTTGTTGTGGGATTTCAGAATTTCCTTTGTTTTCAGTAAGATATAATCTTAACAATAATCTAAAACTATTGGAAAAACATCTGACATATTATATTTGCTTTGTGTGACTGCCAAATGTTTTTAATATAACCGAAAACTTGTACATTATGTAATTCAAAGTTTTGTCAATATTTTCGCTGAAATTAGTGTATTGAACCAGTTTGGTGACCTACTTTGAAACTTTTCCGTGTTTCGTGTGACCTAGAATCATTTCCATACTCGTAAGCCACCCCAGAAACTTAAAACAAGGTGGAAAATTCCATATTAACGCATAATTTAGTTTGCGTGACTTTCTTGAGTAAAAGTCAAAATGGGTGGGCCTGTGTATTTAAAATCAGGTAGTTGACGATGGACTATGTAGGATTTTGGCATTCTTCTCCAAAGGTATGTATTAGTATTTTTAGCACAGTGATGGAAACTATGGAAAGTCTTGTTAGTTCACTCACATTTATACTTTAAAGTGATTAAAATCTTTATTCAATTCCCAGTCTGAAGACTACAGTAAAATCTCAAAGAGATGCGTCACAAATCCAGACAAGCTAATATTCACTGGCAATTTCACACCCCGCTGCAAAGATTTTGACATAACGCTGCCGGAGAGAAGAGCCAGCATGCGCCGGGACATACTTGACGCTGTGATGAAGAGGACGGAGTCTGCTCTTGATGATAACCCACAGTATGAGGATCCGAGAGATGTTATTGGTATGTAAAAATGTACTTTAATGTACTTATAACATCATCAATTTTAATAATACACCATAATATATAGATTTCTAAAACAAATGTAATAGATTTTACAGAATATCTCAGTAAATAAGTATCACCATCTAAATCGACAGTTCAGTCAAACAAGTCACCTCACCGTGTCCCTCCCAAAAGTCTCCGTACTTACAATATTTTTTTTAATTTAATTTTGAATTGTGTTTGGATCATCTGCGGATTGCATCTTTCACTTTGGGAAAGACAAGAGTGTCCTACTTCTACTAGACTACATCCAGACCCAACCTGGTTCCAGATATGTCCCTATAATTGAATTATAATAAAATAAAAGAATATTTAAGTTTTTTATAACAATCTATTATATATTCCCATAAACTAAATATTAGTTATTTATTATTACTAATTAATGTGTAGGCAGCAAACAGCTGATGTGCCCATATATAATCAATTATGTATAACTTATAATGACATTTAATTTATCCCATTAGCATTTATTACTATTATAATATATTATAATCTCTTATTTAATATTGCGGTGCCCTACTCAGGGTTTCATGTATGATCATATAATATATATTTTTAAGACCAAATTGTAACACATGAAAAGCAATAAATGGTATGAGTAAGAGTATGAGTATATCTAAGCTGGTGTATTATAGTACATTCCCTTTTAGAACATAGTCATTGAGTTTATAGAGCAAATATATATATTGTGCTTTTTAGTACCATATTGCATTTCTGTGGTTAATTTATTGCTCCATACATATGAGTTTGTTGACACTCCAGGCGAGAAGCCCCCGAAACCACCAAGAAAGAGGAACCAACTTCCACCATCTCCTCCAAAGAATAAGGAAAGCAGGTCACTGCTTCGGGAGCAGAAGAAAAAGCTGACAAAGAAGTATGAGGGGCTCATCACTACACTGATGGACAAGTGTGAAGAAAATGTTGGCATGGTAAGTTGGTATGAAAGTTATGAAGAAAAAAAAACTGGTGTTAAAAACATGCATCAGTAGCCTGTCTGGTTTCGATGTTATGAAAAATCATGTACCAATTAATTTTTTGCTTTCTACAAAGACTTACTTAGGTCTTACTTACTTACTTATCGACTGCTCTAACTGTGAGGAAATCTGCATAATTAGATAAACAGTTTTAATTAATCGGAAATAAGGTTTTCTACACTTAGTTCTACAAAATTTTTGTACTTGAAAATGGTCCGCTTGAAAATGACGTATTGTCGAAACGGGTCGCGGTGAATTTATTTCAAAATAAATAAAAATTTGTAGAACTAAGCGCTGAAAACCTTATTTTCCATTAATTAAAATGAAATTCTACCGAGTAACGATACATAGTGTCAATAATAAACAGTTTTAGTACTAAAATGAGATAAACAGTGTGTGAAGTGGCGAAGGAAACTGTAAATTATCTCAGTTTTGCCCAGAAGTTCTTTTTGGTTAATTCCATGGAAAAATCGCGACCCTTATCAAGTTATCAGTGAGGAATGCAACTAAAGCCAAAACATTTTATTTTTCCCAGATATCGGAGAAAGAAAACCAAATAACCAAACTAAAAGACAAGCTAAAAACAGTATTAGAGTACAACACACTCTTTGCTGAAGAGAATGATCAGCTTAAGACTCAGCACAACACTCTAGTCAAGTACATAGAGGAGTGCAAGAGAGTTATCAAGGAGGAACGGGAGAGGAACAGAGAGTTGGAGGCCCAGAGTAGAGAATTGGAAGATAGAGTGAAGAAGTTTGAGGTGCCTGATAGAGGTTTGTATCAGGCGCGGTTGGACACTCTTTTAGACAGCGACTCACTGCGTGTGGCTGTGGCTCTCCGCTTGAGCTGCAATGTTTATGAATCCCACCAATACATTTGCGGTTCCATTGTGGAAGCCAACGGCCATCACGCTTTGAGTGTCTGCCGGTGCTTAGGAAGGTTTCCGCGTCATCATGCACTCATTGACATTATCCGGATAGCCCTTGTGTCCGCCAACGCCTTAGCCGTACCAACGGCAAAAGGCCCGACGGTCTGACCCTGGCGGAATGGAAAGTGTCTGTTATGGGACGCAACTGCGTCAGCACTTTTGCCTCCAGCCATCTAGGACGCACGATGCGGACAGCCGGTGCGGCCGCCGAAATGGCAGCCCTGAAAATAGTGGACTAATATGCTGCACTCCAGCAGAATTATCTTTTTTTGCCCTTTGCGGTAGAGACCACTGGTCGCTAGAGTGCTGAGGCTAAAAGTTTCGTGAAAGAATGAGCCATCGCCTTAGGGAAAAGGGTTTTGACTCCCACTCCGGGTCGTTCCTGGTGCAAAGGTTAGCCATAGCGATACAACGCGGCAATGCCACAAGTGTAATGGGCACCGGGACCGGGACAATTGCCACCGGGGACCACTAGGGACGGGTTATTCGACTGAAATTATTATTATAATTTTACTTTAAATATGTTTGCATTAATATGACATATTTTTTTAATATGATTATAAATTATTTTAATAACTATGAATGTAATACCTGACTTGTAATAAGAATTTACCAATAAATTCCTGTCTATGTCTAAAACAATTTGCGTGAATTGTCAGTTGACCTGATGGTAA
This sequence comes from Hofmannophila pseudospretella, assembly GCA_947369225.1. Taxonomy (NCBI): domain Eukaryota; kingdom Metazoa; phylum Arthropoda; class Insecta; order Lepidoptera; family Oecophoridae; genus Hofmannophila; species Hofmannophila pseudospretella. The sequence goes on along the minus strand of OX376332.1, from coordinate 8,477,250 downwards.
TTTATTTTTCATTCGAATTGAATTGATGGGCATCAAAAAAAGAAAAAGCGTGGGGAATTTCTTGGTGACTGTACCATTTTTCGAAAATCTGTGAACCTGATTACTCAAGGAACCCTCGTACAGGGAATGTCCTTTAAGAATGTTTTGTCGGTTCTTGTAGCTGCCCTTAGAGTGCCCCGTCCAAACTTTTTACCCATTGCCAGCCTGTGGCTGTATAATGGCCTAGGTAGCTTTTGACTGCTATTTAGACAAAAAAAAAATTATTTCAGACCGAAACGAGCCATCCACTGCCATACCTCTAGTGGAGGTCTGCATGAGCTGCAGTAGTCGGCAGATCATACTCAACCAGGCGCGGGAGCAGAACTCTAGGCTGCAGAGAGACTTGCAGGGGCTTAAGGATGTTCTATACAGGTAGAGTTCTTCACTGACCAAAATTATAAAAAACTTTGCTATATTTATTTATTTATTACAGCCTCTTTTCAGATATTATATACATACTATAATTTACATAGTTTACGGTAACTAGAAAGTTCAACTTATTCTATCTGTGTGCCACCGGGTAAAGACCTCCCCCAGGTTTCTCCATTCTTCGCTATTATATAGGTGGAAAGTTTCGGCGGGGCACCAAGGGTAGCTACCAGATCCGTTGGAGCTACGAGAAAATGGTCTTAGGAGACCTTCCGAACTTTAGGAGCTATTTAAAACTGCCTTTCAATGAACTCAACAGATGACGCTTATGTACTGGAATGTCAAAACGTGCCAAAACATGGGTACTTAGCGTGTACCTAAGCCATAAAATTTGAATTTAAAATTAAAAAAAATATATTCTTTGTTATTTGCTCATAGTTCTTGTTTTCGATGAAATTCTATGTTTTTTACAAAAAGCTACCTACTATGCAATGAAAAAACATCATCATCATCATCAGCAGCCTATTCTAGTCCACTGCTGGACATAGGCCTCTCCCAGGGCGCGCCATTGAGCCCGATCTTCGGATCTTCTCATCCAGTCGCTGCCAGCCTCCTTACGCAGATCGTCGCTCCATCTAGCAGGGGGGCGTCCCACACTGTTTGCCCAAACGCGGTCTCCACTCCAGAACTCGTCTACCCCAGCGGTTGTCGGTTCTGCGACAGATGTGACCGGCCCACTGCCACTTCAGCTTGCTAATATTATGAGCTATGTCGATAACTTTTGTTCTATGCCGGATCTCCTCATTTCGGATTCGATCCAGCAGAGATACTCCGAGCATAGCTCTTTCCATAGCACGCTGAGCGACTTTCAATTTGTGAACCAGTCGCACCGTCAGTGTCCACGTTTCGGCTCCGTAGGTCATTACTGGTAGGACGCACTAGTTAAAGACTCTTGTCTTTAGACATTGAGGTATGGGCGACGAGATGATGTGACGTAACTTCCGAAATGCTGCCCAACCCAGCTGAATTCTTCTGTCGGCTTCTTTCTCGAAGTTGTTTCTACCTAATTGCACAGTCTGCCCGAGGTAGAGGTAGGTAGACGAAAAAACATATGTCAAAACAACTCTTCTGTCACTTTGATATTCCTGTCAGATGCGGCGCCATCTATCTCCAATGGCAGACACTTCAGCTGGAAAATCCCTCATTGTGCATTTGTTTTGTTGAAAAACTTTTTACAGTTTATTTCCTCTAAATGAAATGAAATTTAATTTCCAGAACATAGTGAAAATTACAGGTGATTTAAAAAGCATAGGTATCACATGTTCCACCGACAACGGTATGCAAATCTTATCTGCTATTTGTTAGTGTCGTGGAGATACTCTTTTATGGAGTAATAACATTTGTCTAGAAGCCACTTGGAAATATTAGTTTTAAATTGGCTAGCAGGACCATTTTTAAGGCGACTAGGCACATTATTATACACTAAAATTGCCATACCATCTAAGTCAAAGTAATAATTCCGAGTTTCCGTTTGACCTGATTATCTCCTTATTTTTCCTATTTCATTATCATTTGATTTTATTATTCATTCCAGACTAAACGTACAACTATCTCGGTACCAAGAAAAATTGCGCAGTAACGTGCAGACGTTGGGCTCGGAGGGTAAAGTGGAGGGCATCTGCAAGCCCAGTGACAGATTTGATCTAGACTCTCTCATTACTGCCAGCCTGGGCACTAGGCAAGGTAAGGTAAAATACTACTGAAACAATCTAAGGTGTAACTATAGGGAAATATGTGAATTGAGTAAGAAGTAGGAGATTAAATACTAAATTAATACTAAATTCGAATCATAAGAATAAGAATAGTTTATTTGTGCGGTAAGATGACAAAGTATTCATAGTCCAAACACCAGTAGGAACTTAAGCATAGGTTATATTAAACTAATTAAAATTAGTGAGCAACAAGTTAGTTTACAATAAACGCTGACCTCCGAACTAGGAAGTTCCTGTATCTCGGAGGACAGATCTCTTCTGTGACCAGTGCAAAAGAACATGTAACAGAACATGGGAAAATATAAAACATAACAATAACATAACATCATCCGCTTTACCCTCCGAGCCCAACGTCTGCAACGTTGGGCTCGGAGGGTAAAGCGGAGGGCATCTGCAAACCCAGTGACAGATTCGATCTAGACTCTCTCATTACTGCCAGCCTGGGCACTAGGCAAGGTAAGGTAAAACTACTACTGAAACAATCTAAGGTGAAACTATAGGGAAATATGTGAATTGAGTAAGAAGTAGGAGATTAAATACTAAATTAATACTAAATTCGAATCATAAGAATAAGAATAGTTTATTTGTGCGGTAAGATGACAAAGTATTCATAGTCCAAACACCAGTAGGAACTTAAGCATAGGTTATATTAAACTAATTAAAATTAGTGAGCAACAAGTTAGTTTACAATAAACACTGACCTCCGAACTAGGAAGTTCCTGTATCTCGGAGGACAGATCTCTTCTGTGACCAGTGCAAAAGAACATGTAACAGAACATGGGAAAATATAAAACATAACAATAACATAACATCATCATCATCATCAGCAGCCTATTCTAGTCCACTGCTGGACATAGGCCTCTCCCAGGGCGCGCCATTGAGCCCGATCTTCGGCTCTTCTCATCCAGTCGCTGTTAGCCACCTTACGCAGATCGTCGCTCCATCTAGCAGGGACGCTCGTCCCACACTACGTTTGCCCAAACGCGGTCTCCACTCCAGAACTCGTCTCCCCCAGCGGTTGTCGGTTCTGCGACAGACGTGACCGGCCCACTGCCACTTCAGCGTGCTAATCTTATGAGCTATGTCGATAACTTTTGTTCTATGCCGGATCTCCTCATTTCGGATTCGATCCAGCAGAGATACTCCGAGCATAGCTCTTTCCATAGCACGCTGAGCGACTTTCAATTTGTGAACCAGCCGCACCGTACCGTATAACATAACATAATTATATAATTTATTGATATGATAGATAGATAGAAACACTTATGATGAATGTAATCCATTTCCAGTTCTTATTGTTGATTTAGCCGATACTTTATTGTTAATTACTATTTTACTATGATTCATTAGTTAATTATTATGTTTAATTTCGAACACAATTTATATTGTTAACGAATAAATAAATTGAAATTGAAATTCATGTGAAATAAAACCTGTTGTTGGGTTTGTTGGGTAACAGAGGTAGTTTTGAAGAATTTTAATACCTACGTACATTACATTTAAAATAAAAAACAATTATAATGAGCCGTGTAAAGCGATGTCAATCGCGGCCATGTTCCGAATAGGATGATCCTGCAATATTTTACCACTAGAGGCGCCACTAGCACAATGGTACGTAGCCAATCAACATGTAGATACGTTCCTTTCCACCAATTTTTTTTAATCCTTCAGACTCGCGCTACGCTGTCTTAACAGATTTTTTAGGTCTGCTATTTTGAAATGGCCTTAGGATGCCATGATATCATCACAATTTTACAAATAGCTTTGAAAAATTAAATTAAACTTACCCAAATAAAATTAAACAATACTTTGTACAAACATTAGAACTGTAGGTAATTTAGAATTATAACCACTAACAATTATTAAAAAACATGTAACTTATAACTAAAAATATTTAATTAAACTAGTTTTCGAAATGGTAACTTCCTATGATGAGCAGCGTACCCGTGACTGTGTGGTGCACAGCATACGGACACTACTGTGAAGTACTATCCGATAACGCACACAAGGGAATACACGTGTTTCCTTGTCGAAGCAGTGCACTAGCACAGTGCTGTTCTTAACACACTCACAAATATTATACGACCGTCGACGGTCTGCCAGTGTTACTTAACAAACCTATATTGGTTTTTGTTACACTGTGAATGTAAACGTTTGAATGAAATTATGTAGATTTTCAATAAATAAATAATAATAATAACCCAGCATTAATTAGTGGTCATTTTGTAAATTTAATATTATTGACATTGTATAACATTTAATGATATTCTCTTTTTGTTTTCTTCTCAAAATCTGTATAAACATTATTAATTTTTGAATTCGGTGTATATGCCTGTAAAGGTAAAGTTTAGTGTGACATGTTTATGCAACTATATCTGCAATATTTGTAATTCTTACCTAAACTTTTACACAATAAATCTTATCTTATCTTATATCTTCAAAAATAACGTTTGGTTTTGCTTTTCTGTTCACGGAGTGTGCTAGTGGCTCTATCTACGCAACGCTTTGCGTTTTATGTCCTATTGAAGTTCCGGTTGTGTAGTTCGCAAACTGTGTAAATAGATGGCGTTACAAGTCTTCAAATTTGTAATCTTTTAAATATTTCAGACGCAGGCAACGCTGAAGATGGTCATTCAAATAAAAGCGGACCAGAAGATCAGACTCACGGTGCAAGAGTTGTAGACCTATCTGGATTACTCAGTGCCCAGGCATTAGGTGAGTTCTACCTTATATTATGATAGGGGGCCGGGAATAACCCCAGCGACACTTCGACCCTTGAGGATCTTTTGTGCCTACCCCATTTTACACACTGGTCATCTCAGTGTGCAGGTTTCCTCACGGTGTTTTCTTTCACCGTTAGAGCAGTCGGTAAATGTACGCAAATCTTCGATAAATACAGAAAACTTATTGGGTACATGGCATTGCATGGTTTCGAACCCGGACCTCCGGTGCCCTAGCCACTGTGCCACCGACGTTCTACCTTGCTTTAATACAAGTTTAGCCAGCTACGACAATTCGTTTTAAAAAAAAAATTTTTTTAATAAGTAGAGACGAGCAAACGGGCCGGCTGATGTTAAGTGGTCACCGTCGCCTATCTCACCTCACTGTATCAATATTAGAGGGTTTTTGATGCGTTGTTAACTTTGAGGACTAAGATGGAACGCCTCATGTGCCGGAAATTACGCTGGCTCTCTTACCCTTCAAACAGAAACACAGAAATGCAAGCATTTCTGCTTCACGGCAGAAATAAATGAGAAGGTGGTACCACCCCGGGCGATCCTTCTCATATATACATACATAAACATAGGTAGAGACTAAAGATTTCCACCTGCAACGATCCTGACAAACCGTTCACGCTTATTCCACACTCATCAATCGCTTCATGTACGCTCTTCGGTTAGTGGTTGACTTCACCTGACCTTTCTTTAGAACGTCTGCAATCTGGTCGACGAAGGTCTAGACTAGGCATTCCGTTCCATTCACCTTTTCCTTATGTCAAAGACGAAGAGGCATGGCCCCCTAGGTTAGTGTTAACCCGAGGTTAAATGGTCGTTACAAAGGCAGCCTTCAATCAAACGGGTCGTCCACTCGGTCGGTCGAACCCTGAAGGGGGGGAGTGGGTGCGGGGGCTGGAGGCGAACCTCGTGCCCGGGAAGAAGCTTCAGAAACGGGCTTCGCCACGTGGTGACTGCGGGCGTACTAACTCGCGCAGGAGCGGGTACCGTGCGTCAAGAGGGCGCGCGTGCAGTGGGGCGATATTCCTCAGGTGTTCGTGGGGACCGCTGTAGGCGCGCTCATACATTGGTCTCGCTAACCTCTCCACGAACACCTGAATGGTTTCCATCTGCACGTCGCGGGCTATCATGTCATTCCTGACATAAACACACACCACACACACTGAGGGCTATGTATAAAGGCAGCCTCAACTATTTTACTCCCATTCCAGCACCACTATTCGACGCCTACCAAGAAAACCTTCAAGAAAAAGACACCCTCATACTCGACTACGAGAAACAATTCGAGAACATGAACAAAAAATCCAAGCAAATTGTCGCTGAGAACCAAACCTTGGGCGAGAGAGTTAACTCATTGGAGCAAGAGTTGGTGCGAGCGAGACAGAGCTACAAGAGGCTGGTGGTGGAGAGAGAGACGGCGGATATCGAGAGGGCGACGTTAGTGGAGAGAACGGAGCGGGCAGAAAGCAAGTTGAAGGAGGTGTATGACTTGTATGAGGATAAAAGTTAGTGGACAATTGTTTTTTTTTAATGTAGCATAGCCATAGCATAAACTTTTCTCATAAACCATCATAAATTTTTTTACCATAATATTTTTCTCTTCATAATTTTCTAAAATGCCTGGAATTCTGCGTTTTGCGCATCCACTTTTTTAATAAACCCTGGGCCCAAGGCGGCTTCATCGCTGAAAGTAATCTCTTCCAAGGGGCTAGTCTATGTAGTTCTACGCAGAATGCGCCTCGCGCCGCTTGCCGCCGCCCGAGTTGCGGGATATTGATTTGCCATTTTGTACCCTATTTTAAATGTGTTAAGGTTTCGTTTACATTGTTATCGAAAAAGACGCTGCGCCGCCACTCTTCTAATGAACGCTGGGCCTAAGGCGGCTTTATCGCTGAATCTAATCTCTTCCAAGCAACTTTTTGAGACAAGTGTACTGTGCACCAGGCAGTAGTTTCATCCGGCTGCTAAGTGTACAGGAGAATACCACAGAGGTCGGACTAGTAGCGCCCTCTCCTCTAGAATGATGATGTGAGCACTGACAGCGAGCCAAAGGATTTGTGCAAATGCCCTTATAGTTCCAAACATTTGACATTTCAATTTTCAATTTCAATTTGTTTATTCGTTAACAATATAAACTGTGTTCGAAATTAAACATAAAAATAACTAAGTAATCAATCATAGTAAAATACTGTTGCTACACACTGTTGCTTTCTTCGTCCGTGCAGTCACTGAGGGGCCAGCTGAAAAATCAGCGCTGTGGCTTGCCTCAGCATTATGCTGAGCTGGTGTACCCTTTTGGCACTTATACCACACCAGATGTTCTGTGCTGCATGTATTAAACTTTGTATAGTTCTGTATTCTGTATTCTGGTGTTTACAGCGCTAAATAAACGATTTCAATTTCAATTTAAAATAATACTTAACAATAAAGTAGAAGAAGTGTAGTAATTGAATTTTAATAAGTTTTAATTTATTTCCCGACTAAATGTGTAGGAAAATGTTCACATCGCATGTGCCAACTAGCAAGTGGTTTCCATATACAACTTCTCTATCAAGCAATTTATATATAAGGTCCTTTTTTATTAGTAGCAAATATTTGGAGGGTGGTATGTGCTGGTCATTTGTACCACTTCACACGAAAAATAACCCTGTTACTTCTATGAAAATTTTCCATAGTAACGAAAAATATACCCCATTATTTAGTGCCTTGGTGTCATAAACTCATCCATATTTCAGTATTAGAATAGCAATAATTCATTCATTTGTAGAAACAAACAATTGTATTTCTCGAAAATTTAAAAAGATAAAAATATCTTTTTTGCCCTATCATTATTGTTATAAATTTATAACCTATAGATAACACCATAGAAATATTTGCCGCTAATAAAATAGTACCCTATATATTCAGAAATATTCGTGCAATACTTAGTAGCGCATCAATAACTCATTGAGGTGAAAAGTGTAATATAAAATGTCTATTATAATGAGCACTGATCGGAGTAGGTAGGGCTGTTTTTGGTACTTGCCACATACGGTCATAATATAGATAAGTATGCCCAATAATCCCGGGATTTCCGGGATTGAATAAATATATTATTTACATTTTTAACGTTATATTTGTTTTGATACACATTTAAGATTGGTGGCGAAATTTTTTTTTTAAGATTCATGGCGCTAGTGTACCTATGGTAGTGTTTTAACTTCTTCGTAAGTTCGCAATTAAAAAAAAATCGTAATCCGCCGAGTAAGGGCGAGGTTTATAAAAGTAATTTACAACATTTGCTCGATAACTTAAAACGGGATCCCGAAATCATATCCATATTAATATAAGGACATTGACCCGAAAGAGCTCTACCTACTCCGATCACAGATAATGAGTATCTCTGCTGGATCGAATACGAAATGAAGAGATCCGGCATAGAACAAAAGTACAAAATACTAACAAAAAAAGCTTCTTATATCATTGTGTTTTAGTGGCAGCCATGATGCGGGACTACGAAACCGTCCACCGAGAGTATTTCGCAGTGAAGAGTGCGCTGGAAGCTTCTGAGGGCAAGATGGCGCAGATCGATGTGCTGCGTGCGCGCACCGTGCCGGCCGACTTGCACGAGAGGAGGCTGGATCATTGTAAAAGGTGATAGTGGCGTATTTTGTGATCATCATCAGCAGCCTATTCTAGTCCACTGCTGGACATAGGCCTCTCCCAGGGCGCGCCATTGAGCCCGATCTTCGGCTCTTCTCATCCAGTCGCTGCCAGCCACCTTGCGCAGATCGTCGCTCCATCTAGCAGGGGGGCGTCCCACACTACGTTTGCCCAAACGCGGTCTCCACTCCAGAACTCGTCTACCCCAGCGGTTGTCGGTTCTGCGACAGACGTGACCGGCCCACTGCCACTTCAGCTTGCTAATCTTATGAGCTATGTCGATAACTTTTGTTCTATGCCGGATCTCCTCATTTCGGATTCGATCCAGCAGAGATACTCCGAGCATAGCTCTTTCCATAGCACGCTGAGCGACTTTCAATTTGTGAACCAGTCGCACCGTCAGTGTCCACGTTTCGGCTCCGTAGGTCATTACTGGTAGGACGCACTGGTTAAAGACTCTTGTCTTTAGACATTGAGGTATGGGCGACGAGAAGATGTGACGTAACTTCCGAAATGCTGCCCAACCCAGCTGAATTCTTCTGTCGGCTTCTTTCTCGAAGTTGTTTCTACCTAATTGCACAGTCTGCCCGAGGTAGACGTATTGTTGCACAACTTCGAGGGCCGTACCGTCGACGATAATCGGTCCCGGAACGACATGGTCATTGAACATGACCTTAGTCTTGTCCAAGTTCATCCCGAGACCGACACGTCGTGAAGCAGCATTGAGATTGTCCAGCATTTCTTGAAGGTCCTGCAGCGACTCCGCCATTACGACTATATCATCGGCAAAACGTAGGTGTGAGATGTACTCGCCGTTTATATTGATGCCGTGTCCTTTCCAGTCCAGGGTCTTAAAGACATCCTCCAATGCGTTCGTGAACAGTTTCGGAGATATAACATCTCCCTGTCTTACTCCTCTGCGCAATTGGATGGGTCCTGTTTGCTGGTTCTGTACTTGGACAGACATCGTCGCGGCGTCATACAGACATCTCAACACTTCGATGTATCGCCAGTCGACTTGGCAACGCTGCAAGGACTCCAGAACAGCCCAGGTTTCGACGGAGTCAAAGGCTTTCTCATAGTCCACAAATGCAAGACACAGGGGCTGATTATATTCTTCACTTTTTTGTATAATCTGCCGCACAGTGTGGATGTGGTCTATGGTGCCAAAGCCTCCCCGAAATCCGGCCTGTTCCGGAGGTTGGAAGTCGTCTAATCTCCGCGCAAGACGATTCGTGATGACTCTCGAAAACAGCTTATATACGTGGCTCAGGAGCGAGATGGGTCTGTAGTTTTTGAGCAGAGTTTTGTCTCCTTTTTTGAAGAACAAAACTACAATGCTCCTGTTCCACGCCTCCGGAGTTCTCCCACTGTGTAGGACGGAGTTGAAGAGCTTCTGAAGTTCCCTCAGTACAGGGATTCCTCCTGCCTTAAGGAGCTCCGAAGTGACACCGTCCTCACCAGGGGCTTTTCCATTCTTAAGCTGTTTGAGAGCCAGCTCGAGCTCGTCTAGGCTAAAATCTGGCAGTTCATCGGTATAGTGCCGGGTTAACGTGGCTCTAGGATCTTCGATTGTCGGATCAGGCCGCGGAGCATGAGCAGCATACAGTCGGCCATAGAAGTCTTCGATCTCGGCGAGTATCTCTGGCTTGGAGGTGACGGTTCTGCCACTAGAAATTTTGAGCTTCGTCAGGTGGCTTCTCCCGAGTTGCTGAACGAACACTTTTGACCCCCTATTCTTCTCGATCGCCTCTTTTATGAGACGTGTATTGAAGCTTCGGAGGTCGCGTCGTGTCAGCTTCCTTATTCTCTTATTGAGTGCTCGTTGTTCTGACGATGTGGCTTTTGTGCTTTCGCGTCTTTCCCTCATAAGTGCCAGAGTCCCGTCCGAGAGTTTCGACTTCGTGCCTGTGCGCTGCAACCGACAAAACCTTACTCCTTCATCCCTAATAGTCCTCACCACGTTTTGGAAATTCTCGTCAACGTTATTTGTGGTTTCCAAGGCATCGAATCGGTTTTTCAGTTCTAGCTGAAACCGGTCGGAGCCTGCCACGGCCTGGTGCAGAGTAGGTCGGAGCGTGGGCTTCATTAGACGGCGTCTCTCCAGCTGGAAGTCAATATTCAGAGTGCCTCGGACCAGTCGGTGATCACTACCGGTTTTGAACCTGTTGATCACTGAGACATCTCTGAATATGTGCTTCTTATCCGTCATAATGAAGTCGATCTCATTTTTCGTCACAGTATCGGGGCTTTGCCAAGTCCACTTCCTATGGGGTCCCTTCTTAAAGAAAGAATTCATTAAGAAAAGGCCCTCCATCTCCAGGAAGTTAACAAGCATTTGCCCCCTGTGGTTTCTGCCGCCAAAGCCGTATGGCCCAACCTTCGATTCGCTGCAAGTCCGTACTCCCACTTTCGCGTTGAAGTCCCCCATGACAACATTGAAGTGTGCCTTACTGGTGTTGTTTAGGGCTTTGGCTATGTCTTCATACATAGCCTCCACTTCATCATCCGAGTGTGTCGAGGTCGGTGCGTAAACTTGTACAACTTTGAGAGAATATCTCTCGGTTAACTTAAGGACAAGATACGCTACCCTTGTCGACACACTGGAGACCTCAACAACATTGTCTATGAGGGACCTATTGACGAGAAACCCGACACCCCCCTGGGAAAGTTGGTCTCCCTCTCGGAAGTAGAGTAGATGGCCCGATTCAAGGGTTAATGTGTCCTCCCCCTCTCTTCGGACCTCACATAACCCCAGAACGTGCCATCGTATCTTCTCCAACTCTACTTCGAGCTGCGCAATGTGCTCGTCCAGCCGTAGACTTCGTCCGTTATACGTCGCCAGTGCCAGTTTGTTTTGGTAGCCTACCGTAGCCCGGGGATTCTTCGCACCCCCTACCCCACCGTTACCATGGCCGCTACCGTGACCAGGAATAGTGGGGCGGCCGGGAACTGGGGGCCGTTTTCTTTTTGCGCTATTCATAAAGGAGGAAATGCCATAATCGCCACGCTAGGCCTGCGGGTTGGCGATCGCAGTAGCCGGGTCGCTTGCCCCGATGACGCTGCTGCCCGTCATCGTGCTTATGGTATTTTAACCCAGCCAGAGTTTGAGTGGTTATACCGCCACTAGTCGGTCGCCAGGGACTCGTTCGTTAATCGGCAGGATGCACCACGTGCAGGTGAGTTTGACATTTGGAGGTCTAGATGTTGGTGACCCCCCTTACACCCCTATTTTGTGATGCATGGCCGAAAAGAGCCTGTCTGTGCTACTGTGGGGTGAATATTTTGTATGTAATTATAAGTTGTAAATATGTACATTTTTAGCTGGGTTTTTGTAATACTGAGAATTAGCGAATTTAGAATAGAATTTAGAATTAAGAAGACACATTCATCTCGTATTGAGAATGCGAGATGAATGTGTCTTCTTTAAAAGTAAAAAATTTTTTTTGCCGTTTGCATTAGCTAATTAATTAATGTAAGTGGTGTATGTAACCATTTTAATTAATTATAATATTAAATAAATAATATTTATAAGGGGTGATCACTAAAGATCCCTGAGGGTCGAAGTGCCCCCAGCGGCACTGTATATTCCTGTCATAAGATAAGAAAATAAATATAGATGGAATCCGCCATGGAATTGTTCAATCCAAGGTCGAGCGTAATCTAGAGTCTGGACCCGGATCGTTACGGAATTGTGTCCTGTTTCCCAGCCGAACCAGGATGAGATTTCAGACACGGATGTGAAATCCAGGTCCGAGGCTATGATGTAATCCGGAATAGTGAGGATTCGGGTCCGAAAAATGCTGGAGTTATTTTGGGAAATGGACGAAACGTATAAAAGCAAGTATTCCAATCCGTGATAACAAAAAGCAAAGCAACCAATGGCAGGAATCAAGAAACCAAAAATTGCCCTTGCAATTTTTTAGTTCACCAGTGTTAAGTGCGTAATTCAACAAAGTATAAAAGGGTTTTAAAAAAAACTAGCCACTCAGAAAGCGACAATGCCCCACTCCCACCACTTGCGTGGCAGGTGAACGATCATCGAGAGCTAGCGGTAAACTACCGCCGCCGATCTCACGCTCAGGGCACTGCGCCACTCCTCATCAACGTGGCTAGTGGTATCTCACGTAGTGTGAAACTCGCTTGAAGAGCTTACTATAGAAATGATCCTATGAAGTAAGGTCTTGCCGTTAGCTGGGTCGGTGAAGGTAGTCATAGTTCGACGGAAAACCTTAACACCGCGTTGTAGGATTTCGGGTGAACCGTGGAGCGACATCTGGCGGGGAGTAGCGTTAGCGTTGTTGGTATGGTGCGTATGCGCAGTGGGAGGAGTTTTTTTAACATTTACTTATATCAAATTATACATAATTATTAATTCAGATCAGATCTATACTTTGAGACACTTTATTTAGTATATCCGTCCGTTCGTATCATCGCACGAGCTTCTTCCCTAGATGCTCCGGCTAAATATCTTTTCATAGAATATAAAATCCTCACCCTCATTTCACAATTTATATTTGATATAGGCAGATTTGTAAAAGCCAATATACATCTATTCCATTATAAAACAGACATTAACAATGTCGATTGCAAAAATCTATCAAAACCATGTACGCCTTAGGGCCAAAAATTTACAATAAAATTCCCAATGAAATAAAAAATTCAGATAGTGTAATTACTTTTGAAAATAAATTAAAAATGTGTTTGCTAGGCTGTGCATTTTTCAATATGAACGAATTTTATAATATTTGACATATTTGACATTCAACACATTGTACAATATACTACTAAGAACATAGACATGTAAATTAATTTTATGTATACATTATGATCATGATTATGATTATACGGACAGCTCTCATGATTGGAGCAAATATGAGCTATAAAAAAGCTATATATCATTGTTATCATGATAAATATTTAGTATTTATTAGTATAGTAATGATTTCTCATGTTAGTTATTGAATATAGTGAGTAGGATGCTCCTGCTATGTAGGATTTCGGTTGAACCGTGGAGCGACATCTAGCGGGGAGTAGCGGTAGTGTTATTAGTATGGTGCGTATGCGCAGCGGGATGAGATAATTTTATCGTGTCAGTGTTGTTGTGATAAATACATTTTTTAAAATTTTATATTTACTTCTAAACCCGCATTTGACCTAGATCTCGTCTGATGGTAAGCGACGATGAGGTCGACGATGAAGCATGCGCGTCCAGTAAATGCCTATTCACTCTGGCCTTGAAGATCCCAAGGTTGTAGGTTTCGGGAAATACAGACGCCGGCAGGCTGTTCCATTCCTTAGCATAATGAACGAAGAAGCAAATCGCTTCGTACGAGCAGATGGGATATTAACAACATAAGGATGGAACCCCTCCCCGCGCCTGGTAGTCCGAAGGCGGAATGGAGATGCTGGAATTAGGTCGTGCAATTCCGATGCGCACTCTCCGAAATGTATCCTATAAAATACCGATAGACAGGCAACCTTGCGCCGATGTTCCAGACTTTGCAGTCTAGCTTCCACCAGCGATTCGTCACCTATAAGGCGCTTAGCGCGTTTCTCCACTGAGTCAAGGGCAGCCAGTTGGTATTTAGCTGAGCCGTCCCACAGGTGGCAGCAGTACTCCATGCACGACCGGACTTGGGCTTGGTAACGGTTTAAGAGCTGTCCCGGCGTGAAGTACCGCCTAACCTTTCTCAGGATGCCCAATTTTTTGGCTGCGGTCTTAGCTTTTGACTCAATGGAGCGCCCAAAGTTAAGATTGGAAGTCAGATCCAACCCCAAAAGGCTAAGGTGGTCGGTAATCGGTACGGATACATCCCGGAAAGTCGGGAGTCAGGTGGAAGTCAGAAGATTGACACATATTGATCAATGACCTAGATCTACGATATTGTTTATCTGGAGTTATTTTGGGAAATGGACGAAACGTATAAAAGCCGGTATTCCAATCCGTGATAACAAAGCAAAGCAACCAATGGCAGGAATCAAGAAACCAAAAATTGCCCTTGCAATTAGGCTCGTCGAAAAAATATCGATACATCGATATATCGATATTATTTTTTCAATGTATCGATATTTTTGAGCGATATTTAATGTTTCGATGTATCGAGATATCGATATAAAATTACAAGTATTGAAAAGGTATAAAAATCGATATTTTTTATAATTAAAAAATCCTAAAAAAGAATACTTTTTTTATACTAACATTTTTTAACAAATTACATTTTTTTTGTCTTTGGTCGACTTGATTTACTGCGTTTTAATTTGGTACTTAAGTTGGCTTTTAAGTTGGCAACTCTGTCTGTCAATGTCATTTCAGTGTCAGTGTCTGTGCTTCAACTATCCGTCCGTCTGTTATCCGTATTATAACCTCAACGCGAGCGTATTTCTGCCTGCATTTGAGTTGATTATAGTTCTCAAACAATCTAACTAATTAAATCAATAATTAATTCACGTATGTGAACAAAATAATTCGAGCATTCCAGTCATGTCTAGTGTTGTATGGAACTTTTTCAAAAAAATAGACAGACAAAACGTTTCATGTAATGTGTGTGGGAAAATATATAAAACCAGTGGCAATACGACGAATTTATCTACACATCTTAAAAATAAGCATCACCATGCGTTTTTGCAACTTAAAAATAAAAACTCAAGGTCAAGTGAAGTGAATATTACACCAAGAACAAGAACTAGTTCACCTGTTTCGTCTACTAATTCAACTATTACCAATACTAATAAACCTGCTGAGATAGAAAATAACTTCATGGAATTGTCTGAAATTGCGATTTACGATGATACTGGTGTAAGTATTTTATTTGTGAAAGATCAAACGTAGCTTTAGAATCTAAATATCAATTGTTCATAACCAATAACCAGTCAACTAATGATGTGTAATTACTAAAAGTATCGATATCGATAAATTAAAATTTTGGTGTTTTCACTTAACCTTAATACTATTTATGACGACAAGTGTAATGAAATATATACAAAATATTCAATAATTTTTTTCAGACTGAATCCTCCAAAGATGGTCAGAGTAAAGACTTGTGGAAACAGACTACACTCATAGATATGTTTGAAAGAAGTTCAAGCTATGAAGGTATTTTTTTTTTATATTAGATTACTGTATTGTTTACATTTTAGTTCTATGAGGATGTTCTAATTTTATTATTTTTCTCAATTTAGCAGGGGGTCATAAAACTAGCCAAATAAATCAAGCTTTGATCTACATGATTTGCAAAGACAACATGCCTCTATCTTGTGTAGAAAAATCAGGATTGAAAAGATTTATGAGCGTCATTTGTCCACGCTATAAAATTCCATCACGAACTACTGTAAGCGAACTATAATATTAAATTATTATCTTATCCTTTTTATTTTTAAATGTTATTTTATTATTCATTTCTCATTCCAGATAACTGGCCTCATGGAACAACGATACGCCACTACCAAAGCCATTTTAAAACAAAAATTAAGTGAGATAAATAATATTGCTTTAACAAGTGATATATTAACTCTTACTAACTCGACACGAAGTTTCATCGTAGTGACAGCACATTTTCTTAACACAGCTAATAACTGCACTCCTGAGCATGAGATGGTGACATTGACAGCACGAAGAATGTATCAGGTAAGTAAAGTATAAAATAAATGCATCAAATTATAAAAAATAAAATAAATAGTTAATTATAATAAATTTAATAAAGTGGACTAATATTGGTCTTCTTTCCTGCAGGCGCACACAGCTGATTATATAAAAGAATGCTTTGAAAATATTACCGACGAGTTTACAATAGAAAAGGATTGCATCTTATCAATTACCACTGATGGTGGTGCTAACATGGTTGCTGCAGTGAAGAAATTTTTGGAAGATGGAAAAAGAATTCCTTGCATGGCGCATTTGCTGAATTTAATAGTGGATGGCGCAACAAGAGATAATGCACCAGTTCTTGAAATTGCCAATCGTGTCAAAGCCATTGTTACATATTTTAAACAATCTGTGAACGCAATGGACGATTTGCGAGCAGAACAAGAGGGACAAAAGAAAGAGGGAGAAGTATTAACACTTATACAATCAGTAAGCACAAGGTGGAATTCTTGTCTTGATATGTTGGAAAGATTCAATACATTATCAGCTATTGTGGCTAAGATTTTAGCAACTAGGCGGAATGCACCTGATATGATAACTTCTTCAGAGTTAAGTGTCATACGAGATCTGATAATATTGCTTACCCCATTTAAGCAAGCTACTGAAGAAATTAGCGGCGATCAGTACGTGACTTCTAGTTTGGCGATTCCCATTGCAAACTTACTTCAGAAAGGACTTGAAGAAGTAAAACCTTTCACTGAATTTGGTGTTGCTGTTCAGAAGAGTTTGCTCAACTTAGTTATTGCCAAACTAGAACCACTAGAGCGACATTTACATCTTGCTATAGCAACAATTTTAGACCCTCGCTTTAAGCGTATTCATTTTAATTCAGCACTAGCTGTTTCCACTGCAATAACCGCATTGTCAAAAGAAATACGTTTAGAACATAGACGTAGAGGACAACTTTCGCCTGAACTCAGACCCACAACCACTACCATAATTCCAAATTCAGAAAATTCTTCGCCGTCGTTGTGGTCCGGACATGAAAAAATTATGATAGATATTGCTGCAGCAACCTCCAGTTTACTTTCAACCTGTGATGGTATGCCTAGCGAACTAAAGCAATATCTAGATCAGCCTATAATACCCAGAAAAGAGAATCCTACAAAATTCTGGTTTGATTGTCGTCATTTTACTCCAGTCCTTTCCGACATAGCTCTAAAGTATTTGATATCGCCTGCGTCCTCGGTTTCCTCAGAGAGAGTGGCATCTGCTGTAAATCTCGCAGTACCCAATAACAGAAGTCGGCTTACAGCCGAGCATGTAAATCAAAGAGTTTTTCTTATGTCTGTATCAGATAAATATTGGTTTGATTAATAAATAATTAATATTTTTTATTGTTGTCCTTGATTTAAAAAATTTAAAAATGATGTCTATTGATTAGTATTTATCTAGTAATGTAAGATGATTGAAGTAGATTAGGCCAAATAATTTTTTTTTCCTATCACACCGATATATCGATATATCGATATTTTTAAATAAAAATATCAATATCGATATTGATATATTCAAAAATTATCGATACAATATATATCGATACTTTATTGCATTTCCGACATCCCTACTTGCAATTTTTTAGTTCACCAGTGTTAAGTGCGTAATTCAACAAAGTATAAAAGGGTTTTAAAAAAAACTAGCCACTCAGAAAGCGACAATGCCCCACTCCCACCACTTGCGTGGCAGGTGAACGATCATCGAGAGCTAGCGGTAAACTACCGCCGCCGATCTCACGCTCAGGGCACTGCGCCACTCCTCATCAACGTGGCTAGTGGTATCTCACGTAGTGTGAAACTCGCTTGAAGAGCTTACTATAGAAATGATCCTATGAAGTAAGGTCTTGCCGTTAGCTGGGTCGGTGAAGGTAGTCATAGTTCGACGGAAAAACTTAACACCGCGTTGTAGGATTTCGGTTGAACCGTGGAGCGACATCTAGCGGGGAGTAGCGGTAGTGTTATTAGTATGGTGCGTATGCGCAGCGGGATGAGATAATTTTATCGTGTCAGTGTTGTTGTGATAAATAGATTCACACATATTGATCAATGACCTAGATCTACGATATTGTTTACCTAGCCCTTTGATTGAAAAAAATGTACCTAAAGCCTGACCAGAAATTGTTTAAAATACCGCCATCTTAGGGAATTTATGTGAACGAATCTAACCATAAAACAAAAACTTTTTATAACTTAAAAAAAATAATTCTTTTACGCTTTTGTGTACAGGTGAGCTTAATGCCTTGCGGCATTCTCTGCCAGCTGACATTTGGGCATGCAGATATGTTATGGCGTTACTGTACTATTTACTATATTTAATCTTTGTTTTTTTAATATCGTTATGAATGTATGCAGCATGGGAAATAAAGGCTTATTTTATTTTTATTTCAACGTTTCTGTTTATGGTCCCTTTGGATTATGGAGTTTTTGATAAAATGCATTTATGGTCCCTTAGTGTTTCCCATAATATTTATTTAAAATTTAATAGTTAGTCAAGGAGTGGGTGGACTTGGCCAAAGAGTTAATGAATTAATATAAGTATAAAACAAGTATTATGTTAAAAATATCAATTTTATTCCTGTATAATTAATAATATATTATATAATTTTATATCAATTTTAATTTAATTTCAATTTTATTACTAAGAAATAGATTCTTAATTTACACGTCTTGTTTCAGACTACTAGAAGAACTGAAACACCAGTACAGCATGGAGACTGAACGCAAAACGGAACAGATGAAGAAGTTAGAGGAACAGCTCAAGGGTACGGAGGAGAAATACAACAAGATGTGTCGGGAGCACGAGGTTGCCAAGGAGGAGTTGAAGGCGGCACTGAAAAATGTCAGGTATGGTAACCTACCCTATCTTATCTTATGACAGGGGGCCAGGGATAACCCCAGCGGCACTTCGACCCTCAGGGATCTTTTGTGCTCACCCCTTACCTTAGTCTCCTTCCTGTTCCTTAAAG
This sequence comes from Hofmannophila pseudospretella, assembly GCA_947369225.1. Taxonomy (NCBI): domain Eukaryota; kingdom Metazoa; phylum Arthropoda; class Insecta; order Lepidoptera; family Oecophoridae; genus Hofmannophila; species Hofmannophila pseudospretella. The sequence continues at coordinate 8,458,089 of OX376332.1, read as the reverse complement.
ATGCTTTGCATCAAGGACGCTGTACACCTTACAGGAAGGAGCCTATAGTCCTCTGGTTTCGGGTAGGCTACCCCCAGAAGACTCAAACGCCCTCCAGCCAACGTGTCACATTCGCACAGCAAGTGTTCCATTGACTCAACGGTGTCACCACAGACTCTACAGGTGGGATTGTCTGCCAGTCTCATCTTGAGTAGAAGGCTCTTAGTGCCAAGGGCCTGTGAACGCCCCTACAATGAGACGGGTGAGACTCTACCCTAAGTATTAATGAGTGTAGATTACTACTGTAATATCCCGATGTCCTTGCTTGATATTCGATTGTTCTGTTCTTTTTTTAGATTTGTATAATGAGAGCAGACACCGTCGCCCATAGACATCTCACCTCATTATGAAATTATTAGAGGGTTTTCGATGTGCTGCTTGCTAACCTTGATCAGGTAATTACGCTGGCTTTGATCATAAGTACTGGCTGGCTGTAGTAATTGGTAGCTTTGCTGATTTTCGGCAGAATCAGATAAAGGTCTGGACTACATGCGCCGGTTCGGTGCTGTGTGTTATGTAATGATTGTATTCCAAATACTTACTTGATTTTAATGAAGTTAACTCTGAAATATTTGCATGCCAAAGCTGGCGAAATATATGAGACCTAATATTTAAGATTTGTCATCCAATGTACCATAATTCTGGCGAATAAATTATTCATTCATCCACTCACGAGGCGCTGAATTCAAGTGGGGGGAGGGCGGAAGGCTTGTGATTAGCTGCAGCGATCAGAACCGGCGCCATGCAGCCAATAGGATGATACTATATACTTTATTTTGCACACAAATCACAAATGAAAAAACAACAATAAGAAATTTGACGTACACAGGTAGAGCTTATCTCTAAAATAGAGATTTCTTCCAGCTAGACCTTTAACATAGAGAAATTTATAATTATAAGTAGACATACATACGTGTACATATTATAATGCCACCCCATACTGACTTTGCACAGTGTCATATCACCTTCAAAATGACTTACGATGACGAATGATTGTTATCACCAGGTTGTATCGCAAAGCGGCTGTAATATTCCGGCAGCGCGTGAAGGCAGCGTCTGCGCGGACGACGCGCGTGAGACGCAGCGCGCGGAGAGACCGCGGCGCCAGCGAGCCTCTGAAACTAGCGCTGGATACGCTGGAGCGAATCAAGAGCGAGATCAAGGTATACAATACAATACAAATATACTTTAACTTTACTTTAATTAACTCCAGAGGTTGCCTGGAAGAGAAAGCTTTAAGCGATAAGGCCGCCTATTATTCCTGTAGTTTTTACTTTTCCTGATTTTGTGTACAATACTCGTAAAGTGTTTCTATCTATCTTTATCGCACACCCGGGACAAAAACAAAACATACAACATAAAGAGAGGTACAATACAATGTGCAGAAGGCGACCTTGTCGCTTTAAGCTATATCTTCCAGGCAACCTTCAGGTGATGGAAAAATCATAAGATACATAATATACGGGTGCAAAAGGTGTATGAAATAAATACTACCCTCAAATAAATATATAACAAAACCTTTGCCAGCTGCTGTGGCGACGCACAACGCGCGCCACTACGATACAGTACCTACTCACATCGGTGTAGAACGCGCTATCGAAATTTTCCTGCGACTTCGCATATATACGAGTTCCAAACATCCATAGTTGGACCAGGACATCTGGTCACCAGACACAACACCCCGCCTGGTGGAAGATCTTCCATTTTCCCTTTCATACTACTGACATTACGTCATCCATGTCCTCCCATAGCGCGTTCCTACAATGCAAAGCAGTAAAATACTAACTACAATAATATATACAGAAATATAATACTTAATATATAATAAACAATAGTAGCTTTGGCTGATCGACGGATACCGGTCGATAAAACAATCGATCGAACACCGATCGTGAGGCATTTTCGATGATCAATCGATGACGAATCGATAAAAAATGAGTAATCCAGCAGATCGATTTTGTGTAGAAACTGTTAATCGATGTCGACGGGTAGATGTGGTAACACCCTAACTCTTCATTAATACATGCTATCCCTTTCTACAACATTGGCATCGCTCTTAGTCTAAATAGAGATTGAAAATTGAAAAAAAAAAGATTTTTATTCCTTTACCACATATTAACGTTTCACATTAAACTGTAACCTCCACACTAGGCGTTGCCTGTGTCGTGGAGATTACATGGGTACACACATTAAACCACTTTACAAGAGATGACACGAGACTTAAGCTTCCTTAAGTTAAGGACGATTCCTGCAACTCATGGTCAATCTATAACCTGTTTCTAAACCCACAGGTAGTAAAATCCCGCGCACACACGTCTCTAGAGGAGCTAGAGCGTCGCATAGTGGAGCAGGAGCGTAGGGCGGCGCGTGCGCAGCTGGAATACCGGCGGGAGTTGGAGCGGGCGGCGCTGGCTCTCGAGCACAAGGAGGGAATCATACGCAGCCTCATCGACAAAGTGGCTGATGTCGAGGAAGTCAGGTAAGCTTTACACTCTACCTCTAGTTTTTTTTAATTTAAATTTAGGACTATTCCTGCGTTTGATCTCACTCTCACCTGGTGGTAAGTGACGTTGAGACCGAAGATGGAGCACACGGGCTTAGTAAGTACCAGCTCTTCTATAAACACACATAGCATAATGAACTTTATGTCAATTGTGTAACATACAAACTAAATACGAGCCAAAAAAGAGGTCGCGCGTCTTCCGGGGAATCCTTGCGCATTCTCGAGAACTCTCCAAGCTACTTTTCTTTTTTGGTTCGTATTTAGTTTGTATGTTACACAATTGACATAAAGTTCATTATGCTATGTACAATTACGTTGCGCTAATTCGCTTCCATTCTATTCCGCGGCAATGTAAATTGAGCCTAGGGATTATGACTCTCTAAGGGAATTGTTCAGGGAATTAAATATACTGATTGTCGCATATTTATGATAATATTTGTATGTACGCAAACACTTACAGTTGTTTCCGAAAAACTGCGATAATGGCAAATGTCAGTCTGTGGCCGAACAATAAACGATAAGCAACGTAACACCTTGTTTTAATGTGCTAATTATCCTTAAACAGGACAAATTGGCGACGAAGTAGTAATTTACGTATTTTAGTATTTTTTTTCAATTTATTTTAATTTTGCCACTCTTGTATTAATGTAAGTTGCAAAATATATTTATTTGTATTTTAATCATAATTTCAACACCAGAAACAAAAACAAACTTGCAGTCTAACGCTTTAGACTGAGTAAAGTAAACACATCATTTATGGGTCACTGTGTACGATTTTATAATAAGATACCTGATACTGTAATAAATATGACGGACATAAGACATATAAGACGGATCTTATGTAAAAAGGGTTATTATAAAATAAATGACTACTTAAATGATAAAGAGGCTTGTTCCTAAATTCAGCTCCAGCTCTGCACATTGTGTACATATATGATTGTATTCATAATTATTGTAAAAATATGTATTAAATAAATAAATAAATAATCTTATTTAACGTTTTCCATAAACCTTGCACACCTACTACCTCTTTCTCGATATCATTTCCTCTGCCCGAAGGTTGCCTGGAAGAGATCGCTCTTAGCGATAAGGTCGCCTAAATTGTACGTCACTATTTCCTTTTCTATCTTTTGTTTGTTGTTTTCTATTTGTGCAATAAAGTGTATTTTACTTTTACTTTTACTTTACTTATTTCAAAAGACGTGCTGCTGAAAGTTTCTTGCGCCGCTTCTTTCCTCTCAGCTATAGCACCTTACGAAGCGGTGGTAGAGTGAAAAAGAATGACGTTGTAGAAATGTACTATAAGGTACTTACTTACAATAAAAACATTTTGATTTTATCTAATCTGCCCTACACACGGAAAGAACTGCTGAGACTTAAGGTGTCTTAATAGTTCAGTACGGGACCAAACAACCGAACTATTAAGACTAGAGGCTTTATACTAAAAATCAAACTCAACTAATACTATTACTAGCGTAAAGACATGAAAATATTAAGTATCTCATATGTGTAACACTTTAGTTGGCACAACTGTCAAACCTTACACATTGCAATTTGAAATTCAGTCTCGATTCAATTCGTTTCTAACAAATTTTTGGGTGACCGTCATATCAATCTATAGTCGAAGAATGTCCTCAAGCTAATAGTTGATAATCCTGCAATGTTTTACCACTAGAGGCGCCACTAGCACAATGGTACGTAGCCAATAAACATGTTGATACGTTCCTTTCCAACAAATCTTATTTTTACCCTTCAGACTCGCGCCACGATGTCTTAACAGATTTTTTAGGTCTGCTATTCTGGAAAATTATAATAATGTCAGTAGAACAACACAAACATAAATGTTTAAGAACATTTTTCAGAAGCAAATCAAATCAAACTTTTTTATTGTAATTACGACTAAGTACCTTATAGTACATTTTTACAACGTCATGTTTTACTCTACCACCGCTTCGTAAGGTGCTGTAACTGAAAGGAAAGAAGCGGCGTAAGAAACTTTCAGCAGAACATCTTTTGAAATAAATATATCTTACAATAATTATGAATACAATCATATACATAATGTGCAGAGCTGGAGCTGAATTTAGGACCTATATTCCGGATTGTAACTTCCTGCGATAACTACAATAATTCACCCGGTAAGCGATCAAACCAGGTTTCATTACACCACTTGTCCACAGATTAAGTCAAACGAACACACACCGTCTCCAAGGAATAGTCTCGGAGTCAGATAACTCGGAGTCTCCGAAAGACCAAGACCATAAGGAGTCCAAGACTAAGGAGACCAAGGTAAAGGAGTCCAAAGTGAAACTGGTGCCGACGGCCGGTGGGTTTTATCAGGAGAAAAATGGACAAAGGAAGGGGAAGGGCTAGAATGAGGTGTGAAGAAAAACGGAGAAGAAATGTGTTTCTTACCCTGCGTGCTCCATCTTTGGCCTCATAAAGTACAAATGAAGAGACGAGACGTTCTTCGTGCTCCCAAAAATGAACAATTTTGATATATTTTTTGTGCCGTGTCCATTAAGAAATAGCCATAAAGAATAGCACCACCAACTCTTCCCGTGGGTGTCGTACGAGGCGACTAAAGGATTTTGTGGATACTATTCTACACCTAGTATCTACACCTATCACGTTTGTCCACCAAATCTTACGGCGAAAAGTTGGAACTACCTGTGATGAAGGTGGTTCCTCTGTCTATCCCCGCGGGAATTATGGACGTGAGAGTTATGCTATTATGCTATAATTTTAGGAAAAGTTTTTTCGACTTTTTGTGACCTTTTCATAGAAATGAAACGGTCCAAGACAATGTTTCAACAAAATTGTCTATGTTTTAAGGAAACTCACTCTTGAGTCTGTATGTAGAGATGTACTTTGTAGAATGTTCTAGTCTATTTTATTCCTTTACCGAGCAAAAGGAGTAGGTAGTCAGATTCTGTACTAATGTAGTGAACAATAATGTAGAACCAAACATTTAGAAGTAGATGCAAGAAAGAAGGAAAGTCGATCCCACTGTATCCCTCAAAAATACTTATGTTGAAAGTTTGAATTTTGTGGATTTTGAATTTGATGGTTTTCTTTTTGAATCCACTACAGTGGTGTAGTGGATCACTAAGTAAATATAAAAAATTAAAACTTTCAACATAATGGTTATTGTTTAAAGAAAACATGAACCTTTTGTAAGAAATTCACACTGACACACTAGTTTTTTTACAAATTACTAGGCCAATTTACAATTTGAAAAATTTATCAAATTCTTTTTCCAATTTTATTTATTTACTAGCTGTTGCCCGCGACTTCGTTCGCGTCATATAGCCTATGTCACCCGGGGATAGTGTAGATTCCCAACGGTGAAAGAATTTTTCAAATCGGTCCAGTAGTTTCGGAGCCTATTCAATTCAAACAAACAAACAAAAAATCAAACCTTTCCTCTTTATAATATTGTTATAGATTCGTATGGCTAATCATATAGAGAGCTGTATAAACCCCTTCGTTCGGTTAAAGGCAGATTCTTGTTAGGGCAGAAGTACAAGTCATCATAAACTTGTTAAAATATATTTATTAGTAACTAAGAAACCAAACTACAGGAAATTAAACACACTCTATTTCAGGGTAACAAGTTAATAAAAAATTCCATACCTAATGATAACATAGAGGTATCTCCCATCACTTCTTATATATTTTTAAAGCTGCTAATTTAGTTAAACATTCGAAAGTAGAGATTTTGTTCCTTTCGACGCAGAACGCCAAAAACGCAAAACGCCAAAAACGAAATAATTGGCGTTCTGCGTAATTAAAACTTTACTTACGCAGAATGCCAAAAACGCAGAACGCCAAAAACGCAAAACGCCAAAATGGACCGTGTAGGGCATAGACATTTGGAAGAGGGAGAGACCGACATCCGCACGTCTATAGTTAATAATTAAATCTAGATACATACATATTCTGACACACCTCTTTCGCCTCATCCACAGCCATTCGTCGTCTTATACATGCTCGCCGTTGGGAAGCTTGCGGTCTGGTTGGTACGAATGTCATAATGTACTGATCACACAATGCACTAATCCCAGAAAGTACCGGAAGATGAAATGTAGGCAGGCCCCCACCAGGTAGACCGACGATGGAGGCTTTTGCTTTTGGCTTTTTTGGATGGCTTTTGGCATTTCGCGTATATTACTTTTGGCATTATGCGTATTTGGCATTTCGCGTATTTGGCATTTTGCGAATTTGGCTTTTTGCGTACAAATTTTCGTTTTTGGCGTTTTGCGTTTTTGGCGTTCTGCGTCGAAAGGATTTTGTTTTCTTCGAGATTTGTTGTTATTTCGTTAATGGATTTGTTTTTTTCGATTAACTTTTTAGTGACTGTCCTTTTTCTGCCCTAACAAGAATCTGCCTTATAAAGAATCTGCCCTAACAAGAATCTGCCTTATAAAGAATCTGCCCTAACAAGAATCTGCCTTATAAAGAATCTGCCCTAACAAGAATCTGCCTTATAAAGAATCTGCCATAACCAGAATCTGCATATAACCGAACGAAGGTATAAACCAATCTACAATGAAACATCCAAGTATCTTAGCCCATTTGTGGCGGCGTCTATTTTTCCAATTTTTTTACGATGATGATGTATGATATTTTATTTATTATGCATTTCTCATGCTAGGTATACTGGAATAAATTAGAAAAAGGGTTAAAAAATTCCGCGAGCAGGATTTGAACCTGCGACCTTGCCGTTCCGTGGCAGTACTCTAACCAACTGAGCTATCGCGACTCATCCTGCTGGATTCAACGGAAGATTGGCGAGGTCGCAGGTTGAAATCCGGCTTGGGGATTTTTTTTCACCCTTTTTCTTAATTTTTTTATGATGATATGAGTATTATTACATTTTCTTATAATTTAATAGTAACATAAGTACTTCCGCCCTATAATTTTATTATAATTGTTATTGTCGTGTAGATGTGGTAGGTAGTAGAATTTTTATTATAATATAATGCTGTTGTATATTGAAAATATTTGTTTCATTTAATTAGATAAACTTTACAGTCGGTAGATATGGAATGATACCAGGGGCCGATCCAGAAATTAATTTTGGTGGCCAACTCTTAGCCCCGGACTACACGAAGACGGTTCCTAGGATGGTGCCAGTGTCGGTCGGTTCCATGAAACCGGTGCTTCATATTGTAGTGGTAGATCCTAAAGTGGAGGATCGCCTGTGGTGGTACCACCCTCTTATCTATTTCTGCCGTGAAGCAGAAATGCTTGCATTTCTGTGTTTCGGTTTGAAGGGTAAGAGAACCAGCGTAATTTCCGGCACATGAGGCAATCCATCTTAGTCCTCAAGGTTAGCAGCGCATCAAGAACCCTCCAACGTTAATACAGTGAGGTGAGATGTCTATGGGCGACGGTGACCACTTACCATCAGGTGGCCCGTTTGCTCGTCTGCTCTCCTTATTTAATTTAAAAAAAATAAAAAAAAATATGATGATGATGAGTGTCTGAGGTTCTGTGAGAGTATGAATGTGCGTCCGTCTTCAGTTATTTTGTAATTAATTATATAGATATATATTTGTTTGAATTTCACAGTGCCTTGGTATCACTGTTATGCTGTGAAATATTATATATTGAAATAAAAATATAAACTCAAACAAAAATGGGCTGTCGATTACACGTACAACGGTTCCACTTGGAATCGGCCTGCGTGGTTCCTGAACCGACTAGGCGGGGCTTGAGCGCAACGCATGAGTTTGAATGCAGGCGACTACACGGCCGGTACCGGTAACTTAACCGAACCGTCTTCGGGTAGTCCGAGCCTTACTGAAATCGAAAAATGGCACTAAAATGGCCAAGCCCGAGTCATGCCTTGCGTCCTATAGGGATCTTACAGATGTGATTGTAAACCTGGGTAGCTATTGCTGATCTTCTTGAGATGAAATGGCGTGCCAAACAGAGACAGCGCCATACCAAAGCGATAGCATTGTCTCTGTTTAACGCGCCATCGCATGTCATTTCATCGTTTTGGAATGGTAATAGCTACCCAAGAGTCGAACCAGGAACTCCTTCCACAGTTCCTCAGTTATTATAAGTAAGGTAATGAATTTGATGCAAGGATTCTGTATTGGAGTCAAGGGTATAGATTATATCTTGTCTAAAAACACTCTCTGCTCGTAAGGGCAGATAAGATGTTTTGTTTCCTTGTTATTATTTACTGAACATAAAGGATATTACAGTGGCGGATCCAGGGTGCGTAGACAAGGGGCCAAAATCTCTTTCTAGATCCATCCTTGCCATACCTATAGCGATTTCTGCGTCTTCTATCGCGTATATAATGGAGAGTGCTCTTCAGAACTATTTGACTTGGTGCCGTCGTCTACTTTCTTGAATCGCACCACTCGTCGGCGGCTAAATTTTCACCCGCACTTTCTAAAGCCTTGGGTATCTACCACGACCCGTTTTACACGAACGTTTCTGCCACGCACCTGTAAAATGTGGAACTCTCTTCCACCCGACGTTTTCCCGCAGCGCTACGACATGGGATGCTTCAAAAAGAACGTTAAAAAAGCCTCTCCCTCCACGGCCGGCAACACACAAGCAATACGCCTGGTATTGCACGTGTCTCTAGGCGATGGTGACTACTTACTTTGTCGTAGCCAATAAATAAAAAATAAAGTTAATATTTAATAAGTTAGCTGTAAAGGCTAGATTCAAATAATTTAGGCGATGGGGACTTCAGTTTCTGAAATCGAGTTCCGCCTGATTAATTCAACAGGTTCCAGCTTCCAGGTAGCCACTTTTACACTTGACTGAATCAGACAAGTGCACCTTGAAAAATTGATTCAACCGGGTTGTGTGTGAAATTGTACCGTGTTAAACACTGTTATTCTCAGTATTCCGTATCATAATGGCTTTATTATTATGGTATTTCGTATCTTGTATTCAGCATTCGCCCACATGACAGTGTCCTTTCAGCATTCTTATCTGCTCTCTGACGCAGACAGCGCGGTTTTATTTTCATCGTATAAATAAATAAGACTTAGTAATAAAAATATTACTTTGTTACCTACCTAATGTCAGATTTTCCACTTGTCTCATACAGGTGGTTACAAAAGTGGTAAATTTCATGAATTTCATGAATTTTGCAATTCGTTGGGTTGCTTTTCTACCTGAGTAGAAAAGCAACCCAACGAATAGCAAAATTCATGAAATTTTTTCGTTCTTCGTAGAGAATGAACAAAGTTCTGCTCAAAAATCTACTTAGGTATATTTGCGAATATCTAAAAGTTGAAAAACAAAGGATTTCAATAGTCTTTCAGATCTGATACTACTTTGTTAGATACTGTATTGTATACAGTTATACAACCATATACAAAATCAACTGAATAGTAAATACAACCTACGACACAATTTAAATTCCGTAACTACTAAAAACCGGAAACCATTATAGATAGCTAGATACATACGGTTTACAATTTTTTGGTCCTTCGAGCCGGATATCTCTACCTATCAACGGATATAATATAAAAGTCAATAAACTAGGAAATTTCCCTTATCTATTCCAAAGACTCAATAGAACGATTACCTGCTTGTTATCAGTGAATGTGAAATATTTAAAACAATGTAGTCAGGTGCAGTCTCTCTTCGATCACGATTGTCTCTTGTGGTGGAAAATGTGTTTATCTTAATTATTTAAAGAGTTAGATGGTTAACCGAGATTTTTCTTTGGATAAAAGTTAAATTTCGATTGTTAAACTATTATTCGTAATGAAAAAATATACTTAATATTAATCAGATGCGTATACAGCCTCATTTCCCTTGGAAAAGTCAGTGCAAAATTCTAGAATAAAATAATTATTTACACATTTTATTGCATTGGTGTGTGTTATTTATGAGGTAGTTGCAAAGGTTGTCTGTTGCATAATTGATATAATAAGATATAAAATTATATCAATTATTTTGCAAAAAAAATTGTTTTTAAAAATGTGATAGGTTTTATCGCTAAGAGCGGTCTCTTCCAGACAGTCTTTGCAATGAATACCTAGCTAGTTAAACTGTTATTAATAAAAAAAATAGTGTCTCGTGTTTGGGTTTTATACAACTTTTCTCCGGTTTTTGTCTCCAACTTTGATGAACCTACCTAACAATAATTTTATATTGAAAGAACAAATTCTTCTCCACCTGAAGGCTATTCGAACTTGTCATATAAACTCAAACAAAAATGCGCTGTTGACTACACGTACAACGGTTCCACTTCCACGTTCCACTTGGAACCGGCCTGCTCGGTTCCTGAACCGAGCGTTGCGCTCAGTTCCTGAATTGAGCGCAACGCATGAGTTTGAATGAATGAATAAATATTCTTTATTGCACAAAATTAGTGTGGTACAGCGCGTATAAAACGATTAATACAATCTAGGCGGTCTTACTGCTAAAAGCGATCTCTTCCAGACAACCTTGAGTTTGAATGCAGGCGACTACACGGCCGGTACCGGTACCTGAACCGAACCGTCGCTGGAACCGTCGTCGTGTAGTCCGACCCTTACTGAAAATGCCACTAAAATGGCCAAGGCCGAGTAGGGCCTTGCGTCCTATAGGGATCTTGCAGATGTGATAGACAACCTGGGTAGCTACTGCTGTACTCAAAACGATCAAATGACGTGCCAAACAGAGACATCACCATACCAACGCGATAGCATTGTCTCTGTATAACGCGCCATCGCATGTCATTTCATCGTTTTGGAATGGTATTAGCTACCCAAGAGTCGAACCTAGGAACTCCTTCCACAGTTCCTCAGTTATCAGTAAGGTAATGAATTTGATGCAAGGATTCTGTTTTGGAGTCAAGGGTATAGATTATATCTTGTCTAAAAACATTCTCTGCTCGTAAGGGCAGATAAGATGTTTTGTTTCCTTGTTATTATTTACTGAACATAAAGGATATAACAGTGGCGTTTCCAGGGGGCGTAGACAAGGGGCCATAGCTGTAAAGGCTAGATTCAAATAATTTTGGCGATGGGCGATTTGGGCTTCAGTTTCTGAAATCGAGTTCCGCCTGATTGATTCAACAGGTTCCAGCTTCCAGATAGCCACTTTTACACTTGACTGAATCAGACAAGTGCACCTTGAAAAATTGATTCAACCGGGTTGTGTGTGAAATTGTACCGTGTTAAACACTGTTATTCTCAGTATTCCGTATCATAATGGCTTTATTATTATGGTATTTCGTATCTTGTATTCAGCATTCGCCCACATGACAGTGTCCTTTCAGCATTCTTATCTGCTCTCTGACGCAGACAGCGCGGTTTTATTTTCATCGTATAAATAAATAAGACTTAGTAATAAAAATATTACTTTGTTACCTACCTAATGTAAGATTTTCCACTTGTCTTATACAGGTGGTTACAAAAGTGGTATCAGGTAGAAAAGCAACCCAACGAATTGCAAAATTCATGAAATTTTTTCGTTCTTCGTAGAGAATGAACAAAGTTCTGCTCAAAAATCTACTTAGGTATATTTGCGAATATCTAAAAGTTGAAAAACAAAGGATTTCAATAGTCTTTCAGATCTGATACTACTTTGTTAGATACTGTATTGTATACAGTTATATAACCATATACAAAATCAACTGAATATTAAATACAAGTTTGAAAAGAATATGTACTTTCTACAATTAATACCTACCTACGACACAATTTAAATTCCAAAACTACTAAAAACCGGAAACCATTATAGATAGCTAGATACATACGGTTTACAATTTTTTGGTCCTTCGAGCCGGATATCTCTACCTATCAACGGATATAATATAAAAGTCAATAAACTAGGAAATTTCCCTTATCTATTCCAAAGACTCAATAGAACGATTACCTGCTTGTTATCAGTGAATGTGAAATATTTAAAACAATGTAGTCAGGTGCAGTCTCTCCTCGATCACGATTGTCTCTTGTGGTGGAAAATATGTGTTTATCTTAATTATTTAAAGAGTTAGATGGTTAACCGAGATTTTTCTTTGGATAAAAGTTAAATTTCGATTGTTAAACTATTATTTTTATGCTAGTGCCCATTGTGAATAATTTCGTAATGAAAAAATATACTTAATATTAATCAGATGCGTATACAGCCTCATTTCCCTTGGAAAAGTCAGTGCAAAATTCTAGAATAAAATAATTATTTACACATTTTATTGCATAGGTGTGTGTTATTTATGAGGTAGTTGCAAAGGTTGTCTGTTGCATTATTGATATAATAAGATATAAAATTATATCAATTATTTTGCAAAAAAAATTGTTTTTAAAAATGTGATAGGTTTTATCGCTATGAGCGGTCTCTTCCAGACAATCTTTGCAATGAATACCTAGCTAGTTAAACTGTTATTAATAAAAAAATTGTGTCTCGTGTTTGAGTTTTATACAACTTTTCTCCGGTTTTTGTCTCCAACTTTGATGAACCTACCTAACAATAATTTTATATTGAAAGAACAAATTCTTCTCCACCTGAAGGCTATTCGAACTTGTCCAACTAGAGGCCACATATTTGTGTTTAATTTATTATTTACTTACAATAAATACAATAATAATATGAAAACGTGTGTGCAGATTTGTTCAAGTGATATGAATGATATTGTCATGTAAATTAGTTACGTGTATGACTTGTTATTTATTTGTGATAATTATTTAGTTGGCAGCTAGATTTGTTCCGAGTCAGTAAGTATCTGAGTTTATATACCTACCTACCCACTAGCTAAATACCTACCTAGATTTTTTTTAAATATCTTTTTAGTCGTATTCCTATAGAAACACATATAGTACGCCATTTAATACTCTCTACCAGAAAAGACTTGCTCTGCCAAAATCTAAATTAAGTCCACACAGTTCTGGACCGTTTGTTATGTCTATAAAAATATGTAACAAAATTTCACAAATCACCGACATTGAATTAAAAGACTCAATATTCAATAAAAGATTAAAGTTGTATCTTCTTACAATGTTTCTATTCACTGCAGGAGTTTTTTGATGATAAAACCAATACTTAACTATAAAATCAATTATGTATAACTTATAATGACATCTAATTTAATTTATCTCGTTAGCATTTATTACTATTATAATTTATTATAATCCCTTATTTTATATTGCGGTGCCCTACTCAGGGTTTCATGTATGATCATATAATATATATTTTTTAAGATCAATTGTTACACATGAAAAGCAATAAATGGTATGAGTATGAAACAACCACATTAGAACGACTTTCTTGGCAGATCTAATGAGGTAGTTTGCCATTACACTTAGTGTGCAGGTTTCCTCACGATGTTTTCTTTCACCATCAGAGCAGTCGGTAAATGTACGTAAGTCTTTCGGAAAAACTGAAAAACTCATTGGTACATGGCATTGCCTGGTTTCGAACTCGGACCTCCCGTATGGGAGGCCGACGTCCTAGCCACGACGCCACCGCCGCTCCTATCTTATGATAGGGAGCCGGAAATAAAAAGCCCAGCGGCACTTCGACCCTTGAGGATCCTTTGTGCCTTCCCCATTTCACACTGGTTATCTCTGTGTGCAGGTTTCCTCGCGATGTTTTCCTTCACCGTTAGAGATATACTTATAAGTAGGTAAAAAAACTGTTATCAGTGAAGATAAACCTTCTCTAATTATTAACATTTTTTACATTATAGGTAGTTACTTAGTTACCTACCAATTTATTTTCAATGTTTATTACATTATTTTAAATTAATTTATCTGACGATCATTCATCATATTTCAAATTGTGTACCATGAAATAAAATTATTCTATTCTATTCTCTTCATATGAGTAAGAAGGAACGAACGCTCTTTTTCCTTCATCTAAGAGGCGGGCGCGTTTCTTCCTTGAAAACACTCTATATTAAAAGACAAACGTATGGACGATTTTAAATTACTTATTGCCTATTTCAGAGATGTTTGTAGTTGGGATTCTGGTTTCGTTCATCGGCTATGTCTTAGCACAGAATGCGGACTGCGATTACACACAATACGTAAGTACCCAAGTGAAATAAAAATATCTATTAGTACCTTTTGATACCTATCTAGCTGATTATTTACAATAATCTTGCTTGATATAACTATCGTTCGTTTAACTTTATTACGAATTTGTTTTATTGCTAAACAGGAAAATTATTAACGAAATAGAGATAAAATTATATCTTCTTACCTATCGAAAAGTTTTCATAAATATGAAACGGTATTATGAAGAAATCTTCAAGTTATGAGTGAAGCCCAAAAAGCCAGTTCCCCTTTAGCTCTTCCTTCATGCATTTTTTTTCTGACAAAACTATAAAATCTTACGGTATTTATCTAAAATACAATTTTATTGTAGGCTGAAGTGGGTAAATCATACTACGTGTTCAGCCCGAACTATCCGAGTGACTACAGTCAGGGGGAACAATGTCGCTGGATCGCAATCTGCCCCGACGGATACAACTGTCGTCTAGACTGCCCTGAAATCAAGCTCCCTCAGGTGAGTCACATGAACTGAACTATACGAGTAACTACACTACTATGACGTTGGGTCGCAATCTGCCCCAACGGTGCATCTGTCGTCTAGACTGCTCTGAAATCAACCTCCCTCAGGTGAGTCACATGAACTGAACTATACGAGTAACTACACTACTATGTCGATGGATCGCAATCTGCCCCAACGGTACAACTGTCGTCTAGACTGCTCTGAAATCATCCTCCCTCAGGTGAGTCACATGAACTGAACTATGCGAGTAACTCTTCAGGGTATTTTGTCGAAAGACGGTTGGGCCCAAAAATATATAGATTCAGAAAATTCACTCAATACAAACGCGCGATATTGATCCACGCACACGCCGGCTCTGCGTACAAGCGACCTCAAATCTAATCAGACGAATTCAGTCGCGAAATGCACGCGCTGTGGTACGATCGAGTGGTTTTATTTTTTGTACAACTTAAAATAAACCTAATACATTGCCAGAATTTTTTTCACAAGGCTCTTTGTTTTAATCTGGGAAATATAGCCTAGCGCCGATCTTCTGTATCTTAATATTTTGTGGTTGAACGTTTTTAAATAAATCTAGCCTAAACGTCTGAAGTCTAAACATCATCCTAAATAGGACGGTGGAACCATTCTGATCAATACACTATGTTCTGTGATTCTCTGCACCATATACTTTATACTGAACGTCTAAAGTCTAAACGTTGTATTCGGCATAACACTTTGCAGACAGAAGGGTGCGCCCAGGACCGGCTGCTGGTCTCCAAGACGGGTGACCCCCAGCTGTCCGGCGCTGACAGCTACTGCGGCCGCGGCTCGCTTACCGCCGTCTCCACCGGCCAGAGGATCAGCATAGGTAGGTCCAGGTCTACTAATGTTAATGTAGCCCGAACAATTGATGTCACTCTGTTCTGAGTCAGCCTGGGTGGATACCACCTTTTTACTTATTCTGTCCTAAAGCAGAAGACGAAGAAACGTTGAACGAATGACCTTTGAAGGTGGAGAGACAATGAGTGGACCCAGAAAAACAAAATTGGGAGCATCAGTTACCAAAATCGGAAAATATAACCTAAAATCGACCTTAACCACGTGTCCTATACAAGTATCTATTTATATCTATTAAACTATTTTTTATCTTATGACTTTTATTTAATGGCACATCGTTCCAGGTCTCATCACTGCCTGGAACAGTCCTGGCGGTCGGTTCTCTTGCCAGCTCACTTCTCAGCCAATAGTTTCTAACCCTAACGAGTGTAGATGCGGCTATAAAAAATCGGTAAGTGTAACTAATAACTAAAACACTTGTGACTGAATTGAATTCAGTCGATACATTTACAATTGACTGAATGAATGTGAAGTGTAAGCGTTTAAACATTGGTGTCTATTCCGGTACAGCAGCTAAACTAGAATGAAACGGTCACGCTCACTCGTATTCTAGATTGCAAAAGAGTGAACAGGAAAGAAGTACTGCTTTAAGAAAGTTACGATTTGGATGTTTAAGAAAATTATGACTTCGCCCACGGCAAAGACGGTCGCCCACGTGCTCTTGGAGTGCAGTGAGGTGACCACCTACCGGGCGGGAAGCCTTGGCACCCCAGGATCACTTCCCGAACTCCTACAGGACATCAAAGGACTGCTGGACTTTCTGGCGAAGTTGGGGTGGCTCGATTAGTAGTAGTTTCCACCACACGCAAAATAGGCGCTTAAGACGTCGAGTTGCGGAAATCAGCCCGTTATTACATTACATTGTAAATTATGACTATGACGTTAAGTATATTTATATTCGTTAATTACGAGTTTTATCCCTGTACCTATGTTGTTAAAGTAAAACTTGAATTTTGAGTTAAGTTAAGTTAAATTGTTTGGAGTTTTACAGAATGGTCTCAGAAATCGGAATAATATCGCACTGAATTTCAAAATCTCCTTGGGAATGTTCCTATCTCAAAATGTTCGCAACGATTTGCAAAATTCATGAATTTTTTTCGTTCCTCGTAGAGAATGAACAAAGTTCTGTTCAAAAATCTACTTAGGTATATTTGCGAATATCTAAAAGTTGAAAAACAAAGGATTTCAATAGTCTTTCAGATCTGATACTACTTTGTTAGATACTGTATTGTATACAGTTATACAGGGTGGGCCAAGAATTCGTTAACATTTAAACCTAACACCCCGCGCTAATACAAGCCGCGCGGGGAGCGGGGAGGGGCGTTACCACTAGCTCGCTTCTCGGAAATTTAGTCGCAATGTATCGCTTCACGGGGCCGCAGCGCGCTTATTGTGTGAAACAATTTTATTTAAACAACAGTTCGCTCATTACAGTGAGACGCTTATTTCGCGTTGAATACGACTTACACGATTTAAATCAGTGTCCGAGTGCTCCATTAATAAAGAAATGGGTTAAGAAGTTCGAAGAGACGGGATCTACACTAAACGTGAAGCAAACCGGCGGCCCACGGACTTCTCGGAGCGAAGAGAACGTGCAGCGAGTTTCCGCATCAGTTCGACGTGATCCAAATTTATCGACGCGCAAACGTTCGGCTGAATTAGGACTATCCCGAACATCATTGCGCCGTATTTTGAAATTAGACATGAAATTACATCCATATAAGATCCAGTTAGTGCAGGAATTAAAACCTAATGATTTAAATTTGCGCAAGTCGTATGCCGAAACAATGTTAGATCGATTCAATAATTTTGATAACCTCTTATTTTCCGACGAAGCCCATTTCCACCTCAACGGACACGTAAACAAACAGAATTGCAGGTATTGGAGCAGCGAAAATCCCAAATCTAAACACGCGAGGCCACTTCATTCTCCCAAGGTAACGGTATGGGCTGCAATTTCAGCAAAAGGAATTATTGGGCCCTACTTTTTCGAAGATTCTCGCGGCCGTTCGGTTACTGTGAATTCTGCTGAGTATGTGAAAATGTTACGGGAGTTCCTGGCACCGAAGCTACTGGAATTTGCTGGCTACAACCGTAACACATGGTTTCAGCAAGATGGAGCCACTTGTCACACATCCAACGAGTCCCTGCCGGTAGTAAAAGAAATGTTTCCGGAAAAGCTGATTTCCAGACGAGGCGACATCCCATGGCCACCCAGGAGTCCAGATTTAACGCCAGCAGACTTCTTTTTATGGGGTTATTTGAAGAGTCGTGTTTACACCCATAAACCAAAAACACTACGTGAACTAAAGGAAAAAATTAGTGAAGAAATGTCAGCGATCTCGCGGTCTCTTTGTCGACGAGTATTCGAAAATTTCGGTGTTCGCTTAGAAGAGTGCAAAAATCGAAACGGTGGTCATTTAGATGATGTTATTTTTAAAAAATAAATTCCAAATAACTAACTTTCTTGTAAATAAACAATTTTAAAAATATGTCAAATGGTTTTCTTTATATGATTTTTTCAATTGTTAACTAATTCATGGCCCACCCTGTATAACCATATACAAAATCAACTGAATAGTAAATACAACCTACGACACAATTTAAATTCCGTAACTACTAAAAACCGGAAACCATTATAGATAGCTAGATACATACGGTTTACAATTTTTTGGTCCTTCGAGCCGGATATCTCTACCTCTCCTTGGGAATGTTCCTATCTCAAAATGTTCCTGTCAGGATTTGGGAATGTTCCTTTTTCAGGCCCTACACTTCAAAGTTTCTGTTAATGTACTTACATAGTGCTTCGGCAAGCAATTTATTTTACTTTATAACCCCCGACCGATCGAGGCGTGTTATAAGTTTTACCCGTTTGTCTGTGGCATCATAACATAACAACGGATGATCAGATTTGGACCTGGTTTTTAAAATCTAATAGAGAATTTTGTCAAGAGTGTCCTTAGCTAGGTCTGATAAAAATTGGACCAGTGGTTTCCTAGATCTTGGAGTTTGATGTCAGATGGGATCTTTGGAACGGTAATAGCTAGATGGTTTGAATTCGAGCTCAAATATTCAGGTTCAAGGTGCGTTTCTGATATCTGAAACCTTGAGGATCTGATGATGACCAGGAAAAAGTAAGCAAACTTCAATTTTACAGTATGAAACTGGAAGAATTTGAAGATTATCAGCCCGCCGAAACCATAATAGTTAGATGAGGTCTTCTCGAACTAAAGTTGTAGGGAATCCTGAGACAATGCTTACGCGAAGTAGAGATAATTTAAAAAAAGTTGGCGGTCAAAAAATAAATGCAAATTATGTGGAGCTAGGAATTTTAAGATAGCCATGGCGATGCCGAAGGCCGAGATCCACATAGGGCGTAGCCCGGAGCGTCCCCCGCCTTAAGGCGCCGCAGGTCTAACATTTAGAATGTTCTTAGCCAAGTGAGATGAAAAATTGATCAGTGGTTATAAGATCTCGGAATATCTTGGTGTATTGGAGTGTGATGGGTTCTCTCAGGAACTTCCTAGTTCGGAAGTCAGCGCCTATAGCAGGATAACTGGTAGCTCACTAATTTTATGTAGTTTAATATAACATATGCTTAAGTTCCTACTCCATTGTAATCTTACCGCACAAATAAACTATTCTTATTCTCTGGAACGGTAACAGTTAGGTGGTTCGAGTTTGAGCTCAAATGTTTATGACCACGGTGACCTTCCCACATCAGGAACCTTTAAGATCTGATGATGACCATGAAAAAGTAAGGGGGTCTCCAAAATGGTAAGTCGGGGGTTTCTTAAAATTCTAATTTCTAGTTATTTCTCAGAGCCGTATAGTCGGTGGTCAGGAGACAGAAATCAACGAGTACCCCATGATGGCGGGGCTTGCGCACGCAGACATCTTCCAGATCAAATGTGGGGCCGTGATCCTGGACAAGCGATACGTGCTGACGGCCGCGCATTGCCTCGTCAACCAGCGAGTCAGCAACATCGTCGTGTTAGTGGGCGAGCATGACGTCAACATCGGTAAATATAAACCAGGGTTTTAGACAAATCCAAGCAAAGTGCGCTCGCTACGCCTATTTTCCCATCTAGCCTTCAACATGTCGGTTCGTGTTTCCATGACTGCGGCTTGTTTCCTCCATTCTACATACCCTCAGAAGAAAGAATCACTATGAATTTGTCCATATCCCTGGTTGTGGCTATTTCCCTGCGACATATACATAACACGAAACTAAATTAAATAATGCAATATTTCCAAGTAACAAAATAATTTTATGTATTTATTATTTATTTAGTTATTAGGTAAACACAACCAGAGAAATTACAGAAATATCAATATAAAGTTATGAGCTAGGTCGTAACCCTAGGAAGGAAAGGAAGGTGAAGGTGGTTTTGAAGTTGGTGTGATTCTGTGTTCTTTTACATTACAGCCGCGAAGCAGCAATGCTTACTGCTGTGTTTCGGTTTAAACTTTTAAAGAGTAAGGGATTTACACCTTTGCAAGTGGCTAGACCAGTAGGACGGACAGTGGCGAGTGCCTGGCCAGTGACAAAAAGTCAAACTGTGAATCCACCGGCAAGACAGCTTGACTCGCCACTATCCCACCGGTATACACTACTGTCCTTGCCACTTGTAAACCAGCCCTAAGAGAGCAAGCGTGCTTGTAGGTATGGCCACATTAGGCACTCTATTACCATGCCTCTAGGTTACAATCATAAATTAGTAAAAGTTTAGGTAAGAATTACAAATAATGCAGATATTGTTGCATAAACATGTCACACTAAACTTTACCTTTACACCGAATTCACAAATTAATAATGTTTATACAGATTTTGAGAAGAAAACAAAAAAAAAGAGAATGGCATTAAAATTTATACAATGTCAATAATATTAAATTTTAAAAGGAAGACCTTGCACCATGCCGAGTAATACTGGTCCACTAATGAATGTTTGGAACTCGTATATAGGCGAAGTCCTATTGAAAATATCGATAGCGCGTTCTATGTTTGTATGGAACTACGGAGTCGATATATGCAGAGTTTTTTCCGGACGAACAACGACATCTGTCGGCGAGCTTAGTGAACTACTCTGCATATTATCTGTGATTGGATTTCAGGCGACTCCCCGGCTACGCAGGGAATTCGTGCTGCCAGCTTCATCATTCATCCACAATTTTCACCGTAAGATTTCACAATTATTAATTAGATACTAAGTAATAAAGGTTGCCTGGAAGATATCGCTTAAAGCGACAAGGCCGCCTTCTGCACATTGTACTGTACCTCTCTTTAAGTTGTGTTTTATTTTTGTCCTGGGTGTGCAAATAAAGTATATTTGTATTTGCATTTAAGGTACCTACAAAAAAAATATCAGAATTCTAATTTCTTCAACAATTATTGTCAATTTTACAACAGTTTTGTAAGAATAATTTTCTGAGTCAATTTTATGAGTAAAGTTCTACATTACAACAGGGTACCACGGAGTACCCATTAGCTTTATGTGACTTCTATTCCACTGTACATACTTGTATCTACATCACGTAATGAAGCTCTTACCCCCTCCCCCTATATACTTACGTGAACATTGATATATTTTTTACATATTTTGTCAAGTCTTTAATTATAATTCATAAACAAGTATCATTGTTATTAACTGCTGATCGCTTTTTGTGCTGACGTAATCACCATTCAAACCCCCCCCCCCCCCTCCCCCCCTAAGTTAAAAATCCCTAAACTTTGATGCTTACGTAACACTTAAACGGCCCCATAGGAGCGCCACGTATCTCTTTCCTCTGCCCGAAGGTTGCCTGGAAGAGATCGCTCTTAGCGATAAGGCCGCCTAAATTGTACTTCACTATTTCCTTTTCTATCTCATGTTAGTTGTTTTATATTGGTGCAATAAAGTGTATTTTACTTTTACTTTACTTTACTCTTTGCTGGAATCTTTTACTTTACTTTACTCTTTGCTGGAATCTTTTACTTTACTTTACTCTATAGAAATTTTACATTTCAGTTCGAACTCCAACTACGACTACGACATAGCGATAGTGGTGCTGCAGGATGACATACAGTTCAGCGGCAGTGTGGGGCCCGCGTGCCTGCCCTTCAAGTTTGCTAACGATGACCTTACCGGCCAGATGGTCACTTTCCTAGGTAAGCCAAACTTACCGGCCAGATGGTCACTTTCCTAGGTAAGCCAAATTTACCGGCCAGATGGTCACTTTCCTAGGTAAGCCAAACTTACCGGCCAGATGGTCACTTTCCTAGGTAAGCCAAACTTACCGGCCAGATGGTCCCTTTCCTTGGTAAGCCAAACTTACCGGCCAGATGGTCACTTTCCTAGGTAAGCCAAACTTACCGGGCAGAAGGTCACTTTCCTTGGTAAGCCAAACTTACCGGCCAGATGGTCACTTTCCTTGGTAAGCCAAACTTACCGGCCAGATGGTCACTTTCCTAGGTAAGCCAAACTTACCGGCCAGATGGTCACTTTCCTAGGTAAGCCAAACTTACCGGCCAGATGGTCCCTTTCCTTGGTAAGCCAAACTTACCGGCCAGATGGTCACTTTCCTAGGTAAGCCAAACTTACCGGGCAGAAGGTCACTTTCCTTGGTAAGCCAAACTTACCGGCCAGATGGTCACTTTCCTTGGTAAGCCAAACTTACCGGCCAGATGGTCACTTTCCTAGGTAAGCCAAACTTACCGGCCAGATGGTCACTTTCCTAGGTAAGCCAAACTTACCGGCCAGATGGTCACTTTCCTAGGTAAGCCAAACTTACCGGCCAGATGGTCACTTTCCTAGGTAAGCCAAACTTACCGGCCAGATGGTCACTTTCCTAGGTAAGCCAAACTTACCGGCCAGATGGTCACTTTCCTAGGTAAGCCAAACTTACCGGCCAGATGGTCACTTTCCTAGGTAAGCCAAACTTACCGGCCAGATGGTCACTTTCCTAGGTAAGCCAAACTTACCGGCCAGATGGTCACTTTCCTAGGTAAGCCGACCAAAAGTCAAAATGTTTTTTATTGTAAGTATGTAACTTTTACTATTTTTACAACGTCATTTTTATTTACTCTACCACCGCTTCGTAAGGTACTGTAGCTGAAAGGAAAGAAGCGGCGCAAGAAACTTTCAGCAGCACATCTTTTGAAATAAATATATATCTTACAATAACTATGAATACAATCATATATAATATGTACACAATGTGCAGAGCTGGAGCTGGATTTAGGACCAAGGCGCTTTATCATTTATATAGTCATTTATTTTATAATAACCCTTTTTAAAGGTCCGTCTTATATGGGTCTTACATTTTTTCTCTGTCATATTTATTACAGTATCAGGTATCTTATTATAAAATCGTACACAGTGACCCATAATGATGTGAACTTACAGTGTCAGTAGAACTGTCAGTTGCAAGAACGTTTTTCATGTTAAGGTTTCCTTAAACCTCGTGTTTCAATCTAGAAAGGAATAGAAAGTATTTCCGTGCAACTGACGTTTAGTAACTAGATCTTATATTTAGAGTGTAGGTTTACTATGAAAGAAGTTTGGAAGCTGCTAGTAAATGAATATTAAAAACTAGCCACTTAGCCACACACACACACACACACACACACACACACACACACACACACACACACACACACACACACACACACACACACACACACACACACACACACACACACACACACACACACACACACACACCAATATATTGGTACAACAACAATATATTGGATAAATATTACGTTTTTTTAATTTGTTTAATTATTTTTTAATATAAATATATCCCCCAGGCCATTAGACTATTGCTATCTACTACGCTGCAAGACGGCCGATGAGGCCAGTGCAGGTAGTAGAGACCGATATTTACTCCGATATTTACTTATATACTACACTGTTGTTAAGTGATTATAATGATTATGATTTAACAGTGAAAACTCCATCTAAATTCATTCAGTAGTTTTTACGTTCAAACAAACAGGCAAAAATTTACCTTTACGATTTTATTGTAATGTTAGAGTTAGAGTTAGACTTAGATAACACTTTATACTCCTCTTCAGCCGGTCCCTCAATGTTGGTCGTGACCCCGAAAAACATCATCAACGGTCTTCTTCCAATTGCGCCGGTCTACGGCGCAATTAATAGCTGTGCTAATATTCATCTCAAGGTGGTCAGATATCTGATCAGACCATCGTTTCTGGCCACATCTAACACTGCCGCGTGATATCTGATCAGACCATCGTTTCTGGCCACATCTAACACTGCCGCGTGATATCTGATCAGACCATCGTTTCTGGCCACATCTAACACTGCCGCGTGATATCTGATCAGACCATCGTTTCTGTCCACATCTAACACTGCCGCGTGATATCTGATCAGACCATCGTTTCTGTCCACATCTAACACTGCCGCGTGATATCCTGATCAGACCATCGTTTCTGGCCACATCTAACACTGCCGCGTGATATCTGATCAGACCATCGTTTCTGGCCACATCTAACACTGCCGCGTGATATCTGATCAGACCATCGTTTCTGGCCACATCTAACACTGCCGCGTGATATCTGATCAGACCATAGTTTCTGTCCACATCTAACACTGCCGCGTGATATCTGATCAGACCATCGTTTCTGTCCACATCTAACACTGCCGCGTGATATCCTGATCAGACCATCGTTTCTGGCCACATCTAACACTGCCGCGTGATATCTGATCAGACCATCGTTTCAGGCCACATCTAACACTGCCGCGTGATATCTGATCAGACCATCGTTTCTGGCCACATCTAACACTGCCGCGTGATATCTGATCAGACCATCGTTTCTGGCCACATCTAACACTGCCGCGTGATATCTGATCAGACCATCGTTTCTGTCCACATCTAACACTGCCGCGTGATATCTGATCAGACCATCGTTTCTGTCCACATCTAACACTGCCGCGTGATATCCTGATCAGACCATCGTTTCTGGCCACATCTAACACTGCCGCGTGATATCTGATCAGACCATCGTTTCTGGCCACATCTAACACTGCCGCGTGATATCTGATCAGACCATCGTTTCTGGCCACATCTAACACTGCCGCATGATATCTGATCAGACCATCGTTTCTGGCCACATCATACATTCCCGCGTAAATGTTCCGCAGGCTGGGGCACACAGTTCCCTGGCGGCCCGACGTCGAACGTTCTGCAGAAGGTGGATGTCGAGGTGATTAGCCAGAGCTCGTGCCGCACTGCCGTCTCCAACCTGACAGACAACCAGATGTGCACCTACACGCCGGGGAAGGACGCTTGTCAGGTATTAACAGCTATCCGCGAATTGCAAGAAATGTTGGTTCTTAAGGCAAGGCATTGCACTAGCGCCGCCAAACGAAAAAAAAAATCATATCCATAACTAAAGCATTAAAAAAAGTGTCTGGTTCCACGTAAGGTTCAACGAATTAAAAAAAAAAACTATAGACTGTTCCACTGCTGGGCAAAGGCCTCCCCTCCTCCTTTCCATTTTTCCCTATCCTCGGCGTCCTTATACCATCCTTTTTGGACATGGTCGATATCGTCCTTCCACCTACCCAGGTTCCACGAATAAAGAAGAAATTTTTAAAAATAGTTTTGTATTCTCATATTAAGAGTCCATTCCAAAACCAGTTGTAATTATTCACGCCTTATTATTTGCCTTTATTAATTGATATGATGTTTTTTTCGATTGGCGGCGCTATTGTGCGCAATACCTCGTCATAAAAGTTATTACGAAGCAACAATCCTCGTTATAGAGTGTGACGACACCCTAGAATCAGTCAATCAATCAGTTAGTGTCTATGTAAAGTTTCGGCTTTTATTATCCATAAGCACAGTGCAGCGGTTTTGAAACGGAATCGAACCGAACCCATAGAAATCTTTGTAGGTTTTCTAGATTCTATGGGTTCGGTTCCATTCTGTTACCAAATCCCTGCAGTGTGCTAAAGGCATTAGCGATTACTTATGGAGTCTCACACCAAACCCGCCGACACAGTCTTGGTGTCGGCGGTTTTATTTCAAAAGAATCATGTCGGCGACTTGCGTACGCGCTCCGATGCCCGCCGACTTTCGAGCTATAGTGACGTGCTAGTGTTTTTTTTTGCAATATGGAATGGGACGAAGAATAGAAGAATTCAAATTCAAATTATTTATTCGTTCATAAATATAGGTTGTAAGTAGGTACAAGTTGTAACATAAATGTATGGTCCTCTCCTCTATATTTGGCTATAACAGCATACGAAATTTTCTTAACATAACAATTATAACAATAGTAATTTAAGTAAATAAAAAGAAGATAATGTATTACTATGTACCTAATGTACTAACCCATTGACAAAAATACTCCTTTACACTCAAATACTACTCTAAAGGTCCGTGTCAACTGCGGCATCGGACGTTGCGAATGAAGTGTCGGTATTTACTAATTGCTTGGTCAAACGTCCGCGATGTAGTGAACGCAGTTCCATAGGAATCAATACAAAGCAACTAATCCGTTTGCAGCGTACGCTGCGATGACGACGCAGTGGACGCGTAGCTTTAGAACTCACAATAAATACAATATGATTATTTCCTAGGATGACTCCGGCGGGCCGGTTCTCTACACCGATCCGGCCACCGGACTGTTGTTCGAAGTGGGCATCATCAGCTACGGCCAGTTCTGCGCCTCAGGAAAACCAGGGATCAACACCAGGGTTACCAGCTTCCTGGACTGGATTGTCAGCAGAACGCCGGGCGCGAACTATTGTAGAAAATAAATGATCTTTGTTGACATAATTTCGTTGTTTGATTTTTTTACCCATTAGCCAGTTACGGATAAAAGGGGGGCTAGACGGGACATGCCCCTTCCCAAAAACCTGTAAGATCCCATCACAATATCACAAAAGAGTTCGACTCGCCCTTAAACCGATGGTTCACTTCAAATACGATAAACTGCTGCCATCTAACGGCAGATAAATAAACAATTTTACAGCTACAGTTTCTTAATTATTTTAGTAGATGGCGCTACTTTCTTCGATAATTTTTGAGCTCGTGTATTGAGGCTTTATGTTATTACCGCCATCTGGTATCGAGTAGTAAAAGTTCTATAGTACGTAGCATAAAAATAGTAGTTAGTACTTCCGTATGTTCATTAGATGGCGCCACAGTCATTGTTGGTTTCCACGGTGAAATTGGCGCGAAACTATTGATTTTCATTTTGCGACCAACTTCGTTCTTTTTCACTTCATCCAGTCCCCTTCACGTTTTATTAGGACTAATTTATTAAAAAGAGGGATATTTATTTATTTAACCTTACTCTTGTCTTCAATCTATTTTCTTTTAGGGATGTAGTCGTTAGAGCAATGTTAATTCTGCCCAACTTTTGCCTATCTTTACGTAATGAAATGATTTAACAAAAAAATGTTATTTATTTCTTTTTGCGGTGTTTCAATGGTTCGTTTTCTATGAAATTTCTTTAGAAATAAGTAACAATGGAAGTGAATATACAAAAAGTGTTGAAAATAGAAAGGTAGTAATCAAACAAGAATGCCGAAGAGAATACCATTTCACATCGTTTACGCAACAAGTAAGTGATATTTTTTTTTCATTAAATATGTAATAGTTACTGAAATTTAATTTAATTACAATCAATCGATTGTCTTTACGCCTGATAAAATATTAAATTGGGCTAGAAATATCACTTTATCGATTCAATTATGTACCTATTTAGTTAGGGTAATTATAAGTACAACTCAGTAATTAAATAATGTATTCATGTAGTAGGTAGGGTATGGTTGGTTGTTGTACGGTAACAATAGGTTTGAACCATTCATATCTAAGTCTTAGGTAATGAGAATCATAAATCGACAGTAAGCAACACTAAATGAGACTCTGACAAATAAACTTAGATTATCCATACTAAGCAAATAAATGACACAAAATGACATTTCTTTTTTTGTTGTTGCCATACTCGTAGAAATAAATAGAAATAGAAATATATTTATTGCCAAATTACCTAACAATTTAAAATTTAAAATTATTGTACAAAGAATTATAATATGATATATAATGCATATGTAATGTATATTTGGCAAAAGGGGGGAAAGTCAGCAAATGCTGACATACTCGGGTACCAAATATGCAGCGCTGTTTTGTTTTAGCGTAGGTTTTAGTTTTACCCAGCGCAGTATACCTACTAGTTTTTTGTTGGATTCCAAGCCATTGTGGCCATTTAAGGGAACGAAAAGACTGGACCATGGTGCTAGAGAGGACGCTATGACTGTTTATTACCCGCAACCATACATAGAATAAAAAATATATAAGTAGAGGTGTGTGTACCTACCAATGTTTATGGTTGCCTGGAAGATATCGCTTTAAGCGACACAATACAATACAATTGTAACAATAATCCGAAATGAGGAGATCTGCAGGCATAGAACAAAAGTTATCGACATAGCTCATAAGATTAGCAAGCTGAAGTGGCTGTGGGCCGGTCACGTCTGTCGCAGAACCGACAACCGCTGGGGGAGACGAGTTCTGGAGTGGAGACCGCGTTTGGGCAAACGTAGTGTGGGACGAGCGTCCCTGCTAGATGGAGCGACGATCTGCGCAAGGTGGCTGGCAGCGACTGGATGAGAAGAGCCGAAGATCGGGCTCAATGGCGCGCCCTGGGAGAGGCCTATGTCCAGCAGTGGACTAGAGTAGGCTGCTGATGATGATGTAACAATAATTCTTTCGTCATACAGGATTATTCAAAGTTTTATTTATTAGAGAAAGATGGAAAGCTAAGGATCGATTTATATTCAATTCAGCAGTCGAACGCAGCGGCACATTTCTATACAATACAATACTTTATTGATAACAACAAGTTACAGGTCATTACAGGTCATAAGATAAGGCCGCCTTTGTACATATCGTGTTTTTATTCCTGTAGTTTTTACTTTTCCTGATTTTGTGTACAATAAAGTGTTTCTATCTATCTATCTATCTATCTTAATGTTCGTGAAGAAATATCTCTACAAGGTTCAATATACATACATACATAACTACACGGTATGTCCCTTGCGGGGTAGGTAGAGAAAACGGAGCGCCACGCATCTCTGTCTTGGCACGTTTCTCTTGCATTCTCTAGTCATTCGTCGATTCACGCATGCTCACTGTTGGAGTGGTCTGCTTTGTAGGTATATTAAAATCTAAGAGCCCTCTGATCTTTAAAGATCAGTCTAGGACGACCCGTCAGGGTATTCAACAATGAATCTTCAAATATGATTCAATCTTCAAAATAAACATATAAATATTTAATCAAATAATCATTATTTCATATAAAATATGAGCAAAACGTAGCAATGCCACCTTTCACCCACCGCACCGGGCGGTGCTCGTCGGTGGGCAGATTTCCAATTATTTCATGTAATATTTAATGGCCAGTGATACTAATCGATCGCTACGGTCATGAAAGAAATGTTTTTAAACTTTTATGAACAGTGAATTGAGTCGTGTAGAGTTCTTATTTAGTAGGAGTGCGTTCCAAAACCAGTTGAAATTATTCACAGCTGTACACGTTCCATTGTTTATGTCTAATAAAAGTTTGATACATTTTCAGCTGTTAACGCGGTAATGGAACATGGACAATTGTCAACATGAATTATTTCAACTGGGAACGCTCTTTTAGTATACTTATGAGGAGTTTTGGCGGGAAAGTTGCTGGAGAAGGTTCTACGGTCTTTATTTTATTGCTCAAAAATTATTTTCTGGTGATTTTGATAGCTAAAAGCGGTGTAGTTTTTTCTAACAAACATCAGTAACAGTGACCATGTGTTGAACTCTTAAAATAAACAGTTTCACTCTGTGATTCTGCGGCGGGCCATGAGAATTCTCCAGAGACTAGACCAGTTGAAATTTCCGTCATAACTCCTAGGAGTGTTAAAATGTGTCTACACCACAACATTTTGATGCTTACTTACTTACTTACTCCACTGGCGCAGCGACCCGAAGTGGATCTTGGCCTCCGATACCAAAGAGCGCCATCGCTCTCTCTCCTGCGCAGTCTCGAGCCAGTCAGGCGCCCGGAGCTCCCGCAGATCCTTCTCCACTTCATCGCGCCAGCGGTATCTGGGACGTCCGGCCGGACGTCGTCGTCCGTTAGGGCGTCCCACATACGCTCGTTTAACTGCCCGATCCTCCCCCATCCTAGTGATGTGTCCGAGCCATCGGAGTCGAGCCGCTTTCGTCTCTCCTATAATGTTCGGCTCGTTCACCATCTCTTCTATCTCCCTATTCTTTCTCATCCTCCACCCTCCATCTTCCTTCTTGGCTGGTCCCAGAATCTTCCTCAATAACATTTTTTTGTTTGTTGACATTTTGATGATAAAAAACTAAAAACTGTTTTATATCGCTTAATGTTTAAGTTGATGGCCTGTGTTGCCAATGACTTGTTAATTAAAAATAATATACTTACGATATTTTCACTGATTTCGAAAAACAAAAATCAGTGCTTTACATATTCAGGAACAGGGATGTTGCTAAAGGCGTAAAGGCACATACCTACGTAATGCATCATCGCTGTTGACTAATGTGACTACTCTGGACCTTCAGGTGAAGACAGCTCGTACCCAGCATGTGAGCTGAACTCCCAGGGCCCGGCGGCTCGCGGCTGGCGCAGCACGGGCGGCCCGCCGCACGAGCTGCTGTTACGTCTGCACAACGTCACCAGCGTGCACAAGCTGCAACTTTTGGCGCACCACCAGCTCATCCGTGAGTATTGGATTACAGGCGGAGACACCAGCATGCGACCTAAATCCTCAAGTGCATCAGAATTGGCTCACAAACAAGGCGTTGGTATAAAAACTATAATAGACGATGTTGAAGACTGTTTAACCTGTCACTACTAATAAGATTTTTTTATCCTTGGAGCAAGGTTAAGGTGGTCACATCATATAGTAATTGTAAGAAAATTAAAAGTCATTTGGATCTAGGTTTACGTTTGAACATGGCAAACCATCCCATACCACCGTCGTCGTCCTATGTGGTTATTTCTATAGAATAAATAACCCTCACCAACTAGAAGATATGAATCAAGATTATTCAAAAGTATTCAACCGTCCCATTGCAGCATCATGCGTGGAGGTGTTAGTATCAGGAGGTCTGGTGTCCGAGGGTGCGGCGACCCCGTGTGGGGCTACCTACACCAGTGTGGGCCGTGTCACGCTCGCCAAGCCAGCTCTGCAAGCCAGGACTAGGGAGCTAAGGTACCAGGAGGATATCATATTTGAAGATTGATTGTTGAATACTCCTACGGGTCGTCCTAGACTGATCTTTAAAGATCAGAGGACTCTTAGATTTTAATATACCTACAAAGCAGACGACTCCAATGGCGAGCATGCGTGAAACGACGAATGACTAGAGAATGCAAGAGAAACGCGCCAAAACAGAGATGCGTGGCGCTCCGTTTTCTCTGCCTACCCCGCAAGGGACATAGCGTGAAGTTATGCATGTTTGTATGATTGTTGTATTTTGAAGTGGTTTTGGGAAAATTTTGAAGGTGGCATGACTGTGCAGAGAATTCCATCTTCTTACTAAGGTCTTAGGTACCATCAGATCAGAATAAGATCAAACAGAGGTTTTAAGTAAAAAAAGATGACTCATTCTTAATGTGGTCCTGTACACTTTTGAAAGCATGGGATTCCATCAATTTAATGGTGTTTTACAGATCTGCAGCGCTTCCTGAACCAACTGTGGCGCGGTTCGTAAAACTGAGGCTGTCCGGACCCCATCTGCCAGCGTCTGATGATGATCAGGTAATCATGCAATCATCATGATGATCATGTAATTATGATGATTAGTTCATCATGGAGAATCAAAGTCTTTGACTAGGTGGTTAAAATGATAGAGAGAGAAAATGATAGCATGTTTATGAAAAACGGATAATCCGCTTAAGTTTTCAATTTTCTTTATTTATAAACAGGCTAACAGACCTGATGGTAAATGATCTACGTCGTCTAGACATTGTTCTGCCGTGCCTTCCAGGAACAGATCTAAAAAAATATGAGAGGCGGAGCATCGGTTACAGATCGGAAAAGGTTTGGGGAGGGAGGGATTGATGGCCACGCGTTCAGTCCCAGACCCGGTTCTGTTCCCTGCATCTAATCACGGAGCGCTGATTTCAAGGGGGGAGGGCGGAACGCATGTGATTGGTTGCAGCGTACCGAATCAGGGCTGAACCCGGACGCGTGTAGTCCAGGCCTTAAAGAGATTCCTCAACACCCAGGTCGCTTTGATGGCAGTGAACGTCCTCGGCGAGGAAGTGGAAGACACTGACAAGTCAACTCCTGTCTCTGTCAAAGAGCTGACGTATTCGCCGTATGACGACCTAGCGTTCGTGATGTATGTGGACAACGAGATAGCTGACCTGGTCAGGAGTCTGGACTATAAGAAGAGGGCTGCTGTTGCTGGTAAGTGGAAACGGGATGGAAGATTTTGGAAGAATATGAAAGAGAAGTAGAAGAATAGATTATGTGCACTGCACAGTAGGTGCCTTTCTACGACAGTTGGTTCATCAAGTATCAACCACGGTGATAAAGGGCACAGTAAAATGGGAGGACTTAGGTTTAATCCCAGAAAAGCATATTTTAATGATCTTCACAAATTTAACCAATTAAATAACTATAAAGACCCTGTAACTAAACTAAACCTGAACAAGAAAAAAATACTAAAGAAAAAAAAATTACTACGTAAATCCCCTACGTAACGTTCGACAGTGTATCCAAGAGGCTGGTTGCATTGCCCCGTTGAATCTTAGCTTAACTCAGTGGACACTGAGCTAAATACGAGCCAGCGCTTGGATCTTTAAAGTCATCTAAATAGGTAGCTTAATGGCGCGCTCTGGAAGAGGCCTATGTCCAGCAGTGGACTGCTGATGATGATGAAATGGGTAGGTATTTCAAAGGGAAGAGGGAGGAGGAGGATTAGCAATTTGTACAAACAAACCTTCACTCAAGACGTTTCTGAAGACGTTTTATTTAAGTAAACAAGCAAGTAAACAGAGTGAATTTCTCCCAAAAACAGAGGAGCGTTTCGAATACGCCCGTCGTCTAAAATCCGCCGGCTCAGCACTGGCTGCAGCCGGCATCCGCATTGGACGCTGGAGACTGCGCAAGAGGACTGCTGCAGCTAGAGATGACTTTGAGTTGGCCAGGAGGATGAGGGACAGGATTGCTGATGCTCTGACTGGGGTGAAGGAGGATACTCAGCTATGTAGGCTGTTTGAAGATGATGGGG
This sequence comes from Hofmannophila pseudospretella, assembly GCA_947369225.1. Taxonomy (NCBI): domain Eukaryota; kingdom Metazoa; phylum Arthropoda; class Insecta; order Lepidoptera; family Oecophoridae; genus Hofmannophila; species Hofmannophila pseudospretella. Next base: position 8,424,911 of record OX376332.1, on the reverse strand, counting down.
TGAGTCTAGACCTTAGTAGCATACCGTAGCAGTAAATGAGACATATAAGAGAGTTAAGAAAGGGGATAAACAGCACGAGATGATACAGCATCCGCATCGGAAGCTGGAGACTGCGCAAGAGGACACTCAAGAGGATACTTAGCTTTGTAGGTTGTTTGAAGAGATGAGGAAACAGAGATATAAAATGTAGTCAGTGCACGATACAGTTCGAAACTGGAATAAGTTCAAGAATATCCTTGGGAAAGGAAACGGAAAGGTTTATTCGAAACTAAACTCGAATTTAATACCTGATAATAGGTGACGATGAGGCTAAAGATGGAGCACGAAGACTGTCGAAACATATTAATGCCGAGGAGAAGATATTTCGTTACATTATAAAATTTAACAAAATATATACCCAACCTTGAAGAAACTCCTCAGGATCCTGACGAGCGATCCTATAGTAAGGCCTTAGCCTTACTATATAAACAAAAGGATCGCTCGTCAGGATCCTGAGGAGTTCCTTCAAGGTTCCTCAGGTTAATTGATTCGTACCACCTACGAGATATTCTGAACAGTCCCTACCCTACCTACCAAAAAGCAGTCTTAATTTTCATTTTTTAATTCACCCTTTACAGCCAGACCCTCGCAACGACTTCTCAATGCACCAGGAGTACGATTTATCTCATCATCTGTCGCCGTCCGTGGCGACCGGGTCTCTCAGCCTGGACATCCCGTCTCCAGTGCCACCAGCAGAACAGGACCCTCAGGAGTTTGGTCAACGGGATGAGGAAGTGGATCATAGACCAGTGGTGAGGCTTTTATTATCCTTCATATGTGAAAAGCGTCAACAAATAAATCAAGGATAGTCGAATATAAACGTTTTGTGGGCAAAATGGGTCGACGCCATTAACACTGCCTTTCCACCAAATCTGTGCGAGGAAGCGGAGTGGTGAGCTAGCAAAAAATCCACCAACAGGATTGCTTCATTTGCCTACCCTTGCACTGTGCATCTCTGGTGGAAAAGGGCTTAGCGGAGCGAGATCTTCAGAGCAGAGAGGACTGCAAGGCATGCGTACGAGGAATGTGTGTGTGAGGTTTGTGAGAGAGAGAAAGTGTGCAAGGCATGCGTACGAGGAATGTGTGTGTGAGGTTTGTGAGAGAGAGAAAGTGTGCGAGGAATGGGAGCTAGGAATAGGTAAGGGGAGCGGTGTGGTCACACCGCGTACTGCACCCCTATTACAGGCTACAGCTTTGGTGGAAAGGCAGCCTAATTGACCAAGAACTTCAGAAGATTTTATTAATTTCAGTCACCCATCCAAACATATCACGAAGAAATACAAACCCAACTCCAAGAAACACAGTATCAAGAATTTCAACCGGCTCAACTTCTAGAAAACAAAAAAGAAGCACAGAAGAAAGAAGAGCAGAGAATAATGGAAGAATCGCAGAGGATGATGGAGGAACAGAGGAGAAAGGAAGAGAGGATAGAGGAACAGAGGAAGATTGATGAGGAGGAGTTAAGGAAGGAGAATGATAGTCCGCGTAGGAGTGTAACGCCGAACGCAGCAAATGGTAAGTAGAAATTTCTGGAAGAATTACAGTTAAGTTACAGAAATCTCAATACTAAAATATAAAACAAAGAAACTTGAATACTGAAGGCAGAACAAGTCGTCTAGGTTTCCTGAGAACGGCATGGTCCCCAGAACCTTCACCTTCGACCAAAAAGAACCTAACAGGTGTTATAAGTTTGGCAAGTGTGTCCGTTTATCTGGCATCATAACTCAACAACAGATGATTCGATTTGGACGCGGATTTTTTAATTTAATAAGTACCTAAATATAGTTATTGTTGGAAGACCACAATAAACTTTTATCGATAAACTATTTTTGACAGGTACATTAGTCAGAAGAAGGAATAAGAGTGCCGGACCAAGATCAACATTTGAAGCTTACGAGGAACGCTTACTTCCTGCGCTAAGGCAGTAAGTATACTCACGAAGCCATTGTCATCTTACTCTGATATCAGTGCATGAAGCCATCTTGAAATCTAGAACCTGACATTCATAACAAACCGCTCATTTGTTATCTAGACACACAGCAGTGTGTCCGCCAAGTTCGGAAAAAAAGGGCGGCGCACTAACTGTGTGTGAGTGAACCATTAAGATTTACTTTCAACATCCCTATAAATCTCAAGATCAATTTGACCTAAGCAAGTGTAATTTTGTATGATAAGAACCTATATACAGCTTCCGTGATAAAACTTGTTTTTGAGCTCCCGATATTTTGATGCAGTCATGGTCGCGGATAGACATATCCGGAACTCAAAACAACCCCAAACCACGTTTTACCACCGTAAGAATTCCATTTATAATGTATAATATTGATTGACAATAAAATAGCTACCTCGCGAGGAGGCTCGCTCAGTCAGTACGCCTAGTGGTTACTGGATGTACTGGAGTGAGTGTGTATTGCTGCGTGTTGCAGTTCGCACACAAACGAGTACCTCCGGGAGGCCAGAGAGGAGGAGTGCAGCGGTGGTAGCGCGTCCTCTCACCCGCGAGTGGTTCACAAGCTGAACGAGAGGGAGAGGAAGCTGGCCGCGTTGCCCATACTCATATTTGGATACCCTCTCGTAAGTATTTAGCAGTTATGAGGGGTTCTATGAGCTTGGATCTTCTCCGAGTTCCCAAACATCGAGGCACGTGATTCCGTGCTTTACTTTTACGCGTCTCCTCTGCGAAGGTTTTAGCAATGTTGTTGTGTCTTGTGATTAGTGTAATTAAGGTTATTTGTAATGGCCCGATATGTGATAATGAAACTAGTGTTTGCAGCACAAAAAAAACAGCTGAACACGTGACGTCTTATTACCATCAGTTTACAAAGAGTTCATCTTTTTGTTCCAACAAACTGCTGAGGTATTAACACTGTTTAATGTCTATATGTTCAGTATGTGAATTAGTGCTCGGTTCTTGCTTGATCAGAAGGATGATTAATAAAAGAGTCCAAATTAGTTTTACCTTATATTGTCCAGAAAATACACCATTACAATTACGAACCTATTAAACTTAGCGACTGCTTAATATTACGGTACGGTGGTTCGGGAACGACTGGCCGGTCGCGCGGGCAGGCCCCGCCAGCCACGTTATGCTGCGTCGACATAACGTGACTACACACTGTAACAATCAAATCTTCTTTTATCATTACGATGGTAATTGATACCAGATTTTAAAGTGGTAATCTAGATCTGGGAAAATGGTGAATCGTCCAGCGGTTAGAGTCTACCACAAATTGTAGGATATTTATAAAAGCGCAACGATTGCCTAGCATTATCGTATCTGCTAAAATGAGTAAATGTTATATGGAAGTGCTTGCAACAATGTTCACAGGTAGAAACATTCTTCTCCAAGAACTACTTAGACAAAGAAGAAGGTCTGGCCCGTCTGCGAGCTGAGCTGACAACCCCTTCCAACGGCAGCACCAAGACTTCCCCCAACAAGACTGCGAGGGCAGCTGCCTTATTGCTGCAGAGGGCTCTGAGAGACAAAGTGTTCTCGGTCTACAGCCAGGCCAATGAGGGAGTCAAGGTGCTGTTCCAGCAGTTTGTGCCTGACAGGTGAGAGAACTGCTAGACTTTGGGTAGACAGAATATTTCCAATAATCCAGTCCTGCCTATCCAAATATCTAGGATACTCCCTGAGTTCCTACCAAGTCCCCTGGGGTAGGTTGACCCCTAGAAATCTGGCTGAGCAGGTAGTTTCCGGGTCCTCTATGATCTCCTATAAAATTTTAGACATGGTAGGAACTTAGGGAGTATCCAAAATATACCGGATACCTCAACAAGAGTATAAGGACTGCAACTCTGTTTTTGATTGAAGACAGAAGTCGGATTTTTAACTCCATCCATGAGTAAGTCTCATTGACATCGTTTGGATTATATATACCCTGACCAAGAATATAAAAAGCCTGCAAAAGGGCGCCATTGGTTGTTATGGAGTTCGTTATGAAAAAGAAATATTTCCATTTGATTCTGCAACATGGAGAGGGTTTTTATATTTCTTGCCATGTATCTAGATACGTACTGAGATTCTCTGTATCGTCGACCTCATCGTCGCTTACCATCAGGTGAGATCGAGGTCAAATGCGGGTTTAGTAGTCACTAAAAAAAATTGGTTTCCAGGGTATGCGCGGCGGAAGTAGGGCGATGCCTAGAGAAGTTACTGCCAGAGTTACTTCGAGCCTGCGGCGATCCTGCTCCGAGAGTGCATTCCACCGCCCAGCATACTGTTCTCACCGTCGCTGACTGTCCTCCGGTCAGGTGAGATCATAAGCTTCACAGATTGGTCACCAGAATGTATATCGTCTTCTCTAATTGGTCGCTCGTCATGAGGTACGAACGGCGATGTTTATTTTTCCGCGGAAGGGGAATCTTTTCAAGATACCTGGCATCCTGTGGCTGAGACCAGATTATGTGGGAAAAACCATACTTGGGGACAAAGACAGGACGTCATCGTCCAGTAATTCGCCCGAAACATCGATGGAAAGACGCGGTGGAATGTGATCTGCGTGAGAGACACTCCGACAATAGGACATAAAACTCATAGCGTTGCGTAGATGGAGCCACGAGCACACTCCGTAAACAGAAAAGCAAAACGAAACGTCATTTTTGAAGATATCACTAATTTCTCGTTATTTGGGTTTTATTTAATTTAATTTTTCAAAGCTATAGTAAAATTGTGATGATATCATTGCATCATATGGCCATTTCAAAATAGCAAACCTAAAAATCTGATAAGACAGCGTGGCGCGAGTCTGAAGGGTAAATAAAGATTTGGTGGAAAGGAACGTATCTCCTTGTTGATTGGCTACGTACCATTGTGCTAGTGGCGCCTCTAGTGGTAAAACATTGCAGGATTAGCTCCTATTGAAGATACATGGCATAGGGAGCAGTGGCATCTACCTGCTATTTAGTGCTACGTCAACGCTTTCCTGAACATTTTGCGTCGTATATGTAATCAATCCATCAGGACATTGTCTGAACTCTTAAGTTCGTCATTTACATTCCGCAGGAGCCTGCACTACATCCCTCAACAGCTGGTGCGGCCGGTGGCCGCGTCCATGCACCCGCGCCTGGCTCTCTCGAGGCTGCAGATGCTGGAGCAGCTCATCCTCAGTCACGGCATCTCCACTGACAAGAACAGGTCAGTTTCGGTCAGGTCGGTTCGTCGTCCCCATTCCGCAGGAGTATGCACTACATCCCTTAACAGCTGGTGCGGCCGGTGGCAGTGACAAGAACAGGACAGTTTCATAAGATCAGGTCAGATGTTCGTCACTTCCATTCCGCAGAAGTCTGCACTACATCTCCCAGATCCTGCAGATGCTGGAGTAGCTCATCCTCAGCCACGGAATCTCCACTGACAAGAACAGGTCAGTTACATAAGGGCAGGTCACATGGAATGAAAGAAGAATTGATAATGGCTAAAATATCTGTAAAAAAATAGTGTGTCGCGCTGGTTGTGATCCATCGTTTTATTTTCTATTTATGGAAATGGTATTAAATTACGTTTCCGATCGAGATCCATTAATTCTTCCGTATTAATTTAATGAATTTTTTTTCTGTTTGGAAACTAAACTTACAACAAACAGTACTGAAAGGAATAACCTTAAACAGAAAAAAGGGGGAACAAAACTAAAGTGTGCTAAATAAATACCCCACGTCTGACAGTGTACAGTCGCCCACCACCACCAGTATACCATGTCAAAAACCTTCGATTAAATCTCAACCTTATGCCTGCACAATATGATACTCGTACATTTCAGATTCTAAAATTTTGACGTTTTGGGTGCCCAAGAGGCTAGCGGAGTTGCCCGGTTTTGGATTGACGTGTTGATTATAAAAAAAATGAAATAGCCAATCGAACCCATTTAGTTTTCTGAAACAGACACCACTTCTATTCTTCACTATTTCCAAAAACATCAAGATGTTTAAAAAATCAAGCTTCAAAATTAGGTTGAGGGGACACCCGGATTTGAACCGGGGACCTATCGATCTGCAGTCGATTGCTCTACCACTGAGCTATATCCCCGATGTTAGATGCACTTGAAATACTACTGCTCTTTCTCAGAATTGTCTTTTGGTTTCGTATTTAGTCACGTAAGGTAAGGTAATTAAATTATGTCATCGAATGAACCAATAACACAAGACTTGAATGAAAGATAACAAAGTAATGCTTGCATTGCTGATCGTGAATAATTCGATTATTCAACGCGAATTAGGAAAACAGATAAAATATCTACAGGTGCAAAAAACGGTTTATTCCGTTTGTCAGTCTACCAGACCTGACCAGTGGGAAATCCAAATTGATTCAGCTACTTATTACTCAATCACGACTGGTTTTCGTCAGGAATGCCACCATTAAAAGCAGTCCTAATCAAGGACTACACAAGGAGTTTTACCACCATCACCACTTTGACTGACTTCCTCAGTGATAAACTGTGGCCTGTGACATCGTCAAAATTTAATTATCATTTATATTACGAGTATAATTATTTAAAAACATATCTTTATTGTTAATTGTGTGTATGTGTGTGTGTGTGTGTGTGTGTGTGTGTGTGTGTGTGTGTGTGTGTGTGTGTGTGTGTGTGTGTGTGTTTTAGAAGACCATTGTTTTTGACGTGTGCTTCTGGAAATAAATATTTTCATTTCATTTCATTTCATTTTTCATTAATTCTTATGTGATTTTTTAAATAGAGACATCAGTAACAATTTTGATGTTTTTGTTTTGTTACCTTTATAATTATTTTGCTAGTTTATTATGATTGATTATTTTATTGATGATAATTTATGATTTATTTACTGAACAAAAAATTGTACGCTTTCGTGCAGATTATGGTGATACTGAAACACAATGTAACATCTGCATTACCCATATTTACAAATAAATTATATTTCTAATTCTATTTCCAAAAAAAGGCAGCATGAGGTGGTACCATCCTTTTACCTATTTCTGCCGCAAAACAATGCAATGCGCAAGCAATGCTCGGTTTAATGGATAAGATGGAGAGTCAGCATTATTACTGAGACAGAAGACACTCCATCTAAATCCTCAACGCGTGGAAAACCATCTAATAACATTATAGTGACGGGAGATGTCTATGGGCGACGGTGATCACTAACCTGGTGACTTGTTTGTTCGCCAGTTCTCCTTGTACAATAAAAAAAACCATCATTTACCGTTGTCCTTGCAGCGGCCTTACCGTACGTCGTCTAGCGGAATGTGGGGCGGCCGGGGCTCAACACGCCGCTGGCTCCGTCAGAGCGGCAGCTGAGCGGATCTTATTGGCAGCGTATGCGAGGTCCCCGAGAGTGGTGCGAGCCCAGTTGCCCCCTGATGACGCAGTCACCAGAAGAAATCTGATCTACAGGCATCTGTTCCAGCAGTTCGATAGGATTGACATGCAGGTGTGTGATTTAGGTGGCTGTAGTATATAGGATTTATGGGCAAGGCAATGGCAAACCACCCCATTAAATCGGCCACGAGAATCGTTCTATGTGATTAATTCATTAGAATGATCACGACCCTCAGCAATGAGGAAAAATGACTTAGAAGAGAGTACATAGGATAGTTGAGGAATGAGGGTATCAATACTGCTGGGTGGATTCTTCTGGCAGTCTAAACATAAGGTTCTTAAGAGTAGTGTGAGCTCAACTGACGGAATCTGATTTACAGGCATCTATTCCAGCAGTTCGACAGGATTGACATGCAAGTGTGTGCTTTAGGAAGCTGAGGCATCTAGGGTAGTTGATGATAGCGACGCTGCTGGGTGAATTCACCTATAGCAGCATAAGCAAGGTCCATAAATACATCCGTGGCTGCGGAAGATATATTCCTGCGATGTTCTATATGAATTTTGTAAAATGCAGGTAAAAATGCACAAATCTGGGTCATCGTGTTACATACATGAAATGTGATGAATTAGTTTGGTTGGAGCAAAGCTTTTAAAATTAGAGCACCCTACTAAGATTCGTCTTAATTTATGATGCTCAGAAAGGATCCAATTCCCCAACGATCCAGTTAGTGGAATCTAGACACCATAATACGTCTTGAATTAGAATATTTTCCGTCCCCAGAAAATGTTAAACCAAGCACCAACAGAAGAGCAACTCCTCAACGGCGACCAATCCGCCGCGGACACGTCACTCGACACCGCCAGCGTCGCCCAATCAGCACGCAGCGGCGCTAGCGGGATGACCACTTTCGGAATGACGTCATCTCTAGGCATGACGTCTTCGCTGGGAGCCACTTCGTCATACAGCCTGAAGTCGATGACTTCCAGCGTCAGTGGAGTCACTCTAGCCCCATCAAGTTGTGGAAGCTATAGTAATACCACGTCAAAGACGAAAAGCAGCCTGAAGAAAACGCCGACGAAGAGATATACGCCCAGTAGGACAGTGAAGGATTTCTCGAATATAGGATACAACAAGTTGAGATTGGATAGCGCTGTCAGCCCTAAACATTCGCCGAGATCTAATGCTGGTGGTATTGAGAAGGTAAGGTTTGTTCTAATATACCTATATAACATATAAATGGGGAGTGGCTAGGACGCCATATGGGAGGGAGGGAGCGGGAGGTTCGGGTTGCATGCAATGTATGTATCAATTACTCTTTTTTTTCGAAGATTTATTACATTTTCCGACTGCTCTAGCGGTGAAGAAAAACATCGTGAGGAAACCAGCACACTTAGATGACTAGTGTGTGACACGGGGAAGGCACAAAAGATTCTGATGGGTCGAAGTACCGCTGCTGGGGTTATCCCCGGCCTATACCATAAAATAAGATCACATAAAGTTCGGGTTGAAGGGGTATTTCGGGATTCTGCTTTAATTTTGAAAAGAAAATCTCAATGATATTGGATGAAGGAAAAAATAGGTTGGCCACTAACCATACGATAAGCAAGCAAGCAAGGAAAAAATAATGTCCCTTTGGGGTAGGCGCATTTCTCACTTCATGTCGATGTCTAGCAAATATTATGATAGAATAATTTTCCAGGTCCATTTCCAAGAAAACCAAACGGAAGAAATAGTCTATCGCCGCACAAACCGTAACACCGAAAACCGTCACTCCATGATCCATTACGACCACGAATCATCTAAACCCCAGCTAAAAGAACGCCCAGTAACAGTCTACGAACCCTTACATTTGGACTATCGAGATTCCCCATATTTAGGATCCCCGAAGACTTCAAAAAATGACCTCCGAAGTATGGATTCTTTACCAATGGACTCTCCACAGATGTCAAGGAATGATTTGAGATGTGATTCGGACAGAAGCTTGGATTCTCCGAAGGTGAAGCCGGATTATTTCAGAGATGTGGGTTTGGAGTCTCCTAAATTGGTGGCGGGGTTGAGGAATTTGCATTTGGATGAGAACAGCCAGATGGATGAAAGCGGGTACTATAGTCCTGGTAAGTTGATAGGCAATTGACAGGGAAACCAGCTCACGGGATATCTGATGGTAAGTGTCCGTCCGTCGCCAGTAAACCTGAGTATAAATAACGTTACCAGATAGTTATCGATGTGCTGCTAACCAAAGAGAATATATAAACTCTACATTTAAAAAATATATATGGAGAGTAGACGAGCAAACGGGGCACTTGATGGTTTACTGTTAACCTGAAAAGTGGAGTGTCTCATAATTACGCTCGAACCGAAACATACCAATTCTGCTTTGCAGCAGAAATAGGTAGAAGGTAGTTCCTACTTTAGCTGACTCTGCACAGGCTGAACCAGCAACGATATCGTAATTAGTAATTATAATGTTCAAACGGTGTTTAGGGTTCTGTACCATAATGGTATAAAAGGAACCCTTATGGTGATTTTTTTCAGGGAGGAGACAGCAAATGTCTAGCGGTGACCACCAGCTGTATGAAAGCTATGAGGCCGGAGGTGGTGCTGATGCTAGCTGTGAATCTACTCCGGAACCTGTTTGCAGGTTACTTTTAATATAATTAACGTCTTCAATATAGGTTTAGTTCTTGGTTTCTTCAGAACCAAGGAAGAATCTTGACTTCTTCTTGATAGGCATTCTGATCTTGAAGTCCCATAATTGTCTGTACATCTTAATTGAATCCTTAAATTGGTCTTCATCTTCAACCGCATTTCAGTCACCATCCACCTCAAAATGTTATGGTCTGCTGATGCCGTGTGGTGCCGGCCATAAAGAATAGCACCACCCCAACTCTTCCCGTGGGTATCTTACGAGGCGACTAAGGATCTAGTGGATACTATTCTACACCTAGTAGACGGCGATAGGGTCGCCACCGATCACGTTTGTCCATCAGATCTTACGGCGAAAAGTGGGAACTATTTATGATGATGGTGGTTCGTCAGCCTACTCCCTCGGGGATTATGAATCTAGTTTGATCCATGATCTGGTTTCCATTGTTCCCAGCACATCATGCACTTGGTGCGGTCGAAGAGTTCGAGCAGACGCTCTTGAAACTCACTACTGGCGTCGCTGTGTGCTGCTGGCGAGGTGTCCCCATTGCCGCGTCGCGCTGGAAGCGAGGGCTTTGCACGCCCATCTGTTGGGTGAGCTCTTTGCATTTCTGATGCCCTGGTACTTTGAAATACATTGTTCAAGAGTTAAAAACTCACTACTGGCGTCGCTGCGTGCTGCTGGCGAGTCGAGCTTTGCAGTTCGTTCCTTCATGGAACTGCTGATGATGCGAACTCCTCGAAGAATGGAATGTTTTCTATCTACAACCACGGTTAACACTGGTGAAGTCCACCGTATACTCCGATGGCTGTCCCTATCTATTCTAAGTGCTGGACTACATGCACCGGTTCCAGCTCCGGTTCGTTTCGCTGCAGCCAATCACAAGCGTTCCGCTCTCCCCCACTTGAAGTCCGTGCCTCACCTCGCGTCGTGGCTGCAGCGAACCGAACCGGCGCTGGAACCGGTGCATATCATCAGCAGCCTATTAATGTATCCACTGTTGGGGCACAGGCCCCCACTTGCACAAGGGGGCATGGACCATGATCCACCGAGCTGGCCCAGTGCTGATTGGTGGATTTATTTCCTCAGACATGCAGGTTTCCTCGCTTTCCTTCACCGTTAGAGCAGTCGGTAAATGTACATAAGACTTCGAAAAAATCCGAAAAACTAATTGGTACATGGCATGGTTTCGAACCCGGACTTTACACATGGGAATCCGACGTCCTAGCCGCTAGGCCACCGACGCTTGCATGTTGCACGCGACCGGTGCATGTAGTCCGAGCCTAATACGATTATACAGTCCACAAATACTTTCGCAAACTAATTGAAAGTGTTTGGTCGCAGAGGAGTGTTCCCTGAGCGAGGGTTCTTGGAAGGCGTGTCACAAGTGCGGCGCTGCGCTACGAGTTGACGATTCCGACTACCACGTTAACTGCATACGTGAGTGTGGTTTCAATATTATCTTAATTACAGACGTGTGAAGTGAGTGTGGGGTTTTTTTACGCCATTATTCCTTTTTAATTGGCGTCATCATCATCATCATCAGCCCATGTCGTTCCACTGCAGGGTATAAGCCTCCTCTCTTTTGTGCCACCCTATACGATCCTGTGCAAGCCGCATCCAGGTATTCGATGCGACTTTGGTGATGTCATCCGCCCATCTAGCTGCTGGACGACCTACTCCTCTTTTCCCTGACCTTGGCCACCACTCTGTGAGGGCTCTGGTCCACCGGCCGTCACCACGCCTAACCAAGTGTCCCGCCCAGCGCCACTTTAGCGTCGCAACCCGCTTTCCTACGTCTAGAACTTTAGTTCGTTGTCGGATCTCTGTGTTGCGGATCTTGTCCATTAGTGTGATTCCTAACATGGCACGCTCCATGGCCCTTTGTGCGACCCTTATTTTGTGCACAGCTTCTTTTGTGAGCGTCCATGTTTCGGCACCGTAAGTCATGGTGGGCAGAACACATTGGTTAAACAGTTTGGTCTTCAGGCATTGTGGCATTTTTCTGTCTCTCAAGATATCATCGAGCTTGCCGAATGCCGCCCATCCCAGCTGTATTCTCCTGGAGATCTCTTTCGCTTGGTGTTCTTTACCAAAAGATAAACATTGTCCAAGATAGATATAGTGATCGACCATCTCTAGCGTCTCATTCCCCACAACTATTGTGGGGTTTGGGACGCCAGAGACGCCCGACACTACCTTGGTCTTGGACATGTTCATCTTCAAGCCAACTTGTAAAGAAGCCTCATAAAGGTTTTGAAGCATGTCACGGAGATCATCCAGAGATTCAGCAAACAGTACTAGGTCATCCGCGAAACGGAGGTGCGTTAAATAGACTCCATTTATGTTAATTCCTTTGTTGTCCCAATCGAGTGTTAATTGGCAACTAAGTAAAATTTAAAAGACTTTTTAGGGATTAATTGAGTTTCATAATGGACTTTATGAATATTTTGTTATTTCATTGGCTTTACAAAATAGTATAATTTAATATGAAAATACGGTGGTTACAGTTCAATTGATTAAAAGCGTGATTTTACTAACTCGCTTCACTTCCCATACAAAATATAAAACAACTTAGGTAAGGGGGCGTCCATTAATTACGTGAGGTGTTCAAGGGGGGAGGGGGTCAAGCTAAATCTTACTCAATCTCACCTGGGGGAGGGGGGTTTCGAAAATAGCACGTAATTTTTCCATGGACTGAATTAGAATAAATCTTTTATTCATTTTTGTTAAAGTATTTATTATTTAATTTTATCACAGTGAATTTAATTAACGGTAATAATCTCAACTACTAGTCTTTGCTAGTCTTAAATAAAGATAATAGAATAAATTGTGTTCTTGTTTTTTTATTTTTTTTATAATCCAACGCGTTCATAACCAAAACACAAATTTTAAAAAATCTCACGTGAGATTAGGAGAGGGGGGGAGGGAGTTGAGGAAAATCTCACAAAATCTCACCAGGGGGGAGGGGGGGTTACAAAATCCTAAAAAATGCCTCACGTAATTAATGAACGAAAAAATAAAATATGTACCTACAAAAGGTGTAGCATAACTCGTTTCGAGTTTTCTCCGTACTAACCATCGGGATAGAGAAAGGTCATAGATTCAAGAATATTCAATAAAAGATTAAAGTTATATCTTCTTAACAAATGTTTCTACCTAACTTTAAAATCAATCAAGCCGGCTCTTCTTATAGAGCCGGCTCTGCGGCCGCTGCTGCAGAAACCCTCAAACGGCGCAAATATACCAATTTGGGTGAGACATACATATTTGAGCCGTTTGGGGTTGAAACATTGGGACCCTGGGGCCCGGGAGCGCACCGCGTCTTCAAGGACCTCGCAAAGCGCCTGGTCGACGCGTCAAAAGACCCAAGATCTGGCTCCTATTTGGCCCAGCGGATTAGCTCAGCTATCCAACGGGGCAACGCAGCCAGTCTCTTGGGTACACTGCCGGATGTGGGGGACTTAACCCAAATTTTTTATCTTTAGATTTCTTAGCCTTAGTTTAATTTTAGCTTTAGTATTATTTTAGTGTTATATTATATTCTATTTTCTGTACATACTTAAATAAAATCCAGTGTTCAATGTTAAAAAAAATAATTATAACTTATAATGATATTTAATTTAATTTATCTCGTTAGCATTTATTACTATTATAATTTCTTGTTTAATATTGCGGTGCCCTACTCAGGGTTTCATGTATTATTATTATTATTATTTATTTATTTAAACTTACATAAGTAGGTACAGGTAAGAGATACGAGTAGTTATTTGAAGATGTAACTTGACTCAGGGCTCAAAATATATGCACTCACTCACCCTTATTCAATGTCTGGCCATCTGACTCCCAACTAGGTTTCCCTGTGCGTGGGATATCAGAAATCCATTCATGTGTCTCGATGTATGAACATTTAATATTTTTTTAAGACCAATTGTTACACATGAAAAGCAATAAATGGTATGAGTATGAATATATTTACTTAAAAGGAGTGCCCCAGCATTGTATGTACTTAAATTTGAAGCCGAAAATTGAAATAAACCTTTTTTTATTTGATTCCCTACCAGCGTTAGGCATGGACGAGTGGAAGTGCCCCTACTGCTTCACCAACTTGCTGGCTAGAGACCTGCCGTGGCAGAGACACCTCATGCAGTGCCCGCGGAACCCTCGGCTCACGCAGTCCACGTAGACAGAACCCTAATGGCTGGTTTACATTTGGTCAAGTGTTTAGCGAAGTGGGTAGGACAGTGGCGAGTGTTTGACAAACAAAACTTGGATCCACTTGCCTTGGCAGCTTGCAAGCCAACTTGACTCGCCACTGTCCACCGGTTTACACCACTGTACTTACCCACTTGGCTGGTTTGGTCAAGTGTTTAGTCAAGTGGCAAATGCCAGCGATTAGGACAGTGGCAATCCATCTTATCTTATGATAGGGGGCCGGAAATAACCCAGCGGCACTTCGACCCTTGAGGAAATTTTGAGCCTACTCCATTTTACACACTGATCACCTCAGTGTGCAGAGGTTTCCTTACAAAGTTTTCCTTCACCGTTAGAGCAGTCGGTAAATGTACGTAAGTCTTTGAAAAATACGAAAAACTCATTGGTACAATGGCACTGTGTGGTTTCAAACCCGGACGTCCCGCTCGGGAGTCCGGTGTCCTAGCCACTGTGCTACCGTCGCTCTTTTATAGCCTATACGATAACATCAACTCATTAAGTACGAAGTAAACAATCCCCATACTCGACACTGTCCTTGCCACTTGACTAAGCACTTACCAAGTGTAAAAAACCAAGTAAAGTCGACCACAGCTCAACCTAACCAACGTCAAAATTTGATAATCTGAAATGTACGTATTCCGCAGACTTAAGGTTGAGTTTTAATCGAAGGTTTTTGACGGATGGTATACTATAGCTTGTGGGCGACTGTACTTGGAAGAGGTTTGATATGGGCATGTATTACGCAGCAATTTCAAGCAGTCTCAATTTTGGTAATTGAGAAAGATCCGAGTGCACAAAAAAAAAGAAATCGAATCCGAAAGCACTCTTTTTTTTTCAGGTAGAAAAGCTTGTCGGGTGATGAAATCACAGAAAAAACTAAGTTTTTTTGCTGAGATTTTAACTAAATTCAAGGAATAATTTATTAGATAAGATTCTGATGAATAATATTTTGGTGATTGTATTTTTCAAATTTGGTTCTATTGTTTAATATCTCTGATCATCGAAATATTATACCCTAGAGATGTAATAGACGCTACGAAATGTGTACTCAGGTGGGCGGGGCTTAAAACGGAGGGCGAGCGGCCTTCGAATTTTGAAATCGATCTGTGTATCATACGATCCTATGTAAGAGTTACGTAGCCTTTGTGACATCGCCGTAAGATCTATTCTTGTTCAAATATGAATTTGAGTTTCATTGTGTGAGAAATGTAGTAGTAACCGTAATTAGTAAACGTAGTGTGGGACGGCCCCCTGCTAGGTGGAGCGACGATCTGCGCAAGGTGACTGGCAGCGACTGGATGAGAAGAGCCGAAGATCGGGCTCAATGGCGCGCGCCTATGTCCAGCAGTGGACTAGAGTAGGCTGCTGATGATGTGTGAGAAATGTGTTGCATTATTTTCAATTCGCACCAGTGGCGTGAGGGTTGGAGCCGGCTTTTACGGGAATGTTGTTGGAAGTTACTCGTCTAGGGTATAATATGTCGCTGTCTTTGATGAAGAAAAAAAATAGACCCAGGCACGTCTTCATGGAAAATCTTATCAAACTATTTTTTATGTACAGTTTCAATAATTAGAATTTGAGTTTTATATTTCAGGATGCATAATCTCAAAATCATGAATAGTGCTATAGACTAGATTAGGTAACGAATTTTATGTAGAAACAAGAATGAAACGCCAATAGTCTAAATCCCAGTAAATAAGGTAAGTAGTTTAGATCAAAACAGATGGGACAGTTCTTAGTAAAAGTTTAGATCAAAACAGATGGGACAGTTCTTAGTAAAAGTTTAGATCAAAACAGATGGGACAGTTCTTAGTAAAAGTTTAGATCAAAACAGATGGGACAGTTCTTAGTAAAAGTTTAGATCAAAACAGATGGGACAGTTCTTAGTAAAAGTTTAAAAAAAATCCGTCTGAAATATTCCAGATTGTCTGAAAATTCTTTGGTTTAGGCTGTGGTTTAGGTAAGTATGTATAGGTACGTACTATTTCTAATTTCTGTGGTTCTACCAAATTATACTGTGCATGAGTATTAGATACTATTAGAAATCTAAATCTAACCGTCAATTTGCCTCAAATTATATGTAATTATCTACTTATGGTAAGATTAAAAGGAAATTCGTCTAACAAAAACTCCCTTGTAAGTCGAAACAGTGGTGTTCTGTATCGACAAATGAACAAGTTCTGGAAATTTTCCAAAAAAAATTTAACTATCCATATATAAAAGTCAGCTTGTTCGGCATTAAGTAGGAAAAGACGATTCCAAAAGGCGTAGAATAACGTTTAATTTTTATTCTACGACTTTTGGAAATCCCTAAAAAATCGTCTTTCCATAAGCCGCCCTTTTTAACCTACGACAAAAAAGAATAGATTCTCAATTTAACAAGATAAGTCGCCTTTTTATATAAAAAAAACCCAGAAGGAAGTCTATTTTTTTGTAATTCTCCAAAAGTTATTCATAGATCCACACAGAACACCCTTGTTTCGGTTTAAAAGGCGGTTTTTGTCACATCCTTTGTAGTAAGAACACAGCTTCTTACATTTTAGTCCGTTACTACCGTCCAACTAACGTGGAATCCGTCTTAGACTATGCTCATTTGTTAATTTTAAGCTTATTTAATGGTTTTACTTAGCTGTTATAATCAGGGACCAGAAGCACCAAAATTACGCATGCAGTTAAGGTAGAATCTACAATGAATTATTTTGGCTAAATAGACATAAAATAAAATAAAAAAACAGCCTTTAATTCTTACTACTCATACACAATCAGTCATAAATTAAGACAAAATTAACATGTCATATTATAGTTATGTTAATATTTATTATTTGTTTCAGTAGTTGCCATCTAATTTAAATTAATTTAAAAAATATATTTATTAGGTAAACAACAGATTACAACCAGAGAATTTACAGAAAAACCAATATAAAGTTATGAGCTAGGTCGTAACCTTTTACGTGTAAACACGGCATGTTTGAAGTGGAAAATTGGTTGTTGTACAAAATTGAGTTGGGAAAGAAAAAAGTACTAATGAATGTAAAAATAATAAAATAAAAATAATAAAGTAAAAATCGTCTGCTTTGCAGGCTTCGGAGTAGCTCCAACAGCATCCTGAATGTGATAGCGGATAAATACGATTCCCCTGTCCTTAAACACTTCGTTCAAGTGCTGATCGACTGATGTTATCTTTGATCAGCATCTGATCGAAGTGTAAAAACTCGTAATTTTTGCTGAATATATTTACTAACACAGTTTTAAGTACACTAACACAATGGATCAAGTTATCCGAAAAATAAATTTTTTTGAATTGAATTGAAAAAATTATATCTCTGGCACAGGCCTCCCCCAATTACCTGCAGTGTTCCCTGTCCCTTACAATTCCCGTCCAGTGTGCTCCCATTTTCTTTGCAAACGTATCGTCCCATCGTTTTATAGTTTTTAATAGACATAGCCATATTTTATTGATAATATTCATAACACGATAAAGTACACTCAGGTATTGTATACTAATGTAATATGCAGCATATACTAAGGTATACACGCAGACAAAAAACAAATACCCTGACTCCCGGAGGAATTACAGAACAATTATTCATTATTTAACAAAATCATAATAACCATTAATAATAAGTACATAATATTATGTATTGTACCAATTAATTAAAATATTGGTAACCGTTACCAATATTTAACAAAAATATTTATTGCAGATTCTACCTTATCAGCATACGTTCTGTGTACAATTTTGCATGTTCTGCAAAATTAGTTCTGGTAACCCCTTTTGGTCCCGGTTTTAATAATACTCTACTTTACTGAGGTCTGGTTGTTTTTTTTTCTAGTCAAACCCGATATTTGTATCTAGATTATTTTAAATGTTTGATCTCATTTGTTTTTTAGCTGGTTAAAAATTAGTTGGTAGATTATTTTTGTTATTCATATTATATTACAGGGAATCGCCTCTGAGGCGTAGTGTAGGTACTTAATTCATCACTTGTAAGGCGGTTACAATTCGATTCCAAGGCTTACGTACATTTACCGACTGCTTTATAGCAGTGGAGCGGTG
This sequence comes from Hofmannophila pseudospretella, assembly GCA_947369225.1. Classification (NCBI taxonomy): domain Eukaryota; kingdom Metazoa; phylum Arthropoda; class Insecta; order Lepidoptera; family Oecophoridae; genus Hofmannophila; species Hofmannophila pseudospretella. The sequence continues at coordinate 8,406,663 of OX376332.1, read as the reverse complement.
GAGGAAAACATCGTGAGGAAACCTGCATGTCTGAGGAAATTAAAAGTTTCCGAAAGCGTGTGAAATCCACCAATCAGCACTGGGCCCGCTCGGTGGATCATGGCCCGTACCCCCTTGTGCAAGGGGAGGTCGGTGCCACAACAGTAGGGACATTAATAGGCTGATGATGACGATGAAGGCGATTATAGTTATGGTAATGAGTAGGGGACAGGGTTTAAGAGGGAAAAAAAAAGAGTATTCACGACTATTTTTCAGTGTTGGTGTATTTTATCACAATTTCGGCGCACCTCTCTACGCGGTCCCGGGTCGACTCCTGCTATGGCCGCGCGCTCGTCAGTACAGTACAGGAAGAGAGGGTAGTTGGGAGTTGATATTGATTAAAAGTTGATTTTTGTCCGAATTTACATAGATATCGATACTGAGCCGCTTTACAAGTGATCAGTAAAAGTACACACCCTGTATTGTATACTGTAAAAGTATTTTAGAGTGTTAGCGTGAGTTGCAAGAAACGTCCATAATGTTTAAAACTTCCTTAAGTCTCGTGTCATCTGTATCTAGAGCTGTGGGGTAGAAAGGGATAGCATGTATTTTAATGAAAACTTTAAGGACGTTTCGTGCAACTGACTGTTAGACAAATGGATTTGTAGTAATCGAATCAGTGTAGTAAATGGATTTTGTTGAGATTAATTTGATATTATACTTGAAATAAAGATCTTTACTTAGGAAAATTAGTGTAGAATTTAGGTTTAGTCGTAGTTTAGCATAGCAATTAAATAAAAGCGTAAAAAATATGAAGAAAATTTAAGAGCCAATCAGAGAGCAAACTTAGTAGGTAGGTACATAAATAATCATTTATTTAAATATTAAATTACTGCCCCACTTAGATAAACATTAATCATACATACGACTATACGAGTACATCATAAATTTGAAAAAAAAAAAGAAGAAATTACATTATTATTAAATAAACTATTCTTATTCTTATTGAAATCCGTAAACAGATGTTATGTATGAATGACAAGTTAATAGAGAATATTTTTAAAACACGTTTTATATTCAAACTATAATGTTACGTTTATTCAAAATAAAATGATACTAAAATAACACTAAAATAAATGCTTAAGCTATAATTACAAAATACCTAACTATTTTACAAGTAAAAGACCTGGCCCAGGTCGCTCCCTGCGGGGAGTGTCCCGAGGAGGCTGGCGGCGTTGCCCCGCTATATAGCGAGTATTGTACGCTGAGCAAAGTAGAGAGAGTAAACTATAATTGCCACAAGAAACACATTTTTTAGAATTTCTAAACACACACACACTTACCTATATTGTCCTATGTACAGTCGCGATCAGAAAGTGTTTACCACTCTGTAAATGTTACGAAAAGTAAATAATTACCTATGTAAAGTTTATGTTGTTATCTCTTTACCAAAAGCCATAATACAATAAAAAAAAATGATTCAGAAAATGAGTTCATTTAATCAAAAAGTCGTTAATAATAATTTTTTTACCATCGATGCTTCACAAACAAAAGGTAAGATTAAAAAATGGGTTGATTTGGTATTTCAGAACTTAAATATTGCGCACAGTGTGAGAAGGAATCGAATTTGAAAACTGATACATTTTCTGACCCACGGCGGTACTTCTAAACGACATTCTCTTTTAACTTGCCAAAAACAAACGCCTCTTTACTTAAATTTAAGGTAGGATTAACTAGCATACGCCATAGGTTTAACTTAAAGTAAACCACATCACCCACTGTGATATCGGGTCGAGGTTTATTGAAACAGGTATAAAGCGTGGGTCTTCAGTTGTTGGTTTAGGGTATAAGGTATTTTGTAAGGATTCACTTGCTTTCATATCCACATAACAAAATGTATTTAAAATTTGTTTTTTTCTAATATTTGAAAAACCCGCTTCGGCCGCCATCGAAACCTTTCTAGCGGTGATTCATGAACTTATGATGATTGAATATGATCCTTCGAGCCGGATCTTACATGTGCTATTACCGTTCTCAAAACGATGAAATGAATCATGAGATGGCTTCTAAATAGAGACAATGCTATCGCGTTGGTATAGCGCTGTCTCTGTTTAGCACGCCATCTTACGTTTTGAGAACGGTAATAGCTAATTAATTCTCTCTTATCTCCTTTCCCTACTAGGATATTATAAAAGCAAGGATAATTTCTGAAAGGTATTTCAATAAAAGATTTTGCTGTGTGGATGGTAAATAAAAGTTAGGCTATAAATCTTAAGTACCATCCTTCTTCTGACCATTTCTGCGTTGCCTTCAAACTGTGAAGTTCCTCATATTCATCGAAAATAAATAAAAAACCTACTCTGTCCCTTTCTACATTATAGCTCTAGAAAGAAATGTCAATAGATTAAAGATAAGGCGATTGACTATTAGTTGTAAGTCAAGTAATAATATAATGTTACCATCACAGGCTTGTAAGTGCCTATGGAGCATAAACTGATTGTCGAGTTCAAACCAATTAATAATGCTATCATTTTTACATATACATTCCTATACATTCGACTGAAGTAACTTTGTACAGAGACCAAAAATGGTTAGTTACATTTTTGGGCGATGGTACTAGTGGAAGTTTAAAGAAATCTTTAAAGTTACAGGGAGTGTACACTGTACAGGTTGAACGAAATACTTTTATTGATCACTTGCAAGACGAGCCGCCAAAAGATTCATCACCAGCCTATTAATGTCCCCACTGTTGGAGCGCAGGCCTCCCCTTGACAATGGGGGTACGGGCCATGATCCACCGAGAGCGGGCGCAGTGCTGATTGGTGGATTTCACACACCTTCGGAGACTTTTCATTATTTTATTTCGCAGAAACGAAAATTTTTCGCGATTCTAAAGTGGCGTGAAAAATATGCAACTGATCAATTAAGGTGTTTGGTTACATCATTTATATTTGTTTCTACAGTATTTATACAAATCCATTTGACTGATACTCTAAAATACCTACATCACTTGTATGTATACTATATATTTTGCTATTTATATAAAGAATTACGTTTAAGAATATCTCGTGTTTAATATTTTTCGCACAAAATACACTATTGTAATACATAGCTACTATTTAAAGATTCGGCCAATAATTCTAAAGTAATAAATTAAAGGAATATAAGTATTATTGTAAACAATTGGACTGACTTGTAAAAAAAAACGAAAAGTAATGTATTGATTTAGATCATGTATAATGAAATTATTAAAATAATTTTTAAATTTTAATTAATTAATTTATTTATAAAATTAATTTACATGTCATATAATAATAATAATAATTTTCCAATAAAGAAATAATGTCAATCAAATAGCCCGCCCCTTGTCGTCCCCGGTGCAAAGGTGTCCATAACGCTCGCGGCGTTACCGCGCTGAATCGCTACGGCCAGCCTTTGCACCAGGTACGACCCGGAGCGAGGGTCACAGCCCCTCTCCCTGAGGCGACGGCCAATCTCTGCCACGAATTGTTTCGCCTCCGCCCCCCAACAACCCGTTGTCTCCACCGCGAACGGGACGAACAGGTAGTTCTGTTGGAGAGCGGAGTACTTATCCCTGATATTATTTTTAAATTGATGATACTTAGTTACTCACTTTTTGTGCAATATTTTTGTTTTAGAATTTATTATTATTGTTAGTTACATAATTTTATTAAACAAGTTGATATTATGGTTAATTTAGAGAACATCATTATTGTTATTTTCATTATGTATTTTTAAATTATTAATGTAGGGTTTTAAGGAACATCCAGCTCTGTTATTAATATTATTTGGTACTAATAACTAAAAATTACAATAAAACCGATCAGTAATATAATAACACCCTATTATAATATTATAACTTATGTGCCCCAAAAATTACGTAACGTTTATATTATCATGCCCTCTCTTTCACAAAAATAACAGATACGGAAAGGCAAAACGTCTGAAAAGTTTATTTGTATAGCCCGACTAGAAATATAATTAGAGTGCACAATGTTGCGGTTTTTTTTCCGTAACGATCCTCGTACTAAGGACCGAAAGACGTTACCCAAATCCTATTTGCACATGCAAAATTGGACATAAAACACATGCATATAAGGTATAATCTACAATAAATATTTTTGTAAAATAACGGTATTGGTTACCGGTATTTGATCGAAATAATTTATTGTAGATTTTACCTTAACACGTGCGTTTTATGTTCAATTTTGTAAGTATACCCTGATCCGAAACTAAAAAACCATGTCATTGGTAGTTTAATGTGTGTTATGGAGTACCTACGCAATGAAAAAAATTTAATTCCGCAATATTGGGAGGGTTTTATGGTTCCTGGTCAGGGTGTACTACAATAGATTTCGATCCCTGTCTAACGCAGATTGTAAAAGAACCAGCGGCGCTAATAATATATTTCCGGTCGGTCTTAAGCACCTAACACATATGAAATATTATAGCACTGTTTTGTTGATGTAGCACTCTGATTGGAATGTATTGTAATAGTACATTATGATATAAGTGCGGTAAGTTGAAAATTACAGCCGAGGCGATATTGCTAGCCCGAGCCGTAGGCGAGGGCTATAAGGAAGCAGAGGCTGTAATTTTCAAAGCGCACGTATGTCATACGACGTTTTATAACATATTTACGAGGAAATAAATAAAACTTTGACTTTCTTAAACGAATAAATCTTTAATTACTTGTTAAAGCAGTTATAGAAATTTGAACAATTTTTAAAAGTGATTGTTACGTTGCCAGTTGCTTTTTAGCATTGAATAGTAGCACCACAATGAGCTTGACTTATATTTTTGAGAAAGTTCCATGAAATATGCTAAAAACACATTTTCTGAAAATGAATTTGCATCTTTGCTTGTTTTCCATATGATGAAATTTTGATACGCTTGTAAGTATCTATCGGTCGATTTTTCAGGCAAGAGGCTTAGAGTAGCCTTTTTCGCTGCGTTTAAGACTTGTGGCGGTGTCAAATTAATAAATTCATCACTACTTGACGACATTTTCAAATAAAAACAATACAGCGAAAAGAAAAAGCGCGCGGAATAATTTTACTTGTCCACAAATTAGCGATGCGCGCGCATCAACTTTTTTTAGGTAAAGGTACAAAAACAGCCAGTATTACTAATAAAGTAAATTAATATTTTTGTGTTTTTGTTACAGATAAATGGTTGTAATTTATTGTCAAAATTAATTAAATTAAAGAATTAAATCTTTATTTATTATATTTTATCTCCCAAAGTTAATTTTATTCATAAAATATTGACCACTTTTTTAACATAAAAACTCTTTGCTAAGATTTTAAAAAGTATCGTTCATTTTTAGACGGAGCATCTTAAAAAACCGTACATGTTACTTTATTTAAAAAAACTCGTGCGTTTCACATTACTATAACGCACAAGTGCGTAATGAGATACATTACGATATTGAAATTGGTGTAATTACAGCCACTTTACGAGCAAATATGTTATAAAATACTTTATAACATATTTGCTCGTAAAGTGGCTGTAATTACACCAATTTCAATATCGTAATGTATCTCATTACGCACTTGTGCGTTATAGTAATGTGAAACGCACGAGTTTTTTTAAATAAAGTAACATGTACGGTTTTTTAAGATGCTCCGTCTAAAAATGAACGATACTTTTTAAAATCTTAGCAAAGAGTTTTTATGTTAAAAAAGTGGTCAATATTTTATGAATAAAATTAACTTTGGGAGATAAAATATAATAAATAAAGATTTAATTCTTTAATTTAATTAATTTTGACAATAAATTACAACCATTTATCTGTAACAAAAACACAAAAATATTAATTTACTTTATTAGTAATACTGGCTGTTTTTGTACCTTTACCTAAAAAAAGTTGATGCGCGCGCATCGCTAATTTGTGGACAAGTAAAATTATTCCGCGCGCTTTTTCTTTTCGCTGTATTGTTTTTATTTGAAAATGTCGTCAAGTAGTGATGAATTTATTAATTTGACACCGCCACAAGTCTTAAACGCAGCGAAAAAGGCTACTCTAAGCCTCTTGCCTGAAAAATCGACCGATAGATACTTACAAGCGTATCAAAATTTCATCATATGGAAAACAAGCAAAGATGCAAATTCATTTTCAGAAAATGTGTTTTTAGCATATTTCATGGAACTTTCTCAAAAATATAAGTCAAGCTCATTGTGGTGCTACTATTCAATGCTAAAAAGCAACTGGCAACGTAACAATCACTTTTAAAAATTGTTCAAATTTCTATAACTGCTTTAACAAGTAATTAAAGATTTATTCGTTTAAGAAAGTCAAAGTTTTATTTATTTCCTCGTAAATATGTTATAAAACGTCGTATGACATACGTGCGCTTTGAAAATTACAGCCTCTGCTTCCTTATAGCCCTCGCCTACGGCTCGGGCTAGCAATATCGCCTCGGCTGTAATTTTCAACTTACCGCACTTATATCATAATGTACTATAATGAAAGGAAAGGTTGTTATCGCTGGCGTGGCGAATGAAGAAGGTGGAAGTAATAAACGGTTTTAAACATGACTTTATTTTCTTTTTAATTTATAACCCTCGATTGACCTCAATCTCTCTGATGGAAAGTGTCAAGGCGGAATAATCATCTGGTTTTAATTACAATTGATTGAATTAGTCTACGATTAAGTCGACCAATTAGACAGGCTTCTGTTTGCGGCTGTAAATCTCAGACTAATCGAACTGAATTTACACTGACTTGAATTTAGTCAAGTATAATACACGCTTTGGAAATTACGGCTCTTCTAAACTGGCCTATGGAACTCCGAGGTGAAGAGGGGTCGAGGATCCTACATTTAAGTACCGTACCGAACTCCTAGACCACTTTAGAGGTAATATGAGTTGTACTGGTCTAGGAGTTCGGTACGTGTCTTTACCTACGTCCTAGCCAGGGTATGTTTTCGAGGAGTCATCTTCAATGAGACACTGGACTTGTTAACCGATAGTTATATTTCCAAACAGTATACCATACATGACGGTGGTAGAGACACGACTAGTCTGACGCGGGCGCAGCCGCGTGACATTTAAAAGTGCTGACATAATAATTCACAATGTAGAACACAGTGTGCACTGTGTCTGTACAGTGTCCTTACAAGCACATTTAAGACTCACCAGACAGCTCCTGCGGCTCAGCAGAGCCCAACTGCGGAAGGTAACCGGACACAATCCATTCAATAGACCCTTCTTCAACATAGGTATCACAGACAGCACCCTGTGCAGAGCATGCCTGGAAGCAGTGGAGACGGTCGCCCACGTGTTGTTGGAATGCAGTGTGACCACCTACCGGGCGGGAAGCCTTGGCACCCCCAGGATTACTTTCCGAAGTCCTACAGAACATTAAAGGACTGCTGGACTTTCTGGCGAGGTTGGGGTGGCTCGAGTAAGTAGTTGTTCCCATCACACGTAAAATAGGCGCTAGACGTCGAGTTGCGGAAACCAGCCCGTGATTACATTACATGAGCACATTCAAATATACTTATATCCATGCCTTTATTCGGCGTCTTCCTCATGGACAAACTCATACATTAAAATATAAAAAAATACATACATACATTAAAACAAAAGGTACGCCGATTTGTTACATTAGTGTAACCACGAGGTTTTTTTTGAGGTTGTATGAATTGTATGGAAGTTGTATGAGTTTTATATATGCCTAGGAGCTTCGACACCGACTCCGAAAGGTCGGAACTTCCGATTGATTTTACACCTCCGACTCCGACTTCGGCTCCGATAATTTTGAATCGGAGGTTATACCGAAGATTTGTGAGCAAACATATTCAAATATCAATATTTTATTAATAGTGTAGGATTACATAAAGGAATATGTTTTATTTCCGTAAACGTCATTATAAAAAATATTGGCCAGTTCAGCTATAAAAAATTTAAAACGGTTTGAAACATCTCTAGGAATAGGCATTTACTGGACCCGCATGCTCCATCGTCGATCGCATCGTTGCTTACCATCAGGCGAGATCGAGGTCAAATGCGGGTTTAGAAGTAAATAAAAAAAAATCTCTCTTCTGAACATCTCTCTTCTACACCACCTCCGACTCCGGTTCCGACTCCGATAAATCAAATCTAAAACCTTCGGTTTCGACTCCGGTTCCGGTAAAACCACCTTCGTAACATTCCTAATGCCTAGAGGTACCATTTGTCAATAGTATAATTATTTAAAATATAAATTCTAAAAAAAAACATTTAAGTGCGGTGAGTGACAGATAGTTTTTCCAACACCTACTTACCCTCATTTCTGTAACGGCTAATAACATACGTAGGCAAATTAAAATATATTAAGTAGGTTAAGTGTGACGCACGACTGTATTATAAATACGCACGAAATAATAATAATAAATTGCTCTTTCTTTCAACAAACGTTAAACATCATCATCCGTTACATTTCTATCACCCTTTCTGTATCCTACCTTGAATTGGGGGTAAGCCAACTACAGGTTCCGGCCTAACGGCCACTTCTACGCCGCCATTTGAGACGAGCACCACGAAGCTCCTCATCATCGCGAGAAACTGTCTGGATGTCGTGAACCAGCTCAGCATCAGCTCCGAAAGACGGACTGACGCAGAAAATACCAGCGTCTATACCATCTAGCACGCGGGGAAACGTGGACCAGGTGATCCCCCAAATTCTGACCTTCCCTGGACTTTCCAGTGAGATAAGTATGGGGGTGGAGACCACTGCGGCATCAGGTGGCTCTTAATACAATAAAATGATACGGGGACCTAGTATTGGATATGCCGCAAAAAAAAGAATACATTTAAAATGTTAATAGTATAATTATTTGAAATATAAATTCTTACATATACATATTATTACACTTTACAATCAATTCTATGAACCACTCTGTACATCTTCCATTGGCTTAATTTCAGAGCCATTCTCACTCGGAACCTCAGTATCTTCAGGAATTTCTGCTTTTTCCGGAATACCGGAATCATTCGGAATTCCGGAATCATCTGCAATGGTGTCCGTATCGGCCGGCACGTCAGATGCTTTCTTGAATTTGTTTACATCTGAAAAGAACGCGATACTTTAGCCGAGAAAGTTACAGATTTTTCTTGTGCCTTGCCTATACGCTCTTTATTTTCTTAATAATAATGTGGGATGCTTTGCCATTGCTTTACAGTTTTCACACAATGGTTATTATGAGTGTGCAGGTTTCCTCACGATGTTTTCCTTTACCGTTAGAGCAATAGAAAAGACGTTACGTCATGACATTACATGGCTTCGATCAAACCCTATGGCGTCCTAGCCGAGATGCTGCTGACTTTCTTTATTACAATTTATTTTAATATCGTTAATTAATTTTAAAAGCAGCGTGCATTATGACATCATTAGGGGGACTTTTTGAAGAAGAAGAAAAACACGCAATTTCCACAAAAAAATTAAAAATAACACATATTTAGTTCACTCCATAATACTATGGCTTTTGACTGAGCCCTCGAGCTCTTAAGCGTGTGCGTTTAGTTTAACAATAATATTTATAATCTATCTTACATTTCCGAAATCCCGCGGGTGTATCCATACTAATATAACGTTTGAGGTCGCTAATCCCAAATTGCACTACCTAGTCCGATCACTGGTAAAGTAACGACGTACCGTATTTACTGTAGTCAGCCCCGAGCAGCCTCAAGTAATGTACGGTGTCGGGCGCGGCGGTGTACGCGCGGAGCGAGTGCACGCCGCGCCACCCGACCAGGGTCAGTGCCAGGTTCGATTCTTGGTCCTGGAACTCGAGGATGCAGCTGCCGGTTGCTGGGGGGTTGGACAAAGAAATTGTAAATATAAGGGCCTTTTTATCTTCCATTATTTAAAAAAAAAATTGCTATGTGGAATCTTGTATTGGCTGACAAATACTTAAAGAGCATTTACTGTGTAATTTTTTTATAAACTGTTAGATTTCCTGCAAAAAATATATCTTATGATAGTGGGCCGGGAATAACCCAGCGGCACTTCGACCCTTGAGGATCTTTTGTGCCTACCCCATTTTACACACTGGTCATCTCTGTGTGCAGGTTTCCTCACGATGTTTTCCTTCACCGTTAGAGCAGTCGGTAAATGTACGTAAGTCTTCCATAAATACGAAAAACTCATTGGCACTGCACGGTTTCGTGTCCTAGCCACTGTGCCACCGACGCTCTTAATGGCCTTTGAAAACTGATAGAAACGAACAGACCCATAGGAACTGATCAACATTTAAATAGAAACAGAATCCACAGAATCTCGCGAAAATATAAAAAGATAATCAAAGATTTTAAAATTTACCCTACGTAGATTGCTTGCTAGGGAAGTTTTTAAATGGAAACCGCGTCTGCCAGTTAGCGCATGCGCTGTGAGCATCAATACAATACAATACAATAACTTTATTATTAACAACAAGTTACACGTAAATTTTCCAACTTATAACAAATAAATATATTTTAATTTCCAATTAAAAATAAAGTCCATCTCCTCAAACATTCAAATTTTAATTTATTCATTCATTCAGTCGGCCATTGAAATGTCAAATATATGAAACTTGTCAACATGATACACACATTTGCCCAAACCTTTGGCTCACTGTCATTCCTCACATCATCATTCTAGAGGAGCTGTGTATACTAGGGACTTGCTATGTATTGTGTGCTATTTCTTTGTACACAATCTTATCTTATCTTATCTTTGGATGGGGGCCGGGGATCCCAGCGACACTTCGACCCATGGGGATCTTTTGTGTTCAACCCCTTGTACCTATCCCTTGACCACTTCACCGAATATGTCATGCATGAGCAAGACTATGCGTCTTAGTGGGAGGGATTTGAATTCCCTTGGGTCTGGATAGGCAGAGCCTAGCAGACCCATCCTTTTTGCCGCGAAAGCGTCACATTCACATAGGAGATGTGAAACGATCTCCAGTTGTTCACCACAGGCTCTGCAAGATGTGCTGTCAGTCAGCTTCATCTTGTGTAGGTTGGGCATTGGTGCTAAAGTGACCGGTGAAGGCACCGACCAGTAGACGCACTTGACGTCTATTCAACCCCCAGATCTTGTTGTTCCAGTCTGTGACTTTGTCCCCAAGTCACAACACAATACAAAACAGCAAGGAAAAGTAGAACAAAGGAAGCATCATATTCCCATGTCTCACCCAGATTCTTCACCAAGTCCTGAGTATGGCTACTAAACAGCTTGACGTCTGGCGGGTCACTCGGGTTGTCGTTCTGCAGCACCAGTATCAGATCGCTCTTCAGAATGCGCACGCGCCGCGCCGCGCCAATGTGTGTAGATACGCTTTGAAGGCCTTCTTGTGATAGTCTAGAAAAAACGAGGCTTGGTTATGGTTTTCTTGTCTATTAATAATATTTATTTGCACGTCTGCACGCAGGCAAAGTACATTGGATATCTGATCAATATATAAACATTAATCTGTACCTCAGAAGCATAACTGTGTTAATGCTTTTCGTCCATTTTCTGTTTCTTAGGTATCGTGGTAAATTATAATCTAGAATAGTTTCTTTAATAATCCTCGTAGATATAAAAATCTACGAGGATTTGTTTACCAATTATATACTTAATCAAAGTCCAAACATATTGTCTCATTTGTAAAATTGGTTATAGCACTTACAGTTTAATGCTTCTGAGGTACAGAAATATATATTATTATATAATTTAATAATAAACAGGCTGTAACAAAAAAAAACCTTATAGTTTCCATACTGAACAACTTTTATTATAAAGCCCAACTATGAAATCGCAAACAAAAATTATTAAAAATCAACATTGCAACATCTATCGGTATTTTATAGGATACATTTCGGAGAGTGCGCATCGGAATTGCACGACCTAATTCCAGCATCTCCATTCCGCCTTCGGACTACCAGGCGCGGGGAGGGGTTCCATCCTTATGTTGTTGATATCCCATCTGTTAGTACGAAGCGATTTGCTTCTTCGTTCATTATGCGAACGGCTAAGGAATGGAACAACCTGCCGGCGTCTGTATTTCCTGAAACCTACAACCTTGGGATCTTCAAGGCCAGAGTGAATAGGCATTTACTGGACCCGCATGCTCCATCGTCGACCTCATCGTCGCTTACCATCAGGCGAGATCGAGGTCAAATGCGGGTTTAGAAGTAAATAAAAAAAAACAGTTTTTTTTGTATTCTCACGCTGTGTTTACCTATTATGTATGTACTTCTGGGTTGTAGTGTTGATCAAATAAATATGTTCTATTCTATTCTGGATTCTATGTAAAGTCTGTCGTCAAATGTCTTCGCTTCGGTGTAGATGTTTTGGCAGTGATTATAGAAGAGCTTAATATACTTACTAAGCCCGTATGCTCCATCTTCGACCTCATCGTCACTTACCACCAGGTGAGACTAAGGCCAAACGCGGGTTTTGTCGTAAATTTTAATTTAATTCAATATTTTTATTTTTCGGATAACTTGATCCATTGTGTTAGTGTACTTAAAAACTATGTTAGTAAATATATTCAGCAAAAATTACGAGTTTTTACACTTCGATCAGATGCTGATCAAAGATAACATCATTCGATCAGCACCCGAACGAAGTGTTTAAGGATAGGGGAATCGTATTTTTCCGCTATCACGTTCAGGATTTTTTTATTTTATTAAATAAGGAGAGCAGACGAGCAAACGGGCCACCTGATGGTAAGTGGTCTAAGTATTAATGTTGGAGGGTTTTTGATGCGCTGCTAACCTTGAGGACTAAGATGGAGTGCCTCATGTGCCGGACATTACGCTGGCTCTCTTACCCTTCAAACCGAAACACAGAAATGCAAGCATTTCTGCTTCACGGCAGAAATAGATAAGAGGGTGGTACCACCCCAGGCGATCCTTCACTTTAGGATCCACCGCTACTAGGATGCTGTTGTAAATAAAAATAGATAAGTAAATTCAGGAAACAGTGATTAGTACTAACCTGAACGGACAAGTCATATTCTTATTATCACACCGCACAAACGTCTTCACTCCAGTGTTGATAATCTTGATATTTTCCTCATTATTCTTCACCACATTCTTCACCATTGGCGACACTAAGTATATATTCTTCTTCTTCCCTTTATTACATCTGGTTAGAAGACACGTAGAGTTGAATTCAGGTTTTAGATCGTAATACTTCTTTATAGAGGGAAAGACGTCTTCGTCGTCCCCTTTGAAGAAGACAAATGGATCCTCTCTAAAACCTCCCATTCTTCGTTTCTTCCTAGGAGGTTCTTTCCGATTTTCTGTATCTTTGGTCGAATTTGAAGCATTCTCGGTTTCGGTAGCCTCTGAGGTGGTTTTTTCTGTTTCCTTTTCCCATGGTAAAAGTGCGGTCTTTTCTAAAACTGCGACGAAGAATCCGCCAGTGTCTTGCTGGTGTGGCAGGATTCTGATGCTGAAATATTAGTACAAAATTTAGTAATGTGAAATATAATGCCTGTCTTAATCTTTTTTCATATAGGAAGGCACGGATAAAGTATAGTGCGTGAGTTTAAATTCTCTATTAAATATTTTATTTTCTGAGAAACCTTACAGCTATATAATGCCTGATTTGTTCTTTTTTTTTACATGCTTGCAAGCCAAAAAATAGGTCTCCTTAATTTATACAAAATAATAATAATAATTAGTAACAGCTAATAAAATATGGAGGTGTGAAAGTGGAATAGGGAGTGGGGAGAACAAAGAAAAAGGTATGTGTGTAAGTATGTAAGTTGTAAGAGTGTGTAATTGTGTGTGTTAAAAGGGTGTGTGTGTGAGAGAGAGGGAGATTTCTGATATTAAAAAAACCGGTCCAAATCGGATCATCCGTTGTTAAGTTATGCCACAGACAAACGTGTCAAACTTATAACACGCCCTCCATCGATCGGTCGGGGGTTAAAAAAAGGCAAATACCCTCACCATCTGTCCAAGTGGTATTTGTCCACCTCGTCAGGTTGGGGCGCGAACATCTGCGGCCGCACAACCGTCTGCCACTTCTCAGGAACGTCTTCGTATTTGTCGTAGAACACCATGTCTTTTGACGCTGGACGCCAGTGGGTCATACCTATAACGAGACAAGAGGAGATAATCCTGCAATGTTTCACCACCAGAGGCGCCACTAGCACAATGGTACGTAGCCAATCAACATGTAGATACGTTCCTTTCCACCAAATCTTTTTTTTATCCCTCAGACTCGCCCCACGATGTCTTAACAGATTTTTTAGCCCGTGTGCTCCATCTTCGACCTCATCGTCACACCAGGTGAGATTGAGGTTTAGGTGTAAATAAAAAAATTATTAATTTTTAGGAGGATTCGTACAAATGTAATTCATTGGTAGATTTTACCCAACACAGGAGCCGACGACTTGATAGATTCTAGCTATTAACTAAAACAAGTTATTTTTTTATTACCTTCTCTCTAACTACACGATAAAAGTTTTTAATGGTTGGGTACCTTTACGGAACTTGAGTCCGGGCAGCATATCAGCGACGTCCACGAGTTTCAGACTGTCCCCACTCTCTTGCAGCAGGCGGTGTATGACCGCTTCATTCTCTATGGGGTTGAAGGAGCACGTCGAGTACACCAGGCGACCGCCCACGGCCAGGAGCTCGCACCCGCGTTTGAGGACGCGGTATTGGATGCTGGAATATAAGACGTAATTGTAATTATTTCATCTCAAACCAACAAAATCCGTTACGCACACATACACACACATTTTCACTCCATGCTTACGTCTTAGTATCTAATGTTCATTTAAAAGTGTATACGTTTATTTATTTATTTTTCCTTAATAAATCAAAATTGTTCCTAAATGGAAGAGCCTAAATCCCGCGACACAGGGTATCCTGGTGCGGGATTTAGAGCATCAACCACTCTTGATTAATGTAAGTTGCAAACTAAATTTTTTTTAAGATAAGTCATATAGTATAGTATATATATTTTTCACTTATTAATACTACATATCTTCAATAAAATTTATTTGTGTAGTATCTTTGTCCTCTTGGACAGGTTTTGGCCAGCCATCGGTCATGGTCCAACAGAACACCAGCGCTGCAGGCATTCTTGTCTGCAGCAATAAGCGGAGTTGAGGCCCTTTTCACAACAACAGCTGACCATCAGACATGATTTAGATATGTTTACCTTTGACTACATAATTATTTTATCATAATTATAACTGATTCGGTCATTGCTGTGTGTGAAATAAACGTATTACTCACTTACTTTCTTACTCATACAAAATAATAAATCAAAATTAAATTATTTCCATTATTTATGGATTCCAACTTACATAATTAAGATTATATTTAACATAACTAAATAGAAAAATACCTATAATAGTACAATAGTGTACAGTCAATAAAAAATTAAATAAAAAAGTGTGGATACATATGTAAAAATAATTTTAAGATGTCACAGACGCTAAGAGTCGTATTGTAACCGTTGATGGTTTTATTATTGTAAAGGGTGTAACAGTGTGTACTCCCTGTAGAGCTGAAAGGGGGGTGTTCAGTATCCATAACTGAACAATTTTGACTATAGGGCCCACTCTGAAATCGCGAAAATTTAAAGCTGTTTCATTTTGAGCTTTTGTATGGAACAGTTAATTTTTTTCACGATTTCAGAATTGGCCCCATCTTATCTTATGATCCTTCTAAGTCGTGTTCCTGTGTCATGATCATTCTAAGGAATCAATCACATAGAACGACTCTCGTGGCAGTTTTGATGGGGTTGTATGCCGTTGCCTTCCCCATTTTACACACTGGTTATCTCAGTGTGCAGGTTTCCTCACGATGTTTTGCTTCACCGTCAGAGCAGTCGGTAAATGTACGTAAGTCTTTCGGAAAAACTGAAAAACTCATTGGTACATGGCATTGCCTGGTTTCGAACTCGGGCCTCCCGCATGGGAAGCCGACGTCCTAGCCATGACGCCACCGACGCTCCTATCTTATGATAGGGAGCCGGAAATAAAAATCCCAGCGGCACTTTGACCGTTGAGGATCTTTTGTGCCTACCCCATTTTACACACTGGTCATCTTAGTGTGCAGGTTTCCTCACGATATTTTCCTTCACCGTTAGAGCAGTCGGTAAATGTACGTAAGTCTTTCGGAAAAACTGAAAAACTCATTGGTACATGGCATTGCCTGGTTTCGAACTCGGGCCTCCCGCATGGAAGGCCGACGTCCTAGCCACGACGCCACCGACGCTCCTATCTTATGATAGGGAGCCGGAAATAAAAATAACATCGGCACTTTGACCCTTGAGGATCTTTTGTGCCTACCCCATTTTACACACTGGTCATCTTAGTGTGCAGGTTTCCTCACGATATTTTCCTTCACCGTTAGAGCAGTCGGTAAATGTACGTAAGTTTTTGGAAAATACGAAAAACTCATTGGTACATGGCACTGCATGGTTTTGAACCCGGACCTCCCTTAAGGGAGTCCGGTGTCCTAGCCACTGTGCCACCGACGCTCTTACCAGCTAATACTTGTTACTTACATTGTTATTAAGTTATGGACACTAAACACATCCCTTTCTATAGGGGGTTTTTGTTACACCCAGTAGAGGCTTACATACAGCCATGGTGACAAGGAAAATGATGGAAAACAAAGAATGGATTGTCCCATACCCGTGTAAATTATTTCCATTCCCAGTGGACCACTTGAGCCAGATGTCGGGGTTCTTCCGGAGCGTCGCGTCGCCCGAGCACGGCACGTCGCACAGTACGCGGTCGAACTTCAGCGGCTTGGTTGAACCGGGTTTCTGAAAAACAATGTCCTCATCAGCTCTTCTGTTTATTTGTTTTTTTATCATATGGTTGGTGGGATAGTGGGACTTCACATATGGTTGTCAAACTTGGGCGCTCACGAAATCACATAGCAAGAAACTGGTAACAAGTCAGCGAGCCATGGAAAGGAGCACGATAAATAAGAGAAGAACATACAGAATTAGGTACGAGGAATAGAGATAGGACAGCAGTAGCAGACTTAACCTACAAAATAAAACATCTAATGTGGAAATGGGCTGGACATATCATGCTTGCTTGCTTATAGTATGGTTAGTGTCCAACCTATTTGTCAGAGTTGTTCATGCCGCCCGTAGGCCTCTAACATGGCTTAACGACTGCTGTCGAACGACAGCAACCGGGACCAACTGTTTAACGTGCTCTCCGTCGCACGGAGGAGCTCAGATGAAATATGCCACTAGCGGTCACCCATCCAGGTACCGACCGCGCCAACGTCGTTTAACCTGCACGATCACTTTCGGACCGTGCTCGCAACTAGGCTACGAGCTCCTCGACATACCATGAGAGGTCCAGACAAGTTGAGCAAAATTATCACAACATGGTATCCAAGAGGCGATAAAAGAAAAAGAGGTAGACCATTTAGACGCTGGGATGATGAAATAGCGGAATTGGCCGGTAGGACGTGGACTAGGGTGGCGTTGGAAAGGGAAGAATTTAAAAGACTGGGGGAGGCCTTTGTCCGGAGGCACACAGATTCTAGTTACTGTTAAAAATGTAATTAGTAACTAGGTAAACAAATTCTGTAAGAGGCTGTAATTAATAAATAAAATAGTGGGATAATGTATCGTTTAACGTGGCTACGAGCCCATCAGGACTTTTAACATCTATCTAAAACTTTTGTCTGTATGTGTTTATGTCTGTTATTTCATTACTGCTCAAAAGCTGAACGCATCTGCAAAACGCAAACAATAATTTAGACTACTTTTTACCATGGGAAAATATTCTGGTAAAACTAAATAAACAAACTCGTAATAACTGGCTGAAAGATTCGCAGGATACAGCAGACGATTAAAACTTTGTTATGTCCTTGTTTTGTCATTGTTCTAGACACTCTAAAATTCGTGATAGAAAATCTGGAAGGTTGCCTGGAAGATATTTTTTGAAAGAAAGAAGAGCGCTTTTAGCGATAAGACCGCCTAGATTGTATTAATCGTTTCGTACGCACTGTATCACACTATTGTAAAGTGAAAAGTGTAAAGTGTATTTAAAGTAAGTGTATTTTAAGTGTTTTTTTTAATATATTTTTTTTAATTTGTTTCTAAAGTGTATTACTGTGTACTTTTACTTACTTATTTAGTGCAATAAAGTGTATTCATTCATCTGTACCTCTTCGAAAACAAAGACACTGGTAGAATTACCGCATATTCGGTAGTTGCAAAAAAATGTGAAGAGAAGTGAAGGACACATGGAGAGATCGGAGGAAGGTCTACTAACTCACCTGCTCATCAGAAACGGTCAAGGCAGGCATGACGGAGGAGTCGTGGTTGGTGATCAGAATGCACGGCGAGTTGAGCCTCTTGGCCTGGTGCACCAGCATGTAGCAGCGGCTGTTGTCCACATCGTTGGCCATCACGAACCCTGGGACACACGAGATTGGGGTAACTTGAAGGTAATTATGGTAATTTAGGTACCTAAAGTTGATATAGAGAGCCAATAATAACGTTTGTTGCAGTGTTTCCGAAATGGGGAAAACTATTTTTGTCACAAACTGCTGTATTCTGGTTGGAAAGGTAGGAACCTGTGACCCGAATTTTGTATTACACAAGGGCTTTGGTAATAGAACAAATGAGAGTCTAAAGCGACTATAAAAAACACATCTAAGTCTTCAAGATTAGCAAAATAGCAGCGCATTTACAACGCTTTAATAACATTATAGTGAGGTGAGATCTATATGGTGATCTTGACCACTTATCATCAGGTGGCATATTTGATCGTCTGCTCTCCTTATTATGGTAATTTTGGCATCAGATTTTTCAGAAAACAATTTATGTTTTAGAAGCTGATTATGAACTTTGGCATGCATGAAGTTGAATTTTTCTACCATACTTGTTGGTTGGAGGGAGACCTTTGTCCAGCATTGGGACAGTGTGGGCTGATATAATAATAATAAAAATACCTGTTGGAGTTTTGTCTTCATCCGCATGAAGAAATTCAATCAGCTGAGCTGTCTTGGAACCGGGAGCAGCGCACATGTCCAGTACCTGGAGGAAAAATTCATCGTTCAGTTTTAACAGTGTCCCCCCAAAGAATCCAAGATCTGTACCATTGACAGTGTCTCTTGCCATCAGTGGCGAATTCAGGTTGGGGGGCTAGGGAGCGCTATGCTCCGCCCCTCAAAACCTGTAAGATCCCTATAGGGTGCGAGGCTTGATTCTCCCTTTCTTTATAACAATAATTGTCTGGTTCACAGATTGTTCCAAAGCACCAGGCATTCAGTAACTATATGTGTAGTTTACAATTACCTACAGGTACAAAGTAAACATAAAAACATCAAAGGCTTAAACTTAACTTAAAGATTAACACCCGAGTTTAAAAACAATGTATTTTTTTGCAAATACTGCTCCATAGGTCTGAAAACACGTCGGCATTCCGGACCGTGGTTAGAAACCGTAACCTTTTTAGTACTATTTTCCGATTTCAATAACCGATAGCCTCCTAATTTTTTTTCTGGTTGCACTCCTGTTTACCTTATGATGCGGTTGGACATCGAGCACCACCGGCGGTATCATAGAGACGGTTTCCTGACGCGACACGCCGCCCGCGGCCGTCTCCGCGACCAGGAAGTTGTGCAGGCGGTACAACGGCTCGCTGCGACGGATATCCGTGCGCGACAGGCGGAGCTGCCATGCCAGGCCGCCTGGGTACCTGGGGAAATGCAGATGGCAGTAAGCAGGTGATAGGCACAAACATGAGTGGCTAACCTTAGAACATTCTAAGAAATTCATTGGAGACAAAGTCACAGGCTGGAACAGCAAGATCTGGGGGCTGAATAGACATCAAGTGCGTCTACTGGTCGGTGCCTTCACCGGTCACTTTAGCACCAATGCCCACCTACACAAGATGAAGCTGACTGACAGCACATCTTGCAGAGCCTGTGGTGAACAACTGGAGACCGTTTCACATCTCCTATGTGAATGTGACGCTTTCGCGGCAAAAAGGATGGGTCTGCTAGGCTTTGCCTATCCAGACCCAAGGGAATTCAAACCCTCCCACTAAGACGCATAGTCTTGCTCTTGCATGACATATTCGGTGATGTGGTCAAGGGATAGGTACAAGGGGTTGAACACAAACGATCCCCATGGGTCGAAGTGTCGCTGGGATCCCCGGCCCCCATCCAGATAAGATAAGCAGGTGTTAATATATTTTTTTTTTCCATTTAAATAAAGAGAACAAACAAACAGATTTGACCATTATTTTTATTGGTGGCCTGCGTGACTTGGTTGCAGGGGCCAAGGTTCACTTCGGATTACTGAGACATCATAACTTTGGCAGTTGTGTAGAATTTAATTGATGGTAGTATCATGTAGAATTTAATTGATGGTAGTATCACCTGGACGGTGCTATGTACCACAAACTATGTGAAGTGGGAATGGCTCCTATAAACCACTTTCTTTTGGAATTCACTCTCACAAAACCACTTAGAATAAGTGAATAAGTATATTTATTGTACTATACAACTTATAAAATAATTACATTTAAAAGTATATTACAGGTGGTAGATCCTTTCTGCCACAAAGCAACAATGCTTGCATTGCTGTTTCGGTTAGAAGGGTAAGAGAGCTAGCGTAATTACCGGCACACAAGGCACATAATCTAAGTTCTCAAGGTTAGCAGCGTATCGAAAACCCTCTAATAATATTAAAGCGAGGTGAGGTGTCTATGGGCAACAGTGACCACTTACCATCAGTTGGCTTGTTTGCTTGTCTGCTCTCCGATAACAATAAAAAATAAAATTTACATACATATACCTTCATGCTATGTCCCTGGCGGAGTAGACAGAGAACAGAGAGCCACGAATTACATTTACTCTTTTTAATATAATAGTGACATTGTCATTTTTTTTAAATATTTTTAATATACTCACAATTTTGCCGCATGCAACTAATGTAAGTATCCATAGAATATGGTATACTGTTTACAACAAAACATTTCATTTTTTAGCAAAATTACTGAAAACGAAAAAATGGCATACCAAGGTAAATTAATAGGCTTAATTTCCTCCTCCTCCTCAGTCCCTTCGACCTTCACCTTCACATTGAGGAGCTCGGAGAAATATTGACTCTTCACAATGTTCATCAGAGCATTGGCTTCGCACTTGGAGCCCGTGATGCGGAACGCTGTCGGCAGGTTATCTTTGAGTGAGTCCATGAATGTGGGCCATTCTTCTTCTGGGCATACCTTTTGGGTCTGTGAAAAAAGTTTACATTGGCACTGTTTTTCAATTCGTAGGAGATTCAGTGCTTTTGGACTCAGGGTTCCAACCAAACATAGTAGGTATGTTTGATAGATCTCACTTAGGACTACATTTTTCATTAAGGGACGAACTTCCTAAGTAGTGTGGGAAAGGAGCTAGAGTAAAAAAAAAAGTGGGTATAAGCTTGAATGCAAACCGCCCAATCTCCTTTGAATTTATGGCTCCACTATGGTTTCGATGATTCTGCCAATGTCCTGGTTGAATAACACAGTAAGAATTTAGCTGGAATAAAGGTATATGCAGTGGAAGCCACAAGTGATCTAAAAGTTAAGTAAATTGATGGCACTGATTCTGGAGTGGTTCTCGCTAAACAAAATGTCACTCTCACTGTTACACATAGATTGTGCATATTAGTGAACGGGAGAGTTAATTCAATATTAGCTTTAGATTAAGAAAGGCATCTTAGAATCGATGCCATAATCCACAGTACTTAATATAGTACCTATCTCGACTAATTGGCTCAAAAAGACGGAGGGGAGGATCTGCTAGCAGACCAGAGTTCAGAAATAATAGCAATCACTTATTGCAAATCGAACAAGATCACATACCTTATAATATTCTTCAAAAGCCTCATTCTGTCTTACAATATCTTCATAATGCCTACGTGTGTCACCAGCAGGCTTTTCTTGAGGATTTTTTTCCTATAAAACAGTAATTAAATCATAAACGCGAGAAAAACTTACAAAGATATAATACGGAAAGACTTTAGGATATGTTTACCTGCTCCTTCCGATCTCGCTTTCGCTGAGCAAATTTGTTAACATGACGGTTTCTCCGGCCCATCCTTTTTAAATAAGTACCAAGTGTAACAAATCTTATTTGTGTAAATATACAGAAAATCATCCAAATTCAACAACAAAACATTGAAAACCACCGCGACCCCGCTTCACGTAGACAGAAAGAAAAAGTAAGGTTATTTTTACATTTTTTTTACTTATTTTATGGTCTGGATACAAGTAATTGAAAGTTAGTACATTAACAGACCTTCCGATTTGGTTGGATCCTACAAGCCAGAAATGGAACCTATGTATGGACCCGAGTCTTCGGCACAAGATTCCGGATCTGTGTCTGTTGGACTTGTAAGATCCGGCTGGGATAAAGCGTACCGCATGATGCTCTCGGCTAAAGAACCATCCGGGCCGAATTGCCGATCGGACCTACTTTATTATGTAATTATACAGTTATGGGGAATATTAAAATGCACATCAAAAAACCTAACAGACACTAAACATGGTACTCATCAATAAAATTACTTCAGCATCTATTATAAATTACATCAGCTCTCAATAATTTGTCTTTATCATCATTAATCTGATCTGAAAAACCATTTTCACAAAAAATATATACTTTTCTTTTTTTTTTTCGTACTGATAATTGCTGTTGGTCCTAATGACCTTTACAGCTTCACCGGGTTTTTTGGGGCGAGCGCTAAATGCGCTCCAGCCTAGAGGAGGACTTAAAACTACTATAAGAAGCGACTGCCTAAGGGCACCCAGGTGGGTACGGACCTCGGCTTAGGACGGAGGGGTCGGGGAGAAGCGGCCTGGAATACGCCGATAGCGCGTGAGAGCGCCAGAAGCGGGTCGCGGTATGAAGGTGCTGTGTGTGAACTACTATCGGGTGGCGGAGTGGCTTCCGCGATGGAGATCGTGATGGCGTCGTCGGGGTCGTCTAGGACGTGTCTAGGCCGACGTCGTCGACGGGATGTCGGTAAACCGTTAGTCGAATAAGCGGCGGCGCTTACTACTAGAGGGTTTGGGTGGTGGGGAGCTTGCTCGAAGAAGCGTCGAGACGCTAACTTCATGTATTGAGCGATCGTGGGGAGTTCCAAATCGTGATGGAGGTCTACGTTACGTAGGTACCATGGAGCACCGGTTGCTCTACGCATGAACCTATTTTGGATAATCTGAAGGCGGCGAATGTGGCAAGAGTGCGCGAATGTCACGCTTGCGTACGTGAGGATTGGACGGATGCAAGTTTTGTAAATTGTCAACTTATTTCTAAGTGACATTTTACTCCCCTTGCCGAGAATGAATGCTGCGCGGTCGCGGACGCGTTTTATGTGTGGCTCGAAGGTCATACCTCTATCAAGGGTGACTCCTAGATATTTGATCTTTTTCTCCCAAGGGATAGGTCTGCCGAAAAGTGAGAGTTGCCCTATGTTGTCAGGGTTCACCTCGATTCTCCACTTCCGAAACCATTCGCCTAGGGCGGTGGCGGCGGATTGGAGAATCCGGGTGATACGAGCCCTATTTGCTCATCTTGTTATCTGAATATCCAACAAAATTTATCTTATGTCACTCCAAATGTGCATTAATAGTTTAATGTTGTTTTTTTAAAAATAAAAAACCTTTTTCAACTCGATCAATTTGACCTATACACATGTGATTTTTTTCGCCTACTATGGGCCATCCAAATCCTAGAAACCCAGGATCCAAATTTCATAACAGAAGCTCATTTAGTTTAAATTTTATATATTTCTATAGGTATGTTTGTAGATTAACTGAACTTTGTACGCACCTATATTTCAATTATTTTATGGGCGAAGTTGGCGAAGTCGGCTGATCAACTTGTACAGAACTTGGCACCTTTTTCACATTTATGTTTTTGAGGGAATAAAAATAGAAATTCAAAAGGGTATATAGGTGCTTATTTCTAATTCATTAAATGTCCAATATTTGGTTTACATTTAAAATATAGTTTTGCACAATACCATAAATAGATGCTGGATTTTATTTCTTTTGGTATGTGTAATTACTAGTAATTAGGTATACAATTAGTATTTTTGTTAGGACACTGGTATAATTTGTTCTAAAAAACAACCATTAATTGATATTACGTTAAACACTACCCCATAGAATCAACACCACACACATTCGGGATCCAGATCCGAGGACTTGGATGTACTTAATTCCGGATGAGCTCCGAATCGGAGATACATACCTATCTCTAGCTTACATTACAGGCAGGAATCCTGCCAAATAAATTCCATATTCCATGGTTAGCTATTGCACGCTAAGCTATTGAAAGTCCGAAATGCTATCGAATTTAACGAATATATAACGAGTATATAATATATCCCATTCCCGACTTGCATATCTAAGTGCTGGACTACACGCGTTCGTATACCGGCTGGAACCGGAGCGTGTAGTCCGATGCTAAGGCTAGGAGTAATCCTAGTAAATGGAAATAAATGGCATTTTCCAGGCCATAAAATATATAAAAAAACGTTCTAGACCGACCGTGAAGAAAACAAACTTTTATGAATATAAATTCAAGTTTTTCACTCAATAGAAGGGAATATATTTTAAAACAGAATTGAAATAGGACCAGAATGTAAGTAAATATAGGTACACTTTTTGTATGCCCAACAACTTAAATCTAACCAGACAAAATATTTACCAACTGTTCGTCCTTTGTATTTTGTAATACAATCGTTTGTATTACAAAATACAAACGATTAACAACCTTCTGTTTACGTTAATAAGAGCTGTACATAACTTATTCAAATAATATCCACTATCAGTTCTTATCAATTACTCAAACAATACTCAATTTATCTTTTATCAGTATGATATAACAAACGACAATCAAATAGTAGGTATTATCTTAAAATAGTTAACTGTTCATTGTTTTGTATATATTGGTAGGTAAGTTGTCTTGTATATTTTTCCATCAAAAAATATTTATCTCTGGGGAGAAACTGCCAACTTTTATAATTATCATTATCACACATGCTAAGGAACTTTATTACCAACCAAAGTCATGGAATTTTTTTAGTGTGCCTTTTTTATTGACTAAATCATTGTGGTAGGAATATAAAAGAGAAAACCGTAAAATACAAACAACTTTTCTTTAGCTTGACTCTTTACTCATATGAAGCTTCGTGTGTGAAAGCAGAGATATATCGTTACTCTAAGCTCCAAATTAAATAGTCCACTGACACTCTAACCCTAAAGTAACTTCCAGCCAGTAATACCAGGTAAATACAGGCCACAGTAGTAATAAGTAGAGCTAGAAGTTGCCGGGGCAGAATTGTCATATTTATAGTGATAGCATTATCGGTAAATGCGTACTTATCGATAATTACTATGTTCCATATTGCAACAACGTGACTCTTATAACTGTTAGTAGTTCAAGTTCAAGAGTCATTCGTGGATAAACCCACCTCAGGCATCACATGTTTTTACTCGTACATGGCATCCCAAATAAGTCAATGATCCCGCCTTTAATAGTATTATAGATAATCTCTTTTTTAAATACTCCTTTGTAATAATAATAATAACTGTTTGATTTCAATATTTTTGGTATTTTGAATAGTCAGCATTTTTTATGAATATTTTGGGCTAAGACATTTTAAATTACGACATTTTGATTTTGGACATTGTGATATGTACCTACCCATTAAATACCAGTGCTACAACATCAATATCTAGAAAAGTCGATAAAAACAGTATTCAATCCCTAACAAATTTTAGATCGTGTCCCGACAACTTTTAGCTCTAGTAATAAGTTTAGGACTTTCTTTTTTTTTCATATATCAATTATTATTCTCATCATTATACTTGATAATTTAATAAAAAGGTGGTGATGTTTTACACCTTACTAATTCTTCATTAACTACATAGAGAAGGTAATCATGCTAAAAATGTAACTGTTCGAAGTTTACATATATATACGAGGTTTTTTTTCCGAACTGGCAATTGCGGTTGGTCCTAATTCCTAATGACCTTTACAGCTTCACCGGGGTTTATATATACGAGTATAAATAGTAAGAAGCTAATGTAATCTATAATAATAATAATAAATAAATTTATTTTCCTTAAAAAGTTACAACATTTTTATATCCGTGATCGAGGCCTCCTTTTAAGCAAATAATGCTTGAGCCAGGAGGCCCCGCTCTTCCATATCCAAACATAACAATAATTTAGTGTGTGAGTGTATGTAGGAGTATGTAATTGTTATGTGTGTGTGTGTGTGTGTGTGTGTATGTGTGTGTATGTGTGAGTACATTTCTATGGTAGTTATTTATATGTGAATGTAGATGTCTATTTTATAGTATAATTAACAATCATTTTAATTAGATTCCGAATGGCTGTAGGCCAGTGGAATATTTAAGACTTCATGTTATTTACATTGTTGACAGTGTCAAATTATGTAATTAATTGATTTATTGATTGATTTTTTTAAATGAACAAAAATTTGTACGCTTTCGGGTAGAATATGGTGATACTGAAACACAATGTAACATCTGCATTACCCATATTTACAAATAAATAATATTTCTATTATTATTATTATAAGATTTAATAAAGACTTTTCAAAAGAAAAAGAGAATCACTATGTTCTAACCACTCCAGTAGACTAAAATGCCTGTGCTAGGAGTATTTTATTATTAAATAAGGAGAGCAGACGAGCAAACGAGCCACCTGATGTTAAGTGGTCACCGTCGCCTATAGACATCTCACCTCACTGTATTAATATTAGAAGGCTTTTGATGCGCTGCTAACATTGAGAACTAAAATGGATTGCCTCATGTGCCGGAAATTACACTGGCTCTCTTACCCTTCAAACCGAAACACATAAATGCAAGCATCTCTGCTTCACGGCAGAAATAGATAAGAGGCTGGTACCACCCCAGGCGATCCTTCACATTAGAATCTACCCCTAGTAGATGCAGAAAACCGAATTCCGAGCCCCTCATTATCCCACCCTTGCTTATTAATATCAATTGTCGAACACTTTTTAGATCAGAAAGAATGGCTCCTCAGCAAGGTTTCCAGTTTGCCATCGACCGTGGAGGCACTTTCACTGATGTGTTTGCTCGCTGCCCCAGCGGCAAAGTGAGGGTCATGAAGCTATTGTCAGTGGACCCCAGCAACTATGAGGATGCTCCCAGAGAGGCTATTAGGAGGATCTTGCAGGAGGTATTTGTGGCTTTCAGCTATGATGTGCTCGTGGTCACATGGAGGGGAGAAGGCGTAAAGTCACCCCCTGAAAACCTGACCATTTCCCTCCAATACCTCAAGATTGGATCCCTCTCTAAAGTATACTTCAAACTTTATTATTATTGATTAATGAGCAGACAGCATTAAGCTGATGCGCCCGTGTATAAGCTGGTGTATTGTTCATTCCTTATTCATAGCACTTAGTCATTGAGTTCACAGTAAATTAAGTCCACCACTACTTATGCACTGTTTAAAAATCTATCTAGTCTATTTTTGAAACTGTTGACTGAAGATGCATCCACGACTTCTTGCGGTAGCTTGTTCCATAATCTCACGACTCTGTTATTGAGAGAGTTATGGAGTTATTTCAGAAAATTGATCATTAGTGTGTGTGTGTGTGTGTGTGTGTGTGTGTGTGTGTGTGTGTGTGTGTGTGTGTGTGTGTGTGTGTGTGTGTGTGTGTGTGTGTGTGTGTGTAGTGTTTCTATCTATCTAACAATATAATATTTCTAATACAGAAAACAGTATATTTATGGAGTTGATTTTGGTGGACACCAAGCTTCTTTGTTATTTAGGTAATCGACAAGTAATAGGGCGTCGGTATGCCATGTACCACTGATTTCGGATTTTTCGACGACTTACGTAATTTAGCGACTGCTCTAACAGTGAAGGAAAACATTGTGAGGAAACCTGCATGTCTGAGGGAAAAAAAGTATTCAAAAGGCGTGTGAAATCCACCAATCAGCACTGGGCCCGCTTGGTTGATCTTGGCCCGTATCCCTTTTGTGCAAGAGGAGGCCTGTACCCCAACAGTGGGGACTTTAATAAGAATAAGAAAAGTTTATTTGTGAGAGATATGAGAGATATATGGAGTTTGCTGGAAGAGATCTCTCTTAGAGATAAGTCACACCCTTTGTGTTTCACATATTTTTTGTTTAAGTTTGTATTATAATGTTTGTGTGCAATTAAGAGTTAATAATAATGAGTTAATGAGAGATTTAATAGACTGATGAGAATTAGTGACAAGTAATCATTGATAACCTTTCTGATTAAAACCCAATCCCCTTCCTTCTCTATCTCTCGCTTCTTTTCAAGCTTCATTCCTTTACCACAATTATTATTTAATTGCAGGAGACAGGCAATGCTCTAGACAAAGATGGCAAGGTGAACTCTTCTCTCATAGAGTCAATTCGGATGGGCACCACTGTAGCTACCAATGCGTTACTGGAGAGAAAGGGCGCTAGGATGGCCCTGGTAATTAATAAGGGCTTTAAAGATCTGCTGTATATTGGCAACCAAGCGAGACCACATATATTTCAGTTGGTGAGAGATTCAATTAACTTTATTTCTAACTTAATTAATAGTCTCGCTCCATGCATATAAAATGACTTTCTCTCGTCAAAAGATAAGAGGGGCAAATATGAAAGCTTTGTCAGTTGTACGCTGTTCAATTTTAAAATTGTACATACATACATATCTTCACGTTATATATTTAAAATTGTACATACATTTACTGATTTATTATTATTCAAATTCTAACCTGTTAGGTTTTCTCCCATTTCTGGGGTCAGTTGAGAGCGAAACTCACGGGTCCAGGACCAAGTGAGCTTCACTTCCTAAAGTTATTTCACCTGCTGGTACACCTGTAAAAATTTCATACGATACGACAAGTGTTCAGGATTTATTATTATTATGGGATTAGCAGGCAGGCAGCTAATTTGATTTCAACCATAATAAAATCCTTTAGGTTCATTTAGTCAGTTGTGACATGTCACAGTACTGTTATTGTGTATAATTCGAACTGCCATACGAATAAATAAATAATATAGTCAGTGCAGTAACTGTACCACATGGTACTTATAAAAATACTGTAATGTAATGTACTAACGGGCTGGTTTCCGCAACTCGACGTCTTCAACGCATATGTTGTATGTGATTATTTTTTTTACCTCATTCACCATCGACCATTTTCTGTTAACTTAAATAAATAAATAAATTTATTTCACGAAAACACTGTATGCAAATATACAATGGAAGGTACAGTAAAATGAATACTACAATAAAAAAAACACATATTTTATAATAACGAGCCTATGATTAGTACCCACACTAGGTAATCCTGTGTCGTGGGCGCTGTGGTGGGGAGTGTGTATTCTGATTTGTACCTAAATGTACTGTAAGTAATGTTATTTGGCGAAGTAGAATTGTTTGAGTAATATTGGTGTTTCTATTTGTAAAACTAAATGATTTGAAAAATAATGAACAGATGAAGCTATGAGAATTAATTAAACTTGGCATCCACATTTTCTCAGGACATAAAACGTCCAGGAGTCCTTTACACCGAAGTAATTGAAGTAGACTGTAGAGTCATACCGGCCTTAGAAACGAGATGTGCCATGGACAGCAGAATCAAAAGTAACTGGAAGGAAGTTATTGGAACAACGAACGAGAAAATGCTCATTGTAAAAGAGTTAGATGAGGAAGAAATCCGGAGAGATCTGAAGATGTTGGTAGAGAAAGGGATACAGAGTATTGCTGTTGTATTGGCTCATAGTTATACTTACCATGGTCATGAGTTGAAGATTGGGAAGATAGCTGCTGAGTTGGGTATGTAATATGATTTAATAGATATCTTAAATCAAAGAAAAAGGCATGCTCCGTTGGTTCGGGCATGTAGAAAGAATGAGTGATGAACGAATGACGAAACAGGTATACGAAGCGAAAGTGAATGGAAGAAGAAGCCAGGGTCATCCTAGACTGACCTTTAAAGGTCAGATTGACAGAGTGCTCATAGATTTTAATATACAGAGCAGACGACCCCAACGGCGAGCATGCGTGAAACGACGAATGACTGTAGAGGAAGCAAGAGAAGCGTGCCAAGACAGGGATTCGTGGCGCTCCGTTCTGTCTGCCTACCCTGCAAGGGACATAGCGTGAAGGTATGTAATATGTATGTATGTAGATATCTTTGATACTGTATTTGAAAAGGGAACAACAGGGTATTTGACTTTTTTATTATTGCATCAATCAACTTAAATGGGCATCCTGAAGATGGATCTGAAATCCGTTTATCGATATCTCAACTAACATCAGCTATATTAATGGTTAAAGTCAGTAGTGGGGGGATGCTCTGTCCCTTTCTAGCAAAACAGTGTATTATGTAGCCAAGGACCTGTTTGTATGGCGCTACATATCAGTGACGTCGCAATTATATATTGCTGTCTCTTTCTACCGTGTGATTTTTGATTGCCTGTAGCCATTTTATGCTAGTCGCACCAAGTGACGTCAATGGTCAAGATGTGTCCTCGTGGATAAACGGCTTCTGCTGACGCGTACCTCACCCCTCACATCAAGGAGTACGTGAGTTTTGCTGACGGATTCCCTGTATTTTAACAGGTTTCAAGCAAGTCTCTTTGTCGCACCAAGTGACGTCAATGGTTCGAATGTGTCCTCGTGGTTACACGGCTTCTGCTGACGCGTATCTGACCCCTCACATCAGGGAGTACGTCAGGAGTTTTGCTGATGGATTCACTGGGAACCTGAAGGGGGCTAATGTGCTGTTTATGCAGTCTGATGGTGGATTGACACCTATGAATTTGTGAGTTTTTTAAATTTCTTTTTACTTATATTTTTTTTTATTGTTTATGTAGAGAAGACGAGCGAACGTACCTGATGGTAAGTGGTTACCGTCGCACATAGAAATATCGCCTGAGGGTATTATTATTAGAGGGTTTTCGATGCGCTGGTAACCTTGATGTCTTAATAGTCTTAGATGAAGTGCCTCATGTGCCGGTAATTACCGAAACACAGAAATGCAAGCATTTCGAGCACAGTCGACCCTAGCTAATGTATACCATCTGTCAAATTTCGGCAATTAAATCTCAGCTTTATGACTACGTATTATGGTTTATTAAGCTTTTATACCTTGTTCCAAACTTAAAATTGAGATTAAGAAGGTTAAGTTATTAATTAAGTTGTTAATTTTATTTTTAGGTAAAATTGCTATATATCAGATTCACAAATTTTGACGTATTGGGTAGGTTGACCTGCGGCCGATTGTACCTCTCCAGGTGATCATGCATCTCAGGATCTACCGCCTTCAGCATACTTCTCATATCCTTTATAAATGTCTGTTTATCAGTCACACAACTTAATTTTTTTCAAGATTCATGAGTGAAATTTCTTTTCTACTTTTACGTACCTATTAAAGCTGGAAGTTGTAGTTATACCTAGTTGTTTCGAAGAGATCACTCTCAGCGATAAGGCCGCCTAAATTGTACTTCACTATTTCCTTTTCTATCTTTTGTTTGTTGTTTTCTATTTGTGCAGTAAAGTGTATTTTACTTTACTTTACTTTAAATATATACAAACTTAAAACAATATTGGAAAAAATAAAATTAAAACAATGCAATATTAAAAGGGCACATGCTCAGCATGTGCTGCGGTCCGACCGGTACGGCAGAACCACAGCGCTGGTTTTCAGCTGTGCCAGGGCGAAGGCATCGCGGGCGAAACGGCAGTCAGGGACTAAAACAAAAATATATTAAAAGTATAAATAATAAAACTACAAATAAATAAATACCTAAAGATGAAATAGATAACAATTAAAACTGGAATATATATATTGTTTGCTTTCACCCAGCCTGTAGTCATAAAGGCAACTTTGAACGATTTCAGGTTCAACGGCTCGCGTGCGATTCTGTCCGGCCCGGCAGGCGGTGTGGTGGGGTATGCCCTCACATCGTATCAGAAGGACACCAGCTTGCCTGTTATTGGTAAGTATACTTCTTCTTCTAAGATATAAGGTATATTCCAAATTCCTTTTAGGTATAGTATATAGTTGCTAATGTAATGTTACAAATTATATGATAATATGCTTGCACGGAAAGTGTGACGGAGTCCCGACTTACAAGATACAGGTTTCGACCTAGTTTGTAAGTGGGAGGTCCTATTATTGTGCCCTGTAATATGTGAATATACATTTTTTTTTTAATTAAAAAAATGAAACGTGAAAAGTATTCGTATTCCTCATTGCTGAGGGTCGTGATCATTCTAAGGAATTAATCACATAGAACGACTCTCGTGGCAGATTTAATGGGGTGGTTTGCCATTGCCTTCCCCATGTCACACACTGGTTATCTCAGTGTGTAGGTTTCCTCACGATGTTTTCCTTCACCGTCAGAGCAATCGGTAAATGCACGTAAAGTATTTCGAAAAAACCGAAGAACTCATTGGTACATGGCATTGCCTGGTTTCGAATTCGGACCTCCTGCATGGGAGTCCGACGTCCTAGCCACGACACCACCGACGCTCTAAGTATACAATGTTTTGCTAAATAAATCGACACTGGTTTTGAAGTGGTAGATCCTAATGTGAAGGATCGCCTGGGGTGGTACCACCCTCTTATCTATTTCTGCCGTGAAGCAGAAATGCTTGCATTTCTGTGTTTCGGTTTGAAGGGTAAGAGAGCCAGCGTAATTTCAGCGTAATGAGGCAATCCATCTTAGTCCTCAAGGTTAGCAGCGCATCAAAAACCCTCTAATAATAACACAGTGAGGTGAGATGTCTATGGGCGACGGTGACCACTTACCATCAGGTGGCCCGTTTGCTCGTCTACTCTCCTTATTTATTAAAAAAAATGTACTGAACCCGTTAAAATCGCTCTATTTTTAGGAATATACTGTTATTTATTACAGGGAATTCTTTTAGGACAGTTTAGTTTAGCAAGAGGAGTAAAGAATCGAAGCTGAATTTTCGATATAATTTCGTTAGATTCAATCGAGCTCTATAGTTCTGAATACGTGAATATCATCCAGGTTTCGACATGGGCGGAACTTCGACGGACGTATCGAGATACGCAGGAGCATTGGAACATGTCCACGAAGCTACCACAGCCGGGGTCACCATCCAGGCTCCTCAGTTAGGTAAGCGCATTTCTGTAGACCTAAAAGGGTCTAAGAGCGTCGGTGGTCTAGTGGCAAGGGCGCCGGACTCCCATGGGAGTGCGGGTTCGACATCATGCGATGCCATAAACGGACAAATGATTAGTTTGATCTTATGATAGGGGGCTGGTAATAATCCCAGTGGCACTTCGACCCTTGAGGATCTTTTGTGCCTACCCCATTTTACACACCGGTCATCTCAGTGTGCAGGTTTCCTCACGTTGTTTTCCTTCACCGTTAGAGCAGTCGGTAAATGTACGTAAGTCTTCGAAAAACGCGAAAAACGCATTGGTACATGGCACTGCATAGTTTCGAACTCGGACCTCCCGCGTGGGAGTGTGATTGAGGGAGAGTGATGATTAGTTTACCACCCTAAGGTTTAATGTCATTTTTACGTCAAAGAACAATAAGGAATATTTTCGCTTGCATCTCTTTTAAGTATAAACCTTAATGATGTTTTTATTCCATTGAAGATTTAGCCAAAACTGATAAACCAGTCTCTTGACATATATTTACCGACTACACTTTAAACTTCGCAATCCTAAACCATTTGTATTAAATGTTTTTAAGAACAACACATCGTTCTATAACCCTATTGTGCGAATGTGTAGATTGTTTAACGAAGTCTCTTCGAACAGCAACAATAAGCCATCGTTAGACTTATTCGATCCTAGGACATTAGTTTTTAAAAGACGGGTTGAGGATGTCCTCAAGTGAGCTATCCACGCACCTACTTTATAATGTTTACTTTCTTATTTTTATTTTTCAATAGGTATTTTTAATCATTACATTCTCTAGTATTTTTTGCTTTCCCAACTCAATTTTGTACAACAACCAATTTTCTACTTCCTAACCATGCTGTGTTTACACGTTAAGGGTTACGACCTAGCTCATAATTTTATATTGATTTTTCTGTAATTTCTCTGGTTGTAATCTGTTGTGTTTACCTAATAAATAAATAAAATTAAATCGCACTAACGGTGAAGAACACTGAGATAATTAGTGTGTGAAATGGGGAAGACAATGGGTAACCAAGTCCAGTCTGTCAAGAGTCTTTCTATAAATTGATTCCATAGAATGATTACAATCCTCATAAGAATAAGAATAAGTTTATTTGTGCGGTAAGATGACAAAGTATTCATAGTCCATACACCAGTAGGAACTTAAGCATAGGTTATATTAAACTAAATAAAATTAGTGAGCAACAAGTTAGTTTACAATAAACGCTGACCTCCGAACTAGGAAGTTCCTGTATCTCGGAGGACGGATCTCTTCTGTGACCAGTGGAAATGAACATGTAACAGAACAGACGTTGGCCAAGCCAAGAAAATATAAAACTGACAAAGTTTGAAAGTAAGACAAAAAAGAATGAATGAATGAATACTCTTTATTGCACAAAATTAGTGTGATACAGTGCGTACAAAACGATTAATACAATCAAGGCGGTCTTATCGCTAAAAGCGATCTCTTCCAGACAACCAAAGAACAACAAAAGAACAATAATAAAGGTAATAATCGAGGGTTTCTTAAATTTTTAAAATGGAGTCATTGTATTGAATTATTGTTTATGTAGAGCAGACAAGAAAACGTACCTGATGGTAAGTGGTTACCGTCGCACATAGAAATACCTGAGGGTATTATTATTAGTATATTTATTGGTGTATTTTCAGATATAAACACGGTAGCGGCAGGTGGCGGTTCAATGCTGATGTTCCGCTCTGGTCTGTTCGTGGCAGGGCCGGAGTCAGCCGGGGCCGACCCGGGCCCCGCGTGCTATCGCAAGGGGGGTCCGCTTACCGTGACGGATGCTAACTTGATGCTAGGTATTTATTTTATTTTTATTTCTGAGAAACCTTACAGCTATATGATGCCTGAATTGTTCTTTTTTTTACATGCGTGCAAGCCAAAAAATAGGTCTCCTTAATTTATACAAAATAATAATAATTAAATAAATTAAAATTAAATTATTTATTTGATACATTACATTATACATTAAACTATACTAAACGTTGGACTCCGCACTGGGCAACAGCCTCGCGGAGGCCGGTACAATTTTCCTTATCTAATAATTACATCAATTTATAATAAGATATATTTATTTACGAGATATTTAATTATTATTATTTTATATTAATTTTATTACTTATTTATATTATACATTTATTAAAATAAACAGAAATAAAGATGAGAAAGTAATTGATTATGGAGTGTTGTACGACGATGAGCGTGAGTGTGCTAGGGTGTCTTAAGGTGAGTGTGTGTGTGGATGAGTGTATAATGTGGTTTGGTGAAAGAGGGAGGATATTCATGGTGAGTGCAGTCAAGTAATAATAATTAGTAACAGCTAATAAAATATGGAGGTGGGAAAGTGGAATAGGGAGTGCATATGAGTGTATATAAGGGGGTTTAAAGAGGTGCACATCCCTCATAGCTGACCACTGTTATGATTTGAATTTATATTGTATGGTATTGTGTTTATCATAAAGCAACAAAAACCGTTACTTACATGATTGTCAAGAACATCAGAACATTTGGTTATGTTCAGCGTTCATGCTGTCATGGCGTGTTCGTCCTATTTTATTGTTTAAAAACGGTTTACAGTGGTCATTTTCGTAAAACTAGTGTATTTTACCTAAAAATCGTCCGTGATAAGTTAACGTTATATAAGACAGTGAAATGTGGCTGAAAAACTACAGATGGTGTGAATTTGGCAACCTAACCTCCAATTGCACTTGGAATTCAAGGAACTAGGCATTCCTAGTGCATACGACTCTCCCATAATCGCATATCTCTTCTGCATCAGTTTTGTTCAAGACCCCACCAAGTCCTAAAATTCATTCCAGGCCGCCTGCTGCCCGACTACTTCCCCAAGATATTCGGGCCGCACGAGAACGAGCCGTTGGACAGACAAGCTACCGTCAGCGCGTTTACCACGCTCGCTAAAGATATCAACGCGTTTTTGAAACAAGATGGCGGAAAAGTAGTGAGTTTTTAATTAATGTTTTGTCCGGAGTTTGATCTCAATTTGACTTGATTTGTAACTCAGTAGTGTATACTTCCGTAGTGTCAGTAGTGAGGAAGGCAATGGCAAACCACCCCATTAAGTCTGCCACGAGAGTCTTTCTATGTGATTAATTCCTTAGAATGATCACGACCCTCAGCAATAAGGAACACGACTTAGAAGAAGAGTTTATACTTATTCGTCTGTAGCGTAGTGGTTTAGATGCCAGATTACCGGGAGATCTGGGTTCGAAAGTCTCTTAAGATCAGCAGTACCGTTGATGGTACTAGCAATACAACTTTGTTATGCTATATCATGTACCAATGAGTTTTTAATTTTTGTGAATGATTAACGTACATTTACCGTCTGCTCTAACGTTGAAGGGAAACATCGTGATGAAACCTGCACACTTAGATGACCAGTGTGTGAAATGGGGGTAAACCCCATTAAATTTGCAAGAGGGTTGTTTCTACGTCTTTCATTCTACATCAGTGGTGAAATGGGGAAGACAAATATAAATATAGTTTACTGCACACCCGGGACATAAACAAAACATACAACATAAAGAGAGATACAATACAATGTGCAGAAGGCGGCCTTGTCCATTTAAGCGATAACTTCCAGGCAACCTTCAGGTGATGGAAAAATCATATGGATACATAATGTACGGGTGCAAATGGCGTATGAAATAGATTCTTGCAAACCCTTGCAAGCTGCAATGCAGTAGTAATAATAGTAATCTAATGTTACGTAAATACTATAATTAATACAAAAATATAATACTTATAATATAATCAAAAATATAATAAACAGTCTATGGGAAACCACCATATTAAATCTGTCAAGGGAGTTGTTTCTATGTAGTTCTTTCTATGGCATGATAATGACCTCATCAGTGAGGAATACGACTTAGAAGAAGTGTATACACGTTGGTAGAAATTCTATCGTAGGTATTTAGATGAATTTTGTTTCGTTTTAGATGACCATGGAAGAAGTAGCTATGGGATTCATCAATGTAGCTAACGAGGCCATGTGTAGACCTATTAGGTAATTATTGATTATCAGTAGTGTATTATGTAAGATTATATCTTCATTCATCATCCATCATCATCATTCTTTAATCTGCCAAAACTTCAACAGCCTTAGATTCGCCGCATAGACTAACCTATTGTTAAGGCTACAGGAGGATCAAATGCGATTGAAAATTGAAGAGGATGGCGCAATACAAAAAAGCGAGAAGGTTGTAAGTGCCTCTCGCTTCTTTATATTGCGCCGTCTCTTTAATTGTCAATTGCGATTGATCGTTTCGCGTACCCTTTATACTCAACGAAAAGTCGCTATACCTTGTTCATTTTGATGATCCTATAGAAGTTTGTTTGACGTTTATACGTCTGTGTTTCTATCTATCAATATAGATAGATAGAAACACTTTATTGTACACAAATACAGGAAAAGTAAAACTACAGGGATAGTAGCACGATATGAACAAAGGCGGCCTTATCGCTTAAAGCGATCTCTTCCTGGCAACCTCTGAAGTTTCATATAGGGATGTCTATTCGGTGCTCGAATCATTACCGATTCGATTCTTTTTAAAATAGCTTAACTATTTCGATTAATTAATTTACATTTGATAAGCATAACTCTCACGTCCGTAATCCCCGACAGAGGAACCACCTTCACCATAGGTAGTTCCCATTTTACGCCGTAATATTTGGTGGACAAACGTGAAAGGTGGCGAGCCCAATCCCGTCTACAGAGTAGAATAGTATTGGCGATATTTGTAAAAAATTGTATATAATATTATTTTGAGGCATTTTTCACGACTTTTTTCATAATCACGATTACAAGAAATCGATTGGAGATTTTTTACAATAATTGTCGATTTCCATGAGTCAATCTCTAGACGATTCGACGTAATTATGTAACTGCGCAGTTATTGAAAAAAATATAGTATCAATCTTATGTCAAACAATATACATGAAATAATCTATAAATAGACAATAATTTGAATACAAAAATAGCATTATCATGCTGTTTTTATGCATAAAATATATTTATAGATATATCTAAAGAATCAACCAGGATGTCCTAAAATGAACAAGGTATAGACCCATTTCTGTGGAAATAACAAACGAAAACTGCGACCGCTACCACTGTCCATTCTCACTAATTTAGGACACAAAAATCACGTAGTAACTTCTCTTTCTTACTTGAGACTGCGGCGCAAGCGCCGGATCGAATCGAATCGAATCGAGTTGTAATGTGTAAATGAAAAAAAAATTAAAATGAAAAAGTTTATTCACTTATACAAGGCACAAAAAGGGACCTTCGACTTACAAACTAGGTCGAAACCTGTATCTTGGAAGTAGGGACTGCGTAATTTTTTTGTGTAAAATATTACCAATGTTTTTTTGTACAAATGAAAGGTAAGTCAATATTGCTAATCTGTTTTAGGGCATTAACAACAGCTCGAGGTCACGACGCATCTCGCCACGCGTTGGCTTGTTTCGGCGGCGCGGGCGGACAACACGCATGCGCAGTGGCGCGGCAGCTGGGCATATCCACTGTGCTCATACACAAATATGCCGGTCAGTTCTATGAGCTATCTCAGTATTTAGAGCACTAACACTTCTAAGGCAGTGACAACAGTCCGGGGCGCTAACAACAACAGTCCGAGGGTTCTAACAACAGTGCGAGGTCACCAACAACACTTCGAGCGTACTAATTATAACCAGAAGGCTCTAATAACAGTCCGCGGGCACTAATAATAACTCGAGGGCTCTAACAACAGTCCGAGGGTACTAACGACATTCCAAGGGCACTAACAACAGCCCAAGGGCGCTAACAACAGCATTTCTTTAAAACTTCTATTGTTGCCCTCCATTATATGGGTGATAGTCGAAGCATGGGTCTCCATTTCTTCTATCTTAAATAAATTATTTATTTTATACATGTAAACCTTAATTTGGCTGTGAAGGAATCAAGTCGTAACTTGAAATTCGCTCTAAAACCTTGCATTGAATTAAATACGCATTCCAAATTCCCACTATTTACTCTACAGGTATCCTATCAGCATATGGCATGGCCCTCGCCCATATAGTCCACGAGAAACAAGAGCCATGTGCCATTTTATATGCTCCGGAGAATTTCAAAGAAATCGATATGAGGCTTGATGTGCTCGGAGCTGTCTGCAAGGACAAACTGTTGGAACAAGTAAGTGAATATTACATTTTGGACTTTGAACAAGCATTTGACACTGTAAATCACGACTTTTCATAGAATATTCGAAGGAATTTTAGCTAAATTGACTGTTGATTATACTTACTTACTTACTCCGCTGACGCAGCGACCCGAAGTGGATCTTGGCCTCCGATAACAAAGAGCGCCATGACAGTTGATTATGCTTGGTTTTTTTTTTAAATTGCAATTTAGTTGAAACTTTATCGGGGGTACTTCAAGGGTCATGTTTGGGTCCAATATTTTTGAATGTGTTTAGTTTTTAACACGGATCATTTGCTTAAAGCAGTAGTAAAAAAAAAGTTCTTAACACAGAAACACGTGTAATGTTTATTTATTTCTTAATAGTTTTTTTGTAACAATTTAATATTGATGATATGCTGTTCGTTGGTGTAGAAGAGTGTGCACTAGAAGCATTTACGGGTTGCGATCAAGACCTATTTGCTTTTCGCGAGGCGCAGATAGTGGCCGGTACAGCTGTGGAGAAACACAACAAGGATAGAAATAATGCATTTCGTAAAGAATTAGATAATAATGTATTAGGCATAGTTTTTTTTTAACTTTTTTTTATTGACCACTTAACCCGTTTCTGACCTCGATCTCGCCTGATGGTAAGCGACGATGAGGTCGACGATGGAGCATGCGGGTCCAGTAAATGCCTATTCACTCTGGCCTTGAAGATCCCAAGGTTGTAGGTTTCGGGAAATACAGACGCCGGCAGGCTGTTCCATTCCTTAGCCGTTCTAGTGGCGTTATAGTGGAGCTAGCATAATGGAATAAAATATTCAGACGGTTTTACTTTTCCTAATGCTGGCCCATTTCGTATTATAGATTGGTTCGTATCTGTAAAAGAGGTCCGCAATAATAAAAGGGGCGTAGCTTGCAATCCCCAACCCAAGAATCTATTATTTTATGCTCTTGCTGTTATCATTATCAATCAGGATTATTCAGGATACATTAACCAGCTACATTTGATGTTATGATTGGGGGCCAGCTGCACTTAGACCCTTGAGGATCTTTTGTGCCTACCCCATTTTACACACTGGTCATCTCAGTGCGCAGGTTTCCTCTCGATGTTTTCCTTCACCGTTAGAGCAGTCGGTAAATGCACATGGTACATGTTCATTGGCACTGCATGGTTTCTATTCCGGACCTCCCGCATGAAAGCCCGGAGCCCTAGCCACTGTGCCACCGACGCTCTTACCAGCTACATACTTAACTACTACATTTACATCATACCACGTCATAACTTCAAACTTCAGCCGCGGTAGGTGCCGACGAAGAGCGTAGTATATCCAGGGCCCGTGATTATGTACAGAAACGGTTGGTCCGCAATGAAGTGGACTGGTAGCGACAAGGCTATTGCGCCTCCTGTACGAATAGAGATAAGAATAGGAAGAATAAGAATGAGTTTATTTGTGCGGTGTGGTGACAAAGTATTCAAATTCCATACACTAGTAAGAATAAGCATAGGTTATCTATGGGATGAATGCTGACCTTTATTGAACACCTTCTTTTTGGGAAAGCACTGGCATTTCGGAAGTTACGTCACATCTTCTCGTCGCCCATACCTCAATGTCTAAAGACAAGAGTCTAACCAGTGTGTCCTACCAGTAATGACCTACGGAGCCGAAACGTGGACACTGACGGTGCGACTGGTTCACAAATTGAAAGTCGCTCAGCGTGCTATGGAAAGAGCTATGCTCGGAGTATCTCTGCTGGATCGAATCCGAAATTAGGAGATCCGGCATAGAACAAAAGTTATCGACATAGCTCATAAGATTAGCGAGCTGAAGTGGCAGTGGGCCGTCACATCTGTCGCAGAACCGACAACCGCTGGGGTAGACGAGTTCTGGAGTGGAGACCGCGTTTGGGCAAACGTAGTGTGGGACGCCTCTCTGCTAGATGGAGCGACGATCTGCGCAAGGTGGCTGGCAGCGACTGGATGAGAAGAGCCGAAGATCGGGCTCAATGGCGCGCCCTGGGAGAGGCTAGTGTCCAGCAGTGGACTAGAGTAGACTGCTGATGACTGGCTCCCAAGATACAGGTTCGCCTAGTTTGGGAGTCAGGGTACTGTTCGATTTACTAATTTGTGATGTTTTCAATAAAGATTATTTTATTTTATTTATTTATTTATATTATAAAATAAAATTAGTGAGCAAAAGGTAACAGTAAACGCTGAACTCCGAACTAGGAATTGAAAACCAGTTTATATAATCAAGGGTCTTTCTTTAATAAACTTGGTCGTGGAAGATTGTAATCTGAATAATGCAATGAGGTTTATGTAAAATGTTAAAATGCAAAGGTCTGGAGTAAAACTTTGGTTAGTCAGGTAGAAAACTTAATGTCCACGGTTTCTATTTGGTTAGTCAGGTAGAAAACTTAATGTCCACAGTTTCTATTTGGTTAAGCTAGAAAACTTAATGTCCACGGTTTCTATTTGGTTAGTCAGGTAAAAAATTTAATGTCCACGGTTTCTATTTGGTTAGTCAGGTAGAAAACTTAATGTCCACGGTTTCTATTTGGTTAGTCAGGTAGAAAACGTAATATCCACGGTTTCTATTATAGTTCTAGAGGATGTTACGGAGTATGAATGTGAAAATTTTCACACGTATTTAGGACACCCAAAGGATCATTTCGAAGATTAGAGCCCACGCAGATCACGGCTCCTCTACGAGGGGGAGGGAGTCAAAGTGTCCCTCCTCCGCGCTCCAGTAAAATATATATAGTGTCATCGTTATATAGGTGTAACGAAGACACTATATTTTTTTACTGGTAGGCCAGGGCATTTTTGGTGTCGTTTTCGTATAAATAAAGGATGACTAAATCAATTTTGAAACAATACCTTCATTATTCCATTGCAGAAATTCGAGAAAATTAAAAAAAATCGATCTGTTATCGTCGATAACGTCAAAAGTAATCCAAATTTCATTGCATAAAAAATACTTTTAGTAAGCCACATTATTCTTGATTTAAAAAAGATAAACTTTAAATATCATTATCTCATAATAAGTACGTAAAAAAAAAGTGTCGCGCGGAAGAGCTTTTCCATAGAAAGAGCAGTGTAGAAAGCTCCATCCAAAAAAAAAGAACCAACAAAAATAACCCTTGACCCTTTGGGTGTCCTAAATACGTGTGCTAATTTTTACATTCTTTGCTTGAAATGCATAATTTTTCAACATTATCTTTCATTATTATTATCCGCAATATTGAAATAACTTTTATAAGTATATAGTCACTGATGATGATAAAATCTGGCTAAAAATGCGAGTGTCATGTATGTCCTACGGAACGTGACTGTAAAAATGTAACAAAGTTTATCCAGAATAATCTAGATTATATAAGGTAAGAGACCCCTTAAGCTCAAGCTTATCGTATGGTTAGTGGCCAACCTATTGTCAGTGTTGTTCAGGCCGCCCGTAGACCTCTGACATGGCTTAACGACTGCTGTCGAACAACAACCGGGGCCGACTGCTTAACGTGATCTCCGAGGCACGGAGTAGCTCAGAAGAAAAATGTCACTAGCGGTCAGCCATCCTGGTACCGACCGCGCCCAACGTTGCTTAACCTGCATGATCACTTTCGGATCGTGCTAGATATAGATCGTGGATAGGCTACGCCCCCCCCCAATAATAAAACCAGTGTGGTTTTATTAAAATGTGTGTGGGTTGAGTGTAAGTGAGTGTGCGTGTGTGTTTATTATGTAGGTTAGATATGCCTATTTATTTTATTTGGTTATGGCCAGCAATTTTTCTGTTTCCTCATAGTTCCTCATACACCCCAACATATCCTCCCATACTATCATAACGTTATAGATATTAAGCACTAAAGAACATTACCGACAGCAGCACACACAAAGAAACAACTTAATAAACCGATATGGTGGACCGGAAGCAAATGATCCCTACAGCGCAGGGCAACCTATTGTAGGTATTAAATGCAAATATTATATATGTGTTTAATCCATAATGCTGCATTGGTTTTTAAACAGTCGGTATTTACACACCCTTTCACACACACATACACATACTCACATACACAACACACCCTCAAACTCTCACGCCACCACACATTAATCTTAGTCACTTAGCCAGCACTTGATTAACAAGTACTTACAAATAACATTTAATACTCGTGGTAAATATGTATGACATATTCATGTTAGTTCTACATTATTAGTCTTAAAGTTAACCGCGTTCTGTAGGTATACAAGTCATATATAAACGAGGAAATCTGAAATTGGCCTTCTTTAAGTTTAATACGTATGTAATTTTATAATTGTTAATGCTGTAGATTTCCCTTATAAATAAAATAAAAATAAATGCAAATATTTCACCCAGTCTAAAAACCACTAGACACTAACTTTTGAAATGGAATAAACTCTTTCGTTCGGATTTAGATTAAGATATTTTACATAAATTTCATTAGTATTTTTTTTGTAAGTTAGTTTAAGGCTTTTTTTAATCATATTTTT
Source organism: Hofmannophila pseudospretella (assembly GCA_947369225.1). Lineage (NCBI taxonomy): Eukaryota > Metazoa > Arthropoda > Insecta > Lepidoptera > Oecophoridae > Hofmannophila > Hofmannophila pseudospretella. Next base: position 8,362,785 of record OX376332.1, on the reverse strand, counting down.
TGAAATAATTTTTTTTTTAAATTAACTTGTTTTAGTATTTGAAGACTTTTCTATCAGTGTATTTTTGTGATGTCATAAAAACAAATTAAACTTAAAATCTTGATTGCATTTTTTATAATATCTCGATGAGGAAATTATGCTTTGTTATTTTATTTTATAACAGGTTAAACAAAACAAAATAATTATAACAGTACTTAGTCTAATAAGTTATAACGCCAATTACACAATAACTCAAAATGAATATTAAGAAAATAGCACTGAATATATAGAAGAAATAGAATTACAATATGTGGTTAAAGGCGAGTGATAGGGTGTGTTTGTGTTTGTGAGGGTGTGTAAGAGGGTGTGTTTGTTTGTGCTGTGTGTATTTCAACCCTTGCCTAAACGCTCGGAAAGAGCCCTTCGATCTCTCTGAATATATTGCCCTTGAGTCATAAAAAAACGTCGGAGTCGGTTTTCGTGAATGTCCACGCAGCGGTGGAGTACCGAATTCGCTGCAAAGTTAGTATGTACCATTGGGCGGTTATGTTATACATAGCATGCTGTGGTGTTACTATAGTTTGCGATTATTGTTTACCTGTTATGTCAATACTTGCAATTATAACGAAAATATAATCATGTAAGATACAAGATACAACAATAGGGTATTTGACTAGTTTTTTTTTATTGCATCTATCAACTGACATGGACATCCTGAAGATGGATCTGAAATCCGTTTATCGATATCTCAACTAACATCAGCTATATTAATGGTTAAAGTTAGTAGTGGGGGGATGCTCTGTCCCTTTCTAGCAAAACAGTCCTTATTTTATAGCCTGGACCTGCTTGTATGGCGCTACATAACAGTGACGTCACAATTATCTATAGCCGTCTCTTTCTACCGTCTGATTTTTGATTGCCTGTAGTTATTTTATTTTTCAACGGATTTTAATTCTGTTTTCACATTTGACCATGAATTTATGTCTATTTTCTTATTTTTATGAAATGTATGTAATATTTGATACTTGTTAAATTTGTTTAGATTAAAATAAAATGGTCTATGACTCGGAAACCCTTTCTAAATAGCTTTATATGACACCGATGCCACAAATATCCCACAAATAGACACTCAATCCTCAGTTTAGTCCCCTAAACGGCTAAATCCATATCTTTAAAAGAAAAAGATGAATTTGCAAAACATACACATTTATTTCTTCCTCCTAAACATGTTTACGATAAATCTTTTTAATCGCGTGGACCCATCGCCACGGTAGACGCCGGCAAATAGTGTGGTGCGTCCGGGACCCATGATCAAGTAAAGGAAAGGCCGGTTCGCATGGAAGTGTAGAGGCATGGATAAGGCTATTACGCCGCCTGCATCGGAAAAGATAACCACGTTTAGTAACGCTTTATTTTTTTAATAAATTGTCTTCGACAAACAGACAGACGGGCCACCTGATGGTAAGTAGTCACCGTCGCGCGTCGCCTAGAGACACGTCCAATACCAGGGGTATTGCTTGTGTGTTGCCGGCCGTGGAGGGAGAGGACTTTTTTAACGTTCTTTTTGAAGCATCCCATGTCGTAGCGCTGCCGGAAAACGTCGGGTGGAAGAGAGTTCCACATTTTACAGGTGCGTGGCAGAAACGCTCGTGTAAAACGGGTCGTGGTAGACACCCGAGGCTTTAGAATGTGCGGGTGAAAATTGAGCCGCCGACGAGTGGTGCGATTCAAGAAAGTAGATGACGGCACCAAGTCAAATAGTTCTGAAGAGCACTCTTCATTATATACGCGATAGAAGACGCAGAGAGAGCCAATGTCTCTCCTTAAACTGAGAGGCTCTAAATCGCTCGTGAGCACAGAACCGTCGACAACTCGAGTAGCGCGCCTTTGCACGGAGTCAAGTGAATGAAGCTGGTATTCGGCTGCGCCGGCCCAGAGATGGGAGCAGTACTCCATATGCGGCCTTACTTGCGCTTTATAAAGCGTTAGCCTCTGGCCAGGCGTGAAGTACCGCTTTGCTTTATTCAGCACACCGAGATTAAGATTCTGAATACGAATCTATTGTCTTTTGACTCTTGGTGTTGTATTTTGATCCTTGGGTCTTAGATTTTCAGACATTTTAATTCCAGATAATGTGACTATATCAAATACTACCTATCTCTCCCTACCTACCTCTCTCTCGCATTCTTGTCTGCAGCAATAAACTGAGTTGAGGCCCTTTTCACAATAACAGTAGACCATCAGACATGATTTCAATATGTTTACCTTTGACTACATAATTATTTTATCATAATTATAACTGTTTCGGTCTTTGCTGTGTGTGAAATAAACGTATTACTTACTTACTTTTTTAAATCTCGTTTTAGGCCATTTTTCGCGCGATATGTTTTTGCCTAGTATATTAAAGTATTGCTCTATGTTAACACCTAAGTATTATTGTACATGATTGATGTCCCCGAAAAGGCTATTGAAAATATCTATCTGTGTGATAATGGAGATTGTATTAGAATAGTTCTATATTCTTACGTATCGTATGGTTAGTGACCAACCTAATAAGACCGAGAGATCACTCATCTACCCGGCGCACTCGCTTGCCGCGCGTGCGGGCGGGCGTGTGTGTCGCTCCCGAATAGGGTTATTTAGCCACGAAAAGAGATGCCTTCGCGACGCTGCTTAAATCGTCTGCAATAGACGTATCAGGCCTATGATGATATTCTTACCAGTGACAGCGGCGGCCTCTGTCCCTTCCTCATTGACTTCAATGAAAGCTTTTTGAATTGCTTTAGAAACTGGTACGGTTCCACCGTCACTTAACATATTGTCCACACCAGATTTGAATATGGATCTGATTCCAAGCTGAAAATGTAAACAGCCATTCGTTATTTATTCGTTGTTACAATATTATTTCAAAGTTTTTATAACGTGATTAATTATTATGGAACTTGGTTCTCTCCCATTATTAAACAATTCAATGCCAATGACTTTATACTTTCTGAGATCACCTTTTTTTTTGAGGAGAACTTAAAAACTACTATAAGAAGCGACTGCCTAAGGGCACCCAGGTGGGTACGGACCGACTGCTTAACGTGCTCTCCGAGGCACGGAGGAGTTCTGATGAAATATGCCACAAACGGTCACCCATCCTGGTACCGACCGCGCCCAACGTCGCTTAACCTGCACGATCACTTTCGGACCGTGCTCGCAACTAGGCTACGAGCTCCTTCTTCTTATTCGTTATTAATCTTCCCTTACCTTTGGTAAAACCTCATCCAGACTTATCTCAGTCTCTACAGTGAACTTGGGAATCGTAACTTCCAGCGACTTTGACTGTAAAGCGTCGACTTCCTTTATTAGATCGTATCCATTTGATAATTTCTCGAGTAACCCGTTGAGGCCATCGATTTCATACGGCAGTACAAACAACATACTTGCTTTGTTACCAACGTATGGTAGCACTAGTAGCTGAAATAGAATTGCTGTATCATTATCACTGATCGGTGTAGGTAGGGCTCTTTCGGGTCAATGTCCTCAAAGGTTATATTAATATAGATATGATTTCGGGATCCCGTTTTAAGTTATCGAGCAAATGTTGTAAATTACTTTTATAAACCTCGCCCTTACTCGGCGGATTACGATTTTTTTAAAATTGTGAACTTACGAAGAAGTTAAAACACTACCATAGGTACACTAGCGCCATGAATCTTAAAAAAAAATATTTCGCCACCAATCTTAAATGTGTATCAAAACAAATATAACGTTAAAAATCTAAATAATATATTTATGCAATCCCGGAAATCCCGGGATTATTGGGCATACTTATCCATATTATGACCGTATGTGGCAAGTACCAAAAACAGCCCTACCTACTCCGATCATAGATCATTATCATCAGTATTGACACGTTTTACTTCATATAGAGCTCAATTTATGACAACTAAACAGTGAACGCGAGTTTAGTATTTGCTATTGTTAATTTCCCGAGGTCTGTCTTTGTTCTTTTCTGCCGAGTCATTAATAAATATGCGTTTATGTTTAGATACAATATCTGACTCAGTACTATTACGATTCTTAAAAATATCCTATATTTCGCGATTAATAAATAATAATAATAAATGTATTTAACGACAACACTACAACGGAAAGGTACAATGAATACTACAAAAAATTAAATTAAAAAATAACATACATATTTCCTAATACCGAGGCTACGGTTAGCACCCACACTAGGTAATCCTGTGTCGTGGGCGCTGTGCTGGAGAGTGTGTGTTCTGATTTGTACCTAAGTGTACTGTAAGTAATGTGATTTAGCGAAGTAGAATTATTGTGTGAGTAATGTTGGTGTCTCTATTTGTAAAACTAATTACCCGTTTACTTCTTCTTGTTGTGTATTTCTTACGTCTTGAATTTTAATGAGTTGTCTCTTCGCAAGTTTTACCTATCTGGTGTCTCTATTTGTAAAACTAATTACCCGTTTACTTCTTCTTGTTGTGTATTTCTTACGTCTTGTATTTTAAAGAGTTGTCTCTTCGCAAGTTTTACCTATCTGGTGTCTCTATTTGTAAAACTAATTACCCGTTTACTTCTTCTTGTTGTGTATTTCTTACGTCTTGTATTTTAAAGAGTTGTCTCTTCGCAAGTTTTACCTCTTGTGTTAAATAATTTGTACACGTATGTGTACAAATTATTTATCTTTATTATTACTTATAATTATAAATATCTCTTTAAAGGTCTAGCTGGTAGAAATCTCTATTTTAGAGATAAGCTCTACCTGTGTACGTCAAATTTGTTGTTATAGTATAAAGTAAGTTCTTGACTGTCCAAATTACGGTCTTTGAAAAACTAGATTTGTTTACCTACTTCAGCCTGAAGGTTTTCGCTTTCCCCGTATCTGTGGTGGTCTTCTGGCAGTGTCATCATTGGTACAGTTATTGTTGTTTTCGAGTCCACGTGGAATTCTCCGTCTGCTGTGTTTTCTGGGTTGAACTGTTTCTTCCAGGTGCCCTAAAATGATATGTGATGTAACTTTATTGTTTACGTTTAATCCCGCATTTGACCTCAATCTCACCTGATCAAATCCCAAATGGGGGTTATAATTAAAATTAAAAGTAAAAATCTCTTTATTTTCACGATCACGATACATTAAACTATACTAAACGTTGTACTCCGCACTAGGCAACAGCCTGTATCGCGGAGGCCGGTTCAATTTTCCTTATCTAATAATTACATCAATTTATAATAAGATATATTTATGTAATGGTTTAAATTAAATGGTTTTATGGTAAGCTGTTTCCTTACCTTAAAATATATGGCGTTAAGAATCACCATTTGCGTGGAAGAGTTGACACTCCCTGGGTTTACTATATTTTTTATTTTGTTGTTTGTTTTGCTTTCTGCCTGTAAAGTAAGATTCATTAAGACTTTAAGTCTTAAGCTCTATCTAGAGCTATGATCATGCTGTGTTTACACGTTAAGGGTTACGACCTAGCTCATAACTTTATATTGATTTTTCCGTAATTTCTATGGTTGTAATCTGTTGTGTTTACCTAATAAATAAATAAAATTAAAGGGATATCATGTATTTTTATGAAGAATTAAGGACCTGTCATGCAACAAACGGTAATAATTCTTAAGTAGTACAGTTCATTTCGAACACCTGCAGGTCGGATTTATTGACAGGCTACCGAAGATTTTGTAATTCATTAATTCTGCATACCCTGTGGCTAACTTCCGAAGGTGTTCTGAAATTCAATTACTCGACTCTTTCTCGTAATTCGTATTCCTCATTGATGATCTTAGTGTGCAGGTTTCCTCACGATGTTTACCTTCATCCCTAGAGCAGTTGGTAATGTGCGTTAGTCTTCATAAAAACGGAAAACTTCTTGGTACATGACATTGCATACTTTCGAAAACGGACCTACCAGAGAGAAGGTAATCACTACGTTTCCTACCGTTGGGGGGTAATATATATTATAGAGTTTATGTTTGATGCAACTATTATACATCATCATCAGCAGCCTACTCTAGCCCACTGCTGGACATAGGCCTCTCCCAGGGCGCGCCATTGAGCCCGATCTTCGGCTCTTCTCATCCAGTCGTTGCCGGCCACCTTGCGCAGATCGTCGCTCCATCTAGCAGGGACGCTCGTCCCACACTACGTTTGCCCAAACGCGGTCTCCACTCCAGAACTCGTCTACCCCAGCGGTTGTCGGTTCTGCGACAGATGTGACCGGCCCACTGCCACTTCAGCTTGCTAATCTTATGAGCTATGTCGATGACTTTTGTTCTATATATATTATACATGTCGCAGTAAAAATACCCACCCATCTGTTAATCTTGTCTACCGCACCACCGCTTCCAAAGTTCATGCCTTCTACATCAGTGTCGAACACTTTGACATCCTGTTGCATTTGCTGGTTCAACTCCAACCCTTGTCGAAGGTACAGCTTGTTTGCTATGTTCAGAGTGACGCCTCTCACGGATTTCAGCTTCGATGATAGGGTTGAAAATGATGAGCGGAGCTGGAAATTTGTTGTGGAAATGACTGAATTTCGTAACATGGTCATAGGTTAGGGGGTCTGTTAAATTACAGTAATTTAATTCTGTTCCGGAGCGTTGGTGGCCTAATGGCTAGGACGACGAACTCCCATGCGGGAGGTCCCAGTTTCGAAACGAATGGATTCGTACAGGATTTATAGGGAAGAACCGGGAACAGCGAGTCAAAGCTTCGGTAGTCTGTTTCACACTGCTTTATTATTAGGCACACCTACCCTCAACCACGGGTATACGCAGATACCCTCGTCTAAACCTCACATGAACCGTGCAGTGCCATGTACAATGAGTTTTTCGTATTTTTCGAAGACTTACGTACATTTACCGACTGCTCTAACGGTGAAGGAAAACATCGTGAGGAAACCTGCATGCCTGAGTAAATTAATCTGAAGGCGTGTGAAATCCACAAATCAGCACTGGGCTTGGTGGATCATGGCCCGTACCCCCTTGCACGCAAGGGGAGGCCTGTGCCCTAACATTGGGGACATTATACAGGTGGTAGATCCTGTAATGTGCAGGATCGCCTGGGTTGGTACCACCCTTCTGTTTCTGCTGTAAAGCAAAATGCTTGCATTGCTGTAATATGGTTTATGTAAATGTAATGTAATGTAAGAGTACCACCAGTCCTAGCACCAGTTCAAATATTCTAAAATCAGCAATCTTTTAACTTAACAAGACATTTGCATTTTGTAATAATCTGAACTTACCTCCTTATCATCTTTGAACCCTAGAGCTGTCAACACCTCTGTATGGCCGGGGTCAGTGGTTCCCAAAGCGAGGAGGGCGAACACAAACTCTGCTGATAGCGGCGAAGAGACTACGCTGTTGTGTTTTTCTAGTTCCTAAAAACATACAGACTTTGTCAGTAGATCTTAAACAGTACACTAGGTACTAAGGCTATGTCAGAGGCATAAGGGTGGCCCTAACAAGTCAAATAATAGGTTGGTTGGCCAACACATGTCAAGAAGAGTCTATTTTTTTATTGTATTATTCTACACATACTTATACTTCGTTTTTATAGCATTAGAAAAAACGTAAACAAAGAACTAGTAATCGCAAACTTGAGGTGATGTTTATGCAAAGCAAAATGGTGGTCATGGGTTAGCGACTAATTTTAAAATCATTCAACGTGCTAAATATTCGACAGGTGACACGACATTCTTAAATTAGACGTATTATACTACTAAAACGTTGTTTTACGTTTAGGTTCCTTCTTCCTGCTTCTATAGGTCTTTTATAGTGTAAGTTTTTGATGACGATTGTTGATTTTATTATCATTAGACACATAACGTTTCAATATTGAGAAATACCTACGTATAAAAGTAACGTATTAATTACTGAAATAGCCAGACATTGACGGTGAACGTGTGACGAAAAATATGTATTTTTTAGCGATCCTAATTGAAAATTTTGCACACCATATTTATAACGTGCTAGATAAAATACCTAAAACTTGCTTCATCACGTTTGTCCACCAAATCTTCTGACGAAAAGTGGGAATTACTTGTCGGTGGTTTCTCTGTCCTCCCACGGGGATTATGGATACAAACTATCTGTATATTTAGGGTTGTAAACGTGAGTTTATGTATGTATGTATTCAGAGAGCAGACGAGCAAACGGGTCACCTGATGGTAAGCGGTCACCGTCACCCATAGACATCTCACCTCACTGTATTAATATTAGAGGGTCTTTGATGCGCTGCTAACATTGAGGACTAAGATGGATTGCCTCATGTGCTGGAAATTACGCTGGCTCTCTTATTCTTCAAACCGAAACACAGCAATGCAAGCATTTCTGCTTTACGGCAGACACAGGGAAGAGGGTGGTATCAACCCAGACGATTCTACACAGTATAGGATATACCACCTAATAATACCGTATAATGTCCTCAATGTTAGGGCACAGGCCTCTCCTTATACGAGAAGGTACGGCCATGATCCACCGTACAGGTCCCATGCTGTTTCGTAGATTTCTATCACGTTTTCCTTCGCCAGAAATTTCAAAGTTACTCGGTTTATCCGTCCAAGTAAAGTCAGTCTAAGTCTATACCTAACTGATTATAGACCAGAGATATTTTAAAAAAAATATTTTTATTAAGGAAAACAAACATAACACAAAAGCCAGTGAAGTTTCCACTGAAAGTACTAAAAATAGCCAATAATGTGATATCACTCGCGTAAATACTGTTTTAAATTATATTTTAATTTACGTATTAATAACCACATCAAAGGTGCACAGTTTAACGCTTTTGAATGCAAAATATACGAATATACGTTACTGATTTTTTTATTATAGTTATCAACTTATCACATGCTCTCACAAGAAAGCGGTTTTCAGCATAGGTACTCCTGCAATATGGAACTGCAAACAGTTTATTAACACGAAGACTTCTACCAGGGCAATTAAACGAAATCTTACTAGATTTAATGTAACATATCCTTAAGTTCCTACTCCATTGTAATCTTACCGCACAAATAAACTATTCTTATCTCCTAGTTCGGAACTTCCTAGTTCGGAGGTCAGCGCTTATAGTAGGATAACTGGTTGCTCACTAATTTTATGTAGTTTAATGTAACATATGCTTAAGTTCCTACTCCATTGTAATCTTATCGCACAAATAAACTATTCTTATTCTTATCTCCTAGTTCCGAACTTCCTAGTTCGGAGGTCAGCACTTATAGTAGGATAACTGGTTGCTCACTAATTTTATGTAGTTTAATGTAACATATTCTTAAGTTCCTACTCCATTGTAATCTTACCGCACAAATAAACTATTCTTATCTCCTAGTTCGGAACTTCCGAGTTCGGAGGTCAGCACTTATAGTAGGATAACTGGTTGCTCACTAATTTTATGTAGTTTAATGTAACATATTCTTAAGTTCCTACTCTATTGTAATCTTACCGCACAAATAAACTATTCTTATCTCCTAGTTCGGAACTTCCGAGTTCGGAGGTCAGCACTTATAGTAGGATAACTGGTTGCTCACTAATTTTATGTAGTTTAATGTAACATATGCTTAAGTTCCTACTCCATTGTAATCTTACCGCACAAATAAACTATTCTTATTATAGGTAGATTATACTTACGTTGATGAGTCTGATTGAGAAAATGAGGATTGCAGACGCCAGCCCTCTATCACTTGGCACCAAGGACGCAATGGTTCCCATTGTGACGATTATCACTGACATGATCAAATTTGGCATGTTATTGTAGTCGAAAATGAGTCAAAAACAAAAAAAAACTACAAGAACGGAATAAGGAGACTGCATGGTACTTTTAGTATTGTATCAAAAGGATATCATCACACCATATTATCTTCTTCTTCTAAGTTGCGAATTCTGATCGGGTTGGGAGAGGGGGAGCATCCCATTGATTTGTTCACCTGCACACTGACCAAATTCACGGAAACAGCAATCCGACGTTTGTCAAACATACTGTAAATTAGTTTTGTGGTGTCCGTGTGTTTTTGTAGTGGTTTTTATGTTTTTAGTAGATTTTATATTTTTAGTTATTTCTAGTTTAATTATTTGACATTTAATTATTATTTTTTCTCAATAATTTCACTTATTCAATCATGTATATAGTATTATGACTACAATTTTGAGTTGGGACATCCTGTCATACAATTGTAATAGGTTTTTTAATAAATAAATAAATAAATAAGTCGTTTTCCTCATTGCTGAGGGTCGTGATCATTCTAAGGAATAAATGGCAGATTTAATGGGGTGGTTTGCCATTGCATTCCCCATTTTTTGGTTATCTCAGTATGCAGGTTTTCTCACGATGTTTACCTTCACCGTCAGAGCAGTCGGTAAATGTACGTAAGTCTTTCGATAAAACCGATAAACTCATTGGTACATGGCATTGCCTGGTTTCGAAGGCGGACCTCTCGCATGGGAGTCCGATGTCGTAGCCACGACACCGACGCTCTAACCGACCATATTATCACAAGGTTATTTTTGTAATCGAATTCGAAAAACTCGTGGAATACTAACATAAGTAAAATACTAGGAACTAGGAATTTTTAAGTACTAGTACCTAGATCTTCATGACTTGGAAAAACTTCGTCGCGAAATTAAATTTAAATCTACCTTTAAATGCAATGATTTTATGCCAGTTTGCTCAGTGCTTTTCCCTTCCTATACAAAAAGTTGATCTTGTACGACCGATTTATAATAATAATGCAAAGTCGAAATGTTTTTCAAAACAGATTTTGTTTTGGGTAAAGTTGTTCATAGGTATATATAATACAGAATTTGAACCTGACCTTTTTCCACTCACAAATAATAATGATTGCAGTTAACTGCTAAACCTATTATTACTATAATTTTACACTTTCACCCCTTTTTCACACTTTACACTAACACTTTACAGTATAATGAATATTAATAATTATGCTTTTAAATTGAGATATCACACGAAGTGTCTTCGCTCACTGAACCGGATTCAAAGTACCTAATCGTTTTGATTATCTGTAGATTGTATTGATACATTAAATTGTACCTGAGTATTCCTTGTCTGAAGAAGGTACTTGTTTTATTAATCGTATAGCAAATATTGTTACTGTATATTGTATGAAGGTGTCTGTAGTACCCACTTTATGTTGTGTATTTTGTAGCAACAATAATGTAGGTAGGTATCTTATCTTATGAGGGGGGGGGGGGGGGGGATAATCCCAGCGGCACTTCGACCCTTGAGGACCTACCCTACCTACCCTATTTTACACACTGGCCATCTCAGTGTGCAGGTTTCCTCACGACGTTAACATTTTACAAAATACGAAACACGTTACAAAATACGAAAAACTCATTGGTACATACCACTGCACGGTTTCCGCTGCCACTGTAGCCACTGTGCCACCGACGCTCATTATTGTGTATATTACGTACTGTCATACCCACCTAGATAGTTTTAGGAAATGTTAATTCATATTTTTTTTAGTTATGTTCGTACATACAATAAATAAATTAAATAAATAGTTCTGTATGTATAAGGATAGAAGATCTCATGTCTCAATTCTGGCTTGCGAACGCATAGATCTTTTTTATAGGTTTTCTAGATTTCTATGTGTACCTTCCGACTCCGTTTCTAATCACTAAAGGCGTTAAGTACACTGCGGTTTAGAAACGGAATCGGACCGAAATATTACAACTGCGACTAAACCAAGGTTTATTTTAAGATATAGATACTTTACGTAAAAGGAAATAAGCAATGCTAAAATACGCCGGTCAAGTTAACCACCATTTTGCTGACTTTGGAAAACGCTACGGTTAAGCTGGGAGGTATGCGTTCAAGTCCCACCGGTGGTGTTTTCTTTGTATCGCTTATTTCTGATATTATACTCATACTCATTTATTAAAAACCATCGGGACACCAGGAACTCTTGGTTACGTCATGCTTTTACTTTTAAACTCATGTTAACTATAAACATAACTGGATAGGAGCGAACATACCAGCCGATTTGTAAACTACGATAGCAGTATTAATTAAATCTCCAATCTCCTTGTTCCAGGGTTTCTCCCCCACCAGAATAGAACTGGAGCCATATCTGCACATGCGCTATGCGGGAACAGACTGTGCGCTGATGATCGCACCCACAGAGTCTACGGGAGACCGCGTCGTGACCACACATGGCGACTTTTACACTGCTTTCGTTAATAGGTACGTATACATTTTAGAAAACAAGCCCTTTTTGAGCAAGGGGATGTCTCTGCCCTAACAATGGGGACTGTAAATAAATGAATTTATACTTACTCCGCTGGCTCAGCGACCCAAAGTGGATTTTGGCCTCCGCAGCCTAGAAACGCAATTTCTCCCTGTCCTGCGCGATCTCCTGCCAGTTGCTTACTTGGAGTTCGCACAGGTCCTTCTCCACCGCGTCTCTCCAGCGATATGCAGGGCATCCCCATGTATGATCTCCACGCAGCCCGATCCTCCCCCATTCTTTACACGTGTCCGAGCCAGCGGGGTCTTGCAGCCTTTGTATCTCCAATTATACACACACCGGCAGATTAAGCGGAACAAAAAAAGTGAGAATATAAAAAGTTACATTAAAGACATACATATTTAAAGAAAAAATAAAGAAACAATTAAAGTAACATCTTTTTAGTAACGCGTGTTTCCCCCCCGTGCTCTGGCTGCGGTTTTCATCCATCTGGGCATGCTGCGGATGATGCTGTCTATTGTTTCTTTGGTCAACCTCTGCCACTCCTCAAGTAACGCATTCCGCATTTCATCCAGATTGTTGGGGAGGTGGCATTCTGGATCTTATATATACGCTTCTCTTTAACAAGTCCCAAACGTGCTCTATCGGATTCATATCCAGGGACATCCCCATGGTTTAGATATGCCTGTATTGAGCCGCTAAATCTGCCGGTGTGTGTATTAATAATTTATGTTCATGTACCTATACCCTATGATATTACTTTATGTAATTCATGATTTTACCTACATGAAAGCGAGAATTTTTTCAAAAATGGTAAATTTTCATGTCGATTCCTCTAAATACCGCCAGATCGAATCCGCCTTTATCTTATCTTATCTTATCTTATGACATCTTATTATGTTAGCCGCTAACTGGCTGAGGAACCTGGATATCGATTTATCATCGTCATTTTTCCTCATCGTCGCTTACCATCAGGCGAGATCGAGGTCAAATGCGGGTTTAGTAGTACATAAAAAATAATTATTATTATTACCATTTTAATGCTAATATTTTCTGATAAAATTATAATGCCATACGATTAAATAAATTGAATAATGTTTAAAAAAAATGCTCATCTACGTTCCAAACTCTGAAGATCTGAAGATATTTATTAAGTACCTATAATTGTTGTATTTTTATTCCTAGGTAATTTTTTAAATCGTTGTTACACCCGCTTACTTTGTATTTTACAAAAACTCCATAACCCAAAGGTTGCCTGGAAGAAACAGCTTAAAGCTATAAGGCCGCCAATTGTATTTGTATTTTGAATCTTTTCTTCTGTTCTGTATTTTTTATTCATCTTTTATACAGTATAAAATACAGTAATATCTGAAGTGTATACCGCCAAAGTAGCCTGTAGCCAATCCGGCTCCGCACGTATCGACTTGTCGTTCCTGCGGATTCAGCCGGTGAGGCCGAGGGGATGGTTCAGGATCTGGGCAACCCTGTCTCATCAAATTGCGTCCCAGGCAGCGCAGCGTCTGTGGAGAGACGACTGATTATTGCTCCCTTTTATAAATAATAATTACATTTTTATACTTTGATAGTATAATTACACATCGCAGAAATAAAGTGCATGGATAATTCTGTAATTCTGAGTACGCGTCAGCGTCTCTCACACACACACATTAACACATTATAGATCCCTAATATTAACTAACCTAACATATAATTCCCTACCTACTATTAACTAACACGCACCGACTTCTGCATAAAAATAAACCGGTCAGGTGCACTGCATTAATACATTTTTGTCCTGTGTGCAATATAGAATATTTGTATTGTATTGGAAGATCTACTAACTTTGAAAATTCAAGAGACTCATGTTTTCTGATTTACTGACCCTGTAATTTAATTCCACATTCAATTCATAATGTGTATTTTGTAAAATCAATATTTCTCAATAGATACAAGAAGGAATTCGGCTTCACTTTAGAAGATCGGGATATAATAGTGGACGACGTCCGTGTGCGAGGGGTCGGGTTGAGCCAAGTTCCCAAAGATATAGAGCCATCTAGTGGGAAGGGAACTACGCCGGTTGAAGAGAAGGTAAATTTGAAAACTCTATAGGGTGCTCTGTTAAACTTATGTTCGTAAACTATAGAGAAAGAAGAAAGAAAGAAAGAAAGATAATTTATTTCTGACACACATACAAACAACTAGGTACAGAAGACAAAAATAAGGGTAGAGATAGGGTGCTATGTTATTTATACATGCAAATATTTTAAGGGATGCGCTGGTTATAAGTACAATTTTTCACTGGTTAGATCCCAAAACTCATGAGTTTTTCACTTTTTCAAACACGTATATTTACGAACTGATCTAACGGCGAAGAAAAACTTCGTGAGGAAACCTGAATGTTTGAGGAAAAGTTTTTTGAAAGTACCTATTTGAAAATGAGCGTAGGTGGCCTCGTGGCTAGGATACCGGAGGACATGCGGGAGGTCCGGGTTCGAAACTGACCTTTTAATCCAAGGCCATTTAATTTAAGATCGCTCTTAGCGATAAGGCCGCCTAAATTGTACTTCACTATTCCCTTTTCTATGTCTTGTTTGTTGTTTTCTATTTGTGCAATGAAGTGTATTTTACTTTAGTTTACTTTAAACCTTTGACATTCCCCTCAAAACCCCAACAAAAACTCAACTTTCCTCTAAAACATCAACACCCCTCTTCCCGAAAACAACTACTGGCTTAGGTTGAAGACATTCGCCTGAAACGATTGAATCCGAAACGTTCTGAAGCAAGCTATAACAGGCAGAAGCAAGCTATAACATGCAGAAACAAGCTATAACATGCAGAAGCAAGCTATATTCAATGGTTACTCTGTTTGCAGTCAGTGAAAGTATATTTCGACGGCGGATACCGAGACACAGGGATATATCTACTGGAGAAGCTGAAACCTGAACAAGTGGTGCCCGGCCCGGCTATTATCATGGATAGCTTGTCCACTATTCTTGTGGAACCAGGTAATTAAATCAACAGGTAATGGCATTCAAGCATACTCACTGGTGACTTATCGTTCCTGTCATCACCAATATTTAATTTATTTCGTTGTGAATTTACAGAATATGTCAGTGTCAGTAAATAAGTATAACCATCTAATCGACAGTTCATCCAAACAAGCCCCCTCACCGTGTCCCTCCCAAAAGTCCCCATAATGCTTGCATTTATTTCTAAATATTCCAATCCAATGAGTTTTCCATTTATAACCTATCAGAAAGTAGAGTAGGTCATCGTTTTGATTAAAATCGGCAGCCATCTTGATGACGTCATATTTCCTTGCTCTATGCCTAAATACACAAACGCACATACATTCACAAACATCTCCTAATACTGACATACATACACTAAAGGTAGACTTCTTGAAGGAAGCGGCCCCATACATTTTCATAGTGTTTCCTTTAGAGTAGGCGAAACCATGCACATTGTTTTTATTTTTTATTCTTGTAGTCTAAAACCCTTTACCCGCAAAACCCCTCTAAAAATATCTTAATAATTTTAACTACTGCAACTGACCTTTAATTTTCTACGCTATTTTTATCTTAATTAATCAAATGTATCTTATTTTTTAATAATAATAATGTTTTAATTAATTTAATTTATTACACTTGTGACAATAAATAGCAGTACAATATGTATTAAAAATAAGGAAACATTAAACGATAGGGTAATTGTAACTGTTCTTGATTATTATTATTGTTTATTATAAGTTTTTAAGGAGAGAGGAGGTGATCCGCGTGCCGGCCACTTTTTGGTACAGCGCATCTCCCTCGCCATTCAGCGAGGGAACGCCGCGAGTATTCTGGGTACTTTCGGCCAGGGGGCACTTCGCGGGGGGCTGTTTGACTGAAGTTATATTGTATAATTTTTGCCTAGTTATAGTATGACATTTTACTAATTAGTTTTTTTATATTTGTTTTAATTTACCTATATAATTTTAACGATACTTACTTACTACTAGAGTAGGTACCTAATAGGATGCCACGAATCTGGCGCAAACATAAAATAGACATTTTTAATTGCATTAAGCCATGTTATGGTTTAATTTACTGACTATCAAGAATTATAATGCTGGCTGACTGACTATACATTATCAAAGTACCCACAAAGGTCCATCCATTTCCATCGTATCTAAGAGATCTTTCTTTATATAGTTTTTAAATTGTTATTTATAAATTGAATTGGAAAATTGATGAACGAAAGTGTACAAGCTGTACCAATTTGTTGAATACATTATTACATTTCCCTCCCACATCCTTGTCCTCGGATATATCTACATGTCAAATTAAAAATTAATATAATTATAATTTATTATTTATAATTAAGTGGTGCATGTTATATCTAATATAATGAGAAATAAACGCCTTTTTTATTTTATTTTTATTAATTTTATTATTCTTGTAGACTGCCGCGCAGAAATAACGAAACACGGCGACATAAAGATAACAATAGGCTCTGGTCTCCCGAAGCAAGTAACCACAGATTTGGACTCCATCCAGCTGAGCATCTTCTCGCACCGGTTCATGTCCATAGCTGAGCAGATGGGCAGGTGAGCATTAACTTATTAAGCCTGTGTGTTCCGCGTGTGTTTCATCTTTACGTATTTATTTATTTATTTGTACTTTTATTATTTATACTTTTAATATATTTTTTTTTTCGTCCCTGGCTGCCGTTTCGCCCGCGATGCCTTCGCCCTGGCACAGCTGAAAACCAGCGCTGCGGTTCTGCCGTGCCGGTCGGACCGCAGCACATGCTGAGCATGAGTCCTTTTAATGCATTGTTTTTTTATTTTTATATTCAATATTTTTTAAGTTTATAATGTGTGCAATGTAAAATAAATGTTTATCATTCTTTCTTTCTCCATCTTCGACCTCATCGTCATTTACTACCAGATAAATAGATAGATAGATAGAAACACTTTATTGTACACAAAATCAGGAAAAGTAAAAACCAGGTGAGATTGAGGTCAAACGCGGGTTTAGTCGTAAATTTTTTTATTAATAGATCTAGACTTATGAAGGTGGGTCGGTTACGGGTTACGCCCTATGCGGAGCTCGGCCCTCGGCTTCGTAATTTTTCAGGAGTAATCTACTTCACAAGGTAGATATCGTCTCGATTTACGCTCTACGCGTATACTTTGTTCGCGTGAATTTTGTTCGACTACAATATGAACATAAATGTAATAAATGACATGTGACAAGTGGCAAGTGACAATTGTCATGTGACACGTGACAACTGACATGTGACAAGTGACAGGTGACAAGTGATAGATGACAAGTGATAGGTAATTGACAGGTGATTAGTGACGGGTGACAGATGACAAGTGACAAAGGGTTGAGTAGTGATAAAAGTACTTATTACTCTATCAGTTAGCGATATGTATGGACGTAGTAAATTATATTATATTATTTGGTAGTATGATAGACCGTTAGTGGCATATTTCATCTGAGCTCCTCCGTGCCTCGGAAAGCACGTTAAGCAGTCGGTCCCGGTTGTTGTCGTTAAGCCATGTCAGAGGCCTACGGGCGGCCTGAACAACTCTGATAAATAGGTTGGCCACTAACCATACGATAAGCAAGCAAGCGAGTATGATATTTCATCATCTCAAAGTACCAGGACAATAGAACTTGATTGTAACCTGTCTAAATTGTATACTGAATTCAGTCAAGTGTAATTAGCACATAATGTCTTCCAGAGTGCTCCAACGCACGTCAATCTCCGTGAACATCAAGGAGCGACTGGATTTCTCGTGCGCTCTGTTCGGCCCCGACGGGGGGCTAGTGTCGAACGCCCCTCACATTCCCGTGCATTTGGGGGCTATGCAGGAAACAGTGCAATACCAAGTAAGTAAATCCGCAAAAATTTTAGTTTCTATGAAGATATAGTTTATAACTCTGGTTTCTAAAGCATATTTCTTTTTCGTTTCAAACAGGACACTTTTTTCCATACAATTTTGTACGAAAACTGATTTCAGGTGAATTTTCACTTATAATTTACGCGTCAAAAGACCCAAGATCTGGCTCCTGTTTGGCCCAGCGGATTAGCTTAGCTATCCAACGGGGCAACGCAGCCAGTCTCTCGGGTACACTGCCGGATGTGGGGGACTTAACCCAAATTTTTTATCTTTAGCTTTCTTAGCCTTAGTTTAGTTTTAGCTTTAGTATTATTTTAGTGTTATATTATATTATATTTTCTGTTTGTGCATAATAAATAAATAATTTTCGAGAAAAAAAATTATTAGTGTAAATTCACCTGAAATCAGTTTTTGTACAAAATTCGTAATATTATTAAGTAAAAGTAAAATACACTTTATTGCACAAATATAAAACAACAAACATGACATAGAAAAGGAAATAGTGAAGTACAATTAAGGCGGCCGTATCGCTAAGAGCGATCCCTTCCAGGCAACCTTCAACATTATTCTCTTACAAGTGACACATGGACGTGTTGAAAATCAGCGCTGTGGACTCCGTCCATAGCATAAGCTGAACACGCTCCCTGTTGCAAAAAAAAAAAGAAAAATGAAACGCGGGTTTATGTGTTAATTAAAAATTATTTTTTTAGGAGGTTTCGTACAACTGACGGAAGAGTGTATCAAATGAATTATGGTACCCCATTTTGTTAGTCGTTTGGGGTTTGATTTGATGTGAACTTACTCTAATAGTTACTTTTAAATAGTGAAATGTAATTATCGTGTTATGTATACAAATACAATACAAACATACTGTATTGCACACCCGGGACATAAACAAAACATACAACATAAAGAGAGGGTACAATACAATGTGCAGAAGGCGGCCGTATCGCTTTAAGCGATAACTTGCAGGTTCCTAACCTTCAGGTGATGGAAAAATCATAAAATATATAATATACGGGTGCAAAAGGCGTATGAAATAGATACTACCCTCAAATAAATATATAATATACGGGTGCAAAAGGCGTAAGAAATAGATACTACCCTCAAATAAATATATAATATACGGGTGCAAAAGGCGTAAGAAATAGATACTACCCTCAAATAAATATATAATATACGGGTGCAAAAGGCGTAAGAAATAGATACTACCCTCAAATAAATATATAATATACGGGTGCAAAAGGCGTAAGAAATAGATACTACCCTCAAATAAATAAACAACAAAAATTTTTTTTTTTAAAAGTATGATTTTGCTAATAAATTATAGTTCATTCTTTCATTTTAAACCCCTAGTTACGAGTATGACTCATGTGATAAATGTTTTTTTTGTTTTCTAGATGAAAGTGCGTGGCGATTCTCTGAAACCCGGCGACGTGTTACTGGCCAACCACCCCAAAGCTGGAGGGTCGCATTTGCCGGACTTGACTGTCATCACACCAGTTTTCCACGGGTAATTGATATCTTATCATTTTTTCTTCGTCCTGGCACAGCTGAAAACCAGCGCTGTGGTTCTGCCGTACCGGTCGGACCGCAGCACATGCTGAGCATGTGTCCTTTTAATGTTGCATTGTTTTTCCAATTTTTTTTTAAGTTTAATAATGTGTGCAATATTATCACCACTGATCGGAGTAGGTAGGGCTCTTTCGGGTCAATGTCCTCAAAGGTTATATTAATATGGATATGATTTCGGGATCCCGTTTTAAGTTATCGAGCAAATGTTGTAAATTACTTTTATAAACCTCGCCCTTACTCGGCGGATTACGATTTTTTAAAAATTGTGAACTTACGAAGAAGTTAAAACCCCTTCGGCCGTCTACAGAACAGGTACACTAGCGCCATGAATCTTAAAAAAATATTTCGCCACCAATCTTAAATGTGTATCAAAACAAATATAACGTTAAAAATCTAAATAATATGTTTATTCAATCCCGGAAATCCCGGGATTATTGGGCATACTTATCCATATTATGACCGTATGTGACAAGTACCAAAAACAGCCCTACCTATTCCGATCATAGGTTATCACATAACTTACAGTACATTTAGGTACAACACAACACACACTCCCCAGCACAGCGCCCACGACACAGGATTACCTAGTGTGGGTGCTAGTCGTAGGCTCGGTATTAGGAAATATGTATGTTATTGTATTTAATTTTTTGTAGTATTCATTGTACCTTTCCGTTGTATAGTGTTGTCGTTAAATTTATTTATTTATTTATATTTATGACCACGACCGATCGAGGGATGTTGTAGGTTTGACACGTTTGTCTGTGGCATCATAACTTTAACTTTATTTTTGCGATGTGTAATTATCCTAAGTATAAAAATGTCATTATTATTTATAAAAGGGTGCTATAAGTCCGCCGATAAACTGCTAAGCAGTTTGGCGGTATACACTTAAGATATTACTGTATAAAAGATTAATAAATATATATATAAAAAAGTAGGTATGTGGTTGGGTTGAGTGGAATAAATGGAGGCTGGTAGGGACTAATGGAATGGGCCTTTCTGACCGACGGTTTATTTTCAATCTTTCTATACAGTAGCCTTTGGGTCGACTATACCAAAAAAATGCTGAATGCCCTGCGTGTCCAACATAACAATGCCTTCAGAAGGCAAGGCAAGGCCCCAACAGGGGCTAACTCGTTTCTGCAGCGCGCACTGATGGATTCCCCGCCATCATGCGCTAAAAGTGCACCTCCCTACTGAGCAGAGTGCGGCGCAGCGCCAACAGCATCCTGGAGATGTTTGCTGACAAGCCTCATTGTCAGATTATGAGACACTGTGTACAGGTGGCAATTGGTGCGTAGTTGGATCCTGTACACAGTGTCCTATCCACTGATATCCCTAAATTCTGTTATATCTACTAACTTAGTTTTTAAGTTGTTTTTGTACTAACACTTTTATGGACCTTGTTGTCTGATAAATACTTAGTTACTGCGCTGGCGCAGCGACCCGAAGTGGATCTTGTCCTCCGATACCAAAGAGCGCCATCGCTCTCTCTCGTGCACAGTCTGGAGCCAGTCAGGCGCCCGGAGTTCGCGCAGATCCTTCTCCACTTCATCGCGCCAGCGGTATCTGGGACATCCGACCGGACGTCGTCCGTTAGGGCGTCCCACATACGCTCGTTTAACTGCCCGATCCTCCCCCATCCTGGTGACGTGTCCGACCCATCGGAGCGAGCTTCTTTCGTTCCTCCTATGATGTTCGGCTCGT
Source organism: Hofmannophila pseudospretella (assembly GCA_947369225.1). Taxonomy (NCBI): domain Eukaryota; kingdom Metazoa; phylum Arthropoda; class Insecta; order Lepidoptera; family Oecophoridae; genus Hofmannophila; species Hofmannophila pseudospretella. Next base: position 8,341,416 of record OX376332.1, on the reverse strand, counting down.
TCACCATCTCTTCCATCTCCCTATTCTTTCTCACCCTTTTTCTCTTCCTTCTTCCCTTGTCTTGTCTTATACGTTACCGAATTTTCATCTTTCTTTCTAGCGAGAAACGTCCGATATTCTTCGTGGCATCCCGCGGCCACCACGCCGACATTGGCGGCCTGACGCCGGGGTCAATGCCCCCGCACTCCGTCTCGCTCGCACAGGAGGGCGCTGCCTTCAAGTCCATGCTACTGGTTGATGGAGGGAGGTTCAATGAGAAGGAACTTGTAGAAGGTAAGACAAACTATAAACGGTCTTGACGGACAGACGGACAACAAAGTGATCTCCTTCATCCTCTAAGTGGTTGTCCTCATTGCTGAGGGTCGTGATCATTCTAAGGAATTAATCACATAGAACAACTCTCGTGGCAGATTTAATAGGGTGGTTTGCCATTGCCTTTCCCATTTGACACACTGGTTATCTCAGTGTGCAGAGGTTTCCTCACAATGTTTTCCTTCACCGTCAGAGCAGTCGGTAAATGTACGTAAGTCTTTCGAAAAAACCGAAAAAACACATTGGTACATGGCAATGCCTGGTTTAGAACTCGAACCCCCCGCATGGGAGTCCGACGTCCTAGCCACGACGTCACCGACGCTCTACTGTCAGACTCAGACTAAAGTGATCTCAAAACTTGTCAAATACATAGGGTATAGGTAGGGTAGGGTAGGCTAAAATATGGTCTTTCGAGCCGGATGTCAAAGTTTCCGTTTACTTAAAAACTGTGTACAGTTGACGGAAACAATTATGAGCGCTGACTGAAGTTAGTTCAGGGTTACTTCACATGGAAAACGGACCAATCGCTTTTTTATTTTATTTTTTTGACTACTAAACCCGCATTTGACCTCGATCTCGCCTGATGGTAAGCGACGATGAGGTCGACGATGGAGCATGCGGGTCCAATAATTGCCTATTCGCTCTGCCTTGAAGATCATTCTTCCGTTCTGCCAAAGATACCGTATAATGTCCTATAGATAGAAAATAGTTTACTGCGCAAAATGTCATCATCACTCTTATATTTACTTCTGGAAAACCAAGGAACTTGTAATTTTATATTTCAGAGCTGATGAGGCCAGGAAAAGAGCCAGGCTGTTCGGGCACCAGGAATCTCACCGATAACTTGTCAGATCTGAAGGCACAAGTCGCCGCTAACCAAAGAGTAAGTGCTTGAATGATATCGCCATCCTTCTAAAATATTTGTCGTGAATCTGATGTGGCAAAGGAGAGGGTAGGCTGTAAAATGGTTATTTTTGAATTTTTATTTTTATTTATGTTCATTTTTATTATTATTATGTTTTAAAACTTCTGTTTATCTCCCATTTCTGGGGTATTCTACCACAATCGCGGGCTTTTGGCCAAACGAGAGTGGGGACGAAAAAATAAAGAGATATGTATGAAAATGATAAATATGTAAGTATAGTAATTTAAGATTATTCTTCTATTGATAAGAATTTGCGAACTATTCTGCATGTATTTATTATAACTGCTATTTGTAGGAGTCTGTATGTGAGGGCGTGCGTGCCAAGTGTTTTGAGGCCGGTGTGAAGTGTGTTTGGGATTACTCCTGTGGATGACAAAATGATTGGTATAGTTCAGGGGTTCCCAAACTTATTTTGTCTACCGCCCACTTTAAGAATAAATTATTTTTTAGCGCCCCCATTTTTTAGCGCCCACAAAAATTACCTATCTAGGAGTACTAATAACTATTAAAATGCGAAAGTATGTCTGTTACCTTTTTATTTGTTTGTTTGTGTCTACTTTCATTTCGAAACGAAGCGACCGATTGACATGATTTTTATTTCATATATTCAATAAAACAGGACAGATATATGAACTACGCGGAGAGAAATAGCGAACCGAGTTTGAGCAATCTCTTAACTAATATTAGTTGATGTTCACAAGTTGTAGTTGAGAGTCGAGAGCTCATGCAGTCGGTGTCTAAGAGGCCTCTTAGCTAAATGAAATTACAAATAACCACCCAAGCCTCTACACAACGCCCCCATTTTTTTTCTGGGTCTCTTACCGCCCCCCTTTTGGCCTGCAGCGCCCACAAGGGGGCGTTATCGCCCACTTTGGGAAAGGCTGGTATAGTTTATTATTTAAATACTGTTTTTCTCCCATTATTGGGATGAGTTTACTATACTGTTGCGAGATTTTCGCCAAAGGACAGTATGAGTGAAAGACGTGTTAGAAGGAGAGTTAATTAGTAGAGATAAAGTGAGTTGATCGGTGTGTGAATGTGTTGATAATGAGTGAATGTGAGACGTTTATGTGTCCATGGACAGGAATTATTATTATTATTATTATTATTGATTAATGAGCAGACAGCATTAAGCTGATGCGCCCATATCTAAGCTGGTGTATTGTTCATTCACTTATAGCACTTAGTCAATTAAGTCCACCACTACTTATGCACTGTTTAAAAACCTATCTAGTCTATTTTTGATACTGTATATGTCGCTGGGACTAGGACTTCAGATTTTCATCAGTGAGTAATCTGGTTAACCACATATTTGCTAAACACTTGTGCGCTCTTTCAGGGCATCCAACTAGTGGGGGAGCTGATAGACCAGTACACCCTGCCGGTGGTCCAGGCGTACATGGCGCACATACAGAAGAACGCTGAGCTCGCCGTCAGAGATATGCTCAAGGTTAGTGCGAACAATAGATTTATACAACACTTATTTTGAGGTTAGTAGCGAACAATAGATTCATACACACTTATTTTGAGGTTAGTAGCGAACAATAGATTCATACAACATTTATTTTGAGGTTAGTAGCGAACAATAGATTCATACAATACTTATTTTGAGGTTAGTAGCGAACAATAGATTCATACAACACTTATTTTGAGGTTAGTAGCGAACAATAGATTCATACAACACTTATTTTGAGGTTAGTAGCGAACAATAGATTCATACAACACTTATTTTGAGATTAGTAGCGAACAATAGATTCATACAACACTTATTTTGAGGTTAGTAGCGAACAATAGATTCATACAACACTTATTTTGAGATTAGTAGCGAACAATAGATTCATACAACACTTATTTTGAGGTTAGTAGCGAACAATAGATTCATACAACACTTATTTTGAGGTTAGTAGCGAACAGTAGATTCATACAACACTTATTTTGAGGTTAGTAGCGAACAATAGATTCATACAACACTTATCTTGAGGTTAGTAGCGAACAATAGATTCATACAACACTTATTTTGAGGTTAGTAGCGAACAATAGATTCATACAACACTTATTTTGAGGTTAGTAGCGAACAATAGATTCATACAACACTTATTTTGAGGTTAGTAGCGAACAATAGATTCATACAACACTTATTTTGAGGTTAGTAGCGAACAATAGATTCATACAACACTTATTTTGAAAATGTTGATATCTTTGCACTGTCCGCAAATAGATTTCGTAAGTTTATTCTCAACTTTGTTTCCCATATACCTTAACTCTCTATTTGATTTATAAACTTTATCTAACTTACCTTATCACCGTCTGTTGGCAAGATTTATAAATTGATTTTACTATTTTTTTGTAAACTGTGGATTACGTAGTGGGTTATGCATTTACTTTATACTTGTGTTAGTTACTATGCTTATGTAATCTTTAGTGTATAACTGTTTGTGATCCCTAATAAACTAAAATAAAAAATAAAAAAAAAACAGTGGCTCAAAGGCTAGGATCCAGTCCAGGGTTAGTAATTCCTCTTCTATTCTTGTGGTATGGTTAGTGTCCAATATATTGTCAGAGTTACTCAGGCCGCCAGTAGGCCTCAGACATAAGTTAACGGCTGGAATGGATATACAAGGTGTTCCTGAGGACTTCGCCAAACACTTCTGTAGGTTTTACATACTATATTTGACAATGGAAGTGATCCTCATAAACGCTTCGTTTTCGAGATACTTTCCATTTTATTTAATTGAGTTTTACAGTGAGTATGGGTCTTTATTTATGCCAGTAAGAAAACCTGAAACAAAACAATAAACTATTTGCCTTTCGTTTCTTTGTCATTAATAACTTATGTCATGATTGTCAAGTTCAAATTAATCAAATGCGACGTTGCCAGCTCGGATAAAGAGTATGGCATACTAGGTAATTTAAGGCAAGGCATTTAGGCATTTTTCTGCCCGAAGGTTGCCTGGAAGAGATAAGGCCGCCTAAATTGTACTTCACTATTTCCTTTTCTATCTTTTGTTTGTTGTTTTCTATTTGTGCAATAAAGTGTATTTTACTTTTTAGTTTGTATGAATATAAAAGATTAAAAAAAATAATTAAAAATGTGACAATATGGAAAATTACTACTTCGATGTTCTGGGTACAATGCCGAAGTTAATGCATAACCAAAGGAACACCTTGTATAGTTTAACGTGAAATTAATCGGAATGGCTCAGATGAAAATGTGCCACTAGGTTCTAACAGCGAGCAACGCAAAAAAAGAATGAATGGAATTCAGTTAAAAATTTTATTAATCTGTATATTAGAATAGAATCACATTTATTGCCAAATACATTTAATTTTAATTTTATTTATTTATTAGGTAAACACAACAGATTACAACCATAGAAATTACAGAAAAATCAATATAAAGTTATGAGCTAGGTCGTAACCCTTAACGTGTAAACACAGCACGGTTAGGAAGTGGAAAATTGATTGTTGTACAAAATTGAGTTGGGAAAAAATACTATTGAATGTAATGACTAAAAAACTTATGCCTATTTGAAAAATAAAAATAATAAAGTAAAGACTATAAAGTAGGTGCGTGGATAGCTCACTTGAGGACATCCTCAACCCGTCTTTTAAAAACTAATGTCCTAGGATCGAATAAGTCTATCGATGGCTTATTGTTGCTGTTCGAAGAGACTTCGTTAAACAATCTACACATTCGCACAGTAGGGTTATAGAACGATGTGTTGTTCTTAAAAACATTTAATACAATTGTTTTAGGATTGCGAAGTTTAAAGTTTGTGTTGAAGTTTAGACAGCACAGCAAGGAAGGTGAATCTATGGTGGAATGAAGAATGTTATGTAGGATTATTAGGTCTTGGTGTTTGCGCCTAAGATGAAGCGAGGTGACTTTAAATTTTGCCAGTATATCATCATACGATGACAGCTGACGGCCGAAACCATACTTATAGCTCATTATTCTAAGGGTCTTTCTTTGGACTCTCTCTATGCTGTCGGAGTGGACCTTATAACAAGGAGACCAAATTATTGAGCCACATTCAAGGACTGTCCTGATCAGACTATTATACAAGTTTAAAAAACTCGAGGGTTTTTTAGTTTTTGACAGTTCTTGTTATAAATCCCAGCAGTCGAAAGGCCTTGCCCGTGATATAGTCATAGTGATCACGGAAAGTTAATTTACTATCAAATAATATACACAGATCCTTGACTACTGTTCTCCGCTGAAGAAAAATATTATAAAATATTTTACAAAAAAAACATTAAAATTAATACACATGGGAAAGCACTGTCTCCCAAGATACAGGTTCGTCTAGTTTGGGAGTCAGGGTATTGTTCGATTTACAAGTTTTCTGATGGTTTCAATAAAGATTATTTTTTTATATTTTTTTATTAATAATAATAATTAATATTGTTCAGGAAATAGCGAAGAACACTCTGGAAAAGACCGGGTCCACGGTGCTGCAAGCGACAGAATACCTCGACAACGGAACTCCCATCGTCCTCACCGTGACTTTAGACCAGGACAAGGGAAGCGCCCTCTGTGACTTCACGTAAGTATACTTATCAAAAAAATCCACGAAAAATAATACTGTGCTCTGACCAGAAAAAAAAAGCTGTTCACTTGTCCTCTTCTCCTGATGATGCCTCATTTAGAGACGAAACGTGTCGATTTGAATTCAAGTCTGCATTTTCTAGCGGAATATTGCTGCTAGTCCAAAGATGAATTAAAAATTTCAATTTTTTTTAATATGCGTTTAAAAGCATTGTCACCCACATACATATACCTACGTATATTAGAATTATATACAGTTTTCCTCTCCCTGTAGTAACACCTACCTGTAGTTTATTAATTTATTTAATGAGCACATACCATGGGACAGTATATGGCGGCTTCCCGCCACAACGTCGGCGCATGCGTGCTGTCGCCTGTCAAGTGTGAAAACAACTGCCATCGGTTTTTATATACTAACGATGTCAATCGAGTGTTGTGACACAGACAGAATACAATCTTGTTCTCGATCTTCAAGTCTTGCCTTTTTATTTCGTGGGCGCGTTCAGCCCCACATTGGATGCCCCGCCGCTTAAGCCAGCCAAGACCGTTCGGTTTGCGCCCCTGCCCTGACTACTGCTCCTTCGACTTCCAGTCCTCGAAGGGGGGTAATATGGCGGCTTCCCGCCACAACGTCGGCGCATGCGTGCTGTCGCCTGTCAAGTGTGAAAACAACTGCCATCGGTTTTTATATACTAACGATGTCAATCGAGTGTTGTGACACAGACAGAATACAATCTTGCTCTCGATCTTCAAGTCTTGCCTTTTTATTTCGTGGGCGCGTTCAGCCCCACAAGTACTTGGATTGTCACAGTTGTTAGTTGGTTAACTTTGTATAAGGACTGGCTGAACACCAGCGCTGTGTGTTTACACGCAAGTGTATTCACTCAAGCTTTAGCTGAGCCAGGTGCCTATTGCCAATAGTATTATGGAGTGAATTAAATATGTATTTTTTTTTTGTGGCAATAATGTTTTTTTTTCTTTTCTTAGGAAGTAAGATTTAAAGGATTGTAAATCCTTTTGGATTTGGTTATCCTTGAGGAGGGCGAATCCGAATTTGAGTGGCGAGTCGTTCCCCGAATATTTTTTTAATTAAACAATTTTTTTAATAGCCAACTCTGAATGACTATAAAAGTACGGATAGCGCCTTCTTGGCAGGGTTTTATATCCCTGGTCAGGGTTAAATTCCCATTCGCGAACTAAAGGAACTTTTTCTTCCACTCCAGTGGCACAGGAGTGGAAGTATACGGCAATCTGAACGCCCCACGAGCCATAACTCTATCCGCTCTCATCTACTGCCTACGATGTATGGTGGGACACGACGTGCCCTTAAACCAGGGGTGTCTCAACCCTGTGCAAGTTGTCATCCCTTCGGGAAGCATTCTGGACCCTTCGGAGGGGGCGGCGGTTGTGGGGGGAAATGTTCTGACGTCACAGAGGATTGTGGACGTCGTTCTGAAAGCTTTCCAGGTAAGTTCTGCATAGAGATCTTAAATTAGAGGTAGGCAAGTTGTCTTCCTTTCTGGAAGCATTCTGGACCCTTCGGAGGGGGCGGCGGTTGTGGGGGGGGGGGGGAATGTTCTGACGTCACAGAGGACTGTGGACGTCGTTCTGAAGGCTTTTCAGATAAGTCCTGCATAGCGGTATTGGAATTTTCTTAAATAAACTTTAATTGTGGGTTATTGGGTTGACGAGCCCTTAAATCAGGGCTGTCACAACCCTGTGCAAGTTGTCATCCCTTCTGGGAACTTGCTGGACCCTTCGGAGGGGGCGACGGTGGGGATGTACTGACGTCACAGAGGATTCGTGACGTCGTTCTGAAGGTTTTCCAGGTAATTCCTGTATCGCGGTATTGGAATTTTATTTGATGGTGGGATATTGGGTTGACTTCTTAGTGGTATTCCTTATCGATGAGGGTCGTGAGCATTCCATGGAATTAACCACATAGATAGACGATTCTTTTTGCAGATTTAATGGAGTAGTTTGCTATTGCCTTCCCCATTGTATTACGTCTAGTTGGATTTAAACCTTCACGTTTCATGTACAGGTGTGCGCCGCATCTCAAGGCTGTATGAACAACCTGACGCTAGGCGAATCTGATTGGGGCTACTATGAAACAGTGGCGGGAGGCAGCGGGGCGGTAAGTTATACATATAATAACTTTTTTAGCACATTGCAGCGATTTTGAAACGGAAGCGGACCGAAACTATATAAATTTAGAAAACCGAAGCACATTAAAATTAAAATTAATGCCGCTTTTTATACAAATCGGTCGCTCAAGTTTAATGGCGTGGTGCGGCATTGCCTTCCCCATTTCACACTCACTGTGCAGGTTTCCTCACTATGTTTCCCTTCACCGTTAGAGCAGTAAATGAAAGAAAGAAAAACATTGATTTAACATTGCATTATGCATACATAAAAAAAGTCCTCTCCCTCCACGGCCGGCAACACACGTGCATTACCCCTGGTACTGCACGTGTCTCTAGGCGACGGTGACTACTTACCATCAGGTGGGACGTCTGCCTGTTTGTCGTAGCAAATTTATATTAAAAAAAAAACATGTACGTAAGTTTTTAAAAAAACCGAAAATCTCATTGGTACATTGCATGGTTTCGAACTCGGACCTCCCGGACCTGCTTGTATGGCGCTAGGGAACGTTGACGTCATAATTCTTATTGCCGTTTCTTTCTACCGTCTGATTTTTTAATTGCCTGTAACTTTTTTATTTTTCGACGAATTTCAATTCTGTTTTCACATTTGACCTTAAATTTATGTCTATTTTGTAATGATTATGAAATACATTCAATATTTTATACTTGGAAACTACCTTATTGGGCACCTTGTAAATTAAAAACGTCATAGCGTCCTTATTTTTGAGGGAATTTACTATGGTACAGCGAATTACCCTTCAACGATAGATCGTTTCGGATATCGGAATGATTCTTTCACTGTTGTTGTTTTATATATGTCGCAGGGAAGTGCGACAGAGTCCCGACTTCCAAGATACAGGTTTCGACGTAGTTTGTAAGACGGAGGTCATATTATTGTGCCTGTAATAAGTAAATACACTTTTCATTTTACTTTCATTTAATTTCGTTTCAAATAGAAAACCAGGGATTTGGACAAATCCATAGGGTTTTAGACAAATCCAAGCAAACTGCGCTCGCTACGCGCGCTACGCTATTTTCCGCTCTAGCCTTCAACCTACCCCTCCATGTCGGTTTGTGTTTCCATGACTGCGACTTGTTTCCTCCACTCTACATATCCTCCGAAGATCAAATCACTATGAATTTGTCACAATCCCTGGTTGTGGCTATTTCTCTGCGACATATACATACATAACTATCACGTCCATAATCCCCGAGGGGGTAGACAGAGGAACCACTCTCGCCATTTATCACGTTTGTCCACCAAATCTTACGGCGATAGGTTGGAACTACCATGTTTTATAATGTAGATTTCAGATATCGTTGAGTACTGATGTCCATTCTTCAATTCTCAGGGTCCCGGCTGGCATGGCGCGGGCGGGGTTCACACGCACATGACGAACACTCGGATAACGGACGTGGAGATAGTGGAGCGCCGGTACCCGATACTGGTCACCAGGTTCAGCTTGCGGGCGGACTCGGGCGGGAAAGGTATTCTATATGTATATGTTAGACGATTGATTTGAGATGATTATGTTAGAGATGATTTTTAATTGTAATTTTTATTGACATTTAATTTGTAACATATAAAATATGTTTCTATTTAGTATTACTTCTATTAAATATGTTACTATTAGTCATCATCATCAGCAGCCTATTCTAGTCCACTGCTGGACATAGGCCTCTCCCAGGGCGCGCCATTGAGCCCGATCTTCGGCTCTTCTCATCCAGTCGCTGCCAGCCACCTTACGCAGATCGTCGCTACCATGGCCGCCACCGTGACCAGGAATAGTGGGGCGGCCGGGAACTGGGGGCCGTTTTCTTTTTGCGCTGTCCATAGGAGGTGATGCCATAATCGCCACGCTAGGCCTGCGGGTTGGCGATCGCAGTAGCCGGGTCGCTTGCCCCGATGACGCTGCTGCCCGTCATCGTGCTTCTGGTATTTTGACCCAGTCATAATTTGAGTGGTTATACCGCCACTAGTCGGTCGCCAGGGACTCGTTCGTTAATCGGCAGGATGCACCACGTGCAGGTGAGTTTGACATTTGGAGGTCTAGATGTTGGTGACCCCCCTTACATCCCGTTACTATTAGTAATCTTGTAAAATCATCCAATATTAATCAAAATAATCATTATTTATTTATCAAATTATTGTCATTAAACCAATAAATTTAGATAGATAGAAATACTTTATTGTACACAGAATCAGGAAAAGTAAAAACTACAGGAATAAATTTAGGTTGTTATGTTACACTTGGAATAGGTTAAAACTAGCTTTTACTAACCAAAACTAGATTGAATTAACGATAAGGGTGTTAGTTGAAACCCGAAGCCAATATTTTCCGTTTTATTGTCATGAATTTATTTTTATCAATCTAGATAGATTGATAAAAATAAATAGATATCTCAGCCACGTGTGGTCCGCCTTCGGACATAGGCCTCCTCCAACTTTTTCCACTTCCGACGGTCGCAGGCGGTACGCATCCAGTTGTGGCCCGCTATTCCCCGAATGTCGTCCACCCATCTCATAGGTGGGCGACCTTGTCCCCGCGTGTTTTGCCGTGTATCTGGTCCACCGGTCCCTATACATCCGTGCAATGTGTCCCGCCCATCTCCATTTCCGGCTTTCTATGAGATCTACCACGTCTCTAAGCTTCGTCCTTTGTCTGATCCACTCGTTCCGTTTGTGGTCTAACAGAACGAGTTTTATTTTTATAATGCATATTAATTTGTTTAATAATTAATTATTACAAAACAATTGTATGTTATACATTGAATATAAAAACCTTCGCCATATTGCGTAATTAAATTATAAGTACTTTTTATTTTTTTTCTTTATTGCCGGAAATCTGACAGCTTATAAATTCCACATATCAAATTATAAAATTTTCTTAAATAACAGCATAGGGAAAGAAGGACAGAAAGAAGAATAATAATAGGATAATATATAATATCTATATTTCATAGAGCGAAGTTCAATAATAAAACTAGCAATGGCAATAGCATGGTCAGGGGTTTTTATATTCCTGGTTAGGGTATAATCATCATTCAAAAACTTTAAAACTATATGCAGGTGTTCTTTAATTCTTGGCTGGTTTCTGGTTGCAGGTCGTTGGAATGGCGGCGACGGAGTGACGAGAGAGTTGGTGTTCCGTCGAACTGTTCAACTGTCTGTCTTGACCGAGCGGAGAGCGTTCCAACCTTATGGCATGAACGGTAACTGTCTTACACTTGTTTTGTTAACATTAAAACGGTATTTTCACCAGGTTCCCCTGATTACTCTTTCTGTCGGCTGTGATCTGAAGCGCCGGTGTAAGAGCGTCGGTGGCGTCGTGGCTAGGACGTCGGACTGGGAGACTTACCTCTCCCAGGTCGCTTCGTCCGTATTTGTAATAGTGACTAGAGTGAGACATTATCGGTATTGCTATGGTGGAGTTGGCATCCACGTAAAACGGGGCCTCCCTGGTCCGCTCGCTCTTGAAAGAGTTCCTCCAGGTGCCCTGAAATATAGCATGATTTATAAATAAGTAATTCATACTGAAGAAAGACAGAAGTAATACTAATATTTAAATTTCTATTGTTTTAGTTTAAATATACCTTTTTCAGAGCGTCGGTGGCGCCGTGGCTAGGACGTCGAAATCCCATGCGGGAGGTCCGAGTTCGAAACCAGGCACTACCATGTACCAATGAGTTTTGCGGTTTTTTCGAAAGACTTACGTACATTTACCGACTGCTCTGACGGTAGAGAAAAAAATTCAAAATTAAATCTGCCACGAGAGTCGTTCTATGTGATTAATTCCTTAGAATGATCACGACCTTCAGCAATGAGGAAAACGACTTAGAAGAGAAGAAGAAGTGACCTGAAGCAGACAGCGAAGCCACTTGAATGATGATGATGAATGGATTATTGCTATTCTAATACTGAAATAAGAAGTATGAACGACATGGATGAGTTTATGCCACCAAGGCGCAAAATAATGGGTTTTTTTTTAGTATGGAAGATTTGCATACAAGTGGACAGGGTTATTGTGGAGCTCGTAGCCTAGTTGCGAGCACGGTCCGAAAGTGATCGTGCAGGTTAAGCAACGTTGGCGCGGTCGGTACCTGGATGGGTGACCGCTAGTGGCATATTTCATCTGAGCTCCTCCGTGCCTGGAGAGCACGTTAAGCAGTCGGTCCCGGTTGTTGTCGTTCGACAGCAGTCGTTAAGCCATGTCAGATGGCTACGGGCGGCCTGAACAACTCTGACAAATAGGTTGGCCACTAACCATACGATAAGCAAGCAAGCACAGGGTTATTTTTTTGTGTAAAGTGGTACAAATGACCAGCACATCCCTCCAAATATTTGCTACTAATAAAAAAAGGACCTTATATACACAGTTTGTAAAAGTACCAGTGGCTCCTCCCTCGTGGCAAGTTTTTTATTTCCCTGGTCAGGGTTTAACATATTATTGTGTAGGCGGCGAGGCGGGCGCCCGAGGACTCAACTTGCTGCAGAGAACTGACGGGAGAGTCATCAACCTTGGCGGGAAAACTTCCGTGCAGGCCTACCCCGGGGTGAGCTGATGTTACACTTATTCCAATGTAAATTAATTTCAACGATGTAGATTTTATACTAAAATGTGCACTTTATCCAAATAGGTAAGAGAGACGTATTCAATCTCTATTTATAATTTGTATCATATAGCTCGATTTTCTTATCTTTAATTAACCCCCGAATTAAAGGGGTGTTATAAGTTTGACGCGTATGTCTGTTTGTTTGTCTATGGCATTATATCTCAACAATCGATGTTTGCGGTGATTTAAATTTAGTCTTTAAAATATGGTTCGAATGACATGCCTGGAATAGGGTATTTGACACTATTTTGAAAAGTACTCGTTACAAAGTTTAAATCATAGTCAGTCGCTAAATAGTCTTAAACTGAATTTAAATTTTAATCATTTAAAATTATGTTACGTCAGTATCGATTAAATAAACAAACAAAACAGAACTGATCGCCCTACATTCGTCGTTGTTTACTCTATAGTGACGTCACACTTGACAGCGTCATTGCGGATAGCGTTTCACTGTATTGGTATTTACAAATATCCAAGTCCGTTATAATGAAGGTAGATCAAATAAAACATTTCTTTGTTTCTTTTTTACTTCTATAAAAGGGATTTACCTCCATATTTAAAAAAAAATCAATATACGACCATCGAATCGTGCAGACTGTTTTCTTTCCCTGAGCCCGTTTCCAATACACTGTGATATACAGATTAAAAAAGGGCGATTTTGAACTTAAATTATTAAATTAAAACCGTGATTTCTTGATCGGAAATCAATATATTTCTGTTTGCCATTACTTGAACTATCATATTAACATACTCTCTAACTAACTTGTTTATGATGGCAAGTAACCTATTCTGCGCTCCACGTCTGATCGCCGCCGCCTGCGTCGCTTGTTATTTGACGTCATTTTGAACCATATTTTAAAGATGTTAAGGTTTAAACTATACACAATACCTTTATGGGAAATATAGTGAAAATATTGGAAATATTATTTGTAATAGTACAACAATGAATTACAGGTCAAAATAATAATAATCTTCAAATAATTAAATAATTATAGTCAGCCGCTTGTCGTCCCCGGTTTAAATGGTTAATACTTGCGGTTGTTGGTACTTGGTGAAACTTGTAGTACATGATTAGACTTAAATAATATACTGTTTCACGGGTTTTTACTGTATTTTATTAATTACGACCGGTGTCGTTTACAAATACCTGAAGATGTGTAAACGAAACCGGTCGTAATTAATAAAATACAATCAAAACCCGTGAAACAGTATTATTATATTTCAAAATAGAATTAACTTAAAAAAACAAAATGTCACAACCTAGACTTTTATATTTTACAAAAGAATTACAATTAATTCGTATTTTCGTGAATAGTTATGGCAATAGAGAGAGGTCTGTATTCAGAGCGCGCGCCAGCAGAAGTGCCACGAGCTTTTTTTTTTTCGTACTGCTAATTGCTGTTGGTCCTAATGACCTTTACAGCTTCACCGGGATTTTTGGGGCGAGCGCTAAGTGCGCTCCAGCCTGGAGGAGGGCTTAAAAACTACTATAAGAAGCGACTGCCTAAGGGCACCCAGGTGGGCACGGACCTCGGCTTAGGACGTCGCTGGGGAGGGAGGGGTCGGGGAGAAGCGGCATGGAATGCGCCGCTAGCGCGTGTAAGCGCCAGAAGCGGGTCGCCGCCCGGTATGTAGGTGCTGTATGTGAACTACTATCGGGTGGAGGAGAGTGCCACGAGCCCGCCTGTTGCATCGTATTTAAGTAGAAGCGGCCCGGGCCGTGGCCGCGACGAGGAGTGGAGGGGGGTCGTCAGCTAACAGTATATTATTTGAGTCTAATCATGTTAAGGTTTAGTTTACATTGTTAGTGAAGTAAGCACTGCTGCACCTCTACCCCGTTGTATGCGTTAGGCCTTGTGATGAATTTTTCAACAATAGACATAATTTCTTATTCTAAATCTATGCTTTCAACCATAATTTGTCAAACCCAAATTGTTTCCTTTTCAGGATAAATACGTAATGAACTCTCCGGGCGGAGGTGGTTACGGCCGTCCTTGTGAGGTTACGGAGATGGACAGACGCACTGACAAGACGTACAGCGAGTTTCTGGAGCGCGGCAGCGTCTATGAGTATAGGAGCGCCCAGGAGTCTGTGTAAAGTTGTCGGTTGTAATAACCTGCCCAGGAATACAAAAACCCTGTCAAGAAAGGAAAAAAATGAGGTTTTGGGAAATGAGAGTTAAAGTATTTATTTTTGAAATTTATTTCCCAAAACCTCCATTTTGGCGCTTTAGCATTTATTCCTTTCCACTGACGATATATAGTGCAGTGGAAGACACACCACGCTGTACTATGTGGACCACTGTCGCAATAAATTATGATTCCTTGATAAAATACTAAAGGGTATGAAGCCTGACGTGTTGTCCACTGTACCTTATAATTCCGCAATATGGCTAGGGTTTTTTAATTCGTGGTCAGGGTATAAACATATGGGAATATACGTAATACGGGTATTATAATAATAAAGAAATAAATAAATCATTTATTTACATTTTTGTTCTAATACATACAATGTTTTGTAACATGGCAGGCAATATCGCAAAAAATGTATCGTCAAGTTTGTATACTACATATCCTTGTGGTCTTAATATTATGTGGGTACTTAGTTAACACTACGTTTGTCTTTTAAAATTATAAATATAAATTTTCTCTACTTACACTTATCACGGTTTATGAGCACTACACGAAAGAGACGGAGTGAATAGGACATAAAACGCAAAGCGTTGCGTAGATGGAGCCACGAGCACACTCCGTAAACGGAAAAGCAAAATGAAACGTTATTTTTGAAGATATCACAAATTTCTCGTTATTTGGGTTAATTGGCGCGGGCGCGGCGGGCTCCACGTAGGCCGAGGTCCTCCGACTGCAGCGCGGGGTCCACCTCGAGGCACAACGCCGCATCCAATACTACGACGGCGGCATCTCGCCCACCGCGCTCACGTAGGGCTCGCCGCGCCGCACGCCCGCCGCCACCAGCTCGGCGGTGGCCAGCTTCTCGCGGTTCACGTTTGCCTGCAGGATCGATATACCCGGGATGCCCTTAGCAGTATGCCACAGAAATTAAATCATAATTTCTCAAAGTTATAGTAAAATTGTGATGATATCATGGCATCCGATTTGAACCGTTTCATATGGCCATTTCAAAATAGCAGACCTATAAAATCTGTTAAGACAGCGTGGCGCGAGTCTGAAGGGTAAAAAAAAGATTGGTGGAAAGGAACGTATCTACATGTTGATTGGCTACGTACCATTGTGCTAGTGGCGCCTCTAGTGGTAGAACATTGCAGGATTATCTCCTATTCGCGCACTGTATTTTGAAAGCAATTCCAGTGCGCTCTCTTGCTCCGTCTCTTTCGCACAGCGTGCAACTTGCGCGTCGCCATTACAGAAGCAAAGCGTTTTATTTTTAATCGAGATTTTTTTATTATTGTATATTCTAATATATGTATAATATAATAAATTAAAAGCATAAGTACAAAGAGTTATATTTTGAAATTGTATTGTTAAAAATGTTATTGGGTTATTTAAATATACCATTTATTATACTCGTATATACGCTTTTTCTTATTCATGAATTAAATTAAATATTTACTCGTAGGTTCCCTTACTCGTAGGTTCCCTTACGCGAAGGTCGTTTCCGAGATAACCTGAGATTTAGTGCCACCCGGGTTAAAACACAAAAACATCTTGCACCAACGTTAACCCTGAATTTTTTTGTATGAAGCTATAGACAATTCGCGAGTTAAACCCTCTGGTTTAACCTTTCGCGCAAGCAGGCCTAGGTACCTATATTTATCATCATCATCAGCCTATTAATGTCCCCATTGTTGGGGCACAGGCCTCCCCTTGTACAAGGCGGTACGGGCCATGATCCACCGAGCGGGCCCAGTGCTGAATGGTGGATTTCACACGCCTTCGGAAACTTTTAATTGCAGGTTTCCTCACGATGTTTACCTTTACCGTTAGAGCAATCGGTAATTGTACGTAAGTCTTTGAAAAATGTCACGTACAGTATGGCAGCTTGCGGTTGGTTGCTCTGCAGTTGGCAATTGTATCCGAATCTTGCCTTAAATCTGATGAGAAAGTCATTCTGTGTATCCGAGTCATGCCTCAAATCTGATAACAATTGTTCTGTATTCCGAATCAGGGACCGCGGAAGTGTTTTGCCGGAAGAGTTTTGCCACCCGTTAAAGTAGGATTCTCTGTGCTGTTACTATACTTTTTTTTTCTTAAATGAACATAATAAATAAATAAAATCTTTATTAATAACCCGTCCTAACCACTAGGAGGTCGGTTGAGGAGCTCTTAGCCTAGTTGCGAGCACGGTCCGAAAGTGATCGTGCAGGTTAAGCGACGTTGGCGCGGTCTGTACCTGGATACCTAGACCGCGAGTGGCATATGAGCTCCTCCGTGCCTCGGAAAGCACGTTAAGCAGTCGGTCCCGGTTGTTGTCGTTCGACAGCAGTCGTTGAGCCATGTCAGGTGCCTACGGGCAGCCTGAACAACTCTGACAAATAGGTTGGCCACTAACCTTACGATAAGCAAGCAACTACTAGGCCACCGACGCTGTACCTATATTGAGTCGGCTAAATTCGATAATGACCTTGAGATTGACCAAGACATTGGTGCGTCATCTCACGCATGTCCGATTGGCTGGCGCCGGCCTGGCTGGTGTTCAGACGAGAGATAGCTCACAACATTGATTTCTTTCATCGAATAACCCCTAGGAATAGGAACATCCTAATGTTCAGAGATTAAAATTCAGTGGTGCTATTTATGCTTCGTCAAAGAAAATGGACGAAAAACATTTGTCTTCTGCGGTCCTCAAATTTTCGGCCAGGTTCATTAAGGTAAGTATCTATGTATTTACCTTTTTTTTTAGTTTCATATACACTATGTTGTAATCTATATTATGTTTTCTTTTTGTATTATATTAATAAATAAATTTAAGTTATGTAGATAAATGCAGACGGACGTCCCAGATACCGCTGGCGCGATAAAAGTGGAGTAGGATCTGCGTGAGCTCCGGGCGCCTGACTGGCTTGAGACTGCGCAGGAGAGAGAGCGATGGCGCTCTTTGGTATCGGAGGCCAAGATCCACTTCGGGTCGCTGCGCCAGCGGAGTAAGTAAGTAAGATAAATGCCAATAGGTATAAGAAAATTAATTTGACTGTAAAATATGCTTTCTTGATTTAGGCTGCCAATTAATAATAAATAATATAATAATAATATATAATATTTATTATCAATTAATAATAAATACTTTTGGGTTCAAACAATTTACCAACGTCGAGATTATGGGAGAGTCGTACGCATTAGGAATGCCTAGTGTCTTGCATTCCAAGTGCAATTGGAGGTTCCACTTCATATTCATCATCATAGGCCTGTTACGTCTATTGCAGACGATTTAAGTAGCGTCGCGAAGGCATCTCTTTTCGTGGCTAAATAAACCTACTCGGGAACGGCATACACGCCCGCACGCGCGGCAAGCGAGTGGTGCACCGGGTAGATGAGTGAACTCTCGGTGTCTGTTTGCTCTCCTGGCCGCCAGTATCTCGAACCACTTTGCATCGTGTTCCCGACACCCCTCCCGAAGACGCTTCCTCCATGCATCTCTGTCATACGCGAGCTGCTGCCAATCATCGTGACTGATTGCGAATGCAGTCATGTCACGCTTAGCACAGTCTTTGAAACGCAGCAGGGGTCTACCGACATTACGCTTTGCATGCGCCACTGCACCGAGCAAGACGCCGCGCGGCAAACGAGAGTGGTCCATGCGATGCACATGCCCCAGCCACCGCAAGCGTCTCTGTTTTAACAAAGCAGTAAAACTGGGCAGCTGTGCAATCTCAAGAACCCTCTCGCTGGTTACTTTGTCCTCCCAGGAGATGCCCAAGATGTTACGCAGACAGCGCATATGGAATGTGTTTAGTCGGCGCTCTTGCTTTGCATACGATGTCCAGGTTTCAGCTCCGTACAAAAGAATGCTTAAGATACACGTCTGGTAGACGATCACTTTGGTCTTCGTGGTGAGATGTTTGTTTTCCCAGACCCTTGTACGAAGCTTCCCGAACATGGTCGCCGCTTTGCCGATGCGGACATCGATCTCTCCGTCAAGAGAGAGTTTGCTCGACACGGTAGACCCTAGGTAGCAAAACTTGTCGACTACTTCCAGTGGTGATCCATCCACCAGGATAGTTGGTTTAGTAGCACATCCTTGCGCCAACACTACCGTCTTTTTGGCGTTTATGGACATGGAGAACAGACTGCAAGCGCGAGCGAACTTGTCTAGCTGATTTTGGAGCTCGCGACTGGAACTTGCGATAAAGGCTGCGTCGTCAGCAAACAGAAGACTGTCGACATGTAGGTCTTGACGGTTACGCTTGGACCATAGAAGAGAGATATCATATAAGTTCCCGTCAGCCCTCGTGTGAAGATGGATACCCTGCTGGTCGTCGCCGAAGGCTACTTTTAGGAGCAGCGAGAAGAAAACACCAAACAGGGTAGGAGCCAAGACGCAGCCTTGTCTAACGCCTCTGCGCATATCGAATGGCTCAGATGTATTGCCATCAAAGATAACGGCACCTTTCATGTCTGCATGAAAGGATTTGACAATGGTTAACAGTTTTGGTGGGCATCCTATCTTCTCGAGTGCTATGTAGAGACCCTCCCGGCTTACCGTGTCGAAGGCCTTGTTGAGGTCGACGAACGCGATAAATAGGGGTGTATTCTGCTCTCGGCACTTCTCCTGAATTTGTCGAAGTGTGAAGATCATATCCACTGTAGAACGTTGGGAGCGAAAACCACACTGAGCCTCGGGGTAGACACGGTCTGCAAGCTTTTGAAGCCTTCGTAAAACAATTCGGCCAAACAGCTTACCTACAATACTTAAAAGGGATATTCCGCGGTAGGAGTTGCAGTCGCCGCGGTCACCTTTCCCTTTGTACAGGGTGACAATATTAGCGTCACGCATATCTTGTGGAACGTAACCGTCTACCCAACATTTAGCCAGTAGATTGTGCAGAATAGGTAGAATGCACTTGATTTTAATAATTTCGGCATAAGTGCCATCGCTGCCAGCACTTTTCCCACATTTAAGATGTTGGACAGCTTTGTGGAACTCCTCTACGGTAGGAATGTCATCAAGCTCGAGCCAAGTTGCCAGTTCGGGGATGCGATCCACAGCTTCTGGCATAATGTCGACTGGCTGCGAGTAGAGACCGGTGTAATGCTCTACCCATCGACTGAGTTGGCGGTGACTGTCAGTGATGACTGTTCCGTCAATTTCTTTGAGAGGCGCTGTCTTTTTAGGAATTGGACCAAGCGCGCGTTTGATGCCTGAATAGACACCGCTAAAATTGCCAGTGTCTGCACATGCTTGAATACCTCGACACAGCTCGGTCCAGTATGCGTTCGCGTAATGACGCGCGCTGCGCTGGAGGGCTGACTTGGCCAGACAAAGATCTTCGCGTGTCTTTGGACAAGGATTCATACGGTGATTCGACGCCGCTTGACGTTTAGAGTCCAGCAAAGGTTGCAAGTGCACCAAATTTTCAGCGAACCAATCCTGTGATTTAGCCTTCTGGTAACCGAAAGCTTCACCAGCTGTCTCTGTCAAGAGATTTTTGATTTTATCCCACTCCTCTTGGATAGTCGCATTCACGTCCCAGTTTGCGATCTCTTTCTGTACAATTTCCGCAAAGGATGCGACAGTGTCGGGGCTCCTGGTCTTTCGAAGGTCAATTCTCTTCTTACCGGGCACCCTAGACGTGTGAATCCTTTTGTGGACAATAGAAATGTGTGAGACCACTAGGGAGTGATCGGTTTCGCAATCTGCACTTTGGAAGGAGCGTGTGTGAAGGGTCTCGCGGAGATGAGTTCGTCGGGTTAGAACATGGTCCAGCTGGTGCCAGTGCCCAGATCGTGATGTCTCCAGGACACCTTTCGGCATAACCGACCTTTGAAATAGGTATTTGTAACACACAACAGGTATTTGGCACAAAACTCTAGCAAACGCTGACCGTTCTCATTGAGCTTTCCAATGCCGTGGTTACCAATACAGTCCGGCCATGCTGAAGTATCCTGACCGACCCTAGCGTTAAAGTCGCCCAGTATGTATAAACGGTCGCTAGGACGCACCTTTTGCACTGTCTCAGTGAGCTGGTTGTAAAATTGATCTTTGGCTTCGGGAGTTGAAGTGAGTGTTGGAGCATATGCGGATAAAAAAGTGACAAAGCCGCAGCTGCTATGTAATCGCAGCGTCATAATGCGCTCCGAAACTCCACGAGGTGTTTCAATAGCAGGCAGGAGATCGTTACGCACTGCAAAGCCCACGCCATGCTCGCGAGTATCGGCTGTCGCCTTGCCCTTCCAGAAAAAGGTGTAATTTGCTTCACGGATGGAACCTTCATCTGGAAGCCTTGTTTCCTGAAGGGCCGCCACGGCGATATTAAGCCTGAGTAACTCAGAGTCTACAATGGCAGTTTTACGCAGATTTTGTGCGCAGCCAGAGCCACCGCAGGTGTCCGGGAGGCCTGTCCTCATAGTACGGACATTCCATGTTGCAATACGCATGGATAAGCGATTGTTTGTTTTTTTGTTTCTATTTATTTCCTTATTCGCAGGTGTGATGAGTGACGACGTCGATCGTCTAGTTTTAGCTAGTGCTCCCTACACCCTAAAGGAACAAACCGACACCGAGACGGACCAGTACCTTACTGGCCGATCATTCTCAACTTCATATTCATACAATTTAAGTATTTCATGGTTTAGGATACTTCATCCTTAATGGTCGTAATTTTTTTAATATGGCCCTTAGGTTGCCGAATTCACACCATCTGTAGTATTTCACTCCCATTTCACTGTCTTATATAACGTTCACTTAACACGGTCGATTTTTAGGTGAAATACACTCGTTTAACGAAAACATGACCACTGTAAACCGTGCTACAGTCTGTCCTCTAGGTGCCGGCTAGCAGGGTTCTAGGACAGTGTGCAGATGAAGTAATAGAAGAACTTGGTAATAGATATTATATTTTTAAGGAACAGAACACAGAAAATAGTAAACGTAGAAAATAGGTAGTAGTAGGAGACAAAATTGAACGGAGAAACGTCCGTTCAAGACAAAATACAGAGAGAAAGGTGCAAAATACAAAGAAAACAATGAAATTAATGGAATAATGAAATTTAGAAATGGAATGGGAATATGATTTGAATTTAGATGCAGAAATGAAGATGCCAACACGAAATGAGGTGAGATAAACGCTAACGATGAGGTTGAAGTTGATGGCAAGGAGGTTGATATGGACGATGAAGTCGACATCGTTACAATACACGGGGGGCCCGATGCAAAAAATTCTGAAAGTTTTTTTTTTGACTACTTTTAACAGTGAGGCTGAAGTAGGGTTAGGTAAAGATAACGATGTCAAAGAATGAGTTAATGAACCGATAGTAGATGAAAATTGTATAGTGTATTTATAATTAGAATTTAAAAATGGTAAGCCGTTTTAAACAATAAAATAGGACGAACACATGTCAGCATGAACGCTCAACATAACTTCCCCCGATCGCCTTTCCCATACATTAGTCGGGCACTGAAATGTCAAATATATGAAAATATATTACCAACGGGCCAATTATCCGTGGCTCTGGTGGTATATTTACTTACAAGGAAAACTGACATTTCCTAGGCGATAACTAGGAAATGCGAACGATATTTTTAGTGTAGGTTATCTATCAAGTTTCGTAATATCGTAATATAGGAAGTGATTACCTTCGCTGTGATATAGGTTTAGTTATAGTTAGGTAGGAATCATTCAATCGACGCGCGCACGTCACGTTGTGGAGTTGACTCATTACGTTCAATCGTCTCTTAAATTAGTTTAGTTTTAGTTTCTTGAAGAAAATTGTGCTCAAATTAGTTGTAATGCCTTCGCAAAAGATGAATTCAAAACAGTTAAACATAGCCGATTGGGTGAAGTTGGTGGTTACGAAGAAAATGGACGAAAAGGATTTTTCTGCTGCGATCCTTAAATTTTCCGCTAGATTTATAAACGTAAGTATTTTCTGTTTATTACTCTAGGGTATCCAAAAAGCTTAAATGAAAAGTTAGGCTTTAAAACTAGTCGAATTACCGCTGGGTTTTTTGAAGAATCTTGCACGAAAGTGGGAAATATTTCCACTTGCAAACTACGCAACGCTTCCCAAACAAACGGGTGTCCTTGACCGAGTGACTCATTATTGTAGCGTGCCGTCCGTGCTCGTATTTTCAACCTTGACTCACACATTCTCGTTTTATGATTCTTAGCGGTCGATATTCGGGAGTTAGGTGGACTTGCGCCAACATTTAACCCTGGATTAACTTGCGAATTTGTTCGTGTCATGTAAAATTGTCTTTGTTGCTAGAGTAGTATAATATGTTCCGTGCCGCGATGGATTATAATTTAACGTGTTACTGAACGAGATGGAATAAATCACGTTTAAATTTATGCACGTTCGTGTCGATACGTGTCATAAATTATCTCAAGTCCGACGTGTATTTCGACGGGTTATAAGAAAGTAATTGTTTTAGTTAGGTAATAAATACAAATACAAAATAATTTATTTACCACAAAAAAATTATAGGGTATTTGACAAATATCAAATATTAAATACATTTCATAAAAATAAGAAAATAGACATACATTGATGGTCTAATGTGTAAACATAATTAAAATCCGTTGAAAAATAAAATAGCTACAGGAATTCAAAAATCAGACGGTAGAAAGAGACGGCAATAGATAATTGTGACGTCACTGTTACGTAGCGCCATACAAGCAGGACCTTTGCTACATATTAAGACTGTTTTGCTAGAAAAGGACGGAGCATCACTACTAACTTTAACCATTAATATCGCTGATGTTAGTTGCGGTATCGATAAACGGATTTCAGATCCATATTCAGGATGTCCATGTAAGTTGATTGATGCAATAAAAAAATATTACTCAAATATCCTATTGTTTTTAAGTTTACTATTGGACCCCGCACTAGGGAGACCCTGTGTCGCGGCGTTCCTTAAATACATTACCAATATGTATTAATTAACTAATTAGGACTTAGTTGTAGTTTACAGTTTACCTGTATACCTACTTCAGACAACAATTAAAAGAAACGGTATAGTTGAGATTGAGGGTGTAAGCAAATAATCCTCCTCGCGTCGTAATCCTCAATGCTGAGGGTCGTGACCACCTTTAGGTATCACCTTCTGGGGGATGATCTTCCTCCATTTATTTCTGTCCCCGGCGGTGTGGAAGACATCGTGAATTGTAGAGTCAAGGGTGGTGCGGATTTGGTCGGACCAGCGCATCGGACTACGTCCTCGAGGCCTCTTCCCTTCCATTTTTCGGTCACAATAAGTTTTTCGAGGTTGTCACTGTCTTTCCTGGCAATGTGACCGAAGTAGGTACTCGAGAATTCTACGAAGGCACTCGGAGGACAGTCGTGAGGTGATTTTGAGTTCTCGTAGAATGGATACGTTTGTACGATGTGCAATAAATAATTCATAATAAATAAGATTTTTCCATTTTTTCAGGAATTAGAAAACGACAAGAGTGTGGTATCGTCCCCGCTGTCGGCGGAGTTCGTGCTGGCTCTTCTCACTTTGGGAGCCAATGACCCGGCGCACGCGGAGCTGTTGACTGCTTTGGGAATTCCCTATGAGGGTGCGGTAAGTTCTGATGGTGTAATAGGCACACAAAACACAACACAGCTTGATGCTGATGAAGACCAGAGCATCAAGGGTCCGTAAGTAACATTGAAGACAAGACAAAGGTCTTTGAAAACATAAAACCAATTTCGTTCAGAAAAATTCTGACAAGGAGATATTCGTGTGGTTAGTGGTCAAGCTATGTTAATATGCAAAGATCTAAAATAGATTAGGGGTTTTTTAAAGTAAACTTTTGTTTTGTTACTGTAATGTTACTGGCCGTGCCAACTTTGTTTCCACTGACTCTCTTTTCATATTTTGCATTTGTCTTTTTTCTCATTCCTTTTCCTGTTTTAGTGACAAGAGGACTAAGACAGTCCTCTTGACACTAAAATATGTATATTACTATTTCCACTAAGTCTACCAGTCTTTTAATCAAACCGGTCTACTGGGGACCTTCTGGTTCGTGCCACTCACTTCTGGGGCGAAGCCATTGAGAAAACTGGTGAAGCTCTTGCCGTTTCACTAGATATTTCTAAGGCATTTGACAGGGTCTGGCACGGTAGCCTATTAAGCAAGCTTCCTTCATATGGAATCCCAGCCAGTTTGCGCATATGGATCGCGGATTTCTTGTGTGAACGGTCAATACGAGTGGTCCTAGATGGCTGCTCGTCTGACCAACTGGCTATCAACGCCGGAGTTCCACAAGGATCTGTCCTCTCTGCAACCCTATTCCTGCTGCACATAAATGATCTGCTCATATCGGGTATTTTTGGGTACGCAGACGACAGCACGGTTACGGAGAGATATCTTCCTGTTGCGCGCGCTGGTGCTGGTGAGATCCAGTCTCAAAGAGAGGCCATGGTTGAGCGTATCAACTTGACCTTAAAGGCCGTGGCCGATTGGGGCGATGCCAATTTGGTCAAGTTTAACGCCTCAAAAACGCAGGCGTGTCTATTCACCGCTAAACGGAGTCCCTTCCACCTGACTCCGACTTTCCGGGATGTATCCGTACCGATTACCGACCACCTTAGCCTTTTGGGGTTGGATCTGACTTCCAATCTTAACTTTGGGCGCTCCATTGAGTCAAAAGCTAAGACCGCAGCCAAAAAATTGGGCATCCTGAGTAAGGTTAGGCGGTACTTCACGCCGGGACAGCTCTTAAACCTTTACCAAGCCCAAGTCCGGTCGTGCATGGAATACTGCTGCCACCTGTGGGACGGCTCAGCTAAGTACCAACTGGCTGCCCTTGACTCAGTGGAGAAACGCGCTAAGCGCCTTATAGGTGACGAATCGCTGGTGTAGGCTAGACTGCAAAGTCTGGAACATCGGCGCAAGGTTGCCTGTCTATCGGTATTTTATAGGATACATTTCGGAGAGTGCGCATCGGAATTGCACGACCTAATTCCAGCATCTCCATTCCGCCTTCGGACTACCAGGCGCGGGGAGGGGTTCCATCCTTATGTTGTTGATATCCCATCTGTTCGTACGAAGCGATTTGCTTCTTCGTTCATTATGCGAACGGCTAAGGAATGGAACAACCTGCCGGCGTCTGTATTTCCCGAAAACTACAACCTTGGGATCTTCAAGGCCAGAGTGAATAGGCATTTACTGGACCCGCATGCTCCATCGTCGACCTCATCGTCGCTTACCATCAGGCGAGATCGAGGTCAAATGCGGGTTTAGTTATACATAAAAAAAAAAAATCCTCGTCTATAAATAATCATTAACTCTTTATTGTACACACACTATATAATACAAAGTTATACAAAAGTATGTGAAACACAAAGGGCGTGACTTATCTCTAAGATAGATATCTTCCAGCACCCCATAAAATGACAACTTGATTCATATCAAGGCAGGCGAAGTGTACACCGTGTGTGTGTATTGTGTAATAATGTTACTATGTGAAAGAATTTTTAAATAACAATTGTACTGAATATTGTGATCCATAACTTGTATTTTTAGTTTTATGATAATTTTAGTATAAGCTTTTGTTTTTACTATTAATTTCAACACGATTGTAATAAATAAATTTCTCTTACAATAATTTTTTTCAGGTTCGAACATCGTTCTCGAATTTAACATCAAAGCTGAAATCCGTCAACGGGGTCAAACTGAACGTGGCGAACAAAGTGTACATAAAGCGGGGCCTGGAGCTGGAACCACACCTGCAAAAAGACGCAGGCAAGGTGTTTGGGACTGAGGCAGAAGAAATGGACTTTACTGATAGTTCTGCAGCCGAGTGCATCAATAAATGGGTAAGGTCTCGTTAGTATGTCCTCAGTTAGGTCACAAGTGATTAATGTGTGGCTTGGCCCCATGAGATGCCACAAATTTAATAGATAGTGCTAGCAGCCGATTTAGCTGACAAAAATCTAATCTGGAGGTTATGTTGAGCGTTAATGCCGTCATGGCGTATTCGGCCTATTTTATTGTTTAAAAACGGTTTACAGTGGTCATTTTTTCGTAAAACAAGTGTATTTTACCTAAAAATCGTCCTAGATAAGTGAACGTTACACAAGACAGTGAAATGGGAGTGAAAAACTACAGATTACAACTTAACCTCTAATTGCACTTGGAATGCAAGGCACTAGGCACTCCTGATGCATACGACTCTCCCATAATCTCTCGTTTGCACTACTGCTCTCCTTATACAAAAAAAAAATGACGATTAAAGATATGAATATCAATTGGGACGCCACGTGCGTAAGCAAGTTCGCGGCTTCCCATCTAGGCCGCATCGTCCGGACAGCAGGGTCGGCTGCTGAGTGAGCGGCCAAACAAAAACATGATAAATACGGGGGGGCTCGAAACTGCCTATATTTTCGTGCCACTCGCTGTAGAGACCACGGGCGTATGGTGCACGGAGGCCAAGGTTTTTGTCCGCAGTTTGGGCCCACGACTGAGAGAGCGCTCTGGTGACCCCCGCGCCGAGTCGTACCTGGTGCAGCGCATCTCGCTGGCTATTCAGCGTGGAAACGCTGCCAGCGTGATGGGCACCTTCCCGCCGGGTGCGACTCGGGGCGGTTTATTAGACTAAGGATGTTGACATTCATGTAATATTTTGACATGAAGTAAATAAAGTTTCTCTTGCTTTGTTTATTACAATTACAAATCCTTGCTTTACAGGTGGAAAGTAGAACAAATATCAAGATTAAAGACATAATAGCGGACGATATCCTAGATAACACCACTCAATTGGTCTTGGTAAACGCGGCATATTTCAAGGTAAGGAAATCAATCATACAGGAGAATAATCTGATAAGGGCTGAGTGTTTAACAGTGATTGTATGTGTTTCTGTTTTAATATTATTTTTTGCATAAACTACCTGTTTTTGCCCGCGACTTTGTCCGCATGTAGTAGGTACTTTTTGTAGCGTTTGGAAAAACTATACGACGTACTTATAGGAATTTTAAAATACTTGATTTTATTTTAATAATAGGTATATTAATACATAAGGCCCAGCGCACATTAATGAGTGGAGACGCGGCGACTTACTAATACATGCATTCGAAGGCATGCCATTTGAATCGTATTTTAGAGACTTAATTGTTATCGAAGAAAGTTGCCGCGACTCTTTTAATGAACGCTGGGCATATACAGGTGGGACTTACGCACTAATCGCGATTTCAGTTTTGCTCCATAGTGAATGTTGTTTAGTTATGGATACTAAACACCCCCCTTTTGAGACTATAGGGGTTTTTTGTTACACCAAGTATATAAGCCCAGCGTTCATTAGAAGAGTCGCGACTCGCGTTGCGGCAACTTTCTTCGATAACAATTAAAAGTCTCTAAAATACGGTTCGAATGACATGCCTTTGAATGCATGTATTAGTAAGTCGCCGCGCCTCCACTCATGTAGTGTGCGCTGGGCCTTATAGATTAATATACCTATTCTTAATATAAATTCGGGTATTTAAAAATCGGGACTATAGAGGGTTTTTGTTTCACCATGTAAAAAGGTATTTCTTCTAAGTCGTATTCCTCATTGCTGAGGGTCGTGATCATTCTAAGGATTAATCACATAGAACGACTCTCTTGGCAGATTTAATGGGGTGGTTTGCCATTGCCTTCCCCATTTCACACACTGGTTATCTCAATGTGCAGGTTTCATCACGATGTTTTCCTTCACCGTCAGAGCAGTCGGTAAATGTACGTAAATCTTTTGATAAAATCGAAAAACTCATTGGTACACGACATTGCATGGTTTCAAACCCGGACCTCCCGCATGGGATTCTGTCCTAGCCACGACACCACCGACGCTCTAACAAAGGTATATTTAAACTAAAACAATAGAAACTTAAATATTAGTACTACTTCTGTCTTTCTATATGGTATGAGTATGAGTATATTTCAGGGCACCTGGAGGAACTCTTTCAAGAGCGAGAGGACCAGGGAGGCCCCGTTCTACGTGGATGCCAACTCCACCATAGCAATACCGATAATGTCTCACTCTAGTCACTATTACAAATACGGACGAAGCGACCTGGGAGAGGTAAGTCTATTGGTAAAAAAACCTCAAAAGATTGCTAAACGAGTCGTGTCGGTGATAAAGAATAGTACAACTCCAACTCTTCCCGTGGGTGTCGTACGAGGCGACTAAGGGATTTAGTGGATACTATTCTATTCTACATCTAGTAGACGGCGATAGACTCGCCACCTATCACGTTTGTCCACCAGATCTTACGGCTTGCTTGCTTATCATATGGTTAGTGGTCAGAGTTGTTCAGGCCGCCCGTAGGCCTCTGACATGGCTTAACGACTGCTGTCGAACGATAGCAACCGGGACCAACTGCTTAACGTGCTCTCCGAGGCAAGGAGGAGCTCAGATGAAATATGCCACTAGCGGTCACCCATCCAGGTACCGACCGCGCCAACGTCGCTTAACCTGCACGATCACTTTCGGACCGTGCTCGCAACTAGGCTACGAGCTCCTCATCTTACGACGAAAAGTGGGAACTACCTGTCGGTGGTTCTTCTGTCTACCCCCTTAGGGATTATGGACACAAAATATCTATATATTTTGTGTTGTAGACGTGAGTTTATGTATGTATAAGAAAGCCGAGGGTTTTCCCTCGGACGGAACGGAAACGAAACGGAAGTTATCCGATTAATTTTTTAGGTCTTGCTCGCAGATTAAATGGCAACATTTCAATATTCACGCTATTTTGTATGGGGATTTTACGAATGTTGTCATTTTAGACCGAACATTGGAGTCTACGGTGTCAAGTCCAGTCAGACTAAGTAGAGTGCAAGATAGATGGTTTCTAATTTAAAATGTTAATATCGTGATGCAGAAGTTTCATTGTAATGTACATATCTGTAACTCCTGTTACATAAGGTTTTTTTAGCGATACTCAAGTTTTTAAGGAAACAACTGTTGGTAAGTGGTTACCGTCCACCAATAAACATCTCACCTTATTATAACATTACTAAAGGATTTTCAATGCGCTATGTACAGTCAACTTCTAGCTAATGTATACCATCTGTCAAATTTCTGTAATCTGAAATAAACCTAATGCAATCGCCAGAGACTTCAAATTTGAATTATAGAATTTTGACAGATGGTATACTTTAGCTAGAGGCCGACTTTACCTAACCTAAGCTTGAGGACTTTGGTGGACTCAGGTGTAGTGCCTCTTTTTGGATAATTACGCTGGCTTTCTTACCCTTCAAATCGAAACACAGTTTATTTAGCGCTGTAAACACCAGAATACAGAATACAGAAGTATACAAAGTTTAATACATGCAGCACAGAACATCTGGTGTGGTACAGTGCCAAAAAGGGTACACCAGTTTAGCATAATGCTGAGGCAAGCCACAGCGCTGATTTTTAGCTGCCCCTCAGTGACTGCACGGACGAAGAAAGCAACAGTGTGTGCGTGTTGTGATGTATGAATGTGTTTGTTACACAGCAATGCATAAATAGTCTTTCTTCTTCTTCAATGCAAGCAGTAGAAATAGGTAAAAGGATAGTACAGTGTTTCTGTGCGATATGTATCTAGTTGTAGTTATAATAAGTATAGGTACCTAGCTATAGTTTACGGTGCGCTGCGTCCCACCGACTTTAGTTTATTATGTACAGTATGCAAATAGCTACCGCGTTTGATTGACCTCCTCGGCTTATCTGTTGTTAATTAATTTAATGACTGAATTATTTGACCCCCTTAGCCAACGCATCAGTATCTGGGTCAGACAATTCAGGGTTACGACGAGGCATTACGCACACTATTGCGAAACAGGGTGGACAACCCGTCTGCACTGGCGCGCCTCCCGCTGTACGTGCCCCAGCAGTACGTGCGGGCGTCGACGCCGCGGCCGACGGCTTGAGCTGTCCTGCTACTTAATAAGTTTCTAACCACGGTCCAGAATGCCGACGTATTCTCAGACCCATGGAGCAGTATTTGCAAAGCAATTATATTGTTACTAAATTCGGGTGTTAACCTTTAAGATAAGTAAGTTTTTTTAAAGTCTATAAAGTATCGGTAAACTGTTATGTATAGTTACTGAATGTCTGGTGCTTTGGATCATTCTGTAAGCCAGACATCATTAATGTTATAAAGAAATAAATAAAGAAATAAACTAGCGGCGCTAATCGAAAAAAATCATATCTATTAATAAAGGCTTTAAAAAAGTGTCTGGTATTAAGGTTCTACGAATGAAGATGATTTTAAAAAAATAGTTTTGTATTTTCATATTGAAACAATAAGAAACAAAAAGCATAACTGTTAAATGTGGCCATTTTTCGTTCGTGGAATCTTAGCACCAGACACTTTTGTTTTTAAATGCCTTAATAAATTGATATGATTTTTTTTTAGATTGGCGGCACTTGTGTGCGCCATGCCTCGTCTTACACACTGTACCTGCCCAGGAAACCTTGGACATCAGAATCTACCTCCAAAAAATATTTGTTTTTATTTACAGGTACTAGTGTTACCATACGAGGGTGACCAAGCAAGCATGGTGTTCGTACTGCCAAATGAAATAGACGGAGTAAACTCGGTGCTGGAGAAGTTAGCTGGTGGATACGATCTCTTAGCGGAGGTGGACGGCTTAGAAGTACAAAGGGTGCAAGTCTCCATTCCCAAGTTCGAGGTTGAGACTGAAATTAATCTGAGGGAAATTTTACCGAAGGTATGAGATTGGACTGTTTATGATTCTTAGAAGTTTTTATGAAAATTAAAGTGACTGACAATGTCTAAATGTTACGAACGATTCGGAAATATGTAATCTTGTGAGGGCCTATGTTCGGTGGACTTCTTCTAGTCATGGATTGCGGTCTCATAGGTCATAGGTTCAGTTGTCACTTTATGGGGTTTGCTGGAAGAGATCTCTTTTAGAGATAGATAAGTCACGCCCTTTGTGCTTCACATGTTTGTCTAAGTTTGTAATATATTATGTGTGTGTACAATAAAGAGTTAATAATAATAACAATAGGTTCAGTAGAAATATATCAAGAGCTAAGGCCAAGACAACAAAATAACAATTATGTGTACCCTGACCAGGAACATAAAAACATTAAAAGAAAGAAAGAAAAACACTCTATTCCCACAAAAAATAAAATAATACATATCTAGTTCACTCCATATTACTATTGGCAATAGGCACCTGGCTCAGCTAATGCTTGAATGAATACACTTGCGTGTAAAAGTTTATGGCGTCGAGGTCACCAACGTGGGACTGAACGCGCCCACGAAATAAAAAGGCAGGTGTTGAAGATCGAGAGCAAGAATGTATTTGTCTGTACCACAACACTCGATTGACATCGCGAGTATGTAAAAACAGATAGCAGTTGTTTTCAGCAATTGACCGGCGCGCAGCACGCATGCGCCGACGTTGTGGCGGGAAGCCGCCATATGATAAAGGAACATTAAAGGAAGAATACATCGTCTAGATTTCTTACTTCGCTGGATCGAAGGTTAAATCCACGGTTCATATTGTAACATTTTTATTTCAGCTTGGGATCAAGTCTGTCTTCAATCCAGGCATAGACAAGATGCTGAAGAAGAAGAAACAGTCAGTACGGGTATCATTGGCCGTGCAGAAGGTCATCATCGAGGTGAACGAAGACGGAATGGAGGCAACTGCTTATAAAGGTAACACCTATGTTCTTAATAACTAAGCAATGAGAGATGAACGAATTACGAAACTGGTAAGTGGAAGAAAAAGCCGGGGTCATCCTAGACTAGTCTTTAAAGATCAGATTGACAGAAGCTCTTAGTATTTGATGACAGATTTTACATAGGAGGGTGGTGGCTAACCTGGTGGAGCCTGAAGGGGCCTATCAGCAAGTTCCTCGAGTTAGTCGCCTCATACGACATGCTTGCCCAGTGGCGGTTAGGATATTATAAATCCGTAAAACTTTTGGCACGTCTATTTGATCTATGTTGATATACTTGTCGTTATTTCTTCAAAGCGAGACGGTGCGTCTACCTTCTTTGGTCACGAGCCACATTTTCTCTTTAATCCATTTCCTGTTACTTTTGGCGCGTCTATTTCATCCATGTTAGTTCTTATCTTATCTTATGATAGTGGGCCGGGAATAACCCCAGCGGCACTTCGACTCTTGAGGATCTTTTGTGCCTACCCTATTTTACACGCTGGTCATCTCAGTGTGCCGGTTTCCTCACGATGTTTTCCTTCACCGTCAGAGCAGTCGGTAAATGTACCTACGTAAGTCTTCGAAAAATACGAAAAACTCATTGGTACTTAGCACTGCATGGTTTTGAACCCGGACCGGGATGGGAGTCCGGTGTCCTAGCCACTGTGCCACCGACATTCTCATCCATGTTAGTCAAGACCACGTCTCTATTTCTTTACAGCGAGACGGATGCCCCTAAAGAAGCCGCCACACTTCATAGCCAACCGACCGTTCGTGTACCTCCTGACCGGACCAGAGCGAGCCACGCTTTGTATGGGCGTATATCGCGGTGACGGATCAGAGCCTTGCGCGCAGCTGCCCAAGTGGTCACCACCCACTTTGAGATGGGAGAAACTGATAAGCAGGTATAATAAGGAGTAACAAAAGCCGAAAGTTCAGTATTCCTGAACTGGACTCCAGATTACGAAACACTCCTTGTAATTACAAGCCTAAAATATCCCCATACAAAGCATCGTCAATGTTGGCATTTTAGACATCGATTCTTTTAATGAAATTAAAGTGGTTCAAGTGTTTAATACTTGCGGTTGTTGGTACTTGGTGAAACTTGTAGTACGTGATTACTGATTAGCACTGATCGGAGTAAGTAGGGCTCTGTCGGGTCAATGTCCTCAAAGGTTATATTAATATGGATATGATTTCGGGATCCCGTTTTAAGTTATCGAGCAAATGTTGTAAATTACTTTTATAAACCTCGCCCTTACTCGGCGGATTACGATTTTTAAAAAATTGTGAACTTACGAAGTTAAAACACTACCATAGGTACACTAGCGCCATGAATCTTAAAAAAAATATTTCGCCACCAATCTTAAATGTGTATCAAAACAAATATAACGTTAAAAATCTAAATAATATATTTATTCAATCCCGGAAATCCCGGGATTATTGGGCATACTTATCCATATTATGACCGTATGTGGCAAGTACCAAAAACAGCCCTACCTACTCCGATCATAGATGATTAGATTCAAATAACAAACTGTTTCACAGGTTTTTACTGTATTTTATTAATTACTTACGACCGGTTTTGTTTACATAAATAAATTTCGGTTCGTTTACGTAAATACCTGAAGATGTGTAAACGAAACCGGTCGTAATTAATAAAATGCAGTAAAAACCTGTGAAACAGTATATTATTTGAATCTAATCATAGAGTGGTTCAGTTATAGATACTGAACAGAATATACCCCCCCCCCCCCCCCCCCCTTACGGCACTGTAGGGGTTTTGCTGCAGTCTGTAGAATCAGAATTTAAAATAGATATATTCTATGAGATTGCTTTGTAGGATTTTGACATGACCTAACGACTTATGTCGGAAGATAGCAGCCGGGACCGACGTCTTAACGTGTTGTCCGAGGCACGGAGGTGCTCAGATGAAAATGTACCACTTGCGGTAACCCATCCTTGTTCTGACCGCGGCCAACGTTGCTTAATATATAGTTGTGGTCTTCTTGCTTCTTTACAGCTATAAAAGTTCGCCGTAGCATGCAGCTACGTTTCCATGCCAGACGGCGTGCCCGTTCTTGCCAAATGGCCCTGGACTCCCAAGGGTCTTCGTCGTGCGTTGAGGAGTTCACCTAACTCCTACAGTTTATGCGATCCTGGTACTCCCGAGAAATGGCTCAATAGTGGCACTAAGAGATGTGATTGTGGAGCAATATTGGTATTTATGATCAGAGGATGCTATTTGGTGTTAATTGCAATAAATACTCTTGTAACATATTTTGCATATTTTTACTTGACCAGTAAGTAACCCTGGACTACCAAGTGTCTTCGTCGTGCGTTGAGGAGTTCGCCTATTTCCTACAATTTATGCTATAACTGCGTCGGTGGCCTAGTGGCTAGGACGCCGGACTCCCATGCGGGAGGTCCGGGTTCGAAACCTTGCTGTGCCATGTACCGATGAGTTTTTCGTATTTTTTGGAAGATTTACGTATATTTACCGACTGCTCTAATGGTGAAGGAAAACATCGCGAGGAAACCTGCATGTCTAAGGAAATTAAATGTTTTCAAAGGCTTGTGAAATCCACCAATCAGCACAGGGCCCGCTCGGTGGATCATGGCCCGTACCCCCCTTGTACAAGGGGAGGCCTGTGCCCCAACAGTGGGGACATTAATAGGCTGATGATGCTGAAGCGATAATAATGTCTTTTTCTTCACACTTAATGCTCTCTGGAATTTTGTTATAAAACTTTATGAATCTGCAAAATTATTAAACAATTTATTCATTAAAAATACATATATACAAACCACAATATCACAAAAATCTTTGGTCAAATAATAATAATTAACAATAAATTAAAAAAGGTACATACATTTAAAAAATATGTCAGTCATTACTCCCGATCCTGAATCGACCCCCGTCCAAAGGTACCCATTAAACTGGCAGCATTACCACGTTGGATAGCCAGTGAGATCCTTTGGACGAGATACGATCCAGAACGGGAATCACCCTCTCTGGTGTTAATTGCAATAAATTATACTCTTATAAACAGTATTTTGCAGTTTTCTTTTATGTGGAACGTCGTTATAGTTTCGAGAGAATGTTACACAGATTCATAATGAATCATGCAGTTTGAGCAAAGAATGTGAAAATTGTCACACGTATTAAGGACACCCAAAGGATCATTTTGAAGATTAGAGCCCACACATATCACCGCTCCTCTGCGAGGGGGAGGGGGTCAAAGTGTCTCTCCTCTGCGCTCCAGTAAAAAAATGATAACGACATCGTTACACCTACCAGGGATTTTTAATATCGTTTTCATATAAATAAAGGTGACTAATTCATTATTGGAACAATATTTTAACTATTCCATTGAGGAAATTTCTGAAAATTAGAACAATGTAAAACTGATAACAATAATCTGAATATTTGAACAAGTGAACATTGTTTTGTAGATGAAGAATTAAATTTCATTTTATGTATGTAGGAACGCGCTATGTGAGGACATGGATGACAAAGTCAGTTGTATGAAAGGGAAAAGGGAAGATCTTCCACCAGGCGGGGTGTTGTGCCTGGTGACCAGAGGTCCTGGTGCAACTATGGATGTTTGGAACTCGTATATATGCGAAGTCCCAGGAAAATTTCGATAGCGCGTTCTACACTGATGTTAGTAAGTACTAATATCGCAGTGGCGCGTCGTGTGTAGATTGCTTGCTAGAGAAGTTTTAAAAGGAGAGGGTCAGAGGGCGCTAGTATTCCGATTTCTGTGGTATTTTCGCCATATTGTCTTTAAAAATTTAATTCGGTTCTACATATTAGGGATGTTACGGAGCTTCGACTCCGTCTCCGAAAGGTCGGAACTTCCGATCCCGGACTTCCGAGCCGAAGTCGGAGTCGGAGCTGTAAAATCATCACCTCCGACTCCGGCTCCGATAATTTTGAATCGGAGGTTATACTGTAGATTTGTGAGCTATAATATCAATATTTAATTAAATAGTGTAGGACTACATAAAGGAATATGTTTTATTGCCGCAAACGTCATCATAATAGTACATTATGATATAAGTGCGGTAAGTTGAAAATTACAGCCGAGGCGATATTGCTAGCCCGAGCCGTAGGCGAGGGCTATAAGGAAGCAGAGGCTGTAATTTTCAAAGCGCACGTATGTCATACGACGTTTTATAACATATTTACGAGGAAATAAATAAAACTTTGACTTTCTTAAACGAATAAATCTTTAATTACTTGTTAAAGCAGTTATAGAAATTTGAACAATTTTTAAAAGTGATTGTTACGTTGCCAGTTGGCATTTTTAATGTTGTCAAGTTATTATTATTAGTTACAATTTCCCCAGTCTCTCTCTCACTCTCTTGAGTGAAAGTAGGAGAAACGAGACCACAGAGTTCTGCAGTCGGTGGCGGCGGCGGAGGTGGCTGCGGCTGCGGCGACGATGGTGGAATGTACGCGTGTGTGCTCGTAGATGGTTGAAAGTCAACACTTGACTCCAAATTTATGTTCCTTGTAATGCGAGAGCTAATTTCTTCTTTATTTCTCATCGAGTCATCTATGTATCCCTCGGCTACACTGCTCGACCGCCACCCTCCGTGGCGTTTTAGTGTCAATAAGTCCGCACCTGAATCGGCGAGCAATGTAGCCGAGGACCTTCTGAAACTGTGCCCTGTGTATTCATGTGCTTCAGGCAAATTTAAGAAAGTGGCAATTTGTTTCGGCATTGCTCCAAATTTATTAATGCCAATGGGTTGGTTAGTGCATTTACCATTTTGGTAATTTTGAAAAAATCTGTTGGAATTAGATTTTGTTGATCGAAGCGCTTCGTATTTCTTCACTACGTCGTAAAATGGCCCCTGTATTGTGAAAGACCTTGGAATTTTATTTTTTGTGTTTTTGACATGGACAAGAAGAACCCGCCCATGATTCTCGACATCATTAGTTGTGATGTTTGCCAACTCTTGACGTCTACATGCACCATTTATACCGAATATTAATGCAACCTGAAAAGAGATAAAAAGAACGTATAAACACCTATATTGTAAAGAAATACGAAAGTGAAAGAAATTAATAACAATAATTTAGTTTCAACTGACCTTTGTTGCCAAATATCGGCAATCCGGAGCTTCTTTTAGGAACTTCTTGATATTGTCAGCCGAAAATACTTTCGACTTTTTACTTACATGGCCATCTGAGCGTCTTTTTAGGAATGCTAGCAAGTTGGAGTATGACTTAATATCAATACCATGATTTGTTTTCATAGTGCTTTTTAGCATTGAATAGTAGCACCACAATGAGCTTGACTTATATTTTTGAGAAAGTTCCATGAAATATGCTAAAAACACATTTTCTGAAAATGAATTTGCATCTTTGCTTGTTTTCCATATGATGAAATTTTGATACGCTTGTAAGTATCTATCGGTCGATTTTTCAGGCAAGAGGCTTAGAGTAGCCTTTTTCGCTGCGTTTAAGACTTGTGGCGGTGTCAAATTAATAAATTCATCACTACTTGACGACATTTTCAAATAAAAACAATACAGCGAAAAGAAAAAGCGCGCGGAATAATTTTACTTGTCCACAAATTAGCGATGCGCGCGCATCAACTTTTTTTAGGTAAAGGTACAAAAACAGCCAGTATTACTAATAAAGTAAATTAATATTTTTGTGTTTTTGTTACAGATAAATGGTTGTAATTTATTGTCAAAATTAATTAAATTAAAGAATTAAATCTTTATTTATTATATTTTATCTCCCAAAGTTAATTTTATTCATAAAATATTGACCACTTTTTTAACATAAAAACTCTTTGCTAAGATTTTAAAAAGTATCGTTCATTTTTAGACGGAGCATCTTAAAAAACCGTACATGTTACTTTATTTAAAAAAACTCGTGCGTTTCACATTACTATAACGCACAAGTGCGTAATGAGATACATTACGATATTGAAATTGGTGTAATTACAGCCACTTTACGAGCAAATATGTTATAAATAATAGTACATTATGATATAAGTGCGGTAAGTTGAAAATTACAGCCGAGGCGATATTGCTAGCCCGAGCCGTAGGCGAGGGCTATAAGGAAGCAGAGGCTGTAATTTTCAAAGCGCACGTATGTCATACGACGTTTTATAACATATTTACGAGGAAATAAATAAAACTTTGACTTTCTTAAACGAATAAATCTTTAATTACTTGTTAAAGCAGTTATAGAAATTTGAACAATTTTTAAAAGTGATTGTTACGTTGCCAGTTGCTTTTTAGCATTGAATAGTAGCACCACAATGAGCTTGACTTATATTTTTGAGAAAGTTCCATGAAATATGCTAAAAACACATTTTCTGAAAATGAATTTGCATCTTTGCTTGTTTTCCATATGATGAAATTTTGATACGCTTGTAAGTATCTATCGGTCGATTTTTCAGGCAAGAGGCTTAGAGTAGCCTTTTTCGCTGCGTTTAAGACTTGTGGCGGTGTCAAATTAATAAATTCATCACTACTTGACGACATTTTCAAATAAAAACAATACAGCGAAAAGAAAAAGCGCGCGGAATAATTTTACTTGTCCACAAATTAGCGATGCGCGCGCATCAACTTTTTTTAGGTAAAGGTACAAAAACAGCCAGTATTACTAATAAAGTAAATTAATATTTTTGTGTTTTTGTTACAGATAAATGGTTGTAATTTATTGTCAAAATTAATTAAATTAAAGAATTAAATCTTTATTTATTATATTTTATCTCCCAAAGTTAATTTTATTCATAAAATATTGACCACTTTTTTAACATAAAAACTCTTTGCTAAGATTTTAAAAAGTATCGTTCATTTTTAGACGGAGCATCTTAAAAAACCGTACATGTTACTTTATTTAAAAAAACTCGTGCGTTTCACATTACTATAACGCACAAGTGCGTAATGAGATACATTACGATATTGAAATTGGTGTAATTACAGCCACTTTACGAGCAAATATGTTATAAAAATATTAACCAATACTTTAGTTCAGCTATAAAAAACGGTTTAAAATTTGAACTTCTTCTGAACATCTCCGCCTCCGACTCCAGTTCCGACTCCGATAAATCAAAAGTCGGGGGTCGGAGTCGGACCTTCGGTTCCGACTCCGGTTCCGGTAAAACCACCTCCGTAACATCCCTACTACACATATTAGAAGAATAAATTCGTATTCGTATCTAAAGAAAACGTCTGAATATTTCAACATTAGTTTATTTTTATTATTATTTACACTTTTAATTTAACAATAGTGGTGGATGTTCGGACTAATATTATCAAATATTAATAATTATCTGATTATACGACGATTTTATTATTAGATATTTAGGTATATATAACCGATATAATAATAATTAACAACCGACCAGTGGACTATAATTGTTTTTTTTTTAAGGCAAAGGGAACTGGGCCCATACAGCCATGTCTGATGTAAACAACTCTTGCAAGTCTTCATTAAAATGCTGGTGTGACACATTTCAATGCTATCTGGGAGAATCTTCCACGTTTCTGCACCATCCGAACCAAAGAAGAAGGCGTCCCGGACGCAGTATGGCTCTTCAAAATCCAGCCAAGTACGGATCGGGCTGCAGCGTCTTATTTGACTTTACTTCATTGTCCCACACATTAATCACATTTAGTAGACGTTCTTCGAATAAAAAACACCATTCTTACTTGAAAAGCACTACTGTAAAACAATTTGCAAAACAATGAAAAAAAGCTGGTGTGGACGCGACAAAAGCGCGGGAGAAACTCCAGTGGACTATAAATCTCTATATCCATTATTGTGTACAAACATTGATACAATATTTTTTTAAATTAACAAGGCATTGGCAACACAGGCCATCAGCCTAAACATTAAGCAATTTAAAACAGTTTTTACTTTTTCAGCATCAAAATGTTGTGGTGTAGACACATTTTAACACTCCTAGGAGTTATGACGGAAATTTCAACCGGTCTAGTATCTGGCGAATTCTCATGGCCCGCCGCAGAATCACAGAGTGAAACTACACAACGAACCACTAACGAGAAGTTTATTTTAAGAGTTCAACACATTGTCACTGTTACTGAAGTTTGCTAGACAAAACTACACCGATTTTCATCCGAAAATCACCAGAAAACAATGTTTGAGCAATAAAATAAACACCGTAGGACCTTTTCCATCGACTTTTCCGCCAAAACTCCCAATATGATATAAAACTAAGGTACGTTCCAAAACCACTTTCGCTTTGTCGGGTAATAATTGCCGAGTAAAGTTTTTTTCAGAACCAGTAATTATTACCGGACAAACGGTACACAACTTTGCCCGAATCGGTTTTGAACCAGCACTATTTGAACTGTCAACTGTGGCTGTTTTGAAACACTTTCTTCTGGTCAAACTGGAGCCGGTCCGACTGTCAAGTGCTGTGATCTCCGGACGCTGCCAACGCTTCCCTGTTCTCGATGGCCCAGAATCCATGCAGCTACAAACCCCTCAGATCCTCTGTCACCCTGGTACTAAATGTACAAATGAAACCTCGTCTGGTCAAACTGGAGCCGGTCCGACTGTCAAGTGCTGTGGTCTCCAGCCGCTGCCAACGCTTCCCTGTTCTCGATGGCCCAGAAGCCATGCAGCTACAAACCCCTCAGATCCTCTGTCACCCTGGTACTAAATGTACAAATGAAACCTCGTCTGGTCAAACTGGAGCCGGTCCGACTGTCAAGTGCTGTGGTCTCCAGCCGCTGCCAACGCTTCCCTGTTCTCGTAGGCCCAGAAGCCGTGCAGCTCGAGCAGTATGGAGACGGCCGTGTGGCCATGGCCGCTCCTGGTCAGGTCCTGGAGAGTTATCCGAGAGGGGTGCTCCGGTCGGATCATGTCGAAGATTTCGTCTTTCACGTCTTCGAAGTTTACGGGTTCTGCGCCGTGGGCTATCATTTGTTCTTGTATTGCCTGTGGATAGCATCATAGAGATATAGGTCATATTTTCTGTAGTTGGCATAGTTATGGTGGTTTTTTAAACCCTGATTAAAAAAGACTAGTGAATAATATTAGAGCTTCATGCTAGTGTTATTATCAGTTTGAAGAAGTCTGTCTGTGGTATCATAACATGTGTCAAGAACAGAGGATCCGAGTTGGACGCGGTTTTTGTCTCGAATGTTCATGCATGTCAGATGGAAATTGGATGAGTAGTATCCAAGATCTTGAGATGTTTGATTTGATGTCACATGGGATATCAGGAACAGTTAGTCTCAAGTCAGGAATAGTTGGGTGTGGACCTTATGATGACAAGGAAAGTAAGAGATATTGTTTGTTTTGTAATTTTTTTAGTCCTAGTCGCTAGGACGCCGGTCTCCCATGCGGAAGGTCCGGGTTCGAAACCATGCAATGCCATGGACCAATGATTTTTTCGGATTTTTTCGAAGACTTACGTACATTTTACCGAATGCTCTAACGGTGAAGGAAA
This sequence comes from Hofmannophila pseudospretella, assembly GCA_947369225.1. Taxonomy (NCBI): domain Eukaryota; kingdom Metazoa; phylum Arthropoda; class Insecta; order Lepidoptera; family Oecophoridae; genus Hofmannophila; species Hofmannophila pseudospretella. The sequence continues at coordinate 8,299,624 of OX376332.1, read as the reverse complement.
ACATCGTGAGGAAACCTGCATGTCTGAGGAAATGAAAAGTTTCCGAAGGTGTGTGAAATCCACAATCAGCACTAGGTCCGCTCTCGGTGGATCATGGCCCGTACTCCCTTGGTCAAGGGAAGGTCTGCGCCCCAACAGTGGGGACATTAATAGGCTGATGTTGATCCGAAAGAAGCCTCATCGTCACTTACCATCCATCAGGTGAGATTGAGGTCAAAACGGGTTTAGACGTAGATAAAAAATAAATTTAAAATATATTTTATGTGTGATTTTGAAACAGTACTAATGAAAGTCGCAAGTCTTATTTCGAAGGCCTTGCGAAGCGCCTGTAGACACGGCGGTGGCGACTTCTGACTTTCACCAGTGGGTTCTTCAGGTCCTGAAGAACATTCGTCATCCAAGAACAATAATCAATTAAAAATTACCTTAAAGAAATAGTTCAATGTGAATGCATCGAGGTACCCCTGTGAATTAATATCCAGTATCCGGAACAGGTACGCCAGGGCCGCGGGTTGCTTCCTGTTCTCCAGCGCTAGGACTAGGTCTAGATATGTCTTGTAGTCCATTTCCCCGTCGTAAGTTAGGCATTGTTGGAATACGCGCTGGAGGAACGCCCGGGTTAGGGTGCCTGAGCCGTATCTGAAAGGTTTAATTAAAGTATATTTTAATTTAATTTTTTCAGCTTATAATGTTCTAAAATGTAAATAAACTGTTTGCAGGAGTATTTATGGTAAAAACCGCTTTCTTGTGCGAGCATCCATCAGCAGCCTACTCTAGTCCACTGCTGGACATAGGCCACTCCCAGGGCGCGCCATTGAGCCCGATCTTCGGCTCTTCTCATCCAGTCGCTGCCAGCCACCTTGCGCAGATCGTCGCTCCATCTAGCAGGGACGCTTGTCCCACACTACGTTTGCCCAAACGCGGTTTCCACTCCAGAACTCGTCTACCCCAGCGGTTGTCGGTTCTGCGACAGATGTGACCGGCTCACTGCCACTTCAGCTTGCTAATCTTATGAGCTATGTGGATAACTTTTGTTCCATGCCGGATCTCCTCATTTCTGATTCGATCCAGCAGAGATACTCCGAGCATAGCTCTTTCCATAGCACGCTGAGCGACTTTCGATGTGCGAGCATGTGATAACTATAATAAAAAATAAGCGATAGCGTTAAAAAAGCCATTCAAAAGCGTTAAACTGTGCACCTTTGATGTTGTTATTAATACGTACATTAAAATACAATTTATAATAGTATTTACGCGAGCGACATATTAGCTATTTATTAGTACTTTCTGTGAAAAGTTCAGACTTTTGTGTTATTTATATTGTCTATTATTATGTACTACTTTAGCTGTATGTTGTCTATACCAATATTATAAAGAGGAAAGGTTTGATTTTTTGTTTGTTTGTTTGAATTGAATAGGCTCCGAAACTACTGAACAGATTTGAATAATTCTTTCACTGTTGGAAAGCTACATTTTTCCTGAGTGACATAGGCTATATTTCATTTTCAAAAAAAATGGGGATCCTTACTTAAATTACGATAAAGTGTAAAAAAATATCAAAAATCTTCCTTACATCGCGTACGCTGCGAATACTATTGATGATAGAACAAAATGATATATAACATTTTTTTAGAACACACCATTATCAACAAAAAAATCAGCGGCAGCGTGTCTCTAACTATTATAGTCATGTCACAATAAGCGTTTTTTTTATAAAACAAAAAGAAATTAAAATACCACCGCTACAAAAAGCTCTTTATTTGTACCTTATCAAAATAAATGATTTATTATTTAAGACTGCTTCAATACCTATATATTACTTTTTGAATTATTCGATTCTGACATTCCATTCAAAAGATATCACGAGTTTAAAACTTTGAAAAAATAAACTCCATTCGGCTACTTATGCGTTGTAGGGCGTCACTCGGGCAGGGGTACGGGAGGGGAGTTAAGATCACGAAATAAACTTGCCGCGCGGCTCACTCGCGCGGTCTCACTCGCGCGGTCGGCTCCCTACGTGATGGATGTGCGCTGCCCGTGCGAAGCCGGGACGGGCCGCTAGTCCTTAATAAAAATATATCCCCCAAACTACTTTAAGGCGCAGTGACATATTATCGTTGACCACTTCGGCGACCGACCTGCGGTGGACGACCTAAGGTCACCGACCGATCACGTTTGTTCACACTTCAGTCGTTGACCGAAGTCGTCGAACGTCATTCGCTCGATGACAACCTAGTGACACTTTGACGTTCGCCCAATGCGGTCGATGACTGGCTTTGCTTATCATATGGTTAGTGGCCAACCTATTTGTCAGAGTTGTTCAGGCCGCCCGTAGGCATCTGACATGGCTTAAAGACTGCTGTCGAACGACAGCAACCGGGACCGACTGCTTAATGTGCTAACCGAGGCACTGAGGAGCTCAGATGAAATATGCCACTAGCGGTCCTGTAGTACCTGGATGGGTTCCAGGTGCTAATGACTGGCAATTCACATATAGCCTTTTATCCTGCTTTATCCTTACCCCGCAAGCTCATTGATACTCAGCATCCCATTGTGATCTCTGTCCAAGTTGAGATACTGTCCGTACACTCGTAAGGCTGATGCTGCACTAAACCAGTTCTGTTCTTGGAGCTCCATTGGGAGGTCTTCTTCGCGTAGCTGGAATACCAAATGAATAATAAATTTCCGACATGTATTTTTAACAAAGACTAACACTGTTATTTCTTCGCGTGGTCGGCAACTTTGGCCCACCTAACCATAGGATTACATCTACATATCTGTCAACTTCATCATCAGCCTATTAATGTCCCTGCTTTTGGGGCTGTTGTGGCGTCCAGCCTCCTTTACATAGACTATGACTGGCTGACGGCGACTTTGAAATATAGACGAGACAATAGATTTGACAGTTGCGAATAAAGACGAAACAAAAGTGGTCCTTCGAGCCGGATGACTTCTTACTGACTAGGACAGACTTTGTCGACCACCCATCTGGCATCTTTAACGACGGTGACCTTTTGAGACGTGTGTGGCGCGAGGCGCAGCGACTAGCCGACCTGACTTGGGCCAGATGGGTTAAGGAGTACCTGCCATCCTTGACCAGGAGGGACAAGTGGTTCCGTGCCACGGTTCCTCTGGCTGTCGGTGACGTGGTCGTCATAGCCGACAGTCAGATGGCGCGGAACCTCTGGCCGAAGGGCATCATCACAAAAGTGTACCCTGGCAAGGATGGACAGGTCAGGGTGGCTGACGTGCAGACGGGACTGACCGGACTGTACCGACAACCAGTGACCAAGCTTTGTAGGCTGGACGTCCGCTCTCCGTCAGTTTAGAGTATTGGCTTCCAATACTGGAGGTGGGGATGTTGTGGCGTTCAGCCTCCTTTACATAGACTATGACTGGCTGACGGCGACTTTGACATATAGACGAGACAATAGATTTGACAGTTGCGAATAAAGACGAAACAGGGGCGCAAGCCTCCCCTTGCATGAGGAGGGTACGGGACATGATCCACCGAGAGCGGGCCCAATGCTGATTGGTGAATTTCACACTATTCAGGTTTAGCTTTATATTTAGCACACGGAATTAACATCACTGACTGACGTCGCTTAAAAAGGAAACCAAAAATTGCAAATCAAAATATGATAATAATCCCTTGGTCTCACCTCAAGTAAGTCATCTAGGAATGAACAAGATAAGACATCTCTTATCCTCACTCGTCCTACCCTCAATGGATCCAAGAAGAACAGAAACTTCCTGGCGCACGTGCAGACGTAGAATGATGTGAATGAGGAGTCTAATCCGTCAAGAGCTGCTAGCGATGGGACTAGTTCTGCTATGTAGCTTTCTAAGTCCTGGAAAATACAATTATTTGTATGAGAGTGCGTGGTTTGTTTTTGAAAACACTGGTTTGTTAGAGTATTTTTTTTGTTTCCTTTTACTATGGCAATCTGTGCCGTAGCATGCAGCTGCTGTTGTGCCTTTTTATTAAAATTTGAGTGCAATACCTGAGCCTTTGACTATGACCTCAATAGTATATGAACCTTTAAGTGTATGAACTATAATACACCAGCTAAGATATGAATCAGCTAGTTGTTATCTGCTTATCTATACCAATATTATAAAGAGGAAAGGTTTGATTTTTTGTTTGTTTGTTTGAATTGAATAGGCTCCGAAACTACTGAACAGATTTGAATAATTCTTTCACTGTTGGAAAGCTACATTTTTCCTGAGTGACATAGGCTATATTTCATTTTCAAAAAAAATGGGGATCCTTACTTAAATTACGATAAAGTGTAAAAAAATAACAAAAAACTTCCTTACATCGCGTACGCTGCGAAAACTATTGATGATAGAACAAAATGATATACAACATTTTTTTAGAACGCACCATTATCAACAAAAAAATCAGCGGCAGCGTGTCTCTAACTATTATAGTCATGTCACAATAAGCGTTTTTTTTATAAAAAAAAAAGAAATTAAAATACCACCGCTACAAAAAGCTCTTTATTTGTACCTTATCAAAATAAATGATTTATTATTTAAGACCGCTTCAATTCCTTTATATTACTTTTTGAATTATTCGATTCTGACATTCCATTCAAAAGATATCACGAATTTAAAACAAAATGTGAGAACTTCTCGAGTCCGCGCGCGAGAGTCCAGTCTTGAGCGTTCGCAGCGTCTTACTGAACAAAATTTAAGAACCTCTGATGTGCATGCGCTGAGTCAAGTACTGAGCGTTTGCAGCGGATTGAAAACCAAAAATTGAAAAAAATATAAAAAAAAGAAACATAAAAAATTAACAAAAAAAACACAAAAAAACATATAAATACAAAAAAAAACATATAAATACAAAAAAAACATATGAATACAAAAAAATCATATAAATAATATCAAAGAATTTAATTATTCTTATTTTTTTTTAATTTACTCTTTTTTAGGAGCTCGACGCAAAAAGGAGTGAATATGTGTGTTATATCATTATTATTATTATGAATGTGTTAAAATTAACAAATATAAATGTAATGTTTAATGCCCGTGCGAAGCCGGGACGGGCCGCTAGTTAATTGATAATAATAATACACTTGGGTTGGTTGCGACTGGCACAGAATACAAACAGAAGGTCAGCTCCGGGCATCCGCGATTTCGATTACATCACTCGACTGTAGCGCTAAAGCAGTTATAATTTCCAGTTTAGAAAAATATTTCTGGCAATGTATTTTGTTTTCCAAAAAATTATACCGGTGTGGAATTAGAAGGTTGCGTGTTCATATCACGTCGGGGTCACCGATTGTAGGAACTCGCTATGTGAGGACATGGAATGACGTTATGTCAGTTGTATGAAAGGGAAAAGGCTTCCCTTTTGGAAGATCTTCATCTTCCACCAGGCGGGGTGTTGTGCCTGGTGACCAGATGTCCTGGTGCAACTATGGATGTTTGGAATTCGTATATATGCGAAGTCCCAGGAAAATTTCGATAGCGCGTTCTACACCGATGTGAGTAGGTACTAATGATGCGTCGTGCGTCGCCACACCTGCCACTCGATCGCGCCACAGCGCGCGTATTACGCGCCTGAGTTCCTTTGACTTGCCCAGAGATCGCCTGTACGCAGAGTCCGTGTGTGCGTAAGCCGATTTCGCGAGTTTGTATTGTGCGATTATATTGTGAGTCAAAGGCGCATTTGGTCAAAAAGTCAATGGTGAAACACACTTACATGCTCAGTAAGGTATCCCTGCCCGGTGACGTCATACAAGGACAAGCCGATGCGTGTCTGCTGCAACCAAACCCTTCTCATTACGTAGTTGAACAGAGATACGCCCCGGACACGCCCGAAGCCGCCCTCGGCTGCTTGCAGTCGACCAAAGACTTCTGCAGTGAAATATGGCCTGGAAAATACATGGTAGACAGTATAAAACAGTTACGAACATGGCCAAATCATGGTGCAGCTTAGTGACCAATGTTCATTACTAAAGAGAATTAAATATATCAGAAAGGCAACTCTCTTACTTATTATATACATAGGTATTTAAACTGCATATCTATTTTTTATTTTTTAATGGTTATTGGAAGATAATAAAATAACAAATAATTTCAAAGAGAATGTCCTTTCCCAACCTTTTACATCAATAATGATTGTCACAAACTATTTGACAATAAAGCCTAATAAAAATGAAAGTTGAAAGGTTTGGGGAGGATAAAGTGCATGAAAGGGTCTGTGTTAATAGATACATGGAGGGTGAGTGCCTGTTTCTCAGATCTTGGCCTGGCACACGCAGGGTGCCTAGATTTAGGGCCTCACATTGAGATGTGTACAAGGTTACTTATCTTATCTTATGATGGGGGATGCCCCTGGCAATAAACCCAGCGGCACTTCGACCCTTGAGGATATTTTGTGCCTACCCCATTTTACACACTGGTCATCTCAGTGTGCAGGTTTCTTCACGATGTTTTCCTTCTCCATTAGAGCAGTCGGTAAATGTACGTAAGTCTTCCGAAAAATACGAAAAACTCATTGGTACATGGCACTGCAGTTTCAAACCCAGACCTCCCGCATGGGAGTCTGGTGTCCTAGCCACTGTGCCACCGACGCTCTAGACCAAGGGCTCAACCCTTGGTTAATTTCTACTTCTCTTTATCAATACTAATAAAGAAAAGTAGAAATTATCTATTAGCAAGAGGTTATTCAACATGGTCTGGTGATTGCAAAGGTTTTTTTTCCATAATGCTGCATACCAAAGATTTTGAAATTCACCCCTATGTAGATTGCTCGCTAGAGAAGCTTTATAAGGAAACCCTGTCTGCCAGTTCGCACGATTTGAGCGTTTTCCCATACATTAGTCGGGTACTGAAATGTCAAATGTACTAAAGAATGTAACCTAGGGGTCAACTCTGTGGTTCGCTGTCATTGCTCACATCATTGTTTTAAAGGAGACGCTAGTAGTGCGATTGCTGTGGCTGCATCTTTTGAAATCAAGATATTGCCATGCTTCAATTTCCATTGAAAGTATCATACCTGTACTTAGGTCCAGCCTCGTCCCGAATCTTCCTAAACTGCAGATAGTCAATCGTCAGTTCATCATTGTTAGACGTACTGTAACTGCCATTCGATTTCTCCAGCAAACTCCACAATTGCTTTAATTCCCCATTATCTAGCAGCTCTTTGCTTTTCTTCTGCAGAAATTGTGCTCTGGTCTCTTCTCGAAGTTTCTGGGCCAATACTTCATCGGACCGAGGCAGTTTGTAGAAGAACTTGGGAATTTTCTTGTAGGATTCCTCATTGTCATCTAGCTTGGCTTTGTATAGTTGTTTAAAGGTTTCCACTTCGATTTTCTCGCTTTCTTCTTTGGTAATGCTCGTGCTTGTGTCTGTTTGGAAATGTTTTATTATTTATGTATACTAAATTTTACTATGCGGGTTTAGTTATACATAAAAAAAATAAAAAAAAATAATTCAGTGCATACTTGGGTGTTGTCAAAATTAGGACTTTCCCATACTTAACTTGATTGTTGGTTTACATTGGTCAAGTGTTTAGCGAAGTGCGTTAAATTGAGTTAGGATTGACCAGTAGTAGCCAGGCAATTGCCATACCTACTCGCCACTGTTCTTGCTACTAGAATTTGCCACTTGACTAACGCACTTCGCTAAACAATTGACCAAGTGTAAACAACCCATGAGGGATAGAATATTATGTAAAACATATCATCAACATCTAGTTACCTAAACTAAATAGAAAGAAAAGTGAGTAAATAAAGTCATACCATCCAGCTTTTTGATGTATTTCCTCAAACGGTTCTTCAAATCATGATTGAGTTTGCTTCGAGCTTCGTCTGCAGGTTTTGTATCGCCAGCAGCATTGTTATTAACACTGTCTTCAGATTTACACTCTTTATTTGTTTCCGACATGATTTTAAAATAAAGAGTGAAGTTTGTAAAATTTACGAAAAATCCAATTGGAATTTGTCAACAAACAAACGACAAAGTCGATCCGTTCCTGTTGACTCAATTATTTTTAATTTTTTTATACAATTTAACTAGGTCTTAGTTTTATTGTTGCAATTTAGTTAATGAGGTTGCTTGCTTATCGTATGGTTATAAAGCCAACCTGAAAATGAGGTTAAAAGTACCGTACTTTAAAGAAATTAAAGGATACTAAAAGATTTTTTTCGAAAATATTTATTATATTTTTAAACTTTTGAATTGGTTGTGTAAAGGAACGTAACAAATTTAGTACTGCTATTCGACAATAGATGTCGCTATAATTTAATAGTTTCAACTACTTGACACTGGAGGTGCTAAAAACCTAGTTTTAATTTTTATAAAACCATCTGAAGAATTTGGATGAATTAAACTATAGGTATCTGTGGGGTCGCCTGTGCGGTCAGAGGGGCGCGTAGCGGGACGTCAGAAGGCGGGCATGCGTCGTGCGGGTGGCAGGTGTCTGGTGTCTCCTACAAGTTTACAAGAAGCACGCTTTCAAATCAAAACATTTTCTCTAAAAATATCACGTTCAACTTTTGATATTGTCACAGCGACCGCAGATTGAGGTTTATTTTTCAATTGTCGGTCTAGTATTACACCTCCGACGTGATGCTGGTAAATGAGGCCTATTCCAGCAGCACAAGTGAAACCTGTTCATTGGTAGAGACGTTGATGTAAAGACAAAAGGAAGACGTTGATGGAAGAGCCAACAATGAGTGATATTGGAAATAAATAAAACGGTCGGGCGGGGATGTACAGTCGGCCAAATAATTGGTTTACCACCCTAAGGTTGATAGATAGAAACACTTTATTGTACACAAATAATGGAAAAGTAAAAACTACAGGAATAGTAGCACTATATGTACAAAGGCGACCTGTTGAATGTCATTTGCACGTCAAAGAACTTTATGAACTCTTTTCGCTTGTGTCTCTTTGAAGGTACTACCAAGTATGAACCCATATTGATGTTTTCATTGCGTTGAAGAGATGCCAGACGAATTCATCATATGTACCTAAATTATCTAAATAAGTCAGTGAGGAATCAATTTTAGGCACTCCTAAGAAAAAAAAAAGAAATTCTAACCCCGGGGGATAGCGATAGGGATAATACAGCGCAATAGCAAAATTTTATTTTGAAAATTTGGCTATTTTTGGAAAAAAAATTGTTTATAAAATTGGTGAAATAGGTCAAATAGGTATGTATTTGTAGGCATGGTGTAGGCCCTTCTATCTTAATAACATCTTCGTCGGTGCTTTACCGCTCACGGGAGCTTGTGGTTAATATCGAATACTTTCTTCAGCACCCTGTGTTTTGTTCCGGTAAAGGATTTCTCTTAAACAGCATGATGCTTTTGTTAATAAGAACTTACTTTATCGAATTAACAACCTATATACTTAGATTAGCGATCTCTAAAACATTAGAGAGAAAGAGAGAGAGAGAGAGAGAAACAGTGAATAATAAATAATAATAAAATAAAAAGATTTATTCAGTAACAAAAAGGTACAAACATTTTTTTCTAATTGTGGAGAATTTCTAATTTCTTTTAAGTGTGACAACACCTGTGTCAGAGGGCCACGCTCTTCCATACCTCTTTGTTTATGTACCTATTTACGAATATAATAATAATAACGTGTGTGTGTGTGTGAGAGAGAGAGAGAGAGGGTGTGTGTGTGAGGGGGTGTAATGTGTGTGTGCAAGAGAGAATGTATGGTGTTCTATGCCAAAATGAGTGAGATGTCAAATGAAAAACTGCGTTAAAAATATCTTGTGTAAACCACGTTTCATTTAAAGTAAAAAGGGGAGAAATACTAGTATTTAAGGAGATTCTCGATCTCCTCATAGTTTAGTGTTTTTAGCCAAACAGAAAGACGTTTTTTACAGTCGTAATATTTGATTAAATAAATGTCCAATTCTTTATTCATGATATTGTATAGATGTGCCGATTGTTTTGAAAACTGACGACTAGCAAAAGTGGTAATCAAAGGGAGGGGGGGCTATGGGGATTATGACCCCCCCAAAATCTTTAAGATATACCTTTAACCTATAGAACTCGAGGCTATTTCTTGCACCTTATATACTATGATAATGATTTCATTTTCACTCAGTTATAAAAGAAATACTTTTTCCTATTGTTTGCGACAATAAATAATTTTCATTCTTTCTTTTTTTCTTCAATACATTCCATGTAATTGACGATGTGTACCTAATATTTAACATTCCTATCAAATATAACTAAACTAGGGGAAGGAAGCAAAAGCTGCGCATAGGCATGTCTATAATCATCACATTCTTTCCTAACTACAGATTTTCTCACAGCACAACCTATCTTTTCCAACCATAATTCTTTTTTGTTCGCATTATCCAACTAGCTGTATAATAGTTGTATAACATCTGTACACAATGTTTACGTGACGTACAGACAGACAGAATCATTGAATAATTCAGGTTTTGTATCGTTATGGTATTATGAGCGTTTTTAATTAACGACTAGGTATTTAGTGGAATTACACAATGCGATGCCGTAATTCCTTTCTTCTTTCAATTAAGTAAATCATTTGTTTTACGAAAGTTACGTTGGATTATCTAATGGTTGTAGCCAGATCCTTATGCCGCTTTAATATTGTTTACTTTAAATAAGAATTTGTTTCAATATGAGCATATAAAGTCAGCTTGTCCACAACCAAGGTTGTGTTCAACTGAATAAAGTTTCTTTATATAATATGCTCTAAATCAAACAAGTTGATTTTTCAGTGCAGTAAGTGCAAAACATGATTTCAAAAAGTGTCAAAGGTTTTCTAAAGTTTCTGGAATTCTATGACAATTCCAGAAAACTCCATGGAAGAATTAGAAAACACAAGAAAACCAATTTAGCGCAATTATTTACATTTTCTCGACACCGGCCTTCTAGGGCAGTACTCCATGATATGAGAGTACATAATTCGGATGTTGCAAAACTTAGGACTGGATTTAGGACTGATATTCTCGTACCTACTGGAAGATATTTTAGGTCGCCTGGCAGAAATTGGTGGAATGACAGTACCCTGTCAGTGAAGCAGGACAGCGATTCTTGTAGTGGAATGTCGAATTCGACATTAGTCCTATCTCATTCGCTCACATTACACGTGCGAGTGTGACAAGACGTTCGTAGCGCTCGACTTTTGTATGTCGAACGCTGTGAGAATCGCATTCCAGATCTCACAATTAATGTGTTACAATCACCACGAAATTGGCAGAACTCAGTGTGATACTATCTAGTAATAATGCCTATGTAATCAGGTGATAAGCTCTGCTCTGACCCTAATTGACCCCAGTTCAACACTCGTCCATCCATATTTATAGGACTTGTTACTATTTTTAACAGTTTTTGATAATTTTTTTCTTGTTAATGGTATCATAAAATAATGAAATGACTGAATCAATATCATTTACTGCTAAATGCAATATTTTTTTTACGGATTAAAAAATCTTCAGGTATACGACTAATACTATAATAGAGAGACACGAGTAAGATAGATTTACACTGTAAACATAAACAGAGAATGAAGAGGGACCTAAAAATATCACTAAATTATAAAATCGAATTTTTGTAGGTCTACGGTACTTTTTACAGTTTTAAAATAATAAACCAGTCTTTGTCAATTAAACATACAAATGGTTTCATTTATATTCAACTGGTATATAACATGAATGACTTTTTCCAATGTTCTAATTTTGACCAAAACGCTAAATAAAATTAAGTTAAAATAATTTTTAATATAGGAAATTAATAAAAATATGTATTTATATAGGAAAATAAAAATTCGCTCGCGTTGATGTCTTTTATAAGAGCAAGCTTAATTTCGTGCATTAGAATTAGGGTTGCCACCTTTTTTTGGGACGAATAGAGTATTTTTTCATTTCGGTAAAACAAAAATAAAGTACACAGCATAAAAAAGAGTACTTATTAATTTTTACTTATTTATCTTTAAAAACATATGTTTGTTACTTTTCGCAACATTTAACAAATATTTGTCTTTCTTGAAGATAGTTACAGCCTCTGCAATCAAAATTGAAATTAAAATAGAAATATATATTTAAATTATTTCAGCTCGTTTTTATTTCAGTTTAGGGTAGTTTTGTTCCTTTCGTCTCTCCAGTTTACATTCATAAGGGCGAAAACTCTCTCAGTGAACGCTGTAGTGGCAGGCACAGACAAAATTTATGAAATGAATTTGTATATATTTGGAAAATCTTCACAGTTTTGTGGCTTTGGATACCAATTTATTTAGTTTTTATGAGTAACAAACCAGTAACAGTCAGAGTTACGTAAATAGAGTATTTTAGCGTACTTTATTGGTATCGTAGATTATAAAGTACACTTACACGAAAAAGAGGACAATACTCTATTTTAGAGTCGGGTGGCAACCCTATTTAGAATGTACTGGTTGTACAGTGTGCTGTTTCTACAATTTTTTAATTTATTTACTTATATTACAACGCAACATTACAACACCCAACAGGATCTGACCTAAATGGTGGGGGCGAGGAGCGAGGAGTATGGATGGATACACCCTGTATGATCCACTCAAAAAAACGGCATGCAGAAAGGAGCCAAGAAAACAATATTTCAAAACTATTTTTCACAAAAAGTATACAATTTTGATGGATGTGTTAAACCAAAAGTATAATATAACACCGAGGCACTAATGTAAAACATAATACATCACTTATCATCCCAAATGCATTATATAATTTTCGTAAGAGGCGAAACGAAACCGATTCGTATGACAAAAGACGAGGTAAGGCAACGAAACGCAAGAACCGGACCATCCGTTGGGTGCGCGGGCGCAGGGCCACAGTGTAAACAAGAACAGTAGATAATCTTTAGTACTGTCACGTAGTACCTACCCGACGCACAGCGTTTTCAACCGTATGGCCTGGACTACATGCGCCGGTTCCAGTCTCGGTTTATTTCACAGCAGCCAATCATGAGGCGATTACTTCAAGAGCGGAACGCTTGGGCGCTGGAATCGGACACGTATAGTCCAGCACTATGAGTGCCAGAACTGTAGTCAGAGTCTGGGGGAAGCAATGGGAAAAAACTAATGAGCAATAGCCTTGGACTTCACGGATCCGATTCCAGCCAAGGTTCCGTTTACAGCAACTAATCACATGCGTTCCGCCCTCCTCCTTGAAGTCAGTTCGAACCGAACGTTGCAGCTGCCCGAACCGTCCGTACCCTTGAAGTCCGGGCCGTTATGATGTGGATTGCTATTTTTATCACCTTTATTCTTCAACGATCACCTGGGCGAATTTAAATCAGGTGGCAGGCCTGATTTGTAGTGCTTGTGGTTTAGGGCACCGCTCTAAACTTATACGTATTTCTGTCGCAAAGCAGCAATTCTTGAATTAATCCACTTATTGCTGTGTTTCGGTTTGAAGGATAAGAGAACCAGCGTATTACCGGCACCTGAAGCACTCCACCTAATTACTCAATGTTATCAGCTCATGGAAAATCCTCATAAAATATTTGAATGAGGTGACCACCACTTACCATCAGGTAGGCATCTGCTCGTCTACTTGCTAATATAGGTAAAAAAAATCATAGAGTGATCACGTCCCTGATCAATCATCTTCATCAATAAAGGCTGGACTACATGCGCCGGAACGATTAGCTGCAGCCAATCAATAGCGTTCCGCCCTCCCCCCACTTGAAGTCAGCGCCTCGTGATTGGCTGCAACTGGCGCAGGAACCGGTACATGTGGTCCAGTTGGGTCCAGCCTATGAAAGAAAGAAATAATAATAAAAAGATTTATTCATCAACAAAAAGGTACAAACATATTTTTTCCAATTGTGGAAGCCCTCTTTTAAGTGTGACAACACCTGCGTCCACTTCCACGTCCACCAGAAGAAGACCTGATCATTGTTTTTGAATAAAAATTTGGCTCAAACCCCCCGAAACCACCGAAAACTCCCCGAAAGTTTCTAGCTACAACGTTTCGTAGATACTGTAACGTTGCATTATATTCAAAACGCACCTTTTAATTACAGTCCATTTTATACTGTATAAAAATTCAAATACCTTAGCCTCGTTTTTTTAAAAATAATTCCATGTATTATAACTTCTAAACGCATGCAAAAGAAAATAAATTTGTTTTTAATCTTAATTTTGAGAGAGCGAGAGGTTTCCGAACCCATTAATTTAATTAATTAACATATATTTTAATTGTAATATTTTACTTAATTTTTTTCTAATATATTATATATTTTTTTTTTAGTTTTACTTTTAATTTAATTTTGTTTTTACCGGTCTTTTTTCTCTTTTTCTCTAGCCGGGGTAGGGCGGTCTAACAATATCGCCTTGATTATTGAATATTTCCGAAAATGGAAAATAATTATCTTACTCAGAGTGGGAATGTGGTACTATCCGCACAGTTTTCAAGCTAGAAAAATACCAATTATTGTATATGTGTTACACAAAATTAGAGTTTAAAATTCGTAGCATTACTTACCTATATTATTTTCTAAATTATATACTTCTAAGTTGTCAGATTAATAGGTTTTTCTATTATCATAGGTTTTACTTTATTTATTGGATTACTTATCGTTTTATATCATGTATAGATGTCGTCGTTACAGACACACATTACGGAAAAAAACTAAAGTGGATTATAATATTTCATTATCCTGTATCTCTGTACCTTACTTCAATTTGCCAGAAATAGTTGCATTTAACCGCATTTTGGGGAGAAACTGAGGATTAGTAAACGATTTTGGGGTGAATATTTTTTTTTTCATTGCAAATTAATTATCATAAATTTAAAGTCACCCCGTTTCAACTTAGGCGCAAACGCCAAGACCTAATAATCCTACATAAAATTCTTCATTCCACCATAGATTCACCTTCCTTGCTGTCCTGTCTAAATTTCAACACAAATTGTAAACTTCGCAATCCCAAAACATTTGTATTAAATGTTTTAAGAACAACACATCGTTCTATAACCCTACTGTGCGAATGTGTAGATTGTTTAACGAAGTCTCTTCGAACAGCAACAATAAGCCATCGATAGACTTATTTGATCCTAGGACATTAGTTTTTAAAAGACGGGTTGAGGATGTCCTCAAGTGAGCTATCCACGCACCTACTTTATAGTCTTTACTTTATTATTTTTATTTTTCAATAGGTATTTTTTAATCATTATATTCAATAGTATTTTCTCCCAACTCAATTTTGTACAACAACACATTTTCTACTTCCTAACCATGCTGTGTTTACACGTTAAGGGTTACGACCGAGCTCATAATTTCATATTGGTTTTTCTGTAATTTCTCTGGTTGTAATTTGTTGTGTTTACCTAATAAATTAATTAAATTATATGTGACATGTTATACATACTATACACCTTAGTATAGTTATAACTCCGTCACTGTTATAACTGAAGTTCGTTTCCATAATTATATCACATCTCTCTCGAAACTTTCATCATCATCATCATCAGCCTATTAATGTCCCCACTGTTGGGGCACAGGCGTCACCTTGCACAAGTCCCCTTGTTGCAATATATTCAAAACGCACCTTTTAATTACAGTCAATTTTATACTGTATGAAAATTCAAATACCTTTGCCTCGTTTTTAAAATAATAATACATACATGTATTATAACTTCTAAACGCATGCAAAAGAGAACAAATTTGTTTTTAATCTTAATTTTGAGAGAGCAACAGGTTTCCGAACCCATTAATTTAATTAATTAACATATATTTTAATTGTAATATTTTACTTAATTTTTTCCTAATATATAACACAGGCACAGCTCCCCTTGCACAAGGGGGTACGGGCCATGATCCACCGAGCGGGCCCAGTGCTGATTGGTGGATTTCACACGCCTTCGGAAACTTTTTAATCTCCTTAGACATGCAGGTTTCCTCACGATGTTTTCCTTCACCGTTAGAACAATAGGTAAATGTATGCAAGTCTTCGAAAAAAATCCGAAAAACTCATTGGTACATGGCATGGCTTTGAACCCGGACCTCCGCATGGGAGTCCGGCGTCCTAGCCACTAAGCCACCGACGCTCTCATCTCTCATCATAAACATGCAATTTTTATATTCAAATTATTATTTATTTATAGATTATTTTATTTATATCGTTTGAAATAAGATTGTTACTATGTTTTTTACAATAACTGCGCAGTTACATACTACCGTCGAATCGTCTAGAGATTGACTCAATGCAATCGACGATGCTATACTGTCCTTTCACATACTATGGCACAGCGCAGCGAGCAAGACCCACCGAACGAGTTTCCTCAGTCAGCTCAACTCCTCAGTTATGTGTGAGACTCCGTGGGGTGCGGTCGTGTCGCTTTTCTCCCTATAAGTGTCAAAATTAAACGCCGTGCGTTCGGAAACAGTGTTCTTAACATTTGTGCTTAACGATTTTGGCGTGCAATCAATATTATATAAAGTTTTATTCATAAAACTCAGTGTCTGGTGCCTTTGGACGGATAAATACGTGCAACATTCAAGACTCTGCAAAGGTAAGGCTACAGAATTACACAACCGAGTTGAGAAGCCCTATTTTCTATAAGCTATTCTAGTCTGCGGATGCCTTTTTATAGGGTTGCGTTACAATGGCATTCTTAGTAGAGCCTTCGAACGTTTGTCAACAAAATTGTGAAATTTTAATTTAATTTTTTGAATACGAATTGTGATGGGATTTCGCAACTTAATTTGGAATTTTGCAGTTTTATTTGTGATAATGGGATGTTGCAATATCAAGTAAGTATTTATCTTTATTATTGTTCTTTTTTGTCTTTCTTTCAAATTTTGACAGTTTTATATTTTCTTGGCTTGGCCAACGTCTGTTCTGTTACATGTCCATTTCCACTGGTCACAGAAGAGATCTGTCCTCCGAGATACAGGAACTCCTAGTTCGGAGGTCAGCGTTTATTGTAAACTGACTTGTTGCTCACTAATTTTATTTAGTTTAATATAGTTCCTACTGGTGTATGGACTATGAATACTTTGTCATCTTACCGCACAAATAAACTTATTTTTTTGGAATTTCTCAGTTTTTACCGTACGTCATCGCTGTTTGTGTGTTTGTCTATGATAGCATCTTAACTCAACAACCGATGATCCGATTTGGACGCGGTTTATTTTATCAGTGTGTTCATAGCCATGTATGATAAAAATTGGATTAGTGGATATCAAGATCTTGGACTAAGGTTAGGTATTAACTTTGATGTCAGATGGGATCTATGGAACGGTAACAGTTAGATGGTTCGAGTTTAAGCTCAAATAATTAGGTATGGCTATGGTGCCCTTCCCACATCTGGAACCTTGAAGATCTAAATGATAACCAGGAAAAAATTAGGGGATCTCCATAATTGTAAGTCAGGGGTTTCTTAAGTCTTTTAATTTAGATAGTTAATACTTGCGGTTGTTGGTACTTGGTGAAACTTGTAGTACATGACTAGATTCAAATAATATACTGTTTCACAAGTTTTTACTGTATTTTACACATATTCAGGTATTTGTTTATATACAAACGAATATTTGAATCTAATCATTTTAATTTAGAGTTAGGATACGAAATTAGGATAAAGGGATTTTGCAATATAATTTGGAATTTCTCAGTTTTACATAATTCATTCATGTCGAATCTAGTTAGCCTTGAGTTGGTTCTGAGGAATGTCAAGATTGAAGAAAATGTGAATGTGAGTGGGCTATGCAAGTCTACAGTCTGACTAACAGTGTTGCCAACTAGGACTAGATCGACCCACAAATGATAAAGATCTGTGTTTAATATTATTTATTTTATTTTATTTATAAAATATTATTATTTAATATACTTTAAATATATATACTTTAAATGCTCTATTAAGTTATGCCAAACTATTTTTAGGTCTTTTATTATAAACCAAGAGTGCGTTCCAAAACCAGTTGAAATTATTCACGTTGACAGATGTACATGTTCCATTACCATTACATTACTTATTTAGAATACAAGTTTGATCCATTATCAGCTGTTAACGTGGTAATGGAACATGGACAGTTGTCAACGTGAACTATTTCAATTTGTTATGGAACGCTCTCTAAAGTAATATTTGTATGAAAATAGGAATAAATTAAGACTTTTCAGATATTTCTACTGAAACTGATCATTTTTATGTTGCGTATGGTCCAAAATCGTAACTCTACTTTGTTCCTATAAAGCAAAGAACGTCCTCCAATCCACTTCAGTTCAATTCTGATGTAGGAACATTTCAAACTGGAATTCAAGCTTTTCAGCAGCAAACTATTGCAAAATTTGGTTTTATCAAATTCATCTGACCGAAAACATAAACGATTTCTGCATTTTAATGCAGTAGTGATTGAAAAGCGAATATGCTAAAAAGGTATAATTTTTTAAAATCAGTCTTTTGAGGCTTATGTCAGCCTCGTTATAGGGTCACTAAGGAAAGGAATGAGAAGCTAGAGTATTAGAGTCAACCCTCACTTTAAGAATTTGCTATAGGTATGATAAACGCCGAAAAAATAAACTAACTTAGTTTAAAGTCTGCCAAAGTTAGCATATAAAATCCTAAGTTGGCAACACTGCTAACTAATCTAAAGTAACTCGTTTGGCGGGTTGCAGACAATGCTCTCATAATTTCCTTCACTGGACAACCCCATTCTGTCAGTTTAAAGCTCCTTCAAGCTGTCAACTGGTGGATTCCAATGGGTTATCTGCATAACCGCTATTAAGCATGGGTCTCTTTATCTTTTTAGATTGAAACTTGATTTAAGTCTTCACCTTCGGTGACACTTATTGCTAGAAAGAATAGAAAGAAAGAAAACACATTCATTCAACATTGCATTATACATGATTATACTTAAAAAGACTTAACATTAAAAACAACATAATGTCAAAAAGACACATGCTCATGCTACTTTATGTGTATCTAGTCTGCTGTAGATTGAATAACTTGTTACCATGAAGCGAGGAACGCAAAAATGGTTCTCAGTATTTAAAACTGCCAACAGCTCGAAAACTATGAGGTTCTTTTCTTACTGAGGTTTTTTTTAGTTTTTTTAATGTTATTCTAATTTGTCAAGAGCTGACACAGCGTCGACCATATATGGCTCACACTTAGATGGAGTGCATCATGTGCCAGTATTAATTACGCTGACTCTCTAAAGTAGTATTTTTTATTAGACGGACTAAACTGACGTTTCCTGTGTTGCCAGTTTTTGTTGAAATAAAAATAGTGTTGTGACCAAAGATCGAGTTCAATCACTGACAAATTGTTCACCAATCAAAGTATTTTATTTTTGTAAGGTCGTGATTTTTTTTTGTAAATTAAGAAGTGAAATCGCTGAGCCTCACTTTGTATGGGAGCGAAATCCTTCTTCTTTCAAAATATAATTTAAGATTATCTTTTTGGCTCACTGTTTGGGTGAACTAAGGGAACTGAACGCATCACTATTACATTAAATATGGCAACATTATTTGACAAAGTGACATTAGCACCTGTCAGTTAAGTCCGTCTAATAAAAAAAAATACTTTAGGCTAGGAATGAATGAATGAATACACTTTTTTCACAAAATAGTGTGATACAGTGCGTACGAAACGATTAATACAATCTAGGCGGTCTTATCGCTAAAAGTGATCTCTTCCAGACAACCTTTTGGTAGAGTAATTTAGGACTACATGGTCCGGTTCCAGCGCCGGTTCGGTTTACTCCATCCAATCACGAAGCGCTGATTTCAAGTGGGGGGAGACTTAGGGTACCATGAAAAGTTATGGCGGGGTCAAATCAACTCAAATCCATAGCCGTTAAAAATAAAAAATATCAGAGACCCACTTGTGCTTTAGAATTATCACTTGTGGCCTTCTTAAACACCATTTAACTGCAATAAAACAAGATTAATCGCTGCCATACAAGTATTTCTAAACAAAACATTTCCCAAAATTTTATGACCTATAATGACTTCATTACGTTATTAGACTTCTAAATTCGGCTAGCACAACATTTTCTTGGTATTCTTATATTCGCGTGAGTGAAGGACATTGCATTCCTCACCTAGTTGGGCACACAGCGGAACGGAACGATGTTCACTGAATTTATTAGTTAATAAGTCAGTTCAATACTTATCGATGTTTTGATTCTTTCACCGTCGACCATACAGGAAATCTCTGTGTAAGACTGACTACAGTATTTATTTATTTAGTGAGATAAGCACATTCAGATTCAAAGGATACCTACTCTTAAAGAAGGTTAAGATACCCTCTAATTTAACCTTCTTTAAGAGTAGGTATCCTTTGAATCTGAATGTGCTTATCTCACTAAATAAACAAACACTGTACTCAGTCTTACAGGGATTTCCTGTATGGTCAACGGTGAGCACATACCTGCAGATGGTCGTTTGCTCGTCTGCTCTCCTTATATCAATAAAAAAGTGACGCACGTGCATTGCCACTTTGTAAGGCGCAAGACAGATAGAAGAAGCGCACCGCTTATAATATATCGGTTGCATCACTTACTTACTTTCATTCATTTTGTATGCAAGTACATTGAAGAGTCGAGAGGGCGTGCTGCTGGCGTACCAAGGGCGTACCGCCATCGCGCCACAGGCGTAACGATAGCGTGCCGCACAGTGGCCTAAAAATTGTTTTTTTTCTATATATTTTTTATTGACGACTAAATCCGCATTTGACCTCGATCTCGCCTGATGGTAAGCGACGATGAGGTCGACGATGGAGCATGCGGGTCCAGTAAATGCCTATTCACTCTGGCCTTGAAGATCCCAAGGTTGTAGGTTTCGGGAAATACAGACAGGCAGGCTGGCTGTGCCATTCCTTAGCTGTTCGCATAATGAACGAAGAAGCAAATCGCTTCGTGCGAACAGATAGGATATCAACAACATAAGGATGGAACCCCTCCCCGCGCCTGGTAGTCCGAAGGCGGGATGATTTTTTTCAGACCAAAATACGACTTTGACGCTATTTCCACCATTTTGCAAAATGGAACCACTGTGCGTCGCATCCCGTCGCCCAAGAAACGCCCGCGCCGATTCCAAATCACGGCGAAGCTAGTTGCTCAAACATGGTATAGATAACCATAGAGAAAAGGAAACTTCCAATTCATACTGGTGAAAGGGAGATAAAGAGGAGACATTACCAAGTATCTTATTGGGGTTGAATTTGCTCTCGGACATACAAGTTTGCATACGATGTTTTCCTTCACTGTTGTTCATTTGTATGCAAGTCTTCGAAACATACCGAAACATGAGAAGTCCTATCTGGTCACCTAAGTATCAGGTGCACAGTGACAGAATCGAGAGCATACAGCGAAAGTTCACGTCGCTACTGTGCTACCGGTTTCGTGATCGACACAACTCTTTGAGCTACACTGAGAGGTTACGCGACTTTAGGCTGTTGTCCCTTGAGAACAGGAGAACGTTTAATGACATGGTTTTCTTTTACAATATAGTCAACAGCGTGGTGGACTGTCCGCAACTGCTGGCGCGCACCGCGCTGAACGTGCCTGGCACGCGCACGCGCCACGCGCGGTTGTTCCGCGAGCCTCCCACGTGTACTAATTACGTTCAGAACTCTGTCATGATCCGCTGCGCTCATACGTACAATACCAGGTTCTCCGATATAGACATATTTCACTTAAGGCCGGGCTCTTTTAGGAAGCAAATAGTGGAGTTGTTCGGATCTGATTAGTTATTTTTCACGCATTGGCTTGTAGTAGCTGATCAGATTTGATCATACTTAATTAATTATATGCTCTTAGTCACACACACGCACACACACACACACACACACACACACACACCTATACTTATAGTAAATACGTAAATACTAATATGTATTATATAATATATTATCCTATTATTATTCTCCTTTCTGTCCTTCTTATGTTGTTATTTAAAAAAATATATTTAATGAGTGGAATCTAATTTGGCATACAAATATTTAAAGAACATTTACTATGTATAATTTATTACGCTGTAAGATTTCCTGCAAAACAAATAAAATAAAATAAAATAAAATATACTTATTACATAGAGCCTTTTGATCGATTCGAATACTCTATAAATGCATTCAAATCTTTATTTCACGGCCATTTTATAATCAAATTAGCAACGGTAAACGGTAAACCATTCAATTTTTTTTGCTCAAATATTATTGTACTAAAAGTAGTTTCACGTCGTCGAATACTTAGTAGGTATTTCATAAGCAAAATAAACTATTTTAAATATCTAGAGCTCAAAACGTAGCGTATTATTAAAGTTTCTCCATAGCCGAGACAAATTCTAATGTACAGTGAAAACACATCAAGCTATACTACTCCGTGGAACCCTGTCGCAATAAGTTTTTGTTACCACTCCTTGACATTCATATGAATGCGAAATGAGTGTGTCCTCTTATGTACCCTTCAAATCGAAACACAGCAATGATGCTGCATTTCTGTTTTACAGCAGAAATAGGAAAATAAAAGGGTGTAAGTAAGTAAATAAAAGAGTTCTTTGTACTGTAGGTACTGTACTGATTTTTATATTACTCATAAGATATAAAGAAAGAAAGAAAGATTATTTATTTCCGATACACACATATAAACAATTGGGTACAGAAGACAAAAATAATATTAAACAAATATATTACAAAAATAGATAAGCAAAAGTAATTAAGTTTGATGAAGGTGGTGTGCAGCACCGGGAAAAGGGGACTGCCTCAGCCTGTTGCCGTAGCGCTTTTAGCACTGCGGCGCTGATTGTCAGGCATCCCCTGTGTGCCAGGGATCACTCCCTAATGATACACTACCGGAACATATAAATAACGGAAATATTAATAAACAGAAGTAAAATATTAGGAAACGAAGGAAGGTACTTAATTTTTAAATTATACATTAGAATACAGGAAGGTATGTATGTAGGTATTATTGTATAAAATAGAGAAAAAATAAATAAAAATAAAGCAAGCAATGAAGATGAAACTGAAGGAAGGATAGGTACTACTGTTCGATGCAGCGAAACTTGTATTTGCTTTGTCTATGGCAACGACTTATGTATTTATGATATGAAGATATTTCTTAACAAAAAACGAACCTAGCAAATAAAGATAACCACAAGCGATATTATAATGATAAACAACGTTAGGTATCATTGATATTGATGACTGTTCTGATGATAAATGTCTTATCAAAGAAATGAGAAACCAAGTCAATGATTCATCTTGGGTATCTTGAATACCTTTGGACATAACCAATAAAACAGAATGTATTCCAAAATATAAATACAAAGGAGATTGGGCGCTTTTGGACGGCTTCTCCTCCAACCAAACCTGGCTCATTTGACAGATCTCACCGAGGACTACATCTTTCATTATGGAAGAAACATCCTAAGTCGTGTAGGATAGGAGCTAGATATCAAAAATGTCTTCAAACTAATTGCTCCGATTCTATTTATTTTGTTTCCCCAGCTACTAAATAAAACTCCTGTCCTACACGACTTAAGTTTGCTCCCTAATAAAAAGTGTAGAGATCTATCAAATGCACATGTTTAGTTGGAGACGAAAAGAAAAAAAAGTTGGGTCCAAGCTTGTATGGGATCCGCCCAATCTTTTTTAGGAAATCCTTATAACTGAGATCTTTTAGGATAAAAACATTGGTAATGTTTTACACATTACCAATATTCTTAATTAATTACTCCAGGAGATCGATTCCACTAAATACAACGTAACTAAATAGAATCTAAACTGCATCGTTATGACGTGTTTCGTATGCTATTATCCACTAACGATCCAATTTCAGTTAAGTTCCAATCGTGTCAACGATCGATCGAACAGTAACGTATTTGTGCAGTCTACTAAAACGTTTAGTTTACACTGAATCGCAGTTGAACGGTAACAAAACGCTTCAACTGTCGAATATAACGATCGAACATAAGTTCCTCCCAAGGTACTTTTGCCCGATCGATAGTAAATCGAACGGTGGCAGTGGTAGAGTTATGCGTCAGCTGAATGCGATTTGGTGTCCAAATAGAATTGGAATGAAAACTAAATTGAAATTGGATAGAAATGGAACTACAAACGTTGTAATTTAGGCGAATTGGGCCCCTGCTAAAATGCCTGTGCATCTTATGATGGCATAAGGCATAACTCAAGAACCTTCCAGGTTTGGGATTGGTAATCCTATGCTTTAGTGTGTACTTTAGCTATAAGATTGTTACGTACATGTATCCATACCATGTCGAGCGTAAACCATGACCCCTAGACTCCCCCTAGACTTATTTTTGAAGACCGAAACTTTCATCCAACTGATCGGAGGTGGAATAACGTTACGCGCAGGCGCCGGACATTGCGCATGTTCCTGTAAGTCGTAAATCATTTTAATTGTGGCCGGCCTCTGTACGTCCTGCCGATTTTAGGTTAGCCTCTAGGTCGAGAGATTTAAACGGTTGTTAGCGGTTATTGCGTATTTTGATATCACTGATACTTACTTATTAACTCTACAGGTGTAACGAAACTTCTGTATAAAAAGGGTCAAGTTTAAAATCAGCGTCAGTAGAGCACATTTACCGACAATAACCATGGAACATACGAGGTAGCGAGTGTGATATAAAGTAGTATTTTTTTATTAGACGGACTAAACTGACGTTTCCTGTGTTGCCAGTTTTTGATGAAATAAAAATAGTGTTGTGACCAAAGATGGAGTTCAATCACTGACCAATTGTTCACCAATCAAAGTATATTTTATTTTCTTCTGTAATCTTGTGATTTTTCTTTGTAAATTAAAATGTTAACACGCTCAGTCTCACTTTGGTATGGGAGCGAAATCCATCCTCTTTCAATATATAATTTAAAGTTATCTTTTTGGCTCACTGTTTGGGTGAACTAAGGGAACTGATTCACAAGTAAACTGAACGCATCACTGTTACATTAAACATGGCAACATTATTTTACAAAGTGACCTGCACCTGTCAGTTTTGTTCATCTAATAAAAATTACATTTAGGTTAGGTGATTTACTATTTGCGGTAGAAATAGGTAAAAGGGTGGTACCGAACTAGGTTGACTCTGCACAGGATCAGTACAATCTAATGACATACTCTATATATTAAAGGTGATATAGGCAGTACCAGCAGTACCACCTAAAGGCATTTAGGGAAAAAGGGGGGAAATTGACTAGAATTTTCAATTCAATTCAATATATTTATTTCAGACAACAGACAGAGTCCTTACAAATAAAGTTAGTATATTATATTACTTAATGCTATGTTAGTAAAAAGGTCAAGTCCATGGTACCGACTCCGAAGCACTGGACTACTCCGCATTGACATGCAGGTATATCCAGTGCCTCAGAATCGAGGAGTTAGTAAACTCGGCAAACGTCAACAGGATGCTGCTGGGACATCTATGTACACGGTGCATCAGGGAAGCAACCCTCTTTCGGATGAGGATATTGAGGTTTTCAGAGGACAGTAGGAGGAGGTATCAACAATTTTACACTGTCTCAGAATCGGGGAGTCAGTGGACTCGGCAAACGTCAACAGGATGCTGCTGGGACTGCTATGTACACGGTGCATCAGGGAAGCAACCCTCTTTCGGATGAGAATATTGAGGTTTTCAGAGGACAGTAGGAGGAGGTATCAACAATTTTACAGTGCCTCAGAATCGGGGAGTCAGTGGACTCGGCAGACGTCAACAGGATGCTGCTGGGACTGCTATGTATACGGTGCATCAGGGAAGCAACCCTCTTTCGGATGAGGATATTGAGGTTTTCAGAGGACAGTAGGAGGGGGTATCAACAATTTTACAGTGCCTCAGAATCGGGGAGTCAGTGGACTCGGCAAACGTCAACAGGATGCTGCTGGGACTGCTATGTACACGGTGCATCAGGGAAGCAACCCTCTTTCGGATGAGAATATTGAGGTTTTCAGAGGACAGTAGGAGGAGGTATCAACAATTTTACAGTGCCTCAGAATCGGGGAGTCAGTGGACTCGGCAGACGTCAACAGGATGCTGCTGGGACTGCTATGTATACGGTGCATCAGGGAAGCAACCCTCTTTCGGATGAGAATATTGAGGTTTTCAGAGGACAGTAGGAGGAGGTATCAACAATTTTACAGTGCCTCAGAATCGGGGAGTCAGTGGACTCGGCTAAACGTCAACAGGATGCTGCTGGGACAGCTATGTACACGGTGCATCAGGGACGCAGCCCTCTTTTGGATGAGGATATTGAGGTTTTCAGACGACAGTAGGAGGAGGTATCAACAATTTTACAGTGCCTCAGAATCGGGGAGTCAGTGGACTCGGCTAAACGTCAACAGGATGCTGCTGGGACAGCTATGTACACGGTGCATCAGGGAAGCAACCCTCTTTCGGATGAGAATATTGAGGTTTTCAGACGACAGTAGGAGGAGGTATCAACAATTTACAGTGCCTCAGAATCGGGGAGTCAGTGGACTCGGCAAACGTCAACAGAATGCTGCTGGGACAGCTATGTACACGGTGCATCAGGGAAGCAACCCTCTTTCGGATGAGGATATTGAGGTTTTCAGAGAACATAGGCGGAGGGTATCAACAATTTCACCCCTGAATTTCCCATGGGTTTACGATCCTAATAACATCGACACTTAATTCCTACGTCGCTACCTTTAACGATTACCTAGCTAATAAAAATTCACGTTTAGTACCCAAGTGGAAAAAGAAAGAGAGCTTGGCATGTCCATAAAAATACATTGTTTATTTTTAAAGTCGATAAAATATAAAAAAGTCCGGTTTTTTTTCCGAGCGCGGCTCGGGTCGTTCACCTCGGGTGCGACAAGTAGCTCGCATTGTCGTGATGGGTTTGGGGTTCCGCGGACTGCATAAGTGAGAAGCCTCGGGTTGTCTTTGGTTCCGTGATATCCTAATTTTTGGTGGCCGTGTGGTGAGCGTTGGTGGCCTAGTGGCTAGGACGCCGGACTCCCATGCGGGAGGTCCGGGTTCGAAACCAGGCAATGCCATGTACCAATGAGTTTTTTGGATGTTTTCGAAGATTTACGTACATTTACCGACCGCTGTAATGGTGAAGAAAACATATTGAGGAAACTTGCATATCTGAGAAACTTAAAAAGTTTCCGAAGGCGTGTAAAATCCATCAAACATCACTGGGTCCGCGCGGTGGATAATGGCCCATACCCCCTTGTGCAAGGGGAGGCCTGTGCCCCAACAGTGGGGACATTAAATAGGCTGATGATGACATAGGAATCGATAAATATAAAATACGTTGTAGAAGAGCAGACGAGGAAACGATCCACCTGATGGTAAGTGTTCACCGTCGCCCATAGACTCTCACTATAATGTAATTAGAGGATTTCCGATGCACTGATAACCTTGAGAGATGAAGTGCCTGATGTGTCGGTAGTTACGCTGGCACTCTTACTTTTCAAATTGGAACATATCAGCAATGCAGAAATAGATAAAATGGTGGCTAACTCTGCCCAGGTCAGCTTAGGTACAGCTTCAGATTTTAGGCTGAAATTCTAGTTAAACCTGCATAACGGAAAAATATCTAATGTTATATTAAAATAGAGGTATGGTGGAACAAAAAATTGAGGTATGGAGGAATAGTAGGTTTGGTCTGATTCCGTTTCAAAGTAATATTCACATAATTTTATTACTTAACTGTATTTGCTTTTTCTTAGAAGCAATGCTTGTATTAAGTTAAGGTGAAACTTCAAGTGCGGTTTCATACAAAAGGTCGTTTGTCAAATTATTAGTGCAATATAGGTCAATAGTAGTTGGTCGCGGGCTTAAAATTAATAAAAAATAATATTATATGTTGCTTGCTTGCTTGGTTAGTGGCCAACCTATTTGTCAGTGTTATTCAGGCCGCCCGTAGGCCTCTGACTGCTGTCGAACGACAACAACCGGGACCGACTGCTTAACGTGCTCTCCGTGGCACGGGGGAGCTCAGATGAAATATACCACTACCGGTCACCCATCCTGGTATAATTAAACCGGCCGCGTCCATATTATATATTTATAATATGATATCATGTAAAATAAATAAGTAATGAATCGTAACAAAATTGACGTCTATATTTTGATATGAGTCTGATTTTTGTTAGGAAGATTTTTAGGTGGTGTGAATCTGTGCAGAGCCCGGCCTAGGGAGGTACAGGCTAGGCCTAGGCTCCCCTTTAGATGAGGATTTCATCCAAGTCCTCAAAGTTAGCAGCGCATCGATACCCCTCTAATAACATAATAAATAAATATAAAAACACATTAGCTCGCGTAATGCAGAAACATACTCCTCCGGAAATTGAGAGACAGACATGTCAATTTACTGGCCACGGCCCTGTAAAAATCGTGGGTAAAAAATATGCAGAGTTGAAACTAAAAATTGAAATTGAAATACGTTTATTTATCACTGTAAACACCAGAATACAGTAAGTACACAATACAAAAGTATACAAAGATATAATACATTCAGCTGTTCAGCACAAAAAAACCGATGTGGTACAGTGCCAAAAAGGATACACCAGCTCAGCATGGACGCACTGACACTTACACCTACCAACACACACCCCTCACACACAAACCCTCACATACACGCATACTTAACTATTGAATTTTTTGCATTACCTTATGTTTTCATAATTTTTATTTATCGGAAGAGACTGGCTCCCACAACACAGGGATTCCTAGTGTGGGAGCCAGGGAAATCTGGCAAAATGTAAAAAAATATTGGTGTACTGTCTGCACCAATTTTTTTTTTTTTAATTATTTTTTTCATAACGCTGAGGCAAGCCACAGCACTGATTTTCAGCTGGCCCCTCAATGACTGCACAAAAGAATATCGTTTCGTCTGTTTGTTGTTTATAGTTTTAATTTATTATTCCGAATGGATTATAAGAATAATCCAACAATTTACATACACACATAACCTTCGAAAGGAATAGCATATTCATTACTTTACCTTGTACCAATTATGAATTATAGCTGCTCTCCAAACAAAAATAGATCGATTCAAAATACTGTCACAGTATGGTAGCACCAGTGAGTCAACTTGAACTTGAACAAGTGAAATTGAATTGCATATTTATAAGTTTAATTTGTACCAAACATAAATTATACTCCAAACAGTTCAAAATACTGTCACAGTTTAGTGTCGATCAGTAAGTCAACTCTAAATGTAAAAATCAATTTTACATTCATTAGGTACTTACGTAAAATTTTATCAATTATGATGAAATTGCTCTCCAAACAAAAATAGATAAATCAACATTATAACATTATTTATAATCATCAGTAAATCAACCAGTTTTTACTTTGTAAAACAGAAGATCTTCAAATGTCTAAGATCTGAAAAAGCGTACCTACTTTAATCTAAGTTAGACGGTACAGTCGGTCAGTCGGTTTACCATCCTAAGATTGAATGTCATTTGCACGTCAAAGAACAATAAGGACTATTTTCGCTTGCATCTATTTGAAGGTTCCTACCAAGTATGAACCATAATGATATTTTCATTCCATTGAAGTTTTATCCAAAACTGGGAAACCACTTTCTTGGCATACCGCACAATGGTTGCTCAGTTATAATTGTAATTACATAATTTAAGATAATTATGCATTTTCACCTTAAATCAGGCTATATTGAGTGTATTTTTAAATAACCTTTGTTGTAAACTCTGTTCACTCAAATAAGCTCGCTCTTTGAAAATGCCGCCTGCGCTAGCGCCGCTACTAGTAGTCAAAGGATGCCGCCGCAATAACAGGGTATGGCTTCTCCCGCGTACACTTTCCCATTTTGAAATTAAAAATTGAAATATTTATTTAGCACTGTAAACACCAGAATATAGAACACAATACAGAAAGATGAATACATGCAGCACAAAACATCTGGTGTGGTACAGTATCAAAAAGGGTACACCAGCTCAGCATAATGCTGAGGCAAGCCACAGCGCTGATTTTCAGCTGGCCCCTCAGTGACTGCACGGACGAAGAAAGCAACAGTGTGTGCGTGTTGTGTTGTATGAGTGTGTTTGTTTATATGAATGAGGATCTTAGTGTGTATGTGAGGTACTGAGTGTGTGGGAGGGAGATGGCATGGTGTGTTGTATTTTATAATACAATTTCCTATTTTACTTATATTTAAGCACCCACAGTCCCGCATTTCGTTTGGGAGTAACGTGATTATTTGAGCGAATGGACTTTACATATTATCTTTAGAATCATGGCCGAGTTTCTCATGCCTTCTTGGACAGGACTAAGTTGACTTACTGTTTGTTTTACATACTTTGTCTTACACAGGATTGAACCAGCCCATGTTAGCAAAGAATGACATTATGAGTTGCTTTTTTTAGTCGCACTGTACCCGCAGTGTAATGCAAATAGGCTTCGCGTAAGTTGTCTACTTCTTTTTATGTGGCTGATGTTACTAAGTTACAGCTAAAGTTTAATATGTTCAGCTTAAAGCTGGAACTTAAGTAACATTAGCTACAGCGGAAGAGGTACTAGGTACTACTTTATATGTCTATAAAAAAGTCTCTCTCATGCGTGGAATAGTGGAATGAATGGAATAGTGGTAGATCCCAATGTGAATCGAGGAGCTCGTAGCCTAGTTGCGAGGACGGTCCGAAAGTGATCGTGCAGGTTAAGCGACGTTGGCGCGGTCAGTACCTGGATGGGACCTGGATGGGTGACCGCTAGTGGCATATTTCATCTGAGCTCCTCTGTTACTCGGAGCACGTTAAGCAGTCGGTCCCGGTTGTTGTCGTTCGACAGCAGTTGTTAAGCCATGTCAGATGCCTACGGGCGGCCTGAACAACTCTGACAAATAGGTTGGCCACTAACCATACGATAAGCAAGCAAGCCAATGTGAAGGATCGCCTGGGGTGGTACCACCCTCTTATCTATTTCTGCCGTGAAGCAGAGATGCTTGCATTTCTGTGTTTCGGTTTGAAGGGTAAGATATCCAGCGTAATTTCCGGCACATGAGGCAATCCATCTTAGTCCTCAAGGTTAGCAGCGCATCAAAAACCCTCTAACATTAATACAGTGAGGTGAGATGTCTATGGGCGACGGTGACCACTTACCATCAGGTGGCCCGTTTGCTCGTCTGCTCTCCTTATTTAATAAACTAAAAATGGAACTAAATGAGGGGTTGGAAGAGTGCGAAGAAAATAGGTAGGTAAAGATATTTTTTTTAGAGATGTGCTAGAACATTGCAGAAATATAAACAAATAATTCCATAATAAAATTGTACTTCTAAATGGAATTTTTGCAGTTTGTTATATTAAAACAGCCCAGTTAACAATTTGGTAAGTACCCTCAGAAACCGGACTATGTAGTAAGTAACGCATATTTTGGTGAATTTCAAAATCTAATCTAGTAAGTACTCCATTTGTAAAAATTGGAGTTCTGTATAAAAATTTGAAGAGTTAGTGCAATGGGTCAGACAGTCTTTTAAATATTGAGAAACGCTGAGAACGTTCCTAATAATGTTTCCAACGTTAAAAATATCGAACTAACTTTAAAACAAGTTGTATTTAACCTTCTACGACTCTATTGGCATGTTTTTATTTTCAAAACGCATAAGTTACGTTCGTCGCGTGCTTGCGTGCGCGCAATGCAAGAAGCTCAGTCTTGAGTCTAGACCAGTGTGACCATATGTGTCAGAATCCTGCAATTTTGGCAGGATTGGCCCCTAAATTTGACGTCTTGCAGTTTCTTTGGACGTATTCATATTTTAGCAGTATTTGGCAGGAACCACGATTTTGTTGACAGTATTTGGCAAGAAACACATTTTTTCCTGTTTTGTCTATTGTTCTGTGAAGTTTTCGGATAAAAAACGCAAGTGTAGGTAAACCTATTTTTGCCATAATGACTTGGTTGTGTCTCGCTTTATGTTTTTCATTTCAATCAATCACGCACACACACACACCCTCTCTCCCTCCGTCCCACACACACATACATACACACACTGTTATCTGATAACGGTTAGGTGTCACATTTTTTTGGCCGTTCCTAATTAATTTCTTTGGGAAAAAAATTCAAAAAGCTAAATCTTCGAAAATACGTATCAAACCCAGGCCAAATTTGAATTTTATTCATAAAATAGAGTTCTTTTCAAGGTATGTTACTTTATTCAAATAAAATATTAAAAAATAATTGCTCCACAGAAATTAGAAAAATCAGATCCTTGTGTGAAATTCACCCAAATGTTGTTTTATTTAGTATTTAGTACTGGCAGTTTTCCGTTATGGTCTGGCAGGATTTGGCAGTTTTTGACGAACTTTTTTTACAGGAATGCCATTTCAAAGTTGGTCACCCTGGTCTAGACTAGGTTTATTGTGATGTCTATCTGTGCATCGGCGAATACTTGTAGGCCGTCGAAGGGTTAACATTTTATATAAGCCATTACACTTGAAGACGTGATAAATGAAACTGTAGAGGTGTAACCAAAAATCGACATCATTATAGCTATGAAACTTTTAGAAATATAGAATAGAACAGAAAATTTACAACCAGAGCTGAAAGTAGACACACGGCTATAGAAAAATTATATAATTTAGAATTTTCATAAAAACGATAGTTTTGCATTTTATACGAAAAAGTACGTAAAACGATATTTGAGAAAACTTTGTTGAGTTATCTTTACTTAATAACTGCATGTAGTCAATATACTTAGTTATTTTATTGTTGTTTGTATCGTACATAATGCCACAAAAAAAAAAACATATTTAGTTCACTCCATAATACAATTGGCAATAGGCACCTGGCTCAGCTAGTGCTATAACACACACTGTATTTTTGCTCTGGTCCTTAGACAATCCTAAACCAACCAATGTGACACGAGGATATGAAGGTGTAGACCCCCCCCCCCCCTCCCGCTACCCTCTTCCCTCCCCCTTTAACAAAAGAAAAATAAATAAATATACAATACAAATATACTTTATTGCACACCCGGGACAAAAACAAAACAACATAAAGAGAGGTACAAGCGTATCGCGTAGCGTAAGCGTATTGTAAGCGATATCTTCCAGGCAACCTTCAGGTGATGGAAAAATAATAAGATACATAATATACGGGTGCAAAAGACGTATGAAATAGATACTACCCTCAAATAAATAAATAACAATAAAAAATAATTAAATATAGAGGTATCAAGTATATGGTGGTATAGTTTTCCGTCACCACGATGACGTAGAGAGCAATTTGACGTATCTGCTTAGCATAGCGCAGAGTAAGAAGAAAAACAACAAAACCTTGCACAACGAGCCGCATAATCTGCATCTACACAGTATAGAAGAGAACAGTATTTCAGTAATACGTATTATCCGCTGCTAGAGGCATAGATTCATTCTTTATTGCACACAACAAACAGTAAAGTGAACTAGAGTGATCTCTACCAGGCAGTTGCCTACGTTTTTAGCGTGCACTGCAGTGATTTTGAAACGGAAGCGGAACGAAACCATAGAAATCTAGAAAACCGAAAAATATATTTCTATGGGGCCAGTTCGCTTCCGTTTCAAAATTGCTGCAGTATGGTAAAGACGTAACTTTTGGCCTCTATATGTATAGGTACGGCCTTAATACAAGCGTGGATTAAGCCTAAGGAGTCCCTCTATGCAGACAACCTAGCCTAGGTGACAGTAGAATATAGAATAGCAGTGGTTTAAGGGCACCCTTAGGCTTAATTCACGCTTGAATTAAGGCCGTACTTATACATATAGAGGCCAAGAGTGACGTATTTACCATACTGCAGCAATTATTTATTTTATTTTATTTATTATTGTTGTGTAACCAAAAAGCTGGTTTGTCTGGGCGCTGCACATTCCACTCTGTTAAAACACAAACTAAATATAATAAAGCTTAACAAATTAATTTAATTTTGAAACATAAGCGAACTAACCCCATAGAAATCTATTTTTGGGTTTTCTAGATTCGTTCCGCTTCCGTTTCAAAATCACTGCAGTGTTCTAAAGACGGGAAATGCACGTGAAAAAAGGCGGGCGGCATCTATCTTATCCTTCCAAATTCATAATAGCTATATCAGCGCAGTAACCGGCGAGCGTTACTGAGATTCGATACTATTCTATTTTATACTGTGCAAACTGCGCGCGCGCACCGCGCAGGAATGTCGCACTGCCCCGAGCGTGCCCCACCCTGCCTGCTCTAACTGTGGGCTTTGGAAAACTCTGCTTTTATTATAAACTTGGCAGATTTATTAGGGCCTCAATTTCTTGTGGTTAGTAAAGTGGTCATTTCCTGGAAGAAAAAAATTATTCGTCAAAATTGGTTCAGCCTTTTGAAAGTAATTGAGTAACAAACAAACACTTTTGCATAGTAGGTATACATAATAGAGAGTCTTTTTTATGATTAGGTCAGCATTTGCTAGATTTTTTTCCGCTGTAGAGGCCGATAGCGTCGGTGGCGTCGTGGCTAGGACGTTGGACTCCCATGCGGGGAGGCCCAACTTCGAAACCAGGCATAGCCATGTACATTTACCGGGACGCCTTCTATAGTTCGGATGGTGCAGAAACGTGGAACATTCTCCCAGATAGCATTGAAATGTGTAACACCAGCATTTTAATAAAGACTTGAAAGAGTTGTTTACATCAGACATGGCTGTATGGGCTCAGTTCCCTTTGCCTTAAAAAAAAACAATTACGTTGGTAACGAATTATTTGGTCGATGGTACCTATGTTCACTTGCTAATGTCAGAAGAAGAATGAAAGAGATACAGAGATAAAGAGACACGCAATCGTAGTATCGCGCTCGAGACTTCTACATACGTTGAACGACTGTCCTCGCATTCTTTATACTATGGTCTAAGTGCCAGAAGTAGACAGGCTATGGGATCAGTGGAGGGTGTCAATTATCCCGCCCTACTACCTGGTTGTAAGTGCGGATTCCGTGGGGAAGGTAATGATTTTTGATTATTGTAATAAGCGGTATTCACTCTCTTTATTGCATAGTGGTTATACCGGTGCTACTATACTAGGAATAAAGTGTATATCGTAGTGTACCTATGCGTGAAATAGTCTTAACTTAACTATAACTTCTAGAAAACAATAATAATTTAATTTTGATTAAAAAAACCTACTTAACGCTTTTAATACTTTTAAAACGCTTAACGCTTTAAAAAGTACGCTTTTAAAAGTTTTAAACTTTTAAAACGGTTAACGCTTTAAAAAGTACGCTTTTAAAAGTTTTAAACTTTTAAAACGGTTAACGCTTTAAAAAGTACGCTTTTAAAAGGTTTAAACTGTTAAAACTTTTAAAGCATTTAAAACTTAACTTGGCAAATCTTTAATGGGATTGTACCTTTCTAAATAACGGATTTTTCTATAGTTTTCTAATGGGATTTCGAATTTTACGATGTAATTCTGTACTTCTAATAGTTTCTACTACTCCGCCTCCCCAAACCGCAGATCTCGTAGGAAGGAAAACCTGAAAGCAATATCTGATTACAGCCCTAAAGAAATCAGTCTGAAATCCTGCTCTAGTACGGGTATGTACAAAAAAGGCACAACTAACAATCACGTCCTGTCTAGTTAACCTATCGGAGAATATCCAGGATAATTGGTTCGTGATGCATTTTTAATGCACCTGATGTGATCACGATCCTTACATTACAGGTAATGGGTTTCACAGGACTTTATTAACTTTTAATGATGTTATTTAGGTGGGTATGTATAATTATACTGTCCAATGTACAGTAAAATATGTACTAAGATATGTGGCAGACAGGGCCAAGTATTTATACTGATGTAGCAAAATAAGAATAAGTTTATTTGTGCGGTAAGATGACAAAGTATTCATAGTCCATACACCAGTAAAAACTTAAGCATATGTTATATTAAACTAAATAAAACTAGTGAGCAAAAGGTAACAATAAACGCTGACCTCCGAACTAGGAAGTTCTGCTTATTATATGGGAAAACGGATGTTACTTACTTCATAATAGGATATTTGACAAGTTTTTTTAATTTTTTTATTATTGACTAATAAACCCGCATTGTATGTAGTATCGAAGATTAAATGGATTTCATTAAAAAAATAGACATAAATTTGATGGTTAAATGTGAACAGAATAGATATTCGTTTAAAAATATAAAAGCTACAGGCAATCACGAATCAGAAGGTAGAAAGAAAAGGCAATAGCAATTTGTGACGTCACTTTACTGTAGCGCCATACAAACTGTATTATTAATCACGAATCTCCCCATTACTACATTTAACCATTTACTGGTTGTAGATCCTGATGTGCAGGATCGTCTGGGGTGGTACCACCCTCTTATCTATGTACTGAGGTCAGCTAACAGAGGTATAGGTATCTAGTTTTTTCTTTGATTTTCAACATATAATACGAGTAGTTGTCTGCCAAGATAAAGTAAATTGAATCAATCATTGCAAAGTTACAACTACATAATAATAAAAAGTAATAACAACCCAAATTAACTCGTTAAATTAGCGTATAAAACTGTTACGTTTTCTCAAACAAATTAAATTAAATTATAGCTTCAATTAATGTATAAAAATCTAAATACAAGATCTTACCCAACTAAATGTTTTAAGAAGGGTTCTGTAAGAAATATGTAAATAAATCCGCGTCAAAAAAAACTGAAGACTACTGAAGTCGGTGACGAATATAATAAGTAAGTAAGTAATATGTTTATTTCACACACAGCAATGACCTTAACAGTTATAATTATAATAAAATAATTATATAGTCAATGGTAAACGTATTGAAATCATGTCTGATGGTCTGCTGTTGTTGTGATAATAATACAAAAGAGCCAACTTTATAAGAGTTGGTTTAATTTTTTTTTTAATTACTCTGTCTTGTTTGTTACCTGTGTACTCACCTAAGTACCTATTTTACTTGGTAGCTCGCAAAGTACTTTATAGAGATTTTATTTTAACCATTCACTAAAAGAAATTTTGTTTGATTTAGAATTTAGAGCATATAAAGTAATTTTTATCATTCATTTGATCAAATTACTTGACAGATACCACTAAGATCTTGGTTGAAGTGAACAATTTCTTGGTTAAAGTTAACAAGACGACTTTATATGCTCGTATTGAAACAAATTCTTGTTAGAAGTAAACAAGCTTTTCTTTCAGTGTTCAACAGTTCATTTAAGGAAAGAATACACATATAAACAATTAGGTACATTGTATTGTACCTCTCTTTATGTTGTATGTTTTGTTTTTCCGGGTGTGCAATAAAGTATATTTGTATTTGTACAGAAGATTCAATTAAAGAGAGAAAGAATGTATTTCCAAAAGCGCACACATACAAACAATTAGGTACAGAAGATAAAAAAATAATTAATTAATTCTTATCATTTCTCTGCGGAACCTTAAATTATGTTATTCCGTTAGAATCCGCGAACATCTGTAGTTACAGTTAGTTAATTAAAAGCCATATCCTGTGGATACAGCGGGTCGACGCACGGCCTTCACCAACTCCAGCTCTGGGAACCAAGCTCCATTCAACATTTTGCCCATTCTTCATAGCAGGCGTCAAGTGCTACCAAGACCAATGGATCTCTACGAAAACATGGCACTCCCCTCCACAAACCAAAGGCGATAAATGCACTTAAAGAAATCTTGTTTGATTTAGAGCATAGGTATTTTTTATTTATTTGAACAAATTACTTGATAGGTACAACTAAGATCTTTGTTGAAGTGAACAATTGATGTGAAGTGAAGTGAACAAATGACAGAGAAAAATAATTAAGACCCACATAAGACAGACCTTATGTAAAAAGGGTTATTAAATAAATGACTACTTAAATGATAAAGAGGCATGGTGGGACGAGCAAGTAATGGCGCAGAAGGAAGGCGAGGAGCGGATCAGGGAGGACGACCCTTCGTCCGACCCGATCCGCCGTAGGAGAACCGGGCGAAGGCGGCTGGCTCACGCTCGCCACCTTCCCCCTTAAAGAGGGCCTCCGGGCAATGGACACGGGGAGTCCATTTCCTGATAACAGGTCCTCGAGTTGGTCTGGCGTGCCCGTGTTCCGGCACGCCACCACAAGCCGAATGGGGACGTTAGTCCCCAGAGTTGGGTCCGTAATGCCCGCTGGCGAAGTCGCGGAAGTTATGCGCAAGCGTTCCCGTGGCTTCGCCATCAGGCGGTGCGCAGGAACACCGGGGGGGTTTTGGCCGGTAAAAGTCCGGCATAACCTCTTCGTCTCCCCCATGCGGCGAAGAGGTAAGCAAGAGCGTTTCCCCCAGAAAAGAAATTGGTTCAAATCCAGCTCCAGCTCTGCACATTGTGTGTGTATATGATTGTATTCATAATTATTGTAAGATATATTTATTTCAAAAGAAGTGCTGCTGAAAGTTTCTTGCGCCGCTTCTTTCCTTTCAGCTACAGCACCTTACGAAGCGGTGGTAGAGTAAAAAACATAAATGACGTTGTAAAATGTACTATAAGGCACTTCCTTACAATAAAAAACATTTTGATTTGATTATGATTTGACAATTTCTTGGTTGAAGTGAACAAGCTGACTTTATATGCTCGTATTGAAACAAGTTCTTGTTTGAAGTGAACAAGCTTTTCTTTCAGTGTCTGTGGGTGAAAGTCTTTATAAAACTTTTTCTGGTTCTGCGTCCGTGTCGGGGTGCAAACGGCTAACTTACATAACCTCACGCTATATCCCTTGCGGGGTAGGCAGAGAAAATGAAGTGCCACGAATCTCTGTCTTGGCATGCCTCCCTTGCTTCCTCTACAGTATTAACGGCTAAATTAAAACAAATAAACCAGTTTGTTGCTCGACTAGTTTGCCATTTGTTCATCCAAAAATTACAGTATGGGGCTGCGTGGGCGCCGCAGTCTATGTGCATTGCGCTCTATGGAATACTGGATAAAGCAAAGATTATGAAATACACCCTATGTAGATTGCTCGCTAGAGAAGTTTTATATGGATACAGCATTTTCCCATACATTATTGTAGCCGGGAATTGAAATGTCAAACGTTTACTATAAGTGCTTTTATCTTGTTTTTAGTATTAATTTTCTCAGTTTTATATTTTATTTGCTTGGCCAACGTCTGCTACATGTTCATTTGCACTGGTCACAGAAGAGATCTGTCCTCCGAGATACAGGAACTTCCTAGTTCGGAGGTCAGCGTTTATTGTTACCTTTTGCTCACTAATTTTATTTAGTTTAATATAACCTATGCTTAACATGTTGACAGTCCAGTGACCCTTATATGGTGACCGACGAACTAGTTCCATAAGTCCGTGACCCATATATAGGTCACTAAGAAACGACCAGGTACGCACTAAGGGTAACTTAGCAAAGGTTAGTATTACAATATCTTTGGTGAATGCTACTGTCCACCTGTTTGAAGACTGAAGTGTCTGAAGATTGATGTAAAAATATTCAAAAAATCAAAAATATATGTTTATTCAGCTCTACTTAAATAAATTAAAGAATAACTAAGAGTATGTATATCGATAAGTTTTTTTACGTGCCCAGAGTCCTGAGTGCGACTCTTGAATGTTCTGATTTTGCATGATAAGATATGATTTACTTCCTATTTATTGCATTCAATATATATTTTGAAGTGTTTAGATTACATTTATTATAATTTACGTTTTTAACAGGACATTTATATGTCCTGTTAAGATTGAAGTAATATGCGGGACTTACGAGGAAGTCAAAACATTTTGTATGGGGACTGTCAACGTGTTAAGTTCTTACTTGTGTATGGACTATGGATACTTTGTCATCTTACCGCATAAATACACTTATTCTTCTTTGCACAAACCCTTTGGTTCGATGTCAGTGCTCACATCATCTTTCTAGAGGAGATGGCGCTAGTCCGATTTCTGTGTTCCATACAAACAGCGTTCTCTGTTCTAATACAATTCACTGTCGTTTTCCGTCCTCAGTCATACAAACAAACAAAACTCATTATTAATGAGAATGTCTCTGACACGTCACAAATACGAGACATAGTTATGTTATGATTGATTGTCATTTTCACCTTTCATTTACCGTTAATTTACCGCTCATTTATAGTAAAGAAAGTGCAGGTAATATCCGACTTATGTAATGTTACACATTCACTGGTTAATGAGTAAGTGAGTTGTTATTAAAAACTGCTCAATGATATGAATAGAATAGAATAGAAAATCCTTTATTAATAGACCATTTTTAGCTTAAAATACTACTTTACATGAATACATTTTTAAAATGATATGGTTTAATTAAAGAAAGAAAGAAAAAAAAACACATTATTGCCAAAAAGAAAAATAATTCATTTTCGACAAATATTCAGAAAAGACAACATCGTTGCAGATATTCTATGTATATCTATGTATATTTGGCAAAAGGGGGGAAATGCAGCGAATGCTGACATACTCGGGTACCAAATATGCAGCGCTGTTTTTAATTTCACCCCTTCATCATCATCATCATCATCAGCAGCCTATTCTAGTCCACTGCTGGACATAGGCCTCTCCCAGGGCGCGCCATTGAGCCCGATCTTCGGCTCTTCTCATCCAGTCGCTGCCAGCCACCTTGCGCAGATCGTCGCTCCATCTAGCAGGGGGGCGTCCCAAACGCGGTCTCCACTCCAGAACTCGTCTACCCCAGCGGTTGTCGGTTCTGCGACAGACGTGACCGGCCCACTGCCACTTCAGCTTGCTAATCTTATGACCTATGTCGATAACTTTTGTTCTATGCCGGATCTCCTCATTTCGGATTCGATCCAGCAGAGATACTCCGAGCATAGCTCTTTCCATAGCACGCTGAGCGACTTTCAATTTGTGAACCAGTCGCACCGTCAGTGTCCACGTTTCGGCTCCGTAGGTCATTACTGGTAGGACGCACTGGTTATTTCACCCCTTAGCTAAGTGTTACCTGGTTTTCAACTTGACCCTTTCCAACTTATAACTATAGAGAGCAACAATGTCGTTATGTCTGTTTGTCTGTCGTATCGGCTCATCTATCGATATATCAGGGTTACACAAAAACCAAGGGCTGAGAAGCGTGCCAAGACATTGATTCGTACCGCTCCGTTCTCTCTGCCAACCCCGCAAGGGACATAGGGTGAACCGGTGCAGGTATGAATGTAACAAAACCCCCTGTAGAGCCAAAAGGGGGGAGTTCAGTATTCATAACTGAACAACTTACATTATGGGGCCAATTCTGAAATCACGAAAGAAATCCAGCTGTTTCATATATTTTAGTTATATAGGTTTTGAGCTTTTGTATGAAACAGCGGTTTTTTGTCTTTATTTCTAAGTTGACCCCATCTTATCTTATGATAGAGGTCCGGGAATAACCCAGCGGCACTTCGACCCTTGAGGATCTTTTGTGCCTACCCCATTTTACATACTGGTCA
Source organism: Hofmannophila pseudospretella (assembly GCA_947369225.1). Taxonomy (NCBI): domain Eukaryota; kingdom Metazoa; phylum Arthropoda; class Insecta; order Lepidoptera; family Oecophoridae; genus Hofmannophila; species Hofmannophila pseudospretella. Next base: position 8,258,306 of record OX376332.1, on the reverse strand, counting down.
TCTCAGTGTGCAGGTTTACTCACGATGTTTTCCTTCACCGTCAGAGCAGTCGGTAAATGTACGTAAGTCTATGAAAAATACGAAAAACTCATTGGTACATGGCACTGCACGGTTTCGAACCCGGACCTCCCATGGGAAACCGGTGTCCTAGCCACTGTGCCACCGACGCTTTTAACCCTTTAGTTCCTCACCTCTTTACTCATTATTCTTTAGTTGGCCCCATAATAAAAGTTATGGATATTGGACACCTCCCTTTCGGCTTCAATTCGGGTTTTTGTTACACTCTGTATATGTTATTAATTATAATATTATAGACAGTCATTGATGTTATGTGAAAATAGATATGTCATTAAACGTATCATTTATCGATTTGATGAAAGAAATAACTCTGAATAAAATGTGCAAAGTCATGCGATCTATAAAAAGATACGGTCATCCAGTTTTCGAATGAAATTATTTTACCGATTACATTCTTACGTTACGTAAAAAAACGTAACCGACGCAGGTACATATAATATTTTGCATTGTAAACAAATAAGCTGTTTTTAATTAACAGCATTTTCTGCATAATTCAGAAGATGTAGTGTGTAGGTATTACTACTTTAGAACTAGTTATAATCCTTTTTACCGTTTTAGTACAAAACCCTAAAAATAGAAATCTTCCTTTTTGTTAAAGCTTTGGAATCGTACTAAACGACTTATTAAATCTTCGTCACCCAAAATGTTTGTTTAGTAAAGATGCCTTTAATTTTTTTGGTCGACCCTCTGCGCAAGCGCAACAATTCTATTTCAACAATTCTTTTGTCCAAAGATCTATTGTATTTTTCTTCTTGCCACGTGCTAAAGATATTGTCAAACATCTGCCACTATTTGACATTTTGTCATTAAATTTTAAACTCTAAACCTGGACAATAAGTTCCTAAATTGTCTATTATCTTTTTAAACATGAAAGTCAGCTGTTTTGATAGCAATTTAAGCATTTTAAGCGTTAATAATTTTGACATAGAGTTGATTATCGACTTTAAGTAAGTTCCTAAGGCACGTACCATGGTATTTTACAAATAGTAGAGGGTATCCTGACATCTGGCCCCAAAGGTCACACCTTTAATGTTACCAGATGGTGCACTATTGCAGTTTGCAACTGCAAGCTTGGTAATACGTAAACGGGTGTTTATTTATTAACAAACCATTAACAAAATAATCGTAGCATAATAAACGTGGTAGATAGAAATGTTTTTATTCTTCTTCGAAGACGTGTTCCTCATTGCTGAGGGTCGTGATCATTCTAAGGAATTAATCACATAGAACGACTCTTGTGGCTGATTTAACGGGGTGGTTTGCCATTGTCTTCCCCATTTCACACACTGGTTATCTCAGTGTGCAGGTTTCCTCACGATGTTTTCCTTCACTGTCAGAGCAGTCGGTAAATGTACGTAAGACTTACGAAAAAACTGAAAAATTCTATGGTACATGGCATTGCTTGGTATCTAACTCGAACCTCCCGCATCCCTCAGGAAGTCCGACGTCCTAGCCACGACGCCACCTTACACTTGCTCATTAATTTCCTAAACTTAAACGTGATTAATCATGAATTTCCTAAACCAATTAAATTGGTACATCATACTTATTCAAATTATAAACTCTGTTAAAATATTTCCTGTGGTATCCTCCAGAATATTTTGTCAAATTGAATACATATGTTGTCACACGATTTCAACCCTCGGTCATTTTCGGCAGATTTCGAATTGCTTGGTATTCCAATTAAATTAAATTAAATTAATATTGCATGCTCATCCGAGAGTCATGGGGATCTAATTTCCGTATTCTGTCTATAGCTTTCTTCATAACTATTCTCTCATGATTTTCCATGTAAGCTAAAAGACAACTCCTTTATTTCATGAAGTAATGGCAACAGATCAAAGGCCATAACAAAAGGAACAGAACAAAATGCTGGCTATCTGAAACATTGTTGATTTTTTGCGGAGTGAGGCAACCGCGTGCGTGATCAATGGACGGCGGGTTTGATGGCTTAATCAATTGGTTTAGGGTTCCGTTGTCGTAGTCCGTAAACCGCTGTTGATATGGCAGCGTAGTAGACAGTGAAGTTGGCTATCAAATGATGTTTAGTTGGTTTGAAACGGTCAAAGTGTGTTAAAGATATGCGTCTGCAAAGAATGTGTGTTTAAAATTGTCCCTTTTCAGTGTTGGACTCTATAAGGTCCAGTGTGTCGATTATGTATTTATAGTATATGTTTATTATGTATGAAACTTTGTATGAAAGGGAAAAGGTAAGATCTTCCTACCAGGCGGGGTATTGTGCCTGTATCGATTCAGGGGTAGGACTGGTTAGGGGTGAAAATAGGGACCAAGGGGTGTGGATTTTTAGGTTAAGTTATATAGAAATTCGATATTACGAAAATAAGAGCTCGTGCTGTGTCGCTGAGGCGAGAGGGAAGCGAAAATGATCGAATAACAGTTGTATTTTTTAAACCTAAGTAAAGTAGCGGGGTTGCCACAAACGTAAAATTTAACCGAAAGTAGATACCAAACACGGATTATAAAACTACTAATAGGGGCGCCATTTGACAGGGTTTTTATATTACTGGTCAGGGTATACATTCTAACAACTGTCCTATAGCGAACGATTGGTACATTTCAGCAAAAATTAAAACGGTACGGAACCATCGCGCTAAAAGTGGCCAGTTTCAAGTTCGAGAGCAAAGGTCGTCACGGTCCATTTCTGTTCGATAGAAAACTGGAAGCTGCTGGGAAAAATTATACTTACCTTGAAATTTGAAAACGGTACAACGGGATTTCATGTAATAACCAACCCGATGTTATCTTATCTTATGATAGGGGGCCGGGAATAATCCAGCAGCACTTCGACCCTTGAGGATCTTTTGTGCCAACCCCAATTTACACACTGGTCATGTCAGTGTGTAGGTTTCCTTACGATGTTTTCCTTCACCGTTAGAGTAGTCGGTAAATGTACGTAAGTCTTCGAAAAATACGAAAAACTCATTGGTACATGCAATGCACGGTTTCCGAACCCGGACCTCCCGTATGGGAGTCCGGTGTCCTAGCCACTAGAACCCGATGTTAAAATTATGTACTTATACTGTATGGACCTAATGATGAATCGACCTATTAGATATTTGAGGAATCGTGTTTCGATTTGATGCATCGATGTTTTAAACTATCCAATTGTTTACGGCCTATAGAAATTCGACCATTTGATTTTCGGTGATACGTGTATGTAGATTAAGGGGGCTTCTATTTCAATTTTTATGAGAAAAGGAAATCAGAATCATATACGAGAAACTTACGACAAGTCATAATAAGACAAGGCATAAAGATTGAAATTGTTAGTAATACTATATTACCTAAGTTTTTATGTTATATTTGTGAGTTACGGCGTAGTGGCTAGGACGCTGAACACCCAAGCGGTAGGTCCGGGTTCGAAACCATGCAACATACGAGTATTATTATACCAATGAGTTTTTCAGTTTTTTCGAAAGACATACACATTTACCGACCGCTCTAACGGTGAAGGAAAACATCGTGAGGAAACCTGCAGCAAAAACCCGTCATGTAAACATCGTAATGAAACCTGAAGGCCTAGCTGGAAGAAACCTCTATTTTAGAGATAAGCTCTACCTGTGTACGTCAAATTTCTTGTTGTTCTTTTGTAATGTATGTGTGTGAAAATAAAGTATAAAGTATACACTGCATAGAGGTAACCAGTGTGTGAAATGGGGAAGGCAATGGCAAACCTTAAATCTGCCAGGAGAGTAGTTTTATCTATGTTGGTAGTTCCATAGAATGATCACGACCCTCATCAATGAGGAATAAGAAAGAAGAAAAGACGAAAAGTTTTAAAATAGATGATGCGCAGTTTGGTTTTCGTGCTGGTCTCGAAACTGATTCTGCAATTGTAAGTCTTAAGTATACTGTCAACTACTATGTGAGTAGGGAAACGTCAGTATACGCATGCTTTCTTGACTTGAGTCGTGACTTCGATCTGGTGAACTACGAGATACTGTGGACTAAATTATTGCGATCGGGTACTTCTAAGGACATAGTAGATGTGTTCTAAGAAGAGTAAAGTCTCTATATAACTATACATTGCTATGGTTACGTTTTATTGATTTTTCCTTTACTTATTTCTTCAGTCTATTCCTGTTTCTTTCCATATCATTCTTTATCGAAGTGTTTCTACAACTTGATGACTGACATTTAGAAGCTACATTGTCCCTTTAGCTTATTTGATCCATTTTTTTTTCTTTAATTATGGCCTCTGCTAGTGTACACACTGCAATTTGGCCAATGACCGTGTTAGAATCTTGAAAATCACTCGAACGTTTTGGCGTCTGTTTTGAAAAACACAGTTTACCAACGTCGAGATTATGGGAGAGTCGTATGATCAGGAATGCCTAGTGCCTTGTATTCCAATTGCAATGGAGGTTAGGTTGCCGAATTCACACCGTCTGTAGTTTTTCACTCCAATTTCACCGTCTTATATAACGTTCACTTATCACGGACGATTTTTAGGTAAAATACACTAGTTTTATTAAAAAATGACCACTGTAAACCGTTTTTAAACAATAAAATAGGCCGAACACGCCATGACAGCATGAATGTTGAACGTACCACCTTATTTGACACATTTTAATGAATGTCAAGGAATCGTAACAAAAAACTTATTGCGACAGGGTTCCATAGCTTGATGTGTCTTTCTTTCCTTCTACAATCTTTGTACAATCTTCTTTATAATAGCGGAACCTCACCAACCTCCAAGTCCTTGCCTATATAACACTCGAGAAGCAAATTATCTAACCATTCCAAGGTACCGTAACGAATGCCACTGGGTTTTTTTTCACGCTAGCATCTTACGTTCTCGCACCTATTTATTTACTTAGCTTGCCAGGTTCACTGACCTTGACTTACAACCTTTTCGTTTACCACTGGCAAAGTCAAAACTGTTCTGAACTGCCTTGACTTTAGAGGTTTCGGAGCTGCAGATATAAGGTTGTTACTTAGATAGCACCGGCAAATATAATTTTGCGGTTTCGTTTTACGGAACATTTCCCTGATGAATTGGGTTTCTTGGTAGTTTAAGTTTAAATTAGGTTACCAGCAAAGGTGTTGAGTGTAGATTAAAGTTGGTACTGCTATTTAAGGTTGCCTAAATTTACGTAGGGACGTGACGATCCAATGAATGGCTTCTTTCATTGTTCATTCACAAAAACTCGGTTGATTTGACAGTTGACTGGGGCATTGTGTAAAGGTTTGCCTTGTTATTGTAACACACAAACCAATTGTTCGTGTTTACATAATTTTTAAGGACTGCGGTTACATAATAAGATGGTAATTTGATGTTAATAGGAGTGGATCCTTAGTGGTCTCATCACATAATGGACCATACAATCAGCAGCCTACTAATGTCCCCACTGTTAGGGCACAGGGCTACCCTTCCACACACAAGGGGATATGGGCCATGATCCACCGATCGGGCCCAGTGCTGATTGGTGGATTTCACACGCCTTTGGAATTGTTTTTATTTCCTCAGACATGCAGGTTTCCTCACGATGTTTTCCTTCACCGTTAGAGCAATCGGTAAATGTACATAAGTCTTCGAAAAAATACGGAAACTCATTGGTACATGGCATGGTTTCGAACCATATTGGACCATATTATGTAGTATTTATGTAATCATAATAAAAAACATAGGCTCTGAATAATGATTATTCCTAAGTCTAAGTAAATCTACCTCAATGTACCTGTAGGGCTGAACGCGCCCACGAAATATAAGCCAGGTCTTGGAGATGAGGAGCAGCATATATTTTACTGAACACCGCACGAGCTTGACATCGCGAGTATAGCAAAAGCGGCGACACTTGGTGCTCCAGGACCTGAAGAAGAAGGATAATTTTTCTTTTTATCATATGTAGGAGATAGAGCGTCGTCGGTAACGAGTGCCACCTTGTCACAGGTGGTCACATTTGTGTGACCTCCTCCCCTGGTGTAACGTCACATATTTTGCTATTTTAAATTTAGAAGTTATTAAATTAAAACAGCACTTTCAAAATTAATTTAAAAAAATAATAATAACGTTTTAGAAAATTTACTAAACATCAAATCAAAGAACGATACAAAATTTTCTCATCTTGTGTCCATTGACTTGAAACCCATTCCTTTATATTATTTATGACTTCTTTTAGATTTACGCATGTGACGTCACGAAGCTTATGACTCGATTTATTTATCAAAGAGTACCCAACTACAAAATGTTAACCAGATATTTTAAACTTGAACTTTAAGTGTGACCAAGAAACAGTTAAAGGAAATGGATAATCATGCTATAACAGTAGCCGAGAGCAAAGACGACGATATTAAAAAGGTTAATATCACTTTACAAAGTTAAATTTGTATTTGACGGAGGCGCAACGTTCTTGGCCAATAACTTATTTTATATGGAGCAATGTTTAGGTCTAGTTTATTCCGTACGTAAAGATAACTTTGTAACGCGAGTTAAAACCGTAATTTAACGCAATACTGCTAGAAGTTAAGTTTGTAAGTGAACTAAAGTATGAGTAGATAAATATTTACCAGCTCATTGACTCATTATTTTTTATTTTTTTTCTTCAGGTATGTCACAGTCACAGTGGTGAGAATGGTAAATACATTTACATATAATATTTTCTTGGGGAAAATGCAAGATTTTGTAGAAAAGAATTTGAAGATAGTATCGAGGGTGCGGAGTAAGCCTGGGGTGGTACAACCTTTTCACCAATTTCTGCCTCAAAGCATTACATTGCTGTCTCAGTTTGAAAGGTAAGAGAGTCAGCGCAAGGCCTGGACTACACGCGTCAGATTCTAGCCCCTGTTCGGTTCGCTGCAGCCATTGATAAGGGTTTCGCCCTACCTCCACTTGAAGTCTGGGACCGTACGCTTGAAGTCCAGGCCTAATTACCGCCACATGATACACTCCATCTAAATCTCAATGTTAGCAGTCCATCGAAAACTCTCTAATATCACTATAGTGAGGTGAGGTGTCTATGGGCGATGGTGACCACTTACCATCAGATGGTGAGTTTGCTCGTCTGCTTTCCTTATTATAATAATCAAATCAAATCAAAATGTTTTTATTGTAAGTAAGTACCTTATAGTACATTTTTACAACGTCATTTTTTTACTCTACCACCGCTTCGTAAGGTGCTGTAGCTGAAAGGAAAGAAGCGGCGCAAGAAACTTTCAGCAGAACATCTTTTGAAATAAATATATCTTACAATAATTATGAATACAATCATATATGTACACAATGTGCAGAGCTGGAGCTGAATTTAGGACCAAGCCTCTTTATCATTTAAGTAGTCATTTATTTTATAATAACCCTTTTTACATAAGGTCCGTCTTATATGGGTCTTAAATTTTTTCTCTGTGATATTTATTACAGTATCAGGTATCTTATTACAAAATCGTACACAGTGACCCATAAATGATGTGTTTACTTTACTAAGTGTAAAGCGTGGGACTGCAAGTTTGTTTTTGTTTCTGGTTTTGAAATTATTAGTATAATAAACGAATTTGCCAATAAAAGTAAACAAAAAGTGGAAAAAGTCACATCCCAAACCATTTAATAACATCGAGTTGTCAACTTGTCAGTGATTCTGAAAGTTTATTTAATATTTTTTGTTTTAAATTGTCATTAGCGACGATAAATTCGCTCTCTGACATTTTATTGTTATTATCATGACACGGTTCGGAGTTTCGAGGTTTCGTAATCGGAGTAAGGATTTGTATGTTTATTGTTTTGGGTTTTGGATGGAAGACGTGTAGTATAAGGCACAGAATACTATATATTATGGGTTTTGCATTTTTTATACAGACGAGTCCATTGTTTACGATGTGTCATCAACTCGTCTCTCGAGCTGTGGATTGGGGAATACAATCGAAACGAAGACCGATATTGGCGATTTTATTAAATGTATCACGGCAGTGTGTCCGCCAAGTTCGAAAAAAGAAAAAAGGGCACCAAGTTCGAAAAGACTGACTGTGTGTACATTTTCACGAACCATTTCGAGCTACTTTCGACCCACCGATAACTCAAAATAAGTAGTTTCTATGGAGATATAGTTTATAATTTTGGTTTCTAAAGCATATTTCTTTTTCGTTTGAAACAGGACACTTTTATTTTTTCTGCATACCATTTTGTATGACAACTGATTTTAGGTGAATTTTCACTTTTTTTTCTCGACAACTAAACATAGAAAGTTTTTACTTTTGTAGTATTTTGTTATATTTTTTATAATTTTTATTTTTTTCCATATACTTGTTCTGCGGTGTACTTTAATAGTTGTTTAAGGCTTTATGGTAACGGTTATTTAGCAATGTTTCTCACTGAAATGTTTAAAATTTGAACTTCATACATTTTATACTACCTATATAGTAGTACAAAATTCTGGATATGTCTTTATTATTGAGAAATAATCGCCTGTAAAAACTAACCGTGTAGGGAAGTCCTTAATGTTAAGTGCTCATTTAAATACGTGCTGTCCCTTTCTAAGCTATAGCTCTAGATTGAGATAACACGCGACTTAACGAAAATTTAACACTAAGGACGATTCTTGCAACTTACGGTTAGTTGTTCTACCCTGTATATCTACATATTGCACCAGCTATACTCACACTGTCACACTACACCAAAATGTATACCTACATACAATAGGAGAAATCCTATTGATTTTAAATACCATAATAATTATACTATAGAACAGACCAATAGGGTTTTTATTGGTCTGTTCTCCTTACACAAAACTTTATAAATAATCCCCTGGACGAGAAAATCTCCAAAGAGAACACGGGTCTCTCGCGAAATTTCCTAAACCGTATGTAGGTTATTCTTCGGAAATACCTCCCCATTCCCATGGTAATTAATTAAATAAACACCAGCACCACATCTCCAATCTCCATAAATGTCCAGTTCGTCTCACACAGGTCACAACTCGTCACAGTTTCCACGGGCTTGCGTCAAACTTGTCACACAATGGTGAGGAAAGTGAATTGTTTTCCATTGCAGTGTATATAGGTATGCATTGTCGTTTGAATCGGGTATGTTTCTATTAAGTAATTGGGACAGAAGCATGGTATCCATAGATCTCAAATATTCTTTTTTGTAAGAAATACTTAACCCATTTTATGAGAGATTAGCGGAGATTAGGTTAAAATACGATGGCGACCCCTTTCAGTTTCTAGCATGCGCTCGAATGTGGGCTGGCAAACCCGAACTTGCTCTTGAAGACCCGGTCACAGCAATCGCAGTAGAGTTGTCCGGTACTGTTGTATGTGTAGTGGTAGGAAGGCTTTGGGCGGGTTTTCCTTATATGACGTTTGGTATTAAGATCAGCTAGATGGGCCTCTTCAAACTGGGTCACACTTTTCCTGACACTCGTACGCCATTCCGGCCTCCGTGACGCAAGCGAGCGATATTTTGATACTGTGCTAGAAACTGCCTTAGAAATGTGATGATGTGATGCTGGATAAGAATGCTTTGGGGTATCCTGGACTGAGCTTCGTACAGACGTCTCCATACTTCAGGAACTCGACATCAAGCAGTGTCTGTCTTCTGTCGTACAAACTCGCATCCTTACCATCTTTGGACACGTGTCCAGGCGTAATGACTCTTCTATCGAGCATCTGGTGGAACGGCCGTGGACAGCCCCTTGCATGTGTGCACCAGGAAGGCAGCAGTCAGGGAGGAATGGCGACGCGACGAGTGTAGCGACCATGAAGATAAAGGAAAAGATAAAGGATCATCAGGGAAATATAGTTGATGGAATTAGGCGTTACTTTGCGGAAATCCATTATTATTATAATTATTTGGGGAAGAAGGACCCGCCACTCACCGTCGGATTCGCCCATCTCAACAATTACCAAATCCAGAAGGATTTACAGTCGAAAAGGATGACAAATCTGACCTCCTAAGGATGTGATAAGGATTGGGAGAGTGTGAAATGAATGGGACCTAAGTGAATAGCAGTATTCCGCTAGAAAAAGCGGAATACAAAAATAATTACAATACAAATTTTCTAGCGGAATACTGCTATTCACTTAGGTCCCGTTAATTTCATTCTCTCCCAAAAAAATTGGTGCATTTTCCCTACCAATAATCTATAGGTAGGTATATAAAAACCCAAAACTTAATTTATTTGGAATCTTTATACCAGCTAACTGATACCTGTCAAATGAAATGAAGTATTTTCATAATAACATAGATCTAGTTTATATCCAGTAGAGGCAAAATAACTTGCTTGTCTTAATTATAACTTTGAAGCAAATTATAACTTACTAGAAGATGAACCTCAATATAAAGAAGATAAGTGTAAATTAAGTAAAGAGCAAGTGAGAATTTAACATAAACCTTGGTAAGTAAGAAGAGGCTATTAGAAAGATAAGTAAAGATAACTATGTTGCAAATTACAACCTAAAAGATAGTCGTCTGTCCATTTTAAAAAGATGGTATAGTTAAGTGAGGAGGCAAATTAAACTGAACATAGACTTAGAAAAAGCTATTATAAAAGATGAACCAAGATCTGTGGTGCAAATTACAGCCTTGCAACAAGATAAACCTTGTTTCAAAAATAAGTACAGTCAGCATATTATTAGTTTTAATATTGCCATCTCACTCAATGAGGAGATGGCATATCCGCAAGTAGGCAATCGTGGACTGTCAATTACTTTTTATTTAAATATATTTCTACCCTAATGCAATTATGTAATTCATTGGGCATATTATTATTATGAAATATACAGTCATGTGTCTGAGTTCTTCCTTCCAAAGTTATTATAATTGACTAAATACAATATACTGTGCGATCAGTAAATGGAGATGCAGTTGTTTTCAAGAAGGATGGCGTCACAGGTCCCAGCTATAATAGGGCCCTGTGTCGCCATCCTATATAAAATAAACGAAGAAATCTCTCTTCATAAATGATATAGTGTTTTAAATATATCTTCATGCTAAGTTATTTCATACAAGTCGAAAATTTTTCAAGTCGGGATAGAAGAATTTGTAGAACATGTTTTTTGGAATAAATGCACTGGGCCTTAAAATGTATGGAACGTCGCCATTGTTCTTTCGATCAACAGGATCGTGATCGTGGTGCTGACTGTATCTGTGCATTATGCAAATAAACATAACATAACTAACAATAACATTGCAGACTGTATTCTCATCATACCATCACACAATGAGCATATAACGCACCAGCTACACAAAAACCCTAAAATTGGGTTAGAAGTCATAAACAATTGCGCATCGGAACGTGGGATCCAGAACTGTATCACGTATTCACGTAATAGTGACGTAATAGGTAGCAAGTAATAGTTACGTGAACTAGGGTGATACTGTTCCACTGCCAGGGGAAGATACTGCCCTAGTTCTCAATTAGGAAAGTGGTAGAGTTCTTGCGGAAAAAATAATTGTAAGAGACACTCGTAGGACGTCTTTTGTGGAGTAATTAATAGAGGTAGTTGCAATTGGACTTTCTAAGTTTCCAAGTTTCTAATTTTGACATTTTGGGAATTGGACATTCTGGAACGGATTCTATTTACCCGTCCTTGTTTCGTATAAACAAGTTCCCATCTATTCGTACGAAGCGATTTGCTTCTTCGTTCATTATGCGAACGGCTAAGGAATGGAACAGCCTGCCGGCGTCTGTATTTCCCGAAACCTACAACCTTGGGATCTTCAAGGCCAGAGCGAATAGGCATTTACTGCACCCGCATGCTCCATCGTCGACCTCATCGTCGCCTACCATCAGGCGAGACCATCTAGGCGAAACGCGTAGATGGTCCTATCCATCAGTTGACTCTAGCTAAAGTATAATTGCCAAAATCCTTCGATTAAATCTCCTCCTTATGCCTTCCTATGAAATATTCATCAACAGCCTACTCTAGTCCACTGCTGGACATAGGCCTCTCCCAGGGCGCGCCATTGAGCCCGATCTTCGGCTCGTTGCCAGCCACCTTGCGCAAATCGGCGCCCCATCTAGCAGGGGGGCGTCCCACACTACGTTTGCCCAAACACGGTCTTCACTCGTCTACCCCAGCGGTTGTCAGTTCTGCGACAGATGTGACCGGCCCACTGCCACTTCAGCTTGCTAATCTTATGAGCTATGTCGATAACTTTTGTTCTATGCCGGATCTCCTCATTTTGAAAATGAAATATATGAAATATTATCGTACTAATATTATGAAATATTATGGTACTTATATTTCAGATTCACAAATGACGTTTTGTGTTGGTTGGTCTGTAAAATCCAAAGTCCAAATCACATTTTAATGTGTTCCCAAGAAACCTCGTTAAAATGTACGACTCTGATTACTCGCAAGACACAGCTGGTATCTGTAGGCCGTATGTTATTGTATGTAATTTATTTACATCACAATAACACTATATCCATTTGTAAGGGAGCGTCCCAGATTCTTTGACGTAAATGGTAAGGTCGCAAGTGGTCTGTTGTAGATTGTGTCAAAGTTGACTGTTTTCGAAATCGTACCATATGCTGTTTTCTCGTGGACACCTTGGAATATTTAATTGAATGTAAATATATTCAAGAACTTTATCTCTTCAACACCTTTTAAATTTTCATCATTTTCTTGCATTAATACTTAATTTGTTTGCGCACTAGGTCAGATTCGCATTAGGTGAGATTTATCTATGGTTGAATATTCAGGTTAAGAAGTCTTAAAGGCTCTAGTTCAGAGGAAAAGTCCTTCAACCCCACTGCAGTAGAATCATTGACTCTCCGTTTCTACTCAGTAAAGTAGTTGATGAGGGTGTGTAGCTGCCCTCAGTATCATTCCCACTGTGACGCGCAGCTAGCTGTGGGCTGACATGATTTAGGCGCAATGTCGCCAGTGTAAAAGGCCTACTGTGCCTAAGGTTCAGACGCAATGTCGTCAGTTAAAGTGGTTATAAGTAGCCGTGACGATCCGTAAGAGGCTGGTAAAGAAGGTACAAAGATCTTCCTCTTGTCCCGTCGTTAGTGGCTAACCTATTGTCTTATAAATAAGTTTAGGAGCAAGTGATCAACATAATAATTAGTCAGTTTTCCTAAATCTACCATTTCAACCCTTTGGTTTTTTCAGCCATTCCTTGGCAGCTGGTACAATAGGTTTGTTGAATTTCTCAACATTCACAGTTTCTGTAATGTTAGTTCGACTATCCGTTGAATACGAACACATAGTCGAGCTTCATTGGACACTACAATACTATACAACAAAACCGTCTCTACAAATCAATCAGCCTTGTCTCCTATTCTATCTCCATCATTAATTACCAGCAATCGATTGTTCCTTCTGTCAACCCTGACATTGCCTTCAGTCGCCATCGCCTCACTGCGGGTGTCCAACTGTCTGACACCGTAGCACTTCCTCGTCTCCTCAATCAATTCGTCAGTCAGTTGCAATGTTAAGGACTATCCATCATTGGACGTGGTCGTTAGGACTATTTTCAAGGTGGATCAACTAACGACGACCCCTATTTCTCGAAAAATACAAGTACCTACACGCTCATAAGCTCACAAGACAATACAAGTCTACACCCTCACAAGACTCATATTTTTCGAGAATTTGGGGCCGAAGACTTTACTCGGATGTTACTTATGATAGGGGGTCGGGAATAACCCCAGCGGCACTTCGACCCTTGATGTTCTTTTGTGTCTACCCCATTTTACACACTGGTTATCTCAGTATGCAGGTTTCCTCACGATGTTTCTCTTCACCGTTAGAGCCGTCGGTTGTACGTAAGTCTTCGAAAAATACGAAGAACTCATTGGTACATGGCACTGCACGATTTCGAACCTGGACCTCCCGCATGGGAGACCGGTGTCCTAGCCACTAGGCCACCGACGCTCTTCTTCTCTCTGTTTATACTTTGTATACGGATACTACGAGTATTAGTATTTTGTGGTAGGTATAGGTGCTTTCCTTTTTCCTTATGTTGCGTTTTGAATTATTGGAGAACTAAAAACAGTATCAGATTCGTTAAGGTGACCCTTATCATGAACCTTTCCAAGCCGACATTATTTTTGTGACACCCTTTACGTACCTATACTCATATATTATTATTTGTGAGCTTTTCATCCCTTAGCTGTTCTCTGTTATGAAGGTAACAAGCGACCGTTGTCGGGGTCGTTGGCGGCGGGCTTATTATTGCCTTGGTGATTTTAAAAGACCTACCAACGACCTACTACGTCATCAAATTAATTTCTACTACGTATTATTATTATTTAGTTCGTTCTTCGTTCACCTTGTAAGTAAAGTATGTAGTTTTGCGCACTGGTTTGGTATTGGTGTTGGTAACCAGGAAGTATGCGCGCGCGTGGCTATACTGATGGGTTCTCACACGCGCACGCGCATCGAATGGCCTCCACCACGTTTATGTATAGTTTACTATTTAGGTTACGTTGTACATAGTTACTTGAATTGCTGCGGTTCTTTGTTTTGTTTTTTCGCCGATTATCTCTGTTGCTGCTAGTGTTTTGTGACTCTTACGCGGGACGCTCCGGGCTTCGCCCTACGCTGAGCTCGGCCTTCAGCCTCGCCATGGCTAACATAAAATTCCTAGCTCCACATCATTTCAACTTATTTTTGGCAGCCATCTTTAAAATATATTTTTCTTTTGTAATGTCTCAGGATTCCCTACGACTTTAGTTCGGGAACACCTCGTTTGACTATTATAGTTTCGGCGGGCTGATAATCTTCCAATTCTTCAAGATTCATATTACGAAAATGAATTCCACTTACTTTTTCCTGGTCATCGTCAGATGAGGATCGGTTTCAGATGTCGGAAACGCACCATGTACCTGAATATTTGGGCTCAAATTTGAACCATCTAGCTATTACCGTTCCAGAGACCCCATCTGACATCAAAGATACTCCAAGATCTTGAAAACAACTGATCCAATTTTTATCAGACCTAGCTAAGAACACTTTCGGCATAATTCTCTATCTATTAAATAAAAAAAACCGTATCCAAATCTGATCATCCGTTGTTAAGTTATTATGCCACAGATAAACACACAAACAGACAAACGTGACAAACATATAACACGCTCTCCCTCAATCGGTCGGGGTTAAAAATATAGTATCACCACTCTCTATGTCGCTAGAAAATCTTGGTGATGCAGTTCTTAAAATGATACTCTTCCAAAAACAAAAAGATAATAATATTATTTACAAAAAGAAAATAAAAACGAAGACTAAAAAAAAAACGGCCGTATGAAAAATAAAGATACTCAAAATTGGGTTAACCCACATACACATCCACCTCACACAACATAACACTCACACTCACACGCATCTTTCCCACATGCACACACCCTTTCATACATCTCACACATACTGGATATTATTTTAATATACTTTATAATCTTAAGATCTCTATTTTATGCTCAGTACCCTATGTAATTAAAGCATCAGAGATGGTGAGTGCTGAAAACCAGTGCTGGCATGGGTCTTCGTACTCCGGAGTCCATGCCGGCAACTACTGAGCAATTCGCCAATTGCCGCCACCGATTCATATATATATATTATTATATATATATTATTTAGTTATAGTTATTATTATAGTTAAGTGATTTGTACCTTATGGTGGGCAATAAAGTTTTTCTTATTCTTATTCTTATTCTTCTTCTTTCCTTCGTCATAAACTCTGACAGTGAGTTGAAAGAAACTGGTCTCGTGTCATATCTATCTAGAGCTATCGCGTAGAAAGGGACAGCATGTATCTTATATTTATAGATGTTTCGTGCAACCGATGGTATATCGAATAGAAGTCAGACACAAAAAAATGAAATTGAAATCGTTTATTTATCACTGTAAACACCAGAATATAGAACACAATACAAAAGTATACAAAGATTAATACATGCAGCACAAAACATCCGGTGTGGTACAATGCCAAAAAAGGTACACCAGCTCAGCATTATGCTGAGGCAAGTCACAGTGCTGATTTTCAGCTGGCCCCTCAGTGACTGCACGGACGAAGAAAGCAGTTATTGTATGAGTGTGTTTGTAAAGCGTGATAGAACCTACGATCTTGCATAAGACGATCTCACTGCCAGCTAAGCCAAAAGGATCTCCACTCCAAACAAAACCAATTAAACAAAAACCCAGCACATTATTCATACATACGCAACCTCAGATCGGTATCAATAGCTTTGAAATGTAAGTAAAAACCAAGGCTTTTCGTACAATTACTGCTATGTGTGGGAACTTGCTATAATTGTTTATTGTTGGTCTTAGACAATCGTCTAGTTGCGAAGTAGGAACCTGTGTGACCCTAAAAGATGGCTCGAATTTTATATGAAACCATATACCTATAGAAGGTAAGGATTTTATTAATAACAAAATGAAATGAAATGAATTTTTAGTTGCAAGAATATACGCATGAAGGATCTTAAAATTACATAGGTAGTTCCAGCATATCCTACCACATTGTGGTGTGCAGATTTATATAATAGATACTTACATTTTACAAGCAATTAGAAGAAAATGTGATAATAATTAACTAATACTCTTTAGATTACATCTCAGACAAGAACTCTTACAAGGATCACAAATTACCAATTCATAATAATAATACAATGATTACATTTCAATTTACATCAAATATTATTACATTAATATTAGTTTATTTATATCAAAACAAATTAAAGTGACCACATCAGTGGACGATTTCAGGGAAAATTGTGCAAAATGTTGTAGAATTGTAATTCAGACTGGGCAGTGGGCCGGTCACATCTGTCGTAGAACTGACAACCGCTGGGGTAGACGAGTTCTGGAGTGGAGACTGCGTTTGGGCAAACATAGAAGTACTGGATAAGAAGAGCCGAATATCGGGCTCAATGGCGTGCCCTGGGAGAGGCCTATGTTCAGCAGTGGACTAGAGTGGGCTGCTGATGATGACGAGACTCTGTGCAGAGTCCGCCACCTACCATCCTTTTAGCAACGCTTGCAATTCTGTTTAGGTTTGAAGTGTAATTACCGGCACATCAGACACTCCATGTAAGTACCTACTCCAGATTAATAGTGCGACGAAAACCCTCTAATAATATTATAGTGAGGTGATATTATGTCTGTGGTGACCATTTGCAATGGTGGTCCGTTTGCTCTCCTTATAAATACAATAAAAAAAACTCATAATGACGTAGCTCCCTATATAGATGTTACATCTATAAAGCCGAAAGACAAGTAGTAGAATACTCAATATTAGGGATGTTACGGAGCTTCGACTCCGACTCCGAAAGGTCGGAACTTCCGATTGATTTTACACCTCCGACTCCGACTTCAGCTCCGATAATTTTGAATCGGAGGTTACACCGAAGATTTGTGAGCAAACATATTCAAATATCAATATTTTATTAAATAGTGTAGGACTACATAAAGGAATATGTTTTATTGTCGCAAACGCCATCATAAAAAATATTGGCCACGTATAAAAATAAAAAAATGGTTTAAAATTTGAACTTCTTCTGAACATCTCTCTTCTACCTCCGCTTCAGACTCCGGTTCCGACTCCTATAAATCAAATTTAAAACCTTCGGTTTCAACTCCGGTTCCGGTAAAACCACCTCCGTAACATCCCTACTCAATACTCATTTATTTCGTAATTTTCATTACATGTCACATCGTGTTCAATATTAAATAAATGATTTTGATTATTATAATAAATGAAGTTTATTATAATTAAATAAACTGATTCATTAATTAAATTAATTATTCTGAAAAATGATAATAATGCTAATAGCAATAAAAATAATCATGTCAAATTAAACATGTCAATTCATTAATAATCATATCAAAAAAAAAATATCAGCAGACAAATACTCTTGTCCCCATAAAAACAAGTACAATGTATTGTATGTACATGAAATAGAACGAAAGTTGTTCATTAATGGATAATTAACACACTCCTTTCGGCTTTAGGTTTTTGTTATACTTACCCTGTATGTATTCCCCTTGACCTATTTAAAAAAAATCTTGCACAACACTATTAGAACGCCACAAATAGAAGATAAGACACGTCTAGTATTACGTAGGCATCTTTAGCCTATAACAGGCAATATAATGCAAAACAAAGTCTCAAAGAATCCACTAGCGCCTTTTACAGTGCTTTCGGCTATCAACCTGCCTTGTAAGTGTTTCAGACTTGACGTGGAATGAGTCTTGTTGGCCTCAAGCTCTTCGTGGTTTGAGTGAATAGCGGATAGCGTGATTGAAAACCTATTTGTACATGCACCTATTGGAACATCTTATCTTATCTTATGATATAAAAATAATTGCTAATTGCAGCCTGTATTTAATGTTGCAACATATATTCATGTTTATTGGTACATATAATACACGTCAAAGGTTTATAATAACATTATACAATCAAAAGGATAATTTATGAAGTGAGTAACCCCCGTAATATCTAAATACCTAATTTAAAATGTCTCACTTGAGTTTTAGTTCTAAAATTTGCTAAAAGTAGGTATTATCTACTACCCATATCAGTAACTAATACACCAGGATTATTATACCTATAAGTAACCCATACACCACGGTACACCTTTTGGTACTTTGTCGCTTTAGCTACTACTGTAATTTTGACACACTCATCTTATCTTATCTTATGATAGGGGGCCGGGAATAACCCAGCGGCACTTCGACCCTTGAGGATCTTTTGTGCCTACCCTATTTTACACACTGGTCATCCCAGTGTGCAGGTTTCCTCGCGATGTTTTCCTTCACCGTTGAGCAGTCGGTAAATGTACGCAAGTCTTCCATAAAAACGAAAAACTCATTGGTACATGGCACTGCATGGTTTCGAAACCGGACCTCAATGGGAGTCCGGTGTCTTAGCCACTGCGCCACCGACGCTCTTATTGGAACATAGACCTAGGCAGAGAAAGGTTGGTTCAATTCAAACGATTTAAATAATCCTCATATAGAGGCATCCCGGGACTTCACGACACCGGTTCCTACTCTGGTTCCAGTATTGCCTGGGTTCCATAAACCGGAGCTTCTTATAAGGCTTAGACTACATGCACCGGTTCCAGCGCCGGTTCGGTTCGCTGCAGTCAATCACGAGGCTGACTTCAAGTGGGGGAGGGCGGAACGCTTGTGATTGGCTGAAGAGAACTGAACCGGCGCTGGAACCGGCGCCATATAGTCCCAGCCTACACTCGAACAAAAATACGCTGTCGACTTCACATAGAAGTGGTTCTCGCCATACAGCAGGGCAACGCCGCCCGGGACACTACCGTAAAGTAACCTGTTACTCCGGAAATTTTGATTTGAAACCATCAATGATATTCTGCGAAGGAGCTCAGGACAATCAATTTCAATCAAATATGTCTTAGAGTTATAGCAGGCCTCCTTAGAGGTCCAGCACAAAGACAATATTAAAAAGAAGACAGTGACAGTGTGGATAGGAAAATTAATTATTCTTTTGTTTATTAGTGTGATTCAGTAACAATAAATCTGTAAAATATTATCGTAATAAAAATATAGTGACGCGTCTATAGAGTCTTCGCATCAGCATCTGTTTTGGACCACACAAGAGCCTGCCGGCCTCTGATTGCCTTATTCGCCAGAGATGACACTAGCTTGTAGGTTGTTCACTTCATACAACCAGTATGAATATAAATTAATTTCGTGGTCGACCATCGTTTGTTGGTTTTAAATGCTTTGCTCTTGGACTTGCATTGTTTATTCAGTTGCATCTTCGAGTGTAGTGATTACAGAATGAATCGAACGACCGAATTTGACTTAATAGGACTTGTTTTATTGTTTAACGATAGCATATTCTCAAATCTCACCTCTTCTAAGGGTTATTATAAGAGCGTCGGTAGCACAGTGGCTAGGACACCGCACTCCCATGCGGGAGGTCCGGAATAGTCCGGATTCAAAACCGTGCAGTGCCATGTACCAATGAGTTTTTCGTATTTTTCGAAGATTTACGTACATTTACCGACTGCTCTAACGGTGAAGGAAAACATTGTGAGGAAACCTGCATATAGATGACCAGTGTGTAAAATGGGATAGGCACAAAAGATCCTCAAGGGTCGAAGTGCTGCTGGGGTTATTCCCGGCCCCCTATCATAAGATTAGTACCTTATAGTACATTTTTAAAATACTTATAAAATACTTACTTACAATAAAATAATTTTTTATATTTTTGTATTCCATTGAATGATTAAGAAGCGACTCTGTATCAATAAAGTTGATACAGAGTCGCTTCGCAATCATTCAATGGATCATTCTCTAAAGTAGGTAGTTCGGGAAAACCATTTTACATGTTTTTTTTGTTTCTGCTTTGCTCTCCCACGTAGCTCCTTTGTGCGCAGACACCGACCCCGTGTTTTTTGACAATTGAAGGTTGTGTGGAAGAGATCGCTCTTAGCGATAAGACTGCCTAGATTGTATTAATCGTTTCGTACGCACTGTATAAACCTAACCTTTACCTGTATTAACCTTATTATGTCTTCATAATTTATATTTATCGGAAGACACTGCCTACTACTGCACACTAATTATTAACTCTTTATTGTACACAAACATAATAACACAAACTTATACAAAAATATGTGAAACACAAAGGGCGTGACTTATCTCTGAGAGAGATCTCTTCCGGCAAACCTCATAAAATGACAATTTAATTCATATCAAGACAGGCGAAGTGTACACCTATATGCTAAATAAATATACCTACTTAATAATACAAAATAGAAAATAAGTACATAAATATACAAATAAATAAATAAATACTATATACTAACATAAAAATATAATTATAATATAATAAAGATAATACAGCGATGACAAAATAAAAACTAAAGGAGAAAATTTTAAAAAATATTTGAAAAAAATTAATTATTTTATTATTATTTTTTAATTTTTATTTTTAAAAATTGTTTGTATGCCAAAATAATGTCGAAACATGTATGATCTATTCAAACAATACTACTATCTTATATGTACCGTGTTTCGTGCGAATAAAATAAATTTAATTTCAATTTAATTTCATTTAATTTCATTTCATTTCATTACATTTCATTTCATTACATTTCATTTCATTACATTTCATTTCATTTCGAAGAATAATGTTATCCTTGACAAGTTTCATAATGATTGATTTTTTCGAATGCCGGGAGGGAGAACATTCCACAACCTGAGCGCATGCACAGAGAAGGAGTAGTTTTAACTAGTAAGAGTAGTTTTAAGTAGTTACTTCTTCTTTAGAAGTAAGTAATTCATACGATAATGTCAAGAAATCGTACCAAAAACTTATTGCGACAGGGTTCCACAGTGTAAAGCTCGATGTGTCTTCCACTGTACATTCCACTTTATCTCCAATGTATGTATTGTAAATGTAAAATGATGTGATGATGTAAAAGTATATTATGTTAATAAACATTATAAATCAAATTAAGTAATGTTTAGAAGCAATCATATATCATTTGCATTATTATAACATGTTTCTAACACAACAAGCCGTCAAACAAATACCTCTATGAATTATTAATCATTCGCAAGGGCGATAAAAAGTATAGAATTTAATACTATGAAACAAAAAACTATACCGCGCTCCAAAAAACTTAATAACCACTTCAATGTCAACTCAAATAGATTCGAGAATGACTCAGTGATCTATTTACGACGTGATTGATGTTCGATGGACTCTATTTTTTGCATGTGAAAAATGCGATATGTACGAGTATATTTGGACTATGACAGCACTGAGAAAGTATTGGAAATTGTCCAATGAATAAACACACATATACTAGTCATGTAGTCACACACCCGCACACTCTCACACACCCCAACACGCACCCTCACTCTCACCCTCAACAAACACACACCCTCACCCTTCCACACCCCCACACCAATACGCACACATGCACACACACTTTCACTCCATGCTTACGTCTTAGTATCTAATGTTAATTTAAAATTGTATACGTTTATTTTTATTTTATTTTTTTCCTTCATAAATCAAAATTGTTCCTAAATAGAAGAGCCTAAATCCCGCGACACAGGGTATCCTAGTGCGGGATTTAGAGCATCAACCATGTATTAATTGTAAGTTGCAAAATAAATTTATTTGTATTTATTTATTTATATATACAGGCTGTAACATTAAGAACGGTCAGTATGGGAAAGTCTGAAACTATAAGACATACGAAGATCTGTTCTTAGGAACCATGTCATCAATTTTAGTAACAAGAAAAACTGTATTCATACATTTTTTTTTAAAACTGTACTCAGCCTGGGAATCGAACCCGGTGGTTTTGAAAAAAAATCCTACACTATTTCTATTTAGATATCGATTACGTTAAGGATGAAGTGTACAAAACAAGCTACGACACAATTGAAGACCTAGAGACCAGCAGCCATAGAGACAATTTTAACGCAAATTCACCACCTGAAGATACAAAATTCAATAGTAAGATCGTTACCTAAACGAGTTGAATGTTGTATTTTACAAAATGGTAGTCATTTCGAACACCTACTAAAATAAATTAAAAGATATGGAAACAATGCGTTTTATTAATTTTAAACATCACGTTTCATACTAACATTTATTCCTTAAGACCTACACAATCGATATCTAAATAGAAATAGTGTTGGATTTTTTTTCAAAACCACCGGGTTCGATTCCCAGGATGAGTACAGTTTTTTTTTAAATGTATGAATACAGTGTTTCTTGTTACTAAAATTGATGACATGGTTCCTAAGAACAGATCTTCGTATGTCTTATAGTTTCAGACTTTCCCATACTGACCGTTCTTAATGTTACACCCTGTATATTAAAAAAAGAATTTCGTCTATCAGTTTCTTTGCAGAATTAAGGGGCTCATAATAATAGCCTAGTTACTAGCTGTTATGCATTATCATAAAGTGATGACCGCTAGCATTGAGCCCCTCCGTGCTCCGGGAAAGTTAAAAAGAGACGTTGTATGTTTGTTCCGTCAACAAGAGCTGTGGCACAGTGGCTAGGACACCGCACTCCCACGGGAGGTCCGGGTTTGTACAAATGAGTTTATCGTATTTTTCGAAGACTTACGTACATTTACCGACTGCTCTAACGGTGAAGGAAAAGATCGTGAGGAAACCTGCACACTGAGATGACCAGTGTGTACAATGGGGTAGGCACAAATGATCCTCAAGGGTCACGGGTCGAAGTGCCACTGGATTCCCATAATTGCTGGGTTATTCTTGCTTGCTTGCTTATCGTATGGCTAGTGGCCAACCTATTTATCAGAGTTGTTCAGGCCGCCCGTAAGCATCTGACATGGCTTAACAACTGCTGTCGAACGACAACAATCGGGACCGACTGCTTAACCTGCTTTCCGAGGCACGGAGGAGCTCAGATGAAATATGCCACTAGCGGTCACCCATCCAGGTTCCGGCCGCGTCAACGTCGCTTAACCTGCACGATCACTTTCGGACCGTGCTCGCAACTAGGCTACGAGCTCCTCAAATTTACTTTTAGTATTAGGGTTATTCTTATAAGAGTTCGGTCAAGAGGACTACTGGGCACTAGCCGATTGGGTAGGTCAGGCTCTTGGTCTAAGTTAGTAGCTCATTGTGAAGACATAAAGTTGGTTCAATAAAATATAACGACGCTTTAACTGTTTCCTTACGAGGTGGTCTCGCCTGTAGGCAGGATGACCACCCGTTATGTTTGTGATTGTTTCAATGTACCTAAGTAATTTAATTTAATTAGTTTGCGAATAAACTACTTAATACTACTAAAATACTAACGTACTTTAAGTGAATTTCCTGTTTCAAAATTGAATTAAAACTTATCCGAAATTCTAATTGATTACCAATTCGTTTTAATAGTTTTTGTTTTATTACAGGCATAAACATCCAAAATAAAAGATTGCTTGCTTGCTTATCGTATGGTTAGTGGCCAACCTATTTGTAAGAGTTGTTCAGGCCGCCCGTAGGCATCTGACATGGCTTAACGACTGCTGTCGAACGACAACAACCGGGACCGACTGCTTAACGTGCTTTCCGAGGCACGGAGGAGTTCAGATAAAATATGCCACTAGCGGTCACCCATCCAGGTACCGACCGCGCCAACGTCGCTTAACCTGCACGATCACTTTATAATGTAGCTATATAGTGGAAGAAACCTATATTAAGCTATATGGTATTCAGTCGAACCCTGCCGTTAAAGTTTTTGTTATAATTTCTTGACATTTATATGGATGTGTGTAAAGCTTGATGTGTCTTTCACTGTACATTTACATACGAGATCATATAAAAGCCTTTCTCTAAAAGCCTTTATAATTTCGACATACGAGTAGATTGTACATACATTTATACGCCATACATATTATATTTCTAAAGTAATACAAAACTTAGATAAGTAGTAAAAATCTATTCAAGTTATACGTGACTTGTTGTAAGTTTTTTTTATCGTGCACGTGTACCGTTCCTTTTTCATTTAAATTAGGTTAAAATGAATGAATTAAATACCTTAGATAATGGAGTAAGTAAGTTCATGACCTTACTCATACAAACGACTTTTTTGGGGTTTTTATAGTAGGTACAATACAATCGGTAGGTTATATAGTAAATTCCTTGGTTTTTATTAGAAATATCTATCAAATTGATGAGTATAAAGAGATTTAATATTCTATGCCCTATTGGATGTTTTAATTCTTTTGAGCGTTGGTGGCCTAGTGGCTAGGACGCTGGACTCCCATGCGGGGAGGTCCGAGTTCGAAACCATGTATTTACCAATGAGTTTTTCCGTATTTTTCGAAGACTTACTTGTAGGTACATTTACCGACTGCTCTAACGGTGAAGGAAAACATCGTGAGGAAAATGAAAAGTTTCCGAAGGTGTGTGAAATCCACCAATCAGCACTGGGTCCGCTCTCGGTGGATCATGGCCCGTACCCCCTTGGTCAAGGGGAGGCCCGCGCCCCAATAGTGGGGACAATAATAGGCTGATAAAAAAGAAATTAAAGAATTATTTTTTGTCTGATGTCACCTTTTATTCATACAGACATAGGTACAGGTTAGCAACGCATCGAGAATCTTTTAATAACATTATAGTGAGGTGAGATATCCATGGGCGACAATACCTACTTATCATCAGATGACCCGTTTGCTCATCTGCTCTCCTTAATGAATAGAAAAAATATAAAGGTACCTATCTTATCTTATCTTATGATATATACCGGGAAAAACCAAACGGCACTTAGACCCTTGAGGATCTTATGTGCTTACCCCATTTTACACACTGGTCATCTCAGTGTGCAGGTTTCCTCACGATGTTTTCCTTCACCGTTAGAGCCGTCGGTAAATGTACGTAAGTCTTCGAAAAATACGAAAAAACTCATTGGTACATGGTACTGCGAGGTTTCGAACCCGGACCTCCCGCATGGGAGTCCGATGCCCTAGCCACTGCCACCGATGCTCTTATAGGTACCTAACTATCGAGCTGTTATCTTTGAGAACTTCAAAGTAACCGGTGTAATAAACACAATTCTTATTAACATAATTGCAATTCACGTGGGATATAATCTCTTGTATGTCTTACTACGCGTAGGCGCAGGTTTTTAAACTGCTATATTTTTTAATTTAAACCTTAAAATGTGCCTTATAAAATACCTAACCGAGTCGATGTGAGCGCATTCTTGTAAACTTAACTTACCGCTTAAGATCAGTATAAGAATAAGACTTTGTAATCAGAAACTTTTGGTTATAATCGCTAGTTTTATTATAAAAAAAAAGGTATATTGAATGGAATTTTTCTGCAGATTTTGAAATATAAGCTTCTCCATACAAAAGCTCAATAAGTAATGTACCTTCACGATTGAATTGTATGAAACTACTGAAAAAAAATTCACGATTGAAGAGTTAGCCCCAAAATAACAGTTTTTTTATTAATATTTTTATTGACTACTAAACCTGCATTTGACCTCGATCTAGTCTGATGGTAAGCGACGATGAGGTCGATGATGGAGCATGCGGGTCCAGTAAATGCCTATTCACTCTGGCCTTGAAGATCCCAAGGTTGAAGGTTTCGGGAAATACAGACGCCGACTGTTACATTCCTTAGCCGTTCGCATAATGAACGAAGAAGCAAATCGCTTCGTACGAGCAGATGGGATATCAACACATAAGGATGGAACCCCTCCCCGCGCCTGGTAGTCCGAAGGCGGAATGGAGATGCTGCAATTAGGTCGTGCAATTCCGATGCGCACGCTCCGAAATGTATCCTATAAAATACCGATAGACAGGCAACCTTGCGCCGATGTTCCAGACTTTGCAGTCTAGCTTCCACCAGCGAGTCAAGGGCAGCCAATTGATACTTTGCTGAGCCGTCCCACAGGTGGCAACAGTACTCCATGCACGAATAGTATCCATAATAGTTATTTAATATCGATACTTGTTACACCCTGTACAGAAAAATACATAGGTACATAAGTTGTAAGCAAAACAACTAAAAAGTTTTTGTACAAAACTTACAAATTATAGACCTTAGAGTACGGTAACCTATAGCGCAAGGCCCGACATGCACTTGGCCGTTTTTTACTGATAGGTTTTTATATCAATTA
This sequence comes from Hofmannophila pseudospretella, assembly GCA_947369225.1. Taxonomy (NCBI): domain Eukaryota; kingdom Metazoa; phylum Arthropoda; class Insecta; order Lepidoptera; family Oecophoridae; genus Hofmannophila; species Hofmannophila pseudospretella. The sequence goes on along the minus strand of OX376332.1, from coordinate 8,231,671 downwards.
CACGAAATACACGTGATGTTCCGTTTGGTTTACCGAGATTTACGACCAGTTCCAGACAGGAAACAGTTGAGTAACTAACTGTTAATGTGATTTAACCGTTTCTTTGCTAATGTGTGTTTTCGGCGTGTGATATAGGATGCTATTAAATACCGCAATAATTTTAAACTGATCTCGTTTAATTTGTTAAATTGTTATTAATTTATTATTGAGAGACAATACGTGTGTTTACTTGTAAGAACTGAAACAAACTGAACTAATTGTTCATTTATTTCAATTATGGAAAGCAAATACAAATATACTTTATCTGTATTTGTATTTAATATCTTTTGATAACAAAATTACGCTTAGATACGTCATGGTACAATTATTATCCGTTATAACATTTAAATTATTACTTACATGCTACTAGCTGCTGTAAAAGGGCATTGTCAAAAGAAAAAGCAAAAATATGGCTGCTGCATAAGGCATTGTCAATTATGTCATATTGCACACCCGGGACAAAAACAAAACATACAACATAAAGAGAGGTACAATACAATGTGCAGAAGGCAGCCTTGTCGCTTTAAGTGATATCTTCCATGGAACCTTCAGGTGATGGAAAATCATAAGATACATAATATACGGGTGCAAAAGACGTATGAAATAGATACTACCCTCAAATAAATAAATAACAATATTTTTTATTTTTTATTAAAGAATCTGTTTATGTAGTCAATAATTTGTTTTGCCTGCTGGAGAATTGGCCTTAACTGTTAACATACTTTAGCAACACTTAGATTGAGAACGATCTCATTTTATGAATTACTTTTGGAAACTTTTTTAAGTTCGACGTTTAAAGCCCATCTAATTTATACGCTGCAAAAAAGAAATTAAAACGCTGCCGAGCTGATTTTAGTCAGTGCCATGACTGTTTCATTTTTTGGCTTTCAATTATTCACCGTTATTTTTAATTTTAAAGTTGTGTAACAACTTTTAAGATATGGCCAATTGCCAATAGTATTATGGAGTGAACGAAATATGTATTTTTTTTTGTGACAAAGAAGTATTCTTCTTTTCTTTTCTTTCTTCTTTCTTCATATCGTGTGATTCACGTGCGCGAAGACCACTTGTCGCAATTCAGAATCCTCACCTACGGCACAGTTTGCTAGTTAAAAACCTGGTGCCACAATCTGGCCCTTAGCGCACTTGTTACACAATGCATGATGCATTATGCAAAACGTAGCAATTAAACTTGGATTCGGAACTACGCCACATTAAGATCTAGTCATGAAATAACGTGAACATCCTCTGTACTGAACTACTGACAGACCAATCCGCCTATTTCCCAATAGACTGATATCTCTCGATCAGTACACGATCGTTATACAATAAAACACCGTTATTATTATTGCCCCTTATCGAGATTATGCGGCTCTAATAAGATCCAAGGTGTTTGCTATTGCGTGCTATAAGCACCTATTCACCTATTATATTACATAGTGATGTATGCAAGTACGGTTATTTAAAAATTGAAATTGTAAACGTTTATTTAGCGCTGTAAACACCAGAATATAGAACACAATACAGAAGTATACAAAGATTAATACATGCAGCACAAAACATCCGGTGCGGTACAGTGCCAAAAAGGGTACACCAGCTCAGCATAATGCTGAGGCAAGCCACAGCGCTGATTTTCAGCTGGCCCCTCAGTGACTGCACGGACGAAGAAAGCAACACTGTGTGCGTGTTAAGTTGTATGAGTGTGTTTGTTTATTATATTTACGTCTTACGGCTCTGGTTGTGACCTAATTTAATTTAATTTTCGGCGAGATTTGGTTCTTACCACACTAGTTACATATAGTGTTTCTGAATCGGAAATTCTCGTTCTCGATTTCCCGGGAAATTCATGAAATTTCCTCCCGGGAAACATTCTGTCGAGAAATCGAGAAACCGGGAAATTTTAACAATCGCATAATTGAAATACAGGGAGTATTTCATCATCATCATTTGACTCATAGATACTTATACATAAACTGAAGTTTCAAAAATTTTGTGAAATGTTTGAAACATATTTTTTTGAGAATAAATCTGAATTAACTTATGGACGGTATTATATGTATGCCAGGAAAAATAAAACGTATAATACTCGTGTTTCTTTTCAAAACGAAACCTTCGATGCGCGAACTAGTCAGAGTCGCACTTGGCCAGTTTTTATTTATTGGTGCAATTACTAGTCTTGATTGTTAATAATGTTAATAATAACTTGTTGATTCTAAGTTCAGTTCCATTCGTAATTAATCAAAAAAATATTAAGACTTTCATTAGATAAATAAGATAAGATAAGATAAGACTCTGTAAACCAGACATCATTAATGTTATAAAGAATAAGATAAGACTTTCATTAGGAATTATTAGCATAAAACGACTCTCTTGGCAGATTTTATGGGGTGGTTATTGCCTTCCCCACTTCACACACTGGTTATCTCAGTGTGCTGGTTTCCTCGCGATGTTTTCCTTCACCGTCAGACTCAGAGCAGTCGGTAAATGTACGTAAGTCTTTATAAAAAACCGAAAAACTCATTGGCACATGACACTGCATGGTTTCGAATGCGGACCTCCCGCACAGGAGTTCGACGTCCTAGCCACGAGGCCACCGACGCTTAGTTAATAAAAAGACAAGAAATTTTGTTAAACTAGAGGTTATAAAAACACTTGTTTCAATATTTATTTTGCGTAATATTTTTAACTAATTTTATGTAATTTACGGCGATACCATATTAGCATTTCCCGATTTCCCGGGAATTCCCGGGAAAAGATACAAGCGAGTTCTCGTGTCCCGGGAAACCGAAAAACTCGAGAAATAAGAAACCCTAGTTATATCTAGTTTTATTATTTACGACCAGAGATTTTGAAATTCACCCTATAGCTATATACTAGTCCGATTTCTGTGTTTACAACGAAGACTTAACATAGGTACCTAACACAACTTCGAGAAACAAACAGATTTTAAAGTTTGGTTTCGAATTGTCTATATGATATACAGGCGACCACAGGTCAACCTACCCAAAACGTAAAAAATTGAGAATCTGAAATGTATCATATTGCGCAGGCATAAGGTAGAGATTTAATCGAAGGTTTTTGACAGATGGTATACTATAGCTTGTAGTCGACTGTACACACCACGTATAGATCGGTCATTTGCATTCGAACTGGTTCGAAAACTAGATTCAATCATTTGAAATCACATGGCGGTGGACTAACTTCGTAACAAAATGTGTTGACGTGTGCAATGAAAGTCTCACGGGTATCTTACCCGCAGGAAATTTTGCATAAGTCTTGCAATCTCTGGTGCCCGTGAGAAAAAGTATCGTCAATTATTAGGCAAATAGGTATTACGAGTCTGGTGGAACTTCTGTAATTAAAAACTAGCCTTATCGATCGATAATTCACTATTTGTGTCAGTTTTAGTAGGTTACGATTAAATCCCAGATTTTTGATACTACTTGAATACTACATGAACGGAGATGCAATAGGACAGACGAACAGACATAACGACATTCTTGATCTCTATAGTTATAAGTGGAAAGGGTCAAGTTGAAAACCAGCGTCGGTAGATGTACCTATACATTTAACGACACTTAGATAGATAGATAGATAGAAACACTTTATTGTACACAAAATCAGGAAAAGTAAAAACTACAGGAATAATAGCACGATATGTACAAAGGCGGCCTTATCACTTAAAGCGATCTCTTCCAGGCAACCTCTGAAGTTAATTGGACATTAAAGAGATTAGCAACAGTGTAGTGTGAAGATATGAAAAAGGTTACTATTATGTTAATAAACAGTAAATTTAGTAAAATAAAAGTAATATGACACTTAGCTGAACTTGCCCCTTTTAATAGATCACATATTTACTACTTTAATTAAATCATATCATTTAAAAAATGTATGAACACACAATGTAGTATTTTAAGCCAAAAATGGTCTATTAATATTCTATTCTATCGAATAGCTCATATCATAGTGATACATTTTGCGTATTTTCCAATCTACCTTGTACAATAAAACGCGGCATAGTCCTTTCCTTACCTTCGAAATACAACATTATCATCATCAACCTATGAATGTCCCCACTGTTGGGGCACAGACATCCCCTTGCGCACAAGGGGATACGGGCCATGATCCACCGAGCGCGCCCAGTGCTGCTTGGTGGATTTCACACGCCTTCGGAAACTTTTAATTTCCTCAGACATGCAGGTTTCCTTACCATGTTTTCCTTCACCGTTACAGCAGTCGGTAAATGTACGTAAATCTTCGAAAAATACGAAAAACTCATGGGTACATGGCATGGTTTCGAATCCGGACCTCCCGCATTGGAGGCCGGCGTCCTAGCCACTAGGCCACCGATACTACCTAGTAGTAACTAAATCTATACCTAAAAGTAATTTTGGAACAATAAAAACGCCACATACGTATTTTCCTTACCTTGGAAACACAACATCAAGTTAATTTTATTCGCGTGGGAAAAAATGTCATAATAATAAATTGTAATTTGTGACGATTCTTGCTTGGTATTCGGTAGGGGGCAGTATTTATCCCATAGATAACTACCTAGTGATCTATGGGAAGAATGCTGACCTTTATTGAATATCTTTATTGAAACCTAATTCCAGCATCTCCATTCCGCCTTCGAACTACCAGGCGCGGGTTATGTTGTTGATATCCCATCTGCTCGTACGAAGCGATTTGCTTCTTAGTTCATTATGCGAACAGCTAAGGAATGGAACAGCCTGCCGGCGTCTGTATTTCCCGAAACCTACAACCTTGAGATCTTCAAGGCCAGAGTGAATAGGCATTTACTGGACCCGCATGCTCCATCGTCAACCTCATCGTCGCTTACCATCAGGCGAGATCGAGGTCAAAGGCGGGTTTAGTAGTAAATTAAAAAAACCTTCTTTTTGGGAAAGCACTGTCTCCCAAGATACAGGTTCGCCTAGTTTGGGAGTCAGGGGTACTGTTCGATTTACAAGTTTTGTGATGTTTACAATAAAGATTATTTTATTTATTTAATGCTGACTACGAGTATTTACACGTAGTAGTGGCGGAACAACATGATTGGCGGTAGTTGATGGCTCACGAGATATTATCAGATTGTGAATTAATTGGTAATCATGGTGGGTACAGTGGAGAACACAGGTTTATTTCGCCGTTGATGTGTTTCGTACGGCAGTGTTTATAGAAGAGCCAATACGTTTACTAAGCTCGTGTGCTCCATCTTCGACCTCATCGTCACTTACCACCAGGTGAGATTATTTATTATTATGGTGGGTGTAAAACAAATGTTTTCTCGAGCGTTGGGACCGGTTATTATTTTACTACAAACAGAGAAATTACAGAAAAATAAATATAAAATTATGAGCTAGGTCGTAACCCTTAACGTGTAAACACAGCATGGTTACTGAAAAATAAAAATATTAACGTAAAAATTATAAAATAGGTGCGTGGATAGCTCACTTGAGGACATCCTCAACCCGTCTTTTAAAAACTAATGCCCTAGGATCGAATAAGTCTAAGGATGGCTTATTGTTGCTGTTCGAAGAGACTTCGTTAAACAATCTACACATTCGCACAATAGGGTTATAGAACGATGTGTTGTTCTTAAAAACATTTAATACAAATGGTTTAGGATTGCGAAGTTTAAAGTTTGTGTTGAAGTTTAGACAGGACAGCAAGGAAGTTGAATCTATGGTGGAATGAAGATTGAGGTCATACGTGTGTTTTAAAAAAAAACCGATACCTAAATTTTATGGTAATGTGTACGGGATTTTTACTATGCGCAAGTGCGCACTGTTTGGGGTTGTTTTGAGCTGTACGAGTAACTGCGTCGAATTATCGGGACGTCAAAATACCTAAACCGTTACATTTCATAAATGCATTACAATTTCATTCAGCACGGATCCATAATTGGAATTGAGTCATACATGAAAGTTATTATGTTAAATATTAAATTATATAAATCAAATAATAATTAAATTAAATTAATGTCATACAAAAAATGACACAATAATACGGAAAAAATAAATTAAAATTTGAAATTAAGTATATTTAAAAAATTAATTAAAATTGAAATTGTAAAATAATTTTTAACTATGCCTAAAACGAGTACAGCTGGCATAGTTCTAAATAAGCTTTTTAATAAGCTTTGTATATAACATTATCAATAGTCACTAAAGTTTAAAATTCCAAAATTCTTCACTCAAATGGTTTTGTCAAACCTTGGCCTTAGAAGCTCTTTCTGAAACTATTTTGGTTCGAGATATATCCCGCTATCTATTCTCTAGGAAACTTGCAAGTCTTGTTTGACTAATGCCGTTTCATTCATCGATTTACGATAGTAATATATACGTCATTGATTTCACTAATGAAGTCAATGCTAATGAATAAGATTCTAGTTTATTCGGCCAAAGATTTCTAGACTATGTTTTCGTATACCTACTACAGTAAGACCCCGCTTTACGCGGCCCCGTATTGCGGGGATTCGTTACGCCCTATTTCTGGAAACTTCTTTTTTTTTATAACTGAGTAATAATTCTTTTTTAAGTACTATATTTAGGCTGTTTTTTACAAGTTGAAATGTATTATTAGCATATTTTTATTTTTATAATAAGTCTGTAGTTATGTATTTGTCTGTAAATTTCCCTAAGAAATAATAAATGAAATAATTTTCATAATATAGGTACTAGCCTACATCTTATGGTCATCTTGTTGCCTACTGGGACTTTTCCTTTCCATAGACAGAACTTCGTCAGTATACCTAGTATACCTATATATTGTAGAATTAAGTTTGCCTGCATTTAAAAATAGACTATATAAATTGCTCTTAGAAAAATGCTATTATAAATTGACTGACTTCCTTAGTGATAAGCTGTGACATCATCAAAATTAAAATTGACATTTATATTATAATTTGTTATGTAATTCACATTTCAGTTAAAAAAATGATGTTTTGTTTTGTTACCTTTATTATTATTTTGCTTGGTTGCTTATCGTACAGTTAGTGGCCAACCTATTTGTCAGAGTTGGCGAACGGCAACAACCGGGACCGACTGCTCAAATGAGATATGCCACAAGCGGCCATCCAGGTACCGACCGCGCCAACGTCGCTTAACCTGCACGATCACTTTCGGACCGTGCTCGCAACTAGGCTACGAGCTCCACAATTTATTAATGATGATTTATGATTTATTTATTAATTGAACAAAAGTTTGTACTCTTTCTGGCCGAATATGGTGATACTGAAACACAATGTAACATCTGTATTACCCATATTTACAAATAAATGATATTTCTATTTCTATACCTACTACCATAAGAAATCCTATTGTATTACGTTTGAAGCTAAAGATTTGTCGTACAAATTCAGCTCCATCGTTGTATGGGACATTACTCAACACCTGTAATTCAGCTCCATCGTTGTATGGGACATTACTCAACACCTGTAAGTTTTTATTGATAGTAAAAAATATAGAGCAACCGGTCTCTGAGTCTTACGTCATGTCGTAGTACTATTAAACCAACTTTTATCTGAGCTTCTACGATTACACTTAAGCCTTTTAATGCCTTTATTGCAAGGCTTTAAGTTCGAAAATTCTTTAAGAATAGATTATGATGTCTGCAAATGTATCTTGGTTTCTTCGCAGAGTCGTTCAGCAGTGATTCGCTCTGGAACGTTGGACTTTAAGTCTTAATGTCTGGTTAAAAAAGATTTGATTTTGGATTAGTTACAGTTTTGTTGGAGTCATCGAAGGTTGATTAGTGAGGACATCGACATTCGGGCGATGTTTTTTTTTGTTTCCGTCGAGTCTGTGGCTGAGATATTCTACCAATATCCGGGCTTGAATGAGGAAAAGGAGTCTAAGTCAATATTTTTATTGCAAATGTAGACACACTGGGAGTGTGTTCGCCAGTTCGAAAAAAGGGCGTCGACGACAAACTGACGTGTGTTATATTTATATAAAGAAAAAGAAAGAAAAACATTAATTTAACATTTCATTATGAATACATTATTAAACTTAAAAATATTTGAAATTAAGAACAACTCTGCAACATTAAAAGGACACATACTCAGCATGTGCTGCGGTCCGACCGGTACGGCAGAACCATAGCGCTGGTTTTCAGCTGTGCCAGGACGAAGGCATCGCGGGCGAAACAGCAGGTCGGGGACGAAAACAAAAATATATTAAAAGTATAAATAATAAAAGTACAAATAAATAAATAAATACCTAAAGATGAAATAGATAACAATTAAAACTGGAGAGAAAAGGGATTGAGTGCCTGTCCATTATGCGGCTCGTCATATTACAGAAGGACTGGTCCCACCACGAGCCGTAATCTACAACTATTACTGGTAGTCCCACTATGCAGTGGGACCACGAACCTACATTTCAGACAAGTGGGGCTACGGGTAATGGTGGGACAATGTAGGTGGGAACACGAGTCACGCACTCTATTTCGAGCGATTTTCGATAAGACATTACAGAACATTTTTACAACGTGTATTTTTTTAATCAAATTGCAAGGTGCAATTGATGAAATCAAAGAAGCAATGCAAGAAACAATCAGCTGCACAACTTAAATTATAGTAAGTAGGTAGTAGTAGTAACCGTCGCCTATAGACATAGATTTATAGACATCAATAGATTTCCTCTAATTTCATTATATCATATTACGATGTAATTTTACTAACAAAAGTTCAACTAACCAATTACAAACCTATTGATAAAAAAAACATAACCCTGCCTTGCTGTCGCGCAGTCGGGTAAAAAATCCATTTGAAACAAAATCGGATTAATATTAGACGAAGAGCGTCGATTGCACAGTGGCTAGGGCACCGGATGCTGGAGGTCCGGGTTGGTTCGAAACTGTGCAGTGCCATGTACCAATGAGTTTTTCGTATTTTTCGAAGATTTACGTACATTTACCGACTGCTCTAACGGTGAAGGAAAACATCGTAAGGAAACATGCACACTGAGATGACCAGTGTGTGAAATGGGGTAGGCATAAAAGATCCTCAAGGGTCGAAGTGCCGCTGGTGTTATTTCCGGCCCCCATCATAAGATAAGATATATTAGACGAAGTATTTTATTGAAGCTATTAGTATTCTGTGCTTCTATAAAACTATTAGTACTGTAAATGACAAGGAAATAAAGTTGTGGTCATTAACTTTGATAAATCGTATTTATGTGTTTATGAGAGGTATAAATTTTGATAGGATTGTTAACCTGTCCGGATTAATAACATTCCATATTGAGTTCGAGTTGTTTTTGCATCTTTGCCAATGTTGATTTTAGTAAGTTGTAAAGGAATATTAAGGGCGACGGTGGCGTCGTCGTGGCTAGAACGTCGGACTCCCGTGCGGGAGGTCCGAGTTCGAAACCAGGCAATGCCATGTACCAATGAGTTTTCCCGTTTTTTCGAAAGACTTACGTACATTTACCGACTGCTCTGGCGGTGAAGGAAACCATCGTGAGAAAACCTGCATACTGAGATAACCAGTGTGGGAAATGGGGAAGGTAATAGCAAAATAGCAAACCACCCCATTTAATCTGCCACGAGAGTCGTTTTATGTGATTAATTCCTTAGAATGATCACGACCCTCGGTGATGAGGAAAACGACTTAGAAGAGAGAAAGGAATATTTATTATTTTATTTTAGCGTTTACTAAGATTAGTAAAATTGAATATTAGTATGCGTTTACGCTACATCTATAATCATTTTCAAAGTATTTTAAGTCGAATGAAAACGTGTGAAAAATGGCCTTTTCATTTTGGTAAGGCAATAGATAGAGTTGCTGTGATTGTTTTCTTGCATCCTTTCTGCATAACGTTTTTATGAGTGGATCATAATATACAGGGTATAACAAACCCTCACCCCCACTCCTTGAGTCAGATAATAAAAGGTAGTTGTTCAGGGTTGTAATATAATGTACTGTAGAAACAGCAGTTTTCATCAAAATATGGTCGCTCATATAAAGACATCAACGGGAGCTAGTTTTTTAATTTGTTATACTCGGATTGGGATTACATTGTATAGTGGAAGACACGTCAAGCTATACTCTGTGAAACCCTGTCAGTGCTTGTTATGATTGATATATTAATAAAATAAATAAAAACAAAATAAAAAGCCGTTTATTTCTCTTCATATTAAATATAACATGCAACACTTAATTCTCCTAGTATTCATTAAATTAATTTAGACATTATTATTATTACAAAATAAGATAAATTTGATTAATTAAGATAAAAATAGCGTCGAAAATTAAAGGTCAGTTGCATTAATTATAATTATTAAGATGTAAAAAAAAATATGAGAACCCCTCAACTGGTTAGCCCTCCTGTAGAGATAACCAAGTGCCCCTGTCTTTCGCGGCGTTCATCCAGTCTTCTCCAACGTATCTGACTGGAATACTGAAAGAATAATATGATAATATTAGATAGATAGAAACACGTTATTGTACACAAAATCAGGAAAACTCCTAAGAATGAGTCAAATACTTAAGTTAAAACGACAAAGCACTAAAAGGTGTAGCCATTGTAGTGGACAACACGTATAGGTTGTGTTGTGTTGTCCACTACAGTACAGTGGACAACACAACACAAACGTATAGGCTACATCTTCAAATACATACAAACGCACCTTCATACCTTCTTCTACAAATACATTTGTAGAATCGGACCCTGGTTCCAATTATGGATGATTAATTCAAACTCTTCATGCTAATGGAGGCTCATTCTTTATTTGTATTTATCTTCATATTGGCCGAGGTATTTACTATGAATCATTTAATTTAAAACATACATGTATAGTATATATATGCGCCTGTTACATTGCCCAGCTGCTTACCCGGACAGTATACTGACCTCTCAATGTTATTCATAATGACTCCGAAGGCCTTATTGGGTGAAACATTTACAGCATTTCGCTATTAACCTAACGGTGTTATTGTTTAGTAACCGATTCCTTTTAGTCGTGGTATAATGATTCTTAATGAGATCCAGAATACATTACTTCTGGGACAGCTTGCTTTTATAACCTCATCATGATACCGTCTGTATTTCTTATCTTATCTTATGATAGAGGGCCGGGAATAACCCCAGCGGCACTTCGACCCTTGAGGATCTATTGTGCCAACCCCATTTTACACCCTGGTCATCTCAGTAGGCAGGTTTCCTAACGATGTTTTCCTTCACCGTTAGAGCAGTCGCTAAATGTACGTAAGTCTTTTAAAAATACGAAACACTCATTAGTACATGGCACTGCATGGTTTTGAACCCGGATCTGGAGACATGGGAGTCCGGTGTCCTAGCCACTGTGCCACCGACGCTCATACGGTCTGTATTTACGAATGGGTCTACAATATCAAAGAATATATCCGAAATCTGAATCTGACACGGAAGTGCGTGCGCGAATTTCGGAATAACTCTAAATTAAAAATTTAAGAAACCTCCGACGTACCATTATGGAGATCCCCTTACTTTTTCATTATCTTCATCAGATCCTCAAGGTTTTAGATGTGGGAAGGTCACACACTTTCGATCCCCCTGTATCTCAAAATCTATTTGACCTATTTTAATCTGCCTATAACTTTGTATTAGGCTGTAGAAGGCTGAAACTTTCGACTTCAGGAGGTCTACAAGCTAAAGGAAACCTCTGAGTTTCATGTTCCTATCTCTTCTAGCTTCTTAGTAAATCAAAGGCAAGTTAAGCTACACAAAACTTGGTATTTTTTTATAAAAAATCTAATTTCATGTTATCTTTGTTACAGATGGCGGTGGTAGCACCAATGCCCTGACACGATGTTCAGAACGGCGTCAGTGGAGGGCTCGGGGCCCAGAACGCCGCCCGCCTACGCCCCGCACCCTCCCCATCCCCCTTACGTCCCACCCCGCTTCTTCCCCCCTCGAATCCGTCCCCCACCCCCGCAATACTGCTTCGACGCCGCACGTTTCGCTTGCGACGCTTCCAAACCCCGCTACCTGGATGTTGAAAGGGAAAGACTGGTGACGCGCTGGCTCGCGGAAGCAAACGAGGCCTTGGTCAGAAGAGATCGTCCTCCAAGGTACAAACCTAGAAGTAGCCAGAGGAGGCCTGATTATCCTGAAAGAAGGCCCAATGCTCCAGAATGGGCGGATAACTTCCTTCTTGGGAGAAGGAATGGCTCTGTTGAACCGGAGGATGAAAGCAGTGAAGTGATGACTTTGAAAGAGTTTGTGGATAAATTCTCTCTTCCCCGAGTGGTGAAGTTTGAGGGGGAGGAGAGGCCAGTGCTGTTGTATAGGGTGTTAGAGGCGCATAGGAGAGTGGAGGCGGTCCCGCTGGCGGGGAAGAAGGGGAAGCTGGTCGGCAAGCCGTTGTTCATACCGGACTCTTATGATGGTAAGTGGTCTTATACTATTATAATAAATTGCCAAGCGATTCTTCCACAGATTTTTTCTTAGTTAACAGGTCATTCTTAGTCGTATTTCTCATTGATAAATGACGTGATTATACTATTGAAATAAACACATTGAGCTACTTTATTGGCAGATTTAATAGTGTGGTTTGTTATTGCCTACCCTATTTCACACAGTTGTTATCTCAGTGTGCAGGTTTCCTCACGATGATTTCCTTCGTTAGAGCAGGCGGTAATTGTATGTCGTAAGACTTTTGGAAAAATTTATTGGTATGTGGCATTCAATCGTTTCGAACCGGGGGTCAGACATCCTAGCCTACTTAAATAAATAGAAATACTTACAAGATAATAAAAGACGCGAAAATCGTAATCGAAAAGACGTAAAAACGAATTCGTCGACTCTCATCATATTCTCAGTTTTTCCATTTCGCGATTCTGCACAATTCAAATTTTTCACAATCGCTCTTTAGCACATTCCGGTTTCTGCCTAATCGCAATTAAGTAACAGAATACAGTCGCAACCATTCAATTTTACAGATTGACCCATTGACAAAAAATACCGGGAAACAAACATGTTTATTTTTCACAATTTTACAATTGAATTGATTGGTTATAAATTCTATTTTTCCTTTTTCTTAAATTCCCTTTTCTTACTGACCCTAACGAGGCTGACATGGTCACCTTGTCGTGTACCAAAGCCTCTAAATGGTATATTTGTATTTTTGGAGCTGAGGTAGGTATATTATACGATGGGTAACATATTAGGCTGTATGCAGGCTACATACCCTTTGGTGTACAGTCTGTAAACAAACAAACATTTAATCGACCGATTTCCACGTTTTGATACAAATACTCGTAGCTGAAGATTGAATCTATTCTAATATCTTAGATTTTGATTACCTAGCTTCTGATATAAAAACAAACCTACGAAATTGCTAATTCTTATCTGTTATTATCATAACAATGTTAGTTAGCATCACCTATTCTCCAGACATTGTTGAATCTACACTATGTTTAGAGGCTCATTTGAAAGAAAAATAATGATTCTAATGAATGGGCAGTTAGTTACTTAACTTGCAACAATGGATAATCGACAATGGCCCGAATGGCTTGCCTAAATGGTTGAATGCTCGGAAATATGGAGGTGAAAAGTATCCCCCGCCGCCGAGTGGAGACGTATTCAATTCTCGTTGGCCTTTCGTTCGACGCATCCTGGCGTGATTATTTCATTTGCCGATGCGTCAACAGTTGGCAACTGTCAATCTCCTGCTTCAGGGTTTGACTTATGTAAACATTTACGAGCTTTAATAATAATAATAAGCTTTTAATCTTTTGTTATGTAATTCTATCGTGTATGTGTGCAAATAAATTTTAATTCATTCATTCATTATTTGGTGTGTAATCATTATTACACGATTGCCCCTTATTCTTCCAAGAGTTATAGGTGTAGGAAATTATTTTTTTAGGGACAGATAAGAATAAACATAAGTTTATTTGTGCGGTAAAATTACAAAGGATTCATAGTCCATACACCAGTAGGAACTGAAGCATATGTTATATTAAACTAAATAAAATTAGTGAGCAACAACTTAGATCTATGGTAGCCTTATTTGTTTCTTGCACACATCCCCATATTTTCTTCGGGTAACAACCTTGACCGATACCTATTTGAATTATTTTCTATTTACTATTTGCACTTAATGGGTTTATGAATCTGTTACTGACGGCGAAAACAAGGAGATGTCTCTATCTAACATAGGAGTTAAGATTGACGTTTCTAAAATGCAAACAAATTTACTTACCTTTCCTCCCACTTTGTTCCTCCTTTACCCGCCCAACATCAGCTTCTTTTTAAACAAAGGTTTGATATTCGCTCCAACCGGGTTGGTGGGATTATTTACTCCAACCTCGGAAATGATTACTTAGAAGCTACTGATGTAACGTTTGTCGCAATAGATGGCTCTGAATGCCTAATGGTTTGTTTACTCATGGGTTTTATATGGTGCTCGGTCCTAAAGAGGATGGTGTATCATAAAGCAAACCACATCTGACCCAATATATTGGCCTGGCGGCAATGTAAAAGCCTCAAAGTGGGAAAGTGACCAAGGGGCAATGTATCAAAGTATCAACAGGCTGCCCTAGACTCAGTGGAGAATCGCGCTAAGCGCCTTATAGGTGACGAATCGCTGGTGGAAGCTAGACTGCAAAGTCTGGAACATCGGCGCAAGGTTGCCTGTCTATCGGTATTTTATAGGATACATTTCGGAGAGTGCGCATCGGAATTGCACGACCTAATTCCAGCATCTCCATTCCGCCTTCGGACTACCAGGCGCGGGGAGGGGTTCCATCCTTATGTTGTTGATATCCCATCTGCTCGTACGAAGCGATTTGCTTCTTCGTTCATTATGCGAACGGCTAAGGAATGGAACAGCCTGCCGGCGTCTGTATTTGCCGAAACCTACAACCTTGGGATCTTCAAAGCCAGAGTGAATAGGCATTTACTGGAACCGCATGCTCCATCGTCGACCTCATCGTCGCTTACCATCAGGCGAGATCGAGGTCAAAGGCGGGTTTAGTAGTCAATAAAAAAATTAATTATAAAATGGAAAGGAAAATACCTTCTATAAGTGAACTCACAACTCCTAGTTCTTAAAGTCAGTGTAGGGTTTTTTATATTAATGAAAAGCAGATGAGCCGTCGGGACACCTGATGGTGAGTGGTCACCGTCGTCCATAGACATCTCACACTAAATAGGAGGAGGGTTTTTGATGCGCTGCTAACCTTGAAGATGTAGGTGGAGTGACTCAGGCTGACTGACTCAGCACAAAGTCATGGAATGCACATCGTATTCCGGTAATTACACTGGCTTTCTTATCCTTCAAACCGAAGCTAGATGCGATGCGGTTTTAAGTAGCGTAGTTCAAGCTCATCACAACGCAGTGTCAAGTGTTTCGATATCTATAATAGTTCCAAAGTTATAGAGAATTTAATATGACTCGGTAAAAAATTTGGCCAAAAAACTTCGACAAGCTGTATGTACCGCAGCGGGGAAACAATGTTTCAGTTATTGTTAGGTATCGTTAGAACGGCGCCGAATGACTCTATCCAATGGTAGAACTTCCATTTTGATAGGTTAAATAGTTCAAGAGCCTAGTGGTTTGCTGAAAGCACACATTTTCATCACGGTGACTCGACATACGTTCACTCACATACAAAACGAGTGTGTAAGACATGAAAAAGATTCCACGTCAAAAGTTCAAAACAGCGTGAAATGTGAAAGTAAAACAATAAACACATCACTGCCGCCTCCGAGGCGACGCGGACGCGACGGGGCGTTACCTGCGCACGCGTTCATTATGCGCCAAGTTATGCGCTGCTTAGTGACATAACGTTTTTATTACACGCTAATGATGAGCTCTAACTATGGTTGTGCTAGTACCGTTTGAATCCATCTTGATCATTATACCTCTGACTATAATATTAAAGCTTTATATTGCGTCGGTGGCGTCGTGGCTAGGACGACGGCCTCCCATGCGGGAGGTCCGAGTTCGAAACCATGCAATCCGTCCGGATTATCTTCCATCCCCCTCCTCTATAACAGCTTGTCTTCCGACATAGGCCTCCTCTAAAGACTTCCATTATTTCCGATCTTTTGCCCGTCTAGTCCATATAGCACCTGCCGTATACTTTAAATCGTCTTCCCACCTTTTTGACTGTCTTCCTCGGCTTCTTGTACTATCTCTAGGATACCATTACACCTTACCACCACCACATTACACATTTCGCCTTACCATAATGTTATTAGAGGATTTTCAATGTGCCTTGGCTAGTCACTGAGGGGCCAGCTGAAAATCAGCGCTGTGGCTTGCCTCAGCATTATGCTGAGCTGGTGTACCCTTTTTGGCACTGTACCACACCAGATGTTCTGTGCTGCATGTATTAAACTTTGTATACTTCTGTATTCTGGTGTTTACAGCGCTAAATAAACGATTTCAATTTCTATTAACACCTTAGGTAATTATTATTCAAGGTTTTAAGTTTTCTAAAGACTGGACAGAAGCTGATATCCTTCAAAAGACTACGATAATCCACCTTATTACAAACGCCGACGTAACTAACACTAATAATCCATCAAATCCAATGCAGCTGACCTTACGCTACTATAATTGCAGAAACGTGTCCAATTTGCCATCGATTTATTGGTCCATTTGTTGGACATCGTAATCTACCAATTTTAAATTTGGTATGGTTTCCGCATTCCGCTTACTGCAATGTTGAGGTGCAAAACAAAAAGCGACCATCGAACCTACCATATTGACAAACGGACAAATGCTTCGGGTGGCTGGTTGGCACTGGGATACCCAAAAGAAAATTTGGGGTCCTCTTCGGTTGAGTTAGTTGTAGATTTACTTCAGAACGTCAGTAATCTGGTCTACGTTCTTATAGGTTCTTCTAGGTCTCCCACTCCCGACTCTTTCACCTTTTCGTAAAATATACTTGCCGCTTCTGTTATTCTCGTTTCAATCTTACTACCTACACGCTCTTTCTTCTCTTGTATACCACATTCTAAAACCAATTTTTCCATATTAATTTATTTTAAAAATTCTACTAAGCCAACATAGATTTTCTGTCTACACCAGGAGCCAGCAATAAACAAATCATTACCGGGTGCAACGTACCCCGGGATGCATTCCGTATAGGGCCTGCGCAGGGTCGCGACCTTAGTCCCCGCTACCACCGGCCAAGCCTTATTTGATATGTGAACACCAGCAATTTATCCCGGCTTGGAATTAGTGGCTTGCTTCCGCTTGAGGCTTCAGATGTTCAAGCTATGCATACCATTATGTTCTTTCTAGGGGTTATTCTTAAAGGAAAAGTATAGGTTTGAGATATTCATGGATTTATTGGGTTGGTAAGCGTTTGGTATTAGTAACTGGTTTGGATGAAAGCCAAAATAGCCTCCCCGTACCGTTCGTTCTTTCATGTTTACTGGGATTTTATTTTACCACATTATGTTTCGGTCGGTACTTCTTCTTAGTCGTATTTCGTAGGTCCTGATCATTCTATAGAAATAACAATATAGAACGCCTTAGTTGGGAGATATTAATGGGGTAGTTTACCATTGCCTTCCCCATTTCAGACACTGATTATCTCCATGTACAGGTTTCCTCACGATGTTTTCCTTCACCGTTAGAGCAGTCGGTAATGTAGGGCGAAAACACATTGGTATGATTAGTAATACGTACATCATTGCACTGCATGGTTTCGAACCCGGACCTCTCGCATGGCATGGGAACCTTAGCCATTACGCCATCGACGCTGATTTACATACAGTATTTTTCATATGATTTTATGGCTTTCGGTTTAATAAAAATTGATGGTTTTGTTTTTTCATTCCGAGCTTATAACAAAAAAAAATGCAAATGAAGTCTAGGAAATTAGTAGACCTATAATAGAAGGTTAATTATTTCCCAGGCAATATGTTTGTCGACAAATATCTAATCAATACATTTACGTAGCATATTATATTGAAACATTTATAGAGATTTCATAAGGGCCTCCGAAACCACAATTAGCAACAGCTACCGTACCCAGAGCCTTGGGGGCAGCCTTCCTGGTCGCGTGGGAGACCCGACCCATTACGTTAGGCTTTATATGGCGCTTACCGGCGAGGTTACGGCCTTAACCAGCCAGTACATACTTAGATGTCTTTATTTTGCTTACGATACCATTCGCAGTGATTTTATTATGGGATTTATACGATAGGGTTTCCCATAGAACCACAAACGTTCGTGTAATGAATGACTATGTTTTTAATGGTTGTCATTTTCCTGTCACACGGACTGTTGCGGATGGAACACGTGCGGAATGATCATTGTTGGACATAATCTGCGTCACAGAAAATAGGTCCTTATAATGCTGGTTGGCTGGCTATCACATTCCCAAACCTTAGAAATCATACCATTCTGGTACATCCAGATCTTTTGAGTCAAGCTCCAGCCTGACTGGGTGTGGTACTAACCGATCTATCTCTACCTGTAAGGGGCTAGACATAAATTACGTCACACGTTAACGGGGTGGGAGGGGGTCAACAAAGTGTGACATCGTGTGACAAGAGGGGGAAGAGTCATAAACTTCGTGACGTCACATGCGTAAATCTAAAAGAAGTCATAAATAATATAAAGGAATGGGTTTCAAGTCTATAGACACAAGATTATTACATTTGGTCTTGTTCATTTGATTTGATGTTTCGTAAATTTTCTAAAACGTTTCATTTATTGTTGATTTTATGATAAAATATTTTAAATACAAATATATTAAATAATTTTAGAAGTGTTATCGCTCTCAGCGATAAGGCCGCCTAAATTGTAAAAGTGTATTTTACTTTACTTTACTTTTAATAATTACTAAATTTAAGATTGCAAAATATGTGACGTCACACCGGGGGGGGGGGGGGGGGGGTCACACGAATGTGACCACCTGTGACAAGGACGGGGGGGTGGCTCCAATTCGTGTAACGTAATTTATGGAGGCATATTTTTTTCTGCTAAAATACATTAGTTACGTCTTACACATGACCAATATTCTTCATTTACCACTCCAACAGGCTAAAATAACCGTGCATCAACACAATGGTACAAAGGTAGATTCCATCCGACGACGTTTGCGCCGGAGTCGTGCCCAAGCTTTCAGGCCATTGTTGCGTCTATCAAAATCCAATTCCGACAAAAATTCAATCCTACTTCAACGGTAAGAGACAAGATACATCAAAACTTTGACGACACAGTACCTTATTTATGCCCCTTTGGCTGATAGGACCCACATCAACTCCCATAGGACCTCTCTGAACCTTGAAGATGCTCAGACTGTGCAGGTAGCCATCCGAAACGTGAGTACTCTTGGACGTGCCAGAGCGTCTACATTTCCACAAACATTCCTCACCCGTACACAACACCTTTGAACCCAATCCCAAGGACCATAAGACTCGTATTTGCTTAAAATAACAGCAGTTAGCTCATGTTAAGGCGACGCCATACGTGTTTCAGATCTCCAGAAGATAGGCAAGGGAATGTCATTGTTCGGCCGAACGTGAGGACGGGAACCCTGATGGTTAGCATACTTCTCACGCTTGACGGTTGAAGGACGAGTTTTAATTAATTGCTTTGTGGAACCCAAAAATCTTAAAAAGGTCGTGTGTGGTACGAGTATTATATATCCAGAAATTTTAAAAAGATTTTTAAGCTTCTTATGTCTACCGTGATATATTATATTCGATGTTTCTTTACACCGTGAAGGAACGAACGCTCAACTACTGCTTTAATAAAATAAAATATTGGCTTATAATTATAAAGTTGTCACAGGTAACAAGTTGTACTTTAAAACAACTTTTGAACCATTACGATTTAGCCTAATTTTATGGGATTTTCATCAATCATTTTACTGTACGAGAAGTTGTAGTATTCAATTCAATTTCGAATAACAATATATATTGTGTGCGAATTAAAGCTTAAGACTAATTAAAAATTTCATCATCATCATCATCAGCAGCCTATTCTAGTCCACTGCTGGACATAGGCCTCTCCCAGGGCGCGCCATTGAGCCCGATCTTCGGCTCTTCTCATCCAATCGCTGCCAGCCACCTTGCGCAGATCGTCGCTCCATCTAGCAGGGGGGCGTCCCACACTACGTTTGCCCAAACGCGGTCTCCACTCCAGAACTCGTCTACCCCAGCGGTTGTCGGTTCTGCGACAGACGTGACCGGCCCACTGCCACTTCACCTTGCTAATCTTATGAGCTATGTCGATAACTTTTGTTCTATGCCGAATCTTCTCATTTCGGATTCGATCCAGCAGAGATACTCCGAGCATAGCTCTTTCCATAGCACGCTGAGCGACTTTCAATTTGTGAACCAGTCGCACCGTCAGTGTCCACGTTTCGGCTCCGTAGGTCATTACTGGTAGGACGCACTGGTTAAAGACTCTTGTCTTTAGACATTGAGGTATGGGCGACGAGAAGATGTGACCTAACTTCCGAAATGCTGCCCAACCCAGCTGAATTCTTCTGTCAGCTTCTTAATTAAAAATTTAATAATTACAAATGTCAAACTACTAAAACTAGTGTCTAATAAAGTTAAGTAATAAATTACGTCAAAGTAAAAATTTAAACAATAATTAAAAGTCCTCTATCGAATAGCAACACTTTTCAACAAGTAGAGCTCCTAGTTTACGCTTAAAAATATTTACACTAATTATAGTTTTTAATTCAACCGGCAACCTATTGAACAGTCGTATAGCATACGTACATATATACGTACGTACGTATCGCAAATAATTTATCCGATTAAAATATTTGAGAGTGTGTTTATTTAACAAAAATACTATATACGAGGCGTATTTAGTATGGTTTATACATAATAGGCTAATAAAGTAACTTTGATCTCATTTGATTTATATAAGATTAAAAATAAGTTTATTTGTGCGGTAAGATGACAAAGTATTCATAGTTCATACACCAGTAGGAACTTAAGCGTAGGTTATATTAAACTAAATAAAATTAGTGAGTAACAAGTTAGTTGTTAGTTGTTATATAGGATGTTATGTTTTAATTTGTTAAAGATTACTTAAATTACTATAGTTTTAATTCTTATGTTATAATTATTACGAAAATTTTCGTACGTTGTTATAGCAAAATATAGAGATCCATACTTTTATGTTACAACTTGTGCAACCTAATTTTTTTTATAAGTAAGTACCTTACATACATTTTTACAACGTCATTATTTTTTACTCTACCACCGCTACGTAAGGTGCTATAGCTGAAAGGAAAGAAGCGGCGCAAGAAACTTTCAGCAGCACGTCTTTTGAAATAAATATATCTTACAATAATTATGAATACAATCATCAATATGTATACAAGTAACAAATCCTTTAAAAAGATATTTAAAAAAATGTTAATAAACATGGAGCCGTACTCATTACATGAGCTAAACGATAAATAATAGATTGTAATTTTTTCATATTTAATATTCATTTTATGACATTTTATAAATAATAGTATTATTTTATTCTGACTGAATTAGATCCGTAGTATGTATTGACAATGCCCCTTTACAGCAGCTAGTAGCGTTAAGTAAATTTAAATTTGAAATTGTGTACAAACCTATTATAACATAATGTACATTCGTATTTGACAATGCCTTATGCAGCAGCCATATTTTTTCTTTTTCTTTTGACAATGCCCTTTTACAGCAGCTAGTAGCGTGTAAGTAATAATTTAAATGTTATAACGGATAATAATTGTACCAAGACGTGTCTAAGCGTAATTTTGTTATCAAAAGATAAATATATTAAATTAAAAAAAGTTTATAAGTTACATTTAATTATATATTTTTTGTGTACATTATCAAATTAATTATTTCTACATTTCTTTTCTATTGCTCTTGCCTCTGTAATTGTTTGTGTATAAATAATTTTAAGTTGTAAATAAATAAATTACCCACCCAAAAAAAATATGTGCAGAGCTGGAGCTGAATTTAGGACCAAGCCTCTTTATATTACTACTTAAAAGTAGTCCTTTTTTTTGGAATAATCCTTTTAACCCTATTTATTGCAGTATCAGGTATCTTATTATAAAATCGTAAACAGTGACCCATAAATGATGTGTTAACTTTACTAAGTCTAAAGCGTGGAACTGCAAGTTTTTTTTTTCGTTTTTTTTTAATAGCCTATAGGCTGTCCCACTGCTGGGCAAAGGCCTCCCCTCCTCCTTTCCATTTTTCCCTATTCTCGGCGTCCTTATACCATCCTTTTTGGAAGTGGTCGATAACGTTCTTCCACCTACCCAAGTTTGTTTACTAATCAATAAATAATTTGAATTTAATATAATTTAATTTTAGCTTAAGTGTGTATTTTAGTATTATTTTATTTTAAATAAACCCCAATTATTTGAATTTGTTTTCAAATATTATTCTAAAGCACCAGACCCAGACTTGTTAGATGAATCACAAAATACAATACAAAATACCTACTCGTAACACGTACATATTAGCATACAACACGGACAGTGTTCGAACTAATCGGCTGCGAACTGACGCCTACCTCACATAGTAAACATTACATGTGTTTAGGAATTCCACACACCTTGTGCGCCGTATGCGAGAATTGTATGAATCACTCGTTGCACGCCCATCGATCGAACGAACTCTGTTTTACATTTGCAAAGTTCTAGGAAAAAAATATGCGACGAGGTATTGGGTCTACAAAATGTTGGGGAATTTATTAATCATATGGCTCGAAATTTTTCTGCAATTTCGAGAAAATTATTTATGACCTAGTGGCTAGGTCACCGGACTCCCATGCAGGAGGTCCGGGTTCGAAACCGTGCAGTGCCATATACCAATGAGTTTTTCGTATTTTTCGAAGACTTACGTACATTTACCGACTGCTCTAACGGTGAAGGAAAACATCACGAGGAAACCCACTGAGATGACTAGTGTGTAAAATGTGGCACAAAAGATCCTCAAGAGTCGAAGTGCCGCTGGGGTTATTATAAGATCAGATATTATTATATTTTGAAGGTGGTGCGACTGCACAGAGTCAGCTTGGGGTGGTACTGCCATTTTACCTTTCTGCTGTAAAGCAGCATTACTTGCATACGCCAGTTTGAAGGGTAAGAGAGCCAGCGTAATTACCGGCATATGTGAGGAATACCACCATGCCAAGACTGAGATTCATGGCGCTCCATTCTCTCTGCCTACCCTTTAATGGATATAGCGTGAAGTTATGTATGTATGTACTTAAGAAATTATAGCCTATATCCGTGAGACCCCCTCTAATTTAATTAATTAATTGAAAATTATAACTATAACTGTACTTATAATTCTACAATTCAAATTTAAAATTTGTTATTATATTATTTTGTAATTGTAAAAGTAATTTATAATTTGTAAATTTTCTATACATATACAACAAAATTTAAAATTGTAATGTTTTATTATAATTAACTTAATTGATTGATAATTTATTATTTGTTTTTTTTTATTCTACGGGAGTAGTGCCTGAAAATAGAGACATTTTAATTTTAATTTAATTTAAAACAATACTAAGTTCGTATCTGCTTCCAACTCGCCTTGCAGCACAGCCCGCATGGGAACCGAACCGGCGACCCAAAGTTTGCTAACAGTGCCTATAGCCCGACCGTTAGGTACATTGAACGATGATAACTAGCTTTATTATTTACAGTCTTTTGTTTATTGTCTGTGTAATTAAATTTAACAGTAACACTTAACTTGGAGTGTTAAACGGTTGACGGTTAATTGAAATTATTGTTAAGAAAATTAGTGATGATCCATTAAATAATTCTCTTGTTATTATCGCACCCTAAAAGTGCAAAAAGAAACCGTTGGTTTCACAATAAGCGTTTAGAATTATATTTTAGACATATAGAATAGAATAGAATAGAAAAACCTTTATTAATAGACCATAATTAAAAAATATCTGTAAAAAATATGTACAAAATATCACAAAATGAGTCGGATTATAAATTGACCATATTTTAAATTCTGACAAGTGATATGATCATATGATATGATCTATTAAAAGGGCCAAGTTCAGCTGAGTGTCGCCAGATGCATAGATACCTATACATCTAGCGACGCTGGTTTTCAGCTTGATCCTTTCCAACTTATAGCTATAGAGAGCAACAATGTCGTTCGGTTCGTCTGTAGTGTTGGCTCATCTCCTTACACGTCACACACAATTATTTTCCGATACTCGACCAGTATCAAATATTTGGGATTCAGTCATAAACAAACAAAAACAGTGAGTTAGGACTGAAGGGACCTCAAATACTGTCGCTATTGATAAAATGATTTCTAAAATCACTATACTGTGACTGTAAAATTATTGTTTTATACTTTTTCTTAAAATTAGGTAATTATTGCAATTGTATTTCATCATCATCATCATCACCAGCCTATTAATGTCCCCACTGTTGGGTCACAGGCCTCCCTTGTACAAGGGGGTACGGGCCATGAATGTTTTTATTTATATTTTTGTGGCAAAAAGTGTTTTTCTTCTTCCATGGTCCACCGAGCGGGCGCAATGCTGTGTGCGGTGGATTTCACCCGCCTTCGGAAACTTTTCATTTCCTCAGACATGCAGGTTTCCTCGCGATGTTTTCCTTCACCGTTACAGCAGTCGGTAAATGTAAGTCTTCGAAATAATCCGAAAAAACTCATTGGTACATGGTAATTATATTTGTGATCGAGTAATTACGACTTACGGTGCCATAAAAATTAAGTTCCCCGTACCTAGGTGTAAAGTAGACGTCGGTTTTATGAAGTTTGAGTTTAAAACAGAGACATTACATTCTATGCACAGAGCCCGGCACAATAATGACTTGCAACTGAAGACCACTCGTTCAAACACCTTGGTCGGCCATAACTCTCTCAATAACAGAGTCGTGAGATTATGGAACAAGCTACCGCAAGAAGTCGTGGATGCATCTTCAGTCAACGGTTTCAAAAATAGACTAGATAGGTTTTTAAACAGTGCATAAACAGTGGTGGACTTTAATTAACTATGAACAATGACTAAGTGCTATAAGTGAATGAACAATACACCAGCTTAGATATGGGCGCATCAGCTTAATGCTGCCTGCTCATTAATAAATAATAATAATAAAATAAATAGATAGATTAATACTTTATTGCACACATGAAATTTACATAGGAAAGAAAATATAGAATAAGTGTACAAAGGCGGCCTTATCGCTCAGAGCGATCTCTTCCAGGCAAACTAGGCGATAAAAGAATTGAAAAAAAAAATGAAAAAGTTTATTTACTTATACAGGGCACACAAAAAAGGACCTCCGACTTACAAACTAGGTCTAACCTGTATCTTGTAAGTCGGGATTCCGTCGCACTTATTAATAGTTTACCGGCAGTATAGTGCGGTTTATATACTTTTAATACATAACATAAGTAAAGTTCGGTACGAATACCAATATACTATGGTCATAAAACAATACATATAATCTACATACAAAATTATTGATAAGTACATAATAATATGTTATATTGTTATGAGTTTACAATAGTTTAATGTTTCTATAATTATTTTCTATAGTTATTTTATATTGTACATTCTTCTTCGTAGTGGTATCCTTCGGTCGTGTTCATTCTATGGAAGACATTGAAACTATTTTGGCAGATATAATGGGGCGGTTTGCCATTGCGCTTTTCTCATTTCTTATTGGTTCCTCTGTGTACAGGTTTCCTCTCGGTGTTTTCCTTCACCGTAGGAGTGATCGGTAATTTTAGTTTGAAAAACTGATAATTAGATAAGTAAGTATCCATAATAAACAAAAAATAATGAAAATAAAAAATCTTATTATATGGCTACAATATTTTACTCTTGAAAAAACCTCACATCGATGTGAACAATACGTTAGGCCCACTCGCGCGAAAATGTAGCCCTGGATTACATCACGAATTGGGCTTTTCATATATAATTGAAATCCGAGAATTAACGGTTGGCGCAAGACGGCCTTATCCCAATTACAATAGGGACACAATGGATACGTATTAAACAAACACATTCATACAACACAACCCGCACACACTGTTGCTTTCTTCGTCCGTGCAGTCACTGAGGGGCCAGTTGAAAATCAGCGCTGTGACTTGCCTCAGCATTATGCTGAGCTGGTGTACCCTTTTTGGCACTGTACCACACCAGATGTTCTGTGCTGCATGTAAACATCTTTGTATACTTCTGTATTGTGTTCTATATTCTGGTGTTTACAGTGCTAAATAAACGATTTCAATTTCAATTTTATTTCGACTCGCCTGTTTTGCATTAGTTTTTGGTCCCGATATATAAGTAATTTGCCAAATTTATAAGTAATTTTGTGGGTAAATAAATTGTCAAGTCGGCTTGGAGTTTTGTAAAAAGCGGCCAAGTTAATTGTGGTTTGGCGGTTGCGAAATGTAGACAATGGCTCTCGGTCTATGGGACATGTTGCGACATGCGCGATTGTTGTTGGTAATTTGTGAAGTTTGCGTATGCATAGCTTGGTTCTTAGTTTGTTTGTTTGGTTATCGTATGGTTAGTGGCCAACCTATTTGTCAGAGTTATTCAGGCTGCCCGTAGGCCTCTGACATGGCTTAACGACTGCTCTCGAAAGACAACAACCGGGACCGACTGCTTAACGTGCTCTTCGTAGCACGGAGGAACTCAGATGAGATATACCACTAGCGGTCACCCATCCTGGCTCTGACCGCGCCCAACGTCGCTTAACCTACACGTTCACTTTCGGGACGTGATCGTAAGGTGGGTCTTATGTTGTTGTCTTGCTTTTTCCGAGTCAGGGTATAATCTCACCTTGAAGATAACAGGCGTCTTAGGGACCTTTTGAACTAGGTACTTATTAAACTCCGTAGGCAATCGGAAAATTTCGAATAAATTTATCGTTCCCTTTTACACAGGTGTCAGATTAATAAGAGAGCTGCGGAATTGTGGTAATGCCTCTCAAAAACTTCCAGAAATGACCGGAAAAGTGTGGTAAATGGTTTTGTGATGTTTTCCGTATGTTAGACGATAGAGACGAAGCGACAAGAAAAGCAGCCTTGAATACCCAGTATGTCTCAGTATGAAAAACGAGGTTTCGAGAGATATTTTCGTTACGTAATTATAAAAAAAATTACGGGGTAAGTCCTCTGCTCCATCTCATTCTCATCTCCGTTTACCATCAGGCGAGATTAATACCTCCCCTCTGCGACAACAGAGTAGAGCCGACATCGACACTCCCAGGTCGAACCTCCTCCATATTTTTCTATTATATTTTTTCTGAGTTTGAAAATGTACAAAAATATTGAATATGACTTTTTGAAACGGACCTTCTGCGGACATTCCTATCTTCCATAATTGTAAAGGTAGCTTCACACCTATTTAAATCTCGTTTCGCAAGCTATATATAGGAAGTATCACATCCGCTTAGGAGACTCGCAAATTATTTCTATTTGAAGTCTTACCCTATAACCTTAGCCTTAATATCCGTGGATCCTGTGAATTGTTACAGACAAAGAGTTAAAGATAGAAGTTTTCAGATAGGTACATGAATCAACAATAGCGTAGCGTCTACCTACCCCATGGTGTTGCCTGGTTGTTTAAGAACGTGAAAAAAAACATGAGCTCAATTTTTTGTCTGAAGACAGAGGGGCAGAACTAACTAAAGCGTCGGTGATACTAGTAGTACTAGATAGTGGCTAGAACACCGGATTCCCATGCATGCGGGTGATCCGGGTTTGAAACCGTGCAGTGCCATGTACCAATGAGTTTTTCGTATTTTTCGAAGACTTACGTACATTTACCGACTGCTCTAACGGTGAAGGAAAACATCGTGAGGAAACCTGCACACTAAGAATGAATTAATGAATACTCTTTATTGCACAAAATTAGTGTGATGCAATGCGTACAAAACCACCCTTCAGGGTCCGCCTAGCTAGCGACCATTCTTCTATGTAAGGTCTGTCGTCAAATATCTTCGCTTGGGCGGTGATGTGTTCCGACAGTGATTATAGAAGAGCCAGTACTTACTAAGCTCGTGTGATCAATCTTCGGCCTCATCGTCAAACACGGGTTTAGTTGTAATTAAAAAATTGACCCTGCCTGGATTAAATCTAGAGCGGGGGTGGCAAATCTAGTATTATCTTGTGATAGGGGATAACCCAGCGGCAATTCGACCCTTGAGGTTCTTTTGTGTGTACCCCATTTTACACCTGGTCATCTCAGTGTGCAGGTTTCCTCACGATGTTTTCCTTCACCGTTAGAGCAGTCGGTAAATGTACGTAAGTCTTCGAAAAATACGAAAAACCCATTGGTACATGGCACTGCACGGTTTCGAACTCGGACCTCCTAGCCACTGTGCCAGAGACGCTCTTCAAATCTAGTCTAGTCGTAGGCAACTATCCCTGTTGGGTGTTGTGAGGGGGGGGGGGGGGTTAATATTCCGATACGTCATACTATCCACGCGCCGTCCGGTGTTTCTATGACGTGACGATGGGCACCGGTTAACGTTAAACAGCAATTAGGCAAAGATAACGATCAGTAAGTAAGGCCAGTGAAATCGTAGTGAGGTCGTCACGGACACTTGGCTTCACTATCGCTCACTTTGCATACTGACCTACACATGTGTCGGTTTCTATTAGTAAGACAAAGAAGTACATCGTATTTTGTCAAAATTTTACAGCTATCGTCAGTTCGTCACCTACGGCTATGAAACTTAGATCCGTATAAAGAGGAATGACAATAAACCAGCCGTCTTCCAAAGGCGCTTAGAGATAATTTTTATTTTTTTTAACGATTTATGTCCCTGGTTTACCTACGATATTAATTTTTCGGAGGCCTTGTTTAATGTATATTTCTATTTGTTTATTCATTTCATTTAATAATCATTTTATTATTATGTATCTTAATTTTTATTCATTTGTACTTATTATTACTATCACTCTTATTTTCTTTTTTAGCTTTTGTGTTTGTATTTATTTTATTTTTTATTAAATAAGGAGAGCAGACGAGCCAACGGGCCACCTGATGGTAAGTATTTCTTTGTTTATTTTTTAAATTTATTTATTACTATTTTTTTAATTTATGTTTCATACTTAAATAAGTATGAAAAGCAGAGAGTTATTCGACCCCATGAAAGAACCTCATTATAATGTTTAGTCATGAAGGAACGAAAGCGCCCACCGCAATTTTTTTCTTTATCCTAGGGTAGCAAAACGAAGAAATTACAGTGTGCCGGTCATCTCGAAAGAATGGAAGGCACAAGGGGTAAGATTCAGATTCAGATTAATTTATTTGTCCCGAATGTAGGTACATAATTACAAGATGATACATTATACTCAACAATGAGCATGCAAATATAAAAAAATATATAATAGTCAGATAAATTATAAAATATAAATGTCATTTATAAATAATTATTAAAAATTTCATTAACAGAATATAAATCCAGTAACCATTAAAATAATCTTCTTTTAAAAACTCTTATGGGTGAGTCGGCAAACTGGCGTGGTAATTTATTATATATGCGTATGGCCATTACATAGACATACCTCTTAAACAATTTTAGTCGTATCCTGGGCAAACTTAGCATATTCATGAACCTCACTCAAGTGATTGTTACCAAAACGATACCTCAGCAGAAACGGGCGCGCGATTGCAGCCCAGCAGCATCAAACATCCGATTGTTAAATTACAAAAAAATAAATACAAATATATTTATTGAACCAGAACATGCTGACAAAATGTAGAGACTGAAAAGCCACATCATCATCATCATCAGCAGCCTACTCTAGTCCACTGCTGCACATAGGCCTCTCCCAGGGCGCGCCATTGAGCCCGATCTTCGCTCTTCTCATCCAGTCGCTGCCAGCCACCTGAAAAGCCACGTGTTTCATCAACAAATGAGACTGCTTTCTCGTTTCCGCGACAATAAATTACACGGATAAGAATGCGCAGATAGTGCTTGTAATTAGCACTTTCCATTTCACGGTGCGCGTACGCAGCGGGCGGAACGTAGGTCTGCGCGTGTGATGTACTTTATGTAGATTAATACATTACAATAGGAGTATTAGTTTCCCGATTAATTGATGATTTCCTTGTTATGTAAAGAAGGGAATCCCCATCACTTCATATCCAAAGAAGTAGAATTGGAACTGGGTGTAAAAAATGGAGAGTGACTGGAAAGCGGCACCATATACGGACAGGTGTTAATAAAATAATATACTACAATAAAATGCCAAAAAGGCTTTGAAAAAAATAATTACATATTATTATAAGCAAACTTAGGTGACATAAAATAATATGTCTGTCTATTTCTGTTATAGGTACATACGAGTATAGTGTCAAAACGAAATATACCGGAAGGATAGTGAACAGAGTCGACACTGTATAACATTTGAAGACGAATAAAAAATTCAATTATTTTAAGGGAAACAAATTTTATGACTATGTAACGTACATAAACGATAGTTATCATGTGTTTGGTATACGAGACGTTTGGGGTTGGGATCTAAGGTCCTTGCTATTAATGGGAGGCTTGATTTTAAACTTAATAATTTTTTTAGACGTGCTCTTCACTTGATGATAGGAAGGCAAAGAGCCCCGTGTTGCCAACGTAAACTCTTAGATCTACCATGACATCTTCCTTTTTTACAAAGAAAAGACCTTGACTTTACTGCAGTCATGAAATTGAGAAAATAAAAAATTAGAATAGAATAGAGTCCCATTTATTGCCAAATACATTATAAAATATTTACCAAAAAAAACATTAAAATTTGATGTAAAGAAAAAAAACTTTTGATGAAAGAAAAAGTAGTCTAGGGGTGCGCGTTCCTTCCTTCATGATAGTTACTTACTGAATTCAATCAGAATCCATTCCCCACTTATTTTAAACAAAACACAGTATCCTATCACCAACATTAATACCACAATCACAAAATGCTTGTTATACCCTTGTTATACCCAAAGCAACGCGTATTACTGAACCCTATTACAATCCAATTAGCCACGATTCTCAAGAGAACTAATCCGCAGAGGTAATCGCCGATAATCCGTAGCGATCGGTTCGTGTGGGCATTACGGATCGTTTTGCGACCCACGGGTTTTGCAAACCATGACAACATTGAAGGGTTGACCCCAAAGGACCTATTGGTCCATCGAGACATCGAGCTGATCGAGGGATCGGTTGAGACATTTCTGATGACGGATTGTTAAAGTTGGGGTTTTTGTGCAATAAGAACGTTCCCATTATTACATAGAATAGAGTTACAGAGAGAGAGTATTCTCAAAATATAAGAAATTATTCGCAATATCTTCAAATTTGGGAACCAGAGTCGAAACCGAAGGTTATAAATTTGATTTATCGGAGTCGGAACCGGATTCGGAACCGGAATCGGAGGCGGAAGTAGAAGAGATATGTTCAGAAAAAGTTTAAATTTTAATCAGTTTTTATTTTTTATAGCTGATCTGACCAATATTTTTATGATGACGTTTGCGGCAATAAAACTCTATGTAGTCCTACACTATTTAATTTAAATTTTGATATTTGAATATGTTTGCTCACAAATCTTCGGTATAACCTGCGATTCAAAATTATCGAAGCCGAAGTCGGAGTCGGAGGAATAAAATCAATCGGAAGTTGCGACCTTTCAGAGTCGGAGTCGGAGCTCTGTAACGTCCCTAGTATTGAGTATTCTACTACTTCTGTCTTTCGGCTTTATAGGGGTTTTTATTACATGTACATAGGGAGCTTGGTCATGAGATTTTTTTTATTGCAAGTGGTCACCGTCGCCCATAGATACCTCACCTCACTATAATGTTATTAAAGGGTTTTCGTTGCGCTGTTAATCTGGAGTAGATGCTTAGCACATGAGGTACTCCATGTGCCTCATGTGCCGGTAATTTTGCTTCATACCGAAGCATTGCAATGCAAGCGTTGCTAAAAGGATGGTAGGTGGCGGACTCTGCACAGAGTCTCATCATCAGCAGCCCACTCTAGTCCACTGCTGGACATAGGCCTACAAATAGTGCTTCATATTCTGGGTCTGGGGTTTCTTCACACCTTTTTCCATTGTAAAGTAAAGACTATGGCTCTTCAGCGCTGGTGGCTGGTGAGAGTTTAGTGCTTACCACAGTAGCCTACTTTGTTATCGCTATCGCTGCGCGCGCACCGTTAGTCGGAACTCGAACTTGCGACAGCCGATGTGGGCCGGTCGGAGTACGAAGGGAATCCGGGCACTGGATGGAGCGGGTACATTAGTAATCTATGGTAATTAATTTGGAGCCGAAACAGCATGACTCAAAGGTTAGGCTACTAGGCTGCGGCGCAAGCGACGCTGGATCGAATCCGAGGAACTGCAAGCGCTCAATTATTTTTTATTGCATAAGGAGAGCAGACAAACGGACCCCCTGATGAAGCAGCAGTGCTTGCATTGCTGTATTCCGGTTTGTAGGGTAAGAGAGCCCGTATAATTACCGGCACATGAGTTCTCAACCTATTATCTTATCTTATGATAGGGGGCCGGGAATAACCCTAGCGGCACTTCAACCCTTGAGGATCTTTTGTGCCTACCCCATTTTACACACTGGCCATCTCAGTGGGTTTCCTCGCGATGTTTTCCTCCACCGTTAGAGCAGTCGGTAAATGTGCGTAAGTCTTCGAAAAATATGAAAAACTCATTGGTACATGGTACTGCACGGTTTCGTACCCGGACCACCCGCATGGGAGTCCGGTGTCCTAGCCACTGGGCCACCGACGCTACCTTTCAGGTTACAGTAGTTAATTATTTATATATGTATGACTCAATCGTTACCGCATCTGATCAAGCACACCTCTATTACGCCTCATAGGAACTGCATCGAGCACTCAACTATAACCAAACCAGTCGCCGACGCTTCATTACCGATTGTTTGACGCAACTCCACCTAAACCACCAGATATTACCGCTTCGACGTAAAAACAGCAAACATTAACTGCGTACTAGAGGCTTGTGAAATGGAGAGGTTATGGAAATTGTATTGGTTTTTGATTGGACAAGTTGAGGTTCAGGAAACCTCGCTTGACTATTCTTTAAGTGCCGATTTTGTGCCAAGCGAGTACAGTGGACCATTAGCTAAAGTCAAAAATCTTCGATTAAATCTCAATCTTGCAATATGTATGTGCAATATGGTATATTTCAGACTCTCAAATGACGTATTGGGTAGGTTTTTTTTTATTAAATGAGGATAGTTGACGAACAAACGGATCACCTGATGGTAAGTGGTCACCGCCGCCCATAGACATCTCACCTCACTGTATTATTATTAGAGGGTTTTTGATATCTTGTTTGCATTGCTTAAGTGTCGGAAATTATGTTGGTTCTTTTTCTGTGTGTCGGTTTGAAATAGAATACGTCAGAAATAGAAAAGGGGGTGGTACCAACCTAGGTGATTCTTCACATCAGGATCTACCACCTGTAGGTTGACCTGTGCTCGACAGTACGTGCATGCGGTTTTGATGTTAAAACGTCAGCGAATAAACACGATAAACAGCAACGTTTGTACGTCGATATTCGACCGCGCCGTGTGCCTCGAGCATAAGTTTTTATTTTACCATTTGCTCTATATTCATTGAAGTTCTTGTTAAAGATTTGGTATACATCTCCAAACAAGAAATAGTCCAGTGGACAAGAAAAATGTTCAATCAGAAGCATAGTTTTTACTTCTTCTATATTTTGAAAAAAACTCAACTGACGTACGGGTAAGTGGCACTCTCATACAAAAGACATCAACGTGCTCTCACTAGAACGATTTTATTTTTATGCGTGGTTTCTTTTAGATATTTTTTATATTATGCGTTATAAAAAACTATAAACATAGGGTATTCATATTCATTTATTCAACATGCTTTCGTAAGTAACATGTCACTTAGAATATCTTGTTGGTGTAAATGGTCGTTTAAAATATAATTTCTAAAATAATGATAACGACGGTCTTAAAATGAATATTAAGTACAAAATAATTTGAATTTAATTAAATATTTGCTAATATTTGTTAACCACAGAAATCGGAATACTAGCGCCATGAATTTCAAACTCGTTGTTACAAAAGGAAAAGTACCTAATAAAATAAATATTATAAAATGTTCAAAAATAAACTTAAATGATTTTTAACAATGCCTTAAGTAAGCCCCTTGTGGTAGGGTACCAAGGATGGGTACTGGCGGCGTTGCCCCGCAATTAAAAACCGATCTTACTGAAATTCAAACTTATTTTTTATTTTTATTTATAAGGGAAATCTACAGCTATTAACAATTATGAAATTACATATGTATTAAACTTAAAGAAGGCCAATTACAGATTTCCTCGTTTATAATTGACTTGTATACCTATAGAACGCGGTTAACTTTAGACTAATAATGTAGAATTAACATGAATATGTCATACATATTTACCACGAGTATTAAATGTTATATGTAAGTACTTCCTAATCAAGTGCTGGCTGAGTGACTGAGATTAATATGTGGTGGCGTGAGAGTTTGAGGATGTGTTGTGTAGATGTTTTTTTTTTATTTGGGTAGCTTACAGCCTTATTTACAAGTTACATATACATATATAAAAACAATAGCCATTTATAAGCTTCCACAGTTAATAAAAAATTAATAATAAAACTCTTAATCTAGCAACCATGTACATTTACAGATAGGCAGAGGAAAATTCGTTAGTGAGTAAGGATTTTACGGAATCAGGACTACTGTTGAAGAGATCTATAGTAGGGTTATTGCTTAGCTGGTTAAATGCTGCACATGCTCTTACTAGATAGCTATTCTTTCTGTAATTTGTGTGACACTTAGGGACGCGAAGTAACCTGTTACTCCGTAAATTTTGATTAGGAACCGTCAATGAAAATTTGCTAAGGAGCTCAGGACAATCAATTTTATGATGTGAGTGAAAGGGTGTGTGCCTGTGTGACTTGACCTGTGTTTGACGAACTAATTAAAATTTAAGATTTTTAATCTATGAGTGAAGGGTTTTCAATTCCCTATGGCAAAAAAAAATCAGTGGCAATGTTGCCATTTGAATGTACTCGTACCTAATTATATTTTACCTAATTAATTTGAATAGCCTTAGCCCAGGCAATAGGCATGCTAGTTATGTATGTCGCAACTGTCTGCAATTTGGCTGCAATGGAAAGCTGTCACCATTCTATGCAAATTGTTCATTGTCGGACTGCTGACGTCGTAGGGAGCTATGGTATTGTCTTTTTCGGTTATATCTTTAACAATTAGCCTTGGAACGTTGATGGAGGGGCGGATCCAGAAAGAAAATGGGGCAGCAGTTACTGAAACCGGAAAATAGTATTAAAAATGGTCAAAGGAGAGTCGAGCCTCGCGCCCTATAGGGATTTTACAGATTTGGGGGGACATGGCTCCCTAGACCCCCCTGGATCCGACTGCATTGATTAGATAGAAAAAATAAGAAAATTGATGCCATCTTTTTTATGAAAGAAAAAAAGAATTTATTACCAAGAGCGCACACTACAAACAACAAGATACAGAAGATAAAAATGATCATAATAATGAAAATGATTTGATAATGTAGGTATATCACGATGTTTATTTATCGGGTTAGACTTATTACACGCTTATTACACTTGACTGGATTCAGTCAACTAATTATCCAACGATTTAGTCGACTAATTAAATAAGCTTCTTTTTACAGGTTGTAAATAGAACACTAGCCGTTCTGAATGCATAATTACATATTCAAAATTGAAGTAATGAATATGTAAGAAATATAAAATGTTTTTAAAAATTAAATATTCTTCTACCAAAAAATAATACATATATTCCCCATTGCCTAAATAATCAATGAATTGGTCTGTAGGGAAATAATGATTACTAATGATACATTATTGTTATTTTTTGTTCCAGGTATGTTTACATTCATCTACGAAATCATCATCAAATGTAAGGTACACTTAAGTAACATACTTAGAGTTGCAAGAACCGTCCTAATATTAAGGCTTCCTTAACTCTCGTGTCATCTTAATCTAGTGCCATGGCGTAGAATTAACTATGCTGACGCCTGCTATTCCAGTCTCACCGTAGAGCAGCTCAATAAACTTGAGCGTCTTCAAAATCTATGCATTAGGTTCATATTTGGCCTGCGCAAGTATGACCATGTCTCCGAATTTCGGGATCAACTCAAGTGGCTACTGTCCATGCTATCCGTCTCTGGAATTCTTTACCCGTATCCGTAAGACAAGCCAAATCCTTAGATATTTTCAAGGCACAGATTAAGGCCCACTATCTATCCCAATGACTCCTTCTTCCTTCCTTACTTTTCCACAACTTTGGTTTCTAGTTATATTTTAATATTATGTATGTATGTATTAATCGTTTTGTACGCATTGTATCACACTAATTTTGTGCAATAAAGAGTATTCATTCATTCATTCATAACTTTGAGGAAGTTTCGTGCAACTGACGTTTACTCTCTTAAAATTTAAATCGCAAACAGAAGATTCCGGACTACTGATACAACTGGCATCTATCACGCGATTTGCCCATACTCTACGCTACCTAATTTATACACCTACCGCATCTAAATTGTATGGATTATTGTATGAAACCTCCTCATGCATTTGATTAATATGTAACTAACACGCTTTGTAACTTATGTTCGCCTGGTATTTTTCGTGCGTAATACAGTTTTTTTTTCCTAATTATTAGTTGTTACGTGTGTTTTTTACTACTATTACTAGTTATGTAGTTAATTGGGTTATGTAAAATTACGCACAAGTTAAGTAATTATTAGGTTTACGTTACTGGTTATTTTCGTATGATTTTTTTATATCTTTGTAATAAAAAGCATCCGCAAATCGTCCTTCAATCATGGTCATACAACATCATTTCAGGATAGTGTAGAGGACTTTTCCACAACAACCTTTACCACAAAAAATCCAATATACCAACGTTGATAAATATTTTTTTTTGGTAAAACTGAGTTTTTCGGAAAGCTCTCATCAAAGGGTATCGTTAGAGACTGGAGTGGTAGTGGTAAACAATGGTTTGAAATATATATGCACGAAGGATACACGAACTAATCTTAATGTTAACTCTTCCTTAAGTCTCGTCTCATCTCTATCTATCTAGAGCTATGGCATAGAAAGGGATAACATGTATTTTAACGAGGACGTTTCGTGAAACTGACGTTATGAATTTATCACGTCGGGTATAGTTTACTATAAGTTCACGTAAAAGGCAGTGACACTGAACATCTCAAAGTCGCGACAATCAGACTGTGACCGTCACGGTGGTAGACAGCTGTGACGTAAACACTGAGCTTTTGGAAAACATTGCTTGTGTTTACCAGCACTTAGTCTTCACTCTTTTCACTAAATTCGGTCTGCTAATTTTGTAGTGTTCTCGTAAATTGGATTTTACGATTTTTTGCAATGTCAGTCAGTCGACAACGAAAGTTAGCGATTAAAAAAAAAGGTATTACACTGAAACCGTACATAAATCTGTAACACACACATACACAGGGTCATGCAAAGGTGTTTTGGTTTGGATTTGTTGATCAATTTTAGTGGCGGACTGTACTTCACCCTCATTGACTTAGTAGCCCCCGTAGCACTTGCCTTAGGCTCCTTCTGAGAGTTATATTCCACCTCCCAGCACCTCCCGTTACAGCAGTATGTGGCCATATCACGCTGCTGCCTTGCTCAAGGTCCCCCTCCTACGATGGGGGGTCAACCCTGATAACTCCTTTTAGAGTTATATTGTTGCGTTCAAGCTGTCATGGCGTGTTCTTCCTATTTTTTTTGTTTAAAAACAGTTTACAGTGGTTATTTTTTCGTAAAACTAGTGTATTTTACCTAAAAATCGTCCGTGATAAGTGAACGTTATGTAAGACAATGAAATGGAAGTGAAATACTACAGATGGTGTGAATCCGGCAACCTTAATCTCCAATTGCACTTGAAATGCAAGGCACTAGGCATGCCTAGTGCACACAACTCTTCCTTAATCTCGACATTGGCAAACTGTTTTTTTTCAAAACACACTCCAAAACGTTGGGGTCATTCTAACACGGTCATTGGTCAAATTGCAGTGTAAATCACTAGCAGGGGCCATTCATTAAAGAAAAAAAACTCCTTTTAGTCGCCTCGTACGTACGACAAGCAGGAGTTAAATACCATAGCTCACATTCTACACCCGAGACTACAGAGCTGAAGCTTTCCATCTACCTACCTCTTAGTATCATCATCTCTTCAGCTAATGTCCCCACTGTTTGAGCACTGGCCTCTCCATGATTCACCGAGCGGGCCCATTGCTAATTCATGGATTTCACACGCCTTACAGCTTTCCTCACGATGTTTAAGTCGAATATACATAAAGGTGGCCACTAGATGGCGGAGTGGATTCTTCAGCCACCTACAATCAAGTTGTAGTCACTATATATTGC
Organism: Hofmannophila pseudospretella; assembly: GCA_947369225.1. Lineage (NCBI taxonomy): Eukaryota > Metazoa > Arthropoda > Insecta > Lepidoptera > Oecophoridae > Hofmannophila > Hofmannophila pseudospretella. The sequence continues at coordinate 8,193,226 of OX376332.1, read as the reverse complement.
TTTCTCACAGTAAAATAAACGTTTTAGTACGTTTTCCCTTGAGAGGTAAGTCAGTGTAATCTTTAATACGGGGAAAAGGCAACAGCGTGAAGAACTTTAATGGAAACTCCAACTCCGTATAACATTACATAAGGCCGTTGATGGCTTCAAACCATAATGGTGACTACTAGAGTTGTAAAGTGGCCGTAACTTTGTAATTATATAATAAATAACAGCTTGGAATATGTGTCCAAGTTTCCATATTTTTATTTTCATAGAACGGAAGCAAAATCACTGAAACGTCGTGACATTTCTTCACAATGCATTTCACATTAACAAATAATGTAAAAACTTTATTTACATATTTACAGAAGGAAAACATAATATACAAGAGAAAAATTACAAAACAAAAATGATATTTGATTTGATTTGATTCGAAAGCGTTCCCGCTTCCCCGTCTTACGCGGCGCTATCGGAACACCCCAGGAATTTTAGTCGGTATATCATCCCTACGGGGGTGGGGACTCCGACATAATCATCTGTCCCCCGGGCTGGTGATACCCATAAAGGGTTTCTCCTGGAAAAAAAAATGCTGATCCTTTAAGCGAGATAGCCGCCAGCCCTTGGGTCCCTCATCGCATCAAATAGACGCTTGGACAGCTCTCGGAACAGTGACCCTGCTCCAGGGCCCCAAGGACCAATAATGTAAATAGTTTCAGGAAAAACACATAAATCACATTCTTCTTATTCATTTAACTTTTCATTTCAATGATACTAAAACACTGATTATGTATTCAGTACGGTTAGTCAGCGATTTACAGCCTGTAAACAAGAGTGTCTAATTAGTCAACTAAATCGTCGACTAGATTCAGTCAAGTGTAATAGGCGCTTTATAAAGTGTTACAAATAAATGTTACAATTTATTAATATTAGTATTCATCCTCTAAGAGCGTCGATTAAATTACAATTTATATTATATTATATTTATATAAAAACATATATCGTAATTTGATGTCAAAAATATAAAAATAAAATAATAAAATCAATGTCATACTATAACTAGGTAATAATTATATAATATAATTTCAGTCAAACAGCCCCCCGCGAAGTGCCCCTGGTCGAAAGTACCCAGGATACTCGCGGCGTTCCCTCGCTGAATCACCTCCTATCATTTATATTATATTTATATTAATATATTATGTTTATATTATATTGAGTTATGCCCCTCACACTCGGAGGTTGCCCTGTATTTATACATTTAATTGTATTTAACTGTATTTATAATTTATACATTAATAAACGTTAAAGTTTATTTTTTTACCTTTATGTTATCTATCATTTAAGTAAGTGTACGAATTTTAAGTGATAGATTTGAAATAACACTGCGAACCCAAATGCTAATGAAAAATAATATTGAAAATGTCAGCCAGTATAGAAAGTGTCCGACATTTTAAAACTCTAGTAACCACAGAACGAATTCTATGAGAATTTCTCTGTACATTCAATTGTTTTATGTGAATAGAACACCTTTAGTAACCGCCTACACATCAGTCATTCATTTCACGGCAGTTTTTAAGACTAGTGTTTTCAAAACTATCGACAATTTTGCTATCGATAGTTTAACACTTCGCCTAATAAACAGAGTAGGTACTGTTGTCAGCGAAATTATTAATACACTATTTTTTATGTTGAACAAAATTATTTATATAGTATATTTAGTCAGCGACAGTCCTTTGGTATTGAACAATCGCCAGCTATAATTAATAGTTTCGATAATATTAATTTAAAAAAAGTATACCTATTCATTTACTAGAATCTACCGTAAGTTGAGCGCAATGAAATTTGTTCCTAATGTAAATAAACCAACATATTGGCGGTGTCGATGGGTTGATGAATTATCCACGTTTTACAATACAATACAATACATTACAAGTATTCTTTATTGCATACAATATAAATAAATACATATTTCACATCGTATAATGTAGTCTAAGATACGAAAAAAGTGAATTCCACGTGAATTAAACTATGGTTAATGGTCTAATGTGATAAATAAAGGATAGTTTTGTTTTTTCGACTATCGACAGTATCGTTATTGTCAAAACTATCTATATTATGATGTATGAGTGCCTTGTAATTTGACAATACTTTTGATAAACTATCGATATCCTACCTAATTTTAGCAACACTATTTAAAAGCAGTTATGATGACATTAAAGGGGTTTAAAATATAGCCAATAACCGTTACCCGTCAGGAAAATTATTAGTGATAAGACAGCGTAGGTAGAGAATGAAGATAGTTGCCATATTTCCTCCAAATAAGAAATATATGTACCAAGACTTGGTAGAATCCCACGGTTATTTCCCAGAAAATAGACTGACAGGTTTTAGCTTTTCGCGTCGTCTGTGGTGCCGACACCGAGTCGACAAAATTGTACGAGTACATTCGATAAAGCCTTCGACTTTTAGTACAGTCGACTAAAAGTATTCGATGAAATGGCTATCGACAAAAAGTTTTTCGAAATGGCTTAGGGAACCCCTGAAAGGATGCAGCGCACAATTCAAATTCAGATGTGGGTGGATTGACTCTCCCAAAAAGTGATGGTGGTAGCGCGGACGTCCAGTCTTTCAAACACATACCTACTTTACGAGATTGCCTGAAGCAAGGCTACATCGGAAATCTGGACGACCCAAAGACATTAGCGTAAGGACATGCCAAAGTACCTCAGATTGGTTATACTTTTTAGTCAGCACATTCACATTTAACTTCAGTAGCGATTCAATTATTAGATTCGTTTCAAACTAATTTTTTTTGTGAATGGGAGGACTCAATTTCTTTAACCGATGAAGGCGCTATATGATTAAGAAGATTGAATATTGATTTGTAGTATAGCTACTTACGGTTGTAGTCTGTCCAACTGGTATTTGACATTGAGATGCTACTAACGCCTTGAGTTGGTGTTCAATTTTGCGGTAGGTGACCGCATTCGGTCCCTTAATTTCACAAACTAATTTAACAAAGAAAAAGTCACAATAGGCGGAAAAGTGTAAGTCCAAGAAATTAGTCCACGGGAATGGGAACACACCATTCCTTCCTGCTTCGGCAATTCGTCGTACGCTCTACAGTTAACCAAGTGCTGGAGAACGTCAGCGGCACAGTGGCTAGGACACCGGACTCCCATGTGGGTGGTCCGGGTTCGAAACCGTGCAGTGCCATGTACCAATGAGTTTTTCGTATTTGTCGAAGACTTACGTACATTTACCGACGGCACTAACGGTGAAGGAAAACATCGTGAGGAAACCTACACACTAAGATGACCAGTGCGTAAAATGGGATAGGCACAAAAGATCCTCAAAGATCTAAGTGGTTATTCCCGGCCCCCTATCATAAGATAAGATAAGATAAAATCAAGTGCTGGACTACACGCGTCCAGTTCCAGCCCCGGTTCTCACATGCGTTCCGCCGTCCCCCCACTTGAAATCAGCGCTTCGTGATTTGCTGGAGCCACCGAACCGGGGCTGGAACCGGCGGAGCTTGTAATCCGGCTACATACGCCGGTTCCAGCCCCGGTTCGATTCGCTGGACTATACGGTACGCGTATAGTCCAGCACTAAGATCATGACGATGGTAGTTATCAGCAGTTCAACCGTTAACCGAAAGTACAGTGACCATCGGTCCAGTTTGGGCCAGTGGATGAGTACAATAGCATTTCTGTAATCCATTATAAATGGTGCACTTATAGATAATAGATCGGGATAAGGAAATTATTGTGTGATGACTGGAAGTGACTATTTCTTGGCATTTTTAGGGAACCGTATCCCGATGGGATGCCTTCCTCATTTCACAAATCACTGGTGATATCAGTGTGCTGGTTTTCTCGCGAAGTGTTTTTTTAATATTTATTTTTATATACTACTAAATCCGCATTTGACCTCGATCTCGCCTGATGGTAAGCGACGATGAGGTCGACGATGCGGGACCAGTAAATGCCTATTCTATGCCTATAAATGGATATCAACAACATAAGGATGGAATGGACCCCCCGCCTGGTAGTCCGAAGGCGGAATGGAGATGCTGGAATTAGGTCGTGCAATTCCGATGCGCACTCTCCGAAATGTATCCTATAAAATACCGATAGACAGGCAACCTTGCGCCGATGTTCCAGACTTTGCAAAGTGTTCCTTCACCGTTAGAGCAGTCGGTAAAGAAAGAATGTATTTCCAAAAGCGCACAATTACAAACAATTAGGTACAGAAGATAAAAATAATATTAAATAAATATAACATAAAAATAAATAAACAAAAGTTAAGTTTGATGAAGGTGGTGTGCAGCACCGGAAAAATAGGACTGCCTCAGCGTGTTGCCGTAGCGCTTTTAGCACTGCGGCGCTGATTGTCAGGCATCACCTGAGTGCCAGGGATCACTCCCTAATGATACACTACCGGAACACAAATTGATATTAGTAATTATAGATTGAATAGTTGTAAGTAAGTAGGTAGTCTTTTGAAAAAAACAGGAAACTCATTGGTACATGACATATCATGGTATCGAACCCGGATCTCCCGCATGGGAGTCCAGCGTCCTCGCCACAACACCACCGACACTTCACTGTGCTGCATGCAATGCAGAGGCGTCTAAACAAGCATCGCGTGCACATCCATGACACTTCCAGTGGCTCTACCTCTCGGTCGATGTGTATCTGTGGAGTTTGATTCAATTGTCGCTGTTATCTAGATTAGACGTACCGGGTTCGATGCCCGGCCCGACCCGTGCAGCTATCGGGAATCTATGGTCAGGTGTCTGCCGTACTGTTCTTTACTTTTTCTCAGCGTTCGAACAAATCCGATATTTATAATAAATATCGGACAATTATCAATTTTTGATAAATATCCGGATAATTTTCTAAAATGGATAATAATCTGGATAATTATCAAAAATGGATAATTATCTGGATAATTATCAAAAATGGATAATTATCTGGATAATTATCAAAAATGGATAATTATCAAAAATGGATAATTATCAATAAATATAAATTCATAACTGATATTTTTAGTTTTTCATATTTCACGAATGAAACATCAAAATAAACGGTTATTTCCAGTATTAACAGTAAGCTCATTCTCTATTTATTAAGATAATTCATCTCAATTCTTGATATTAACCCAGCATGATTAGATTTAAATAATATACTGTTTCACGGTATTTTTATTGTATTTTATTAATTACCACCGGTTTCGTTTACACACATCTTCAGGTATTTGTTTATCAATAATTACCTTCCAAATTTACACACATCTTCAGCTAATCAATAATAATCAATAATTACCTTCCAAATTTACACACATCTTCAGCTAATCAATAATATTCAATAATTACCTTCCAAATTTACACACATCTTCAGCTAATCAATAATAATCAATAATTACCTTCCTAATTTACACACATCTTCAGCTAATCAATAATAACCTTCCAAATTTACACACATCTTCAGCTAATCAATAATAATCAATAATTACCTTCCAAATTTACACACATCTTCAGCTAATCAAAAATAATCAATAATAATCAATAATTACCTTCCTTTACACACATCTTCAGCTAATCAGTAATAATTAATAATAATCAATAATTACCTTCCAAATTTACACACATCTTCAGCTAATAAATAATAATCAATAATTACCATCCAAATTTCATTTTTTTACCATAATGAACCTGATATAGAAAAGTCATTTCACTTTTCTTTCTTTTTCATTTATTTCTTCTAATCTATTCTGATGACAAGTACTCCTAAGTCACAAAATAAATCCATCAATTCTGAGGTAATTTCTAGGTACTATCCAGGGGTAATTTCAATAAATCAGCAAGTAAAAGTTCTTTTCACTAAGCCAGAACTAGAGCAAAATTACCAGGTTGACATAAAAACTCAGAGCTCTAGATAATGCTATCGGCATCCGGGTGTTTTCACCGGGGAACCGAGTGGAGCTAACAATTACCTATCAACGTGTGAACGTCCCACTGAGGCATGGTTTCCTGGTAAGTGAACACCACTTTCTATGTTGGGACATGCCATGCGTAATCGGTAATTAGTTCTAAAGAGGTTTTATTGCAGAAAAAGTGTGTAGGACGTAGTACCCGAGTTTTTTTCAGGATTATATCCAAGGAAAATAAGATTTGTTAAAATTTCGTATCACATGCTAGACAATTTGCTTATAAGTTAGGCAGGATAGAGATCTTTTGTGCCTCCCCCATTTCACACACTGGTCATCTCAGTGTGCAGGTTTCCTCACGATGTTTTCCTTCACTGTTAGAGCAGTCAATGCAATGTAATTAAATGTGTTTTCTTTCTTTCTGTCTTTAAAAGTACGTAAATCTTCGAAAAATCCAAAAACTCATTGATACATGACAAGCCTGGATCCGGAGCTCCCGCATGGAATCTAAAAAACCTAGTAAGTACTAGATTTTTATGAATTTGTTCCGATTCCGTTTCAAAATCGCTGGAGTATGCTAAAGGCGTATGTAGTCCTAAACAAGAAATTACGCTAAAATCTTTTATTATAAATACTCTTTCTTTCAAATACATACTTTATATTAATTTTCACGGATATCATTCGATCGGTTGGACCAGTAATTTACAGATATTTCTGTCAATGAAACGAACGTGCCCTGTTAGTCTATAGATGCATAGATAAGTATAGCTCATAGACAAATTGACTGTATGTAATGGCTTCCTACCACGTACCTGTTAAAACGTCGTCATATCGTGAATCTATTTGGTAGTTTCTTTACATCAAGTTCCAACACAATTTCCACATCAAAATAGCCCAAAAGACAATGAAATAAAGGCAAACACAACCGATCTCACCACAAGACTGGCTACTTGCACCATTGCATACCTCTACGTCGGCACTTACCACCAAGTTAGGCGCCGCAAAGCTAACACGTTAGCGATAGAACGTAGCGAGTTATTAAAGGGGCTTACAATATTCCTGTTATGCAACTAGATGGTGCAACTTTACGTATCTGTCAAGTTGGATAAGCTTTAAAGCTGAAATTGTTGACTAAAAAATCTACTTGCAAGTTTTACGCAAAATACTATAGTCAAATACTGAACTTAGTTCAGGTCCCATAACGCTGGCCTTTCAAATTGCATTGCTGCTTTGCCGCAGAAATAGATAAAAGATAAAGTAGATTTTACCTTTTAAGTCTTTTAACCCATTTCCTTATTTATTAGATACAGAAAACAGACTTCCCAACGGCTATAGTAAAATAATAATAATAACAAACTATAATAACAATTTGACGAAGCATTCGACCGTAGTATAATATAACGGACCAGTGAAAGGCACGGTTCAAGGCAGATAAAGTCAAGTTTGCACTATCACTTAGATAACTTAGCTTATGGTATTTGAGATTGTGACTCGCTTTTTTATACATGTGTGTTTATACTTGAGTTCATTCATGGTCCATTCATATCTTTATTTTGTTTGTAAACTTTAAGTTATAAAACTTAAATCTAAAACTAACTAACTTTAACTTAATCTTTTGACGAATCGAGATAGGAGTAAGTTGCGTCTCTTGGTTGCGAAGTAAGTAAGTATTCTGCCGCAAAGCAGCAATGCTTGCCTATCTGGGTTTCGATGAAGAGTAAGAGAGCCAGTGTTATTTCAGGCACATGAGGCACTCCACCTGTCTTCAAGGTTAGCAGTGCATGGAAACCCTCTATCTTAAACTATGACATAGTGATATGATATGTCTATGGGCGACGGTGACCACTTACCATCAGCTCCTGTGTTCCCTTTGAACATAAAAGAAACAGTTGCATAGATTTCGAATAAATATGTCATAAATTGTAATTGAAAACGTTCATTTAACGCTGTAAACACCAGAATATAGAACACAATACAGAAGTATACAACGTTTAATACATGCAGCACAGAACATCTGGTGTGGTACAGTGCCAAAAAGGGTACACCAGCTCAGCATAATGCTGATGCAAGCCAACAGCGCTGATAAGAATAATTTATAGCGTAATCAAAGAAACTTTTCGGTAGCTCTTCAAAGAAAGTGAAGGATGGTCAAAACGCTAATAACTTGTGTCTATATGGAACACGAGACGTAACGTTACCGTCGATGTCGTCATCGCGTGTGGTCACCATTACTGCTGACGATGTGGTGACCACTTATCACATTGCGTTGGGTTTTAAATTACGTTTGGGTTCAATTCGTCAATTTCCCATACGTCGACCAGAATCACAATAAAAAAACCATATATGGCAACAATCATACTTAATTTCTGAAAAAATAAGATAAGTTCTACCAAAAAGGTACCTAAGCTAGATTAAAATCTCTTTCATGCAATAATACAAGGAAAATTAAAAATAAGTATAAAACAACTATTTCGGTTACTGGCCGCTTTTGAATGAAAAAAATAACATAACGCCTTATAAGGAAATAAAAGAAAAATATGTTTAGTTAACTTTAATTAATATCAATATTCAATAACAAATATTTTTTTAAGATAATGTGGAGTTTCTCCCGCGCTTTTGTCGCGTCCACACCAGCTTTTTTTCATTGTTTTGCAAATTGTTTTACAGTAGTGCTTTTCAAGTAAGAATGGTGTTTTTTATTCGAAGAACGTCTACTAAATGTGATTAATGTGTGGGACAGTGAAGTAAAGTCAAATAAGACGCTGCAGCCCGATCCGTACTTGGCTGGATTTTGAAGAGCCATACTGCGTCCGGGACGCCTTCTTCTTTGGTTCGGATGGTGCAGAAGCGTGGAAGATTCTCCCAGATAGCATTGAAATGTGTCACACCAGCATTTTAATGAAGACTTGCAAGAGTTGTTTACATCAGACATGGCTGTATGGGCTCAGTTCCCTTTGCCTTAAAAAAAACAATTAAGATAAAGTGGTCAGTGAGTGTGAGTGATTTCAAATAAAATTAAAATCTTTTTTGGTGGAATATAATATAATTATTAAATAATAGGTAAGTATAACCAGTTGGTACTTGATAGGAACAGAAATTATTTTTAGACAAACCGAGAAATAGATATAAAAAAAATCTTTTTCTATGAAGTTAAAAATATTCTTTATTAGTTTTTTTTTTTTAAAGAAAATGAATGAATTTTATAGTGTTTTTCTTTGTTCATACATAAAATGTATTAGTTTTTCTTACCGGAAGCCACACCCTATGACCTACCTATCATACATAACACACACCCGCTTGCTTGCTCTGCGTATGCGCATATTATAATGTAACATAATCTTCAGTAAACAATACTCTGTTATCTCCGCACGAGTGACTCGGCTCGCGTCGGGCCTCTTCGTGATTTATGATCTATAGATCATTAAGATCATCTCGCGGATCAATCGGTTATGTAATGTGGAACAATTACCTGTTATCCGATTATGTAAATAGTTACAGGTAAGTATTACAAGGAGGACTTGTCATATTGTAACTTATGGTTTATGTCTATGAAACTATATCATTCTTCTCGTAATAATACATATGTAGGAACGATCCAATCCAATTAAGTGTTCGTTGTAGGGGTCACCAATTGTAGGAACGCGCTATGTGGGGAGACATTCATGACGTAACGTCAGTTGTACGAAAGGGAAAAGGGAAGATCTTCCACCAGGCGGGGTGTTGTGCCGTGTGGTGACCAGATGTCTTGGTGCAACTATGGATGTTTCATCAGCAGCCTACTCTAGTCCACTGCTGGACATAGGCCTCTCCCACGGCGCGCTATTGAGCCCGATCTTCGGCTCTTCTCATCCAGTCGCTGCCAAGGTTGCGCAAGGTGGCTTGCGCAGATAGTGAGGCGGCAGGGAACTGGGGGCCGTTTTCTTTGTGCACTATCCATGGGAGGTAATGCCATAATCGCCACGCTAGGCCTGCGGGTTGGCGATCGCAGTAGCCGGGTCGCTTGCCCCGATGACGCTGCTGCCCGTCATCGTGCTTCTGGTATTTTGACCCAGCCAGAATTTGAGTGGTTATACCGCCACTAGTCGGTCGCCAGGGACTCGTTCGTTAATCGGCAGGATGCACCACGTGCAGGTAAGTTTGACATTTGGAGGTCTAGAAGTTGGTGACCCCCCTTACATCCCTATGGATGTTTGGAACTTGTATATATACGAAGTCCCAGGAAAATGTCAATAGCGCGTTCTACACCGATGTGAGTAGGTACTTATTCGTAGTGGCTCGGTAATGACTTTGTTAATCCCACACTAACGACACGATAACTGCCGATGCGGGCGCCCCGCGCGCACCGAACATTAGCAGTATATTTCTTATAATTTTCGCGGCACTCTAGACTTCTAGACGCTTATCAGAGTTTTAGCGAGCTCGTTGATGTCTTTTTCGCCGCCTTTTTCTTTCATGTGCTTAATTGTATAGCATTGTCTCGTTTTTTTATTGCCATAGCTGCTCTTCCCTCCGCTACCCTCCACATTTTTCGCTCAACGTTTGTAGGAAGAAATGTAGCTATCTGTACTCCATTGGTTACTAGCTTCATGGGCACAATCTAGGGAATTATGGTTTTATTATAAACAAAAACCATGAGGTATGTAACGATGGGGATTTAAAATGAAGTCATGCAGGTTTACAAATGTCAGTTTAACGCGGAAACATTGATACTAGTATATGCTTATTTGGTGCAAACTATACGGTGCCTCCAAATCTTCGACTCCCATCCCATAGAAAAGTACCAATGTTAAACTAGGGCTGCATCTGCAAGTTGGCGAAGAATTTGATCAAACACTGCTTCCCCGTCACATGTCCCCTTAAAATGTAACATGAAATTTAATTTTTAAATTTATCGTAATCATATGAATCAATCCATTGACTTTTAAATAAACATTAGTTGGGATTTGCAGTTAGCTTAGATCTGTAAGATAAGATAAGATTTATGGGGAAGGCAATGGAAAACCATCCTATTAAATTTGCCAAGAGAGTCGTTCTATGTGATTAATTCCATAGAATGATCACGACCCTCAGGAATGAGGAATACGACTTAGAAGAAGATTTGTAAGAATACACTTTAAATTGCATCCGGGTATAGGATGTAAGTAAAGTGTTGTTTTGTAATATTTCGCAATCAGACGCGTGCGCAGGCGGTATCTTCTCGATTTGACACGGTTTCAATATCGGTATACCGGGATCGTGGTATCTGATCATGCAAATCTGGAAAGACAGAATTGCAACTTCGAACAGGCAAGATCTTTAAATATGTTCAGTCTAATCTAAATATTTAAGGATAGGTTGAAGAATTGGCGGGAGGTGTTTAACCAGCAATGAGACAAAACAACTGTCAACTGTCTATAACTGTCTGTCTGTATATGGTTTAACTGTCACGTCTATAATCACCGAGGGGGTAGACAGAGGAACTACCTTCATCATAGGTAGTTCCCACGTTTCACCATAAGATTTGGTGGACAAACGTGATATGTGGCGAGCCTATCGCCGTCTACTAGGTGTACAATAGTATCCACTAAGACCCTTAGTCGCCTTACCCACGGGAAGAGCTGTTAGGGTGGGGATATTCTGTATGGCCGGCACGACACGGCACAATGAGTGAAACAGTGAGACAGTGTGGTCTGATAATAACGAAATAGGAGCGTAGCTTAGTCAAATATTGTGCCTAGCAACCCTACCGTGAAATGGTCTGCTTGATGATTGCTTGTGTTCTGAATTGATGGGAAAATTGTTTGTAAACGACGTTGTAGACGAATACAAATTACGTTTGTCTTGCTTGATCGTTAGGATGACGATGTTTTGTTTATACAATCAAATACAGTATGATATCGTAAAGGTGGAACCAACTACAAATAGAAGACCTAGTGTCAGATCCCAACATAATTGGAGAGATAGAGCAAGACTCCGCTGCTCGAACGGTGCAGATAATGGGAGAGAATCGGGCTATGTGGAGAGCATACATGGGGCCTGAGAAAGACCAGCGCGAACTCTAAGTCAACAACTGGCAGGACAGGGAGAAATGGCAAACATCCATAGTTGGACAGGATATCTGGTCACCAGGCACAACACCCCGCCTAGTGGAAGTTCTTCCCTTTTCCCTTTTATTCAACTGACATCACGTCGGGGTCACCAATTGTAGGAACGAGCTATGCGAGGACATTGATGACGTAATGTCAGTTGAATGAAAGGGAAAAGGGATCTTCCACCAGGCGGGGTGTTGTGCCTGGTGACCAGATGTCCTAGTCCAACTATGGATGTTTGGAACTCGTATATATACGAAGTCTAAGGAAGATTTCGATAGCGCCTTCTACACCGATGTGAGTAGGTACTTAATCGTAGTGGCGCGCGCGGCCTATGTCGCCACATGGCGTTTCTTGGTTGCGGAGGCCATTAAGGAAATACATATTAAATTAAATTTTGAAATCTATATTATTCCGTTTAGGCGCTAGACCCGCGTAACAGACGGACGACGGAGCCACAGCAATAGGGCTCATTTTTCCCTTGGAAGTACGGATCCCCAAAAAGAATAAAATCTCGTCCATCCGCTCTATCCCGGCTAGGATTGTGAATTCACGTTACAAAATAACACCCGAACTACCTAAATCTATAATTCGCATCAGAATATCAGATATTCATCGATTGCTGGAAACAATGGCTGCAATCTGCTCTGCGTGGGCGCAAGTTTGCAACAACACGCGGTTATGGTGTTATATTAATATTCAGTGTTACCTAACTGTGTATACGGATGTATGTAACAAAAGAACAGCGATGTCGAACAATGCGATAATGTGATCCGATCACATTGGATCGTGTTTTGTCTTGCTTGACACAGACTTGGTTGTATTAAGATTATATTTTAATCTGTGTCTAGTGTGTCTACATGGACAGATTGGCCGTTTTCACATTAGACGATAATGACAAAGATAAGAAAGCGTCGGTTGTCGAATCTTATACACTGTGTCGTCTACGACACCATACTATGTTAAGAATCTATGGCCATATTGTAAGATGTCATTGCCTAATAATTAAAAAAAATAAACTCTCACTTCCGTTTCGAACCGCATTGACGCCTTTCATTTTCTGTCCTCTGTGCCATTAAAATAATATTTTACACCATTATTTGTCCATTGTTAGTCCTTCGAGCCGGATGTCGTGGTTATCGTCTAATATGAAAACGCTCAATGTTGTCAAACTCCGACTCTACACAATCATCACATCTACACAATCATCATCATCAACATGAGATCGAACTCACTTCAAGCACAGAAATCAAGTCAAATTTTGCAGAGCAAATTCTTGGTTTTAGGACTTTAGTCAGATCACATAAAAAAATTAGACTAATCTAATATAATGAAGAGTTTCAGTTGATATAGATTATTTGGACAGCAAAGCGTCTGTCGCTATATGATGATGTTTTTATTCTTTTCTTATTCTTATCTTATGATAGGGGGCCGGGAATAATCCTAGCGGCAGCCCCCTTGAGGATGTTTTGTGCCAACCCCATTTTACACACTGGTCATCTCAGTGTGCAGGTTTCCTCACGATGTTTTCCTTCACCGTTAGAGCAGTCGGTAAATGTACGTAAGTCTTCGAAAAAAATTACGAAAAACTCATTGGTACATGGCACTGCACGGTTTCGAACCCGGACCTGGAGCATGGGAGTCAGGTGTCCTAGCCACTGTGCCACCGACGCCCTTTTTATTCTTTAGTTTTTCTTCAAATGAATGAATATGTATATTGATCAGCTACATTTTCAATGGTTTTAACCATGCAGGAACGAACGCCGGGAGACTAATTTTCTATTTATTTTATTTTATTAATATAGCTTAACAGCTTTTATCAATGGTTTTCACTGACAGCATTGAAAGTGCAAATAGGCAATCATCAGCAAAATAAACAGCAGAATAAGACAATGAAAGACAATCTCTGCCCGGTATGTATACCAGGCTCCCATAACATAGTAGCACACTACTTAAGTTACACCACTAAGCAATTAGCTCAAGTGACTCAAGCGCACATACCTACGAGCCCGGCCGCTGAAACACTAACCCGACTAATTACCAGGGTGGCATAGGTTACTGAGAAGTTGGTAATTACTAATTTAATTATCTGCACAATTTACGCAAAAATTTGCTGGTTTGCTGGAAGAAATCTCTTTTAGAAATATGTTCATCCTTTGTACAATGTCTCATTATAATTGTTTTTATTAAGTCTACAATAAAGTGTAAATAAAAAATATAAAAAAATCTATTAGATTTATTATTCCGAGGATAATTTTATTCCAAAGTGATTTATTTCAGATTGGTCCGAAAGATTCGTGCCAAAAGTGACAACATTCCTAATTCGTGCCAATTTTAAAAGTGTTTCTGATTGATCCAAAAAATCTTAGTGAGATACAAAATAGAACTGCAGGACTGTACTAACAAAGATAAAGATGATCTGAAACAAGTGACGATCATAATGACGAACTCAACGACTTTTGCGACTGTAGATCATCCATCGAAGCTATTGCAAACCTTAGTAGGGTATTACAACAAGGTTAGACTGATACTGTGAGATGTTCTTTAATCTTGATCAGCGATGTTCAAAGTATTAACAGCTGCTAAACCCCTATTCTATAAGTTGAACAAACTTATTGAGCAAACAAAACTTGAACTAGATTTGGTTTGGTTTGATTAGATAGTAACGCTATGGCTAAATGTAATTGGAAAGATCTGGAGAACGATTCTCGCAGCGTTCGACATACAAAAGTCGAGCGCTACGAACGTCTTGTCACGTTCACACATGGTAATGTGAGCGAATGAGATAAGACTAGTGTCGAATTCGACATTCAACCACGAGAATCGCCGTCCTGGTTCAGGCATGATTGAACTTCAAACGCCACAGTTTGAGAGCCGCTGGGGTATTAAGCTGCCCTGATGTACGGTCGGTGCATTTTCCGGTGTGGGCTTTCAATTTTCAATATCATATCAGGTCAAGGGGGAATCAAACGTAACAGTTTGAGAACTGTCCTGATTTAGCGCATTAATAAGTCGATTCCTAGGGCGTACACACAGTTTATTATGCGACATCCTAGGTCACTTAAAGGGGCTTTTATCATCCCAGTTTGAGAGCCACTGCGTAGAAAGCTGCCCTGATGTACGGTCGGTGCATTGATAAGTAGCTTCCCGGTGTGGGCATGCAAATTGTTATCATGCCCTGCGCCTGACCCGCCGGTGGGCGTGCGTTGTGCAATCCTTATTTATTGTAGTGCACTTTTGTTGCAGTCTCGGTGCATTTCCATGATAAAAGTGGTGGATTTTCATAGAGTCACTGTAGAGTTATAGTTAGGGGGCGTCCATTAATTACGTGAGCTCAAAATGGGGAGAAGGGGTCTGACAAAATCTCACCAAATCTCATTTAGGGGGAGGGTGAGGTCAATGAAAATCTCACGTCAACTTTGTACTATCCTATTTTTGTTACTAATTAAACCCGTATTTGACAGAACACTCTATTCGTAAAAAATATGGGAGAAATCTCACGTGAGAGGGCCCCTCCCTCTCACGTGAGATTTCTCCCATATTCCCTCTACCTACATCTTACAAATCTCCCGAGGGGCGAAGGGGTATTTTTTTTTTTACAAAAAACACCTCACATAATTAATTAAGGCTTTGTCGTCTTTAAGATTGCTTGAGAGTAGAGACAGATAAATACCTAGGTAGTTGAAAACAAAATCACCCGAAACGTTCGTCTTTCTTTCTAGATATTGGAAACGGCTGAACAGATTTTGCTTTCGGCTTACCGGTATAGATTAATTCCCGAGGTTGGTATTTTTACCGGAGCGGATCATCAGTATTAGATATCAATGCAATAAGTGGGCATTACTCAAATTTTTATGTTAATCATGTTTAAACATATCCAACATATTTTTTTCCAACTGTTGCTTTCTTCGTCCGTGCAGTCACTGAGGGGCCAGCTGAAAATCAGCGCTGTGGCTTGCCTCAGCATTATGCTGAGCTGGTGTACCCTTTTTGGCACTGTACCGCACCAGATGTTCTGTGCTGCATGTATTAATCTTTGTATACTTCTGTATTGTGTTCTATATTCTGGTGTTTACAGTGCTAAATAAACGTTTTAATTTTCAATTTTTAAAATGTTTTTCCAGAGGCGATCGCAACCTATATAACAACTTAACTTATGTTATACATAATTGGATTAAGATCTAATTTAATGTGTTACTGTATAATTAGTTATGATTTAATAAAGAATTTTTGAAATAAATAATCAAAGTATTGGATACAAGTGTTACGAAGTACCAGTTCAAATATTAAAAGTCTGTTGAAAATCGGCCTTTTTCGGCACAGTTTTAAGAACTGCTCCATTATTTTATACGATGTGACGACTTTTTTTTCCTTTATTTAAATAAAACTAATTACATGTCTTAAGCATAATACTGACATAAGCCTCAAGGCTTGTGCGCCAGTAAAGAATCGGTCGAACGTACCTATTTACTTTTCCAAAAGTACCTAGACAATAAAATGTAAATACTTAAATTCAAAATTCAATTCAGTTTTTACTTAAAACTCCGAAGCACCTTAGAAGCCTGGGAAATGTCTTCCTTTAAACAAAATGGATACGCTTGGAAATGTATTTCACACTAGAAAACAAATCTAACTTGTTCAGTCAAAACTACTGAGACTAGGGAATTAGCCCTCGAGCCCCTTTTAATTCCCCAATCAAGAATTTGTCCAAGGCGGGACTCAGGACTAAACCCTTGGAAATAAATAAAATATGACAACAATATTAAAGGCGCTGTATTACGATGCAATATTATATCCTAGATCGTAAACGTCAAACAAGAAACACGCCACTTCCCGCCAGTTTCGTTTTACTTTATGAAATTCCTAAAACAATATAAATTTTCCAATTTTATGGCCCGACCGAGGATAATGGTCGTGTCAAATTGTCGTCGGGTAAGGAGTAACATTCACTATCCTGCATCGTAAGGCTGCCTTACCACCATAGCTGTGCGAGGATGCGAGGCGGTGAGCGAGGAAAAAATCCGCCAGTAGGATCGCATCATTTTAATAGTCACGTGATATGACTTCACTTGACTTGGATTGAAATTATTGCAACCATTGCTCACACAATGAAACTCAATTTAATGCAACTTACGGCGATGTCACAAAGGCTAATATCCGTCTATGTAACCCTTACATAGGATCGTATGATGCACAGATCGATTTCAAAATTCGAAGTCAAACGCAAGACGCGATTGACTCGCCGCTCGCACACCGTTTTAATCCCCGCCCACCTGAGTACACATTTTGTGACGCCACTCGCGTGCGTCTATTACATTTCTAGGGTATAATATTTCGCTGCCTTTGAACCATTGTCGTATCAAAAAATCTGACCAACACAGCTAAAGGTTTTAGTACTACCAGTATTACCTCCGACTCCGGTACCGTCCACAAAACGAATAGGTATTTGAATGTCCACTAAAGGTAAGGCCGATCTAATATTCCCCGAACCTAGATCAAGTTTAAAATTCCGATCTAGTGAAACTATTTCGCGCTGTAAGCCAATAATTCCCACTATCTTTGTAAAGATCTTCGCAAATTCCTTGGACAGTCTCTGCTCGCCTAGATCTGTGGCGCGGCCGATAAGCTCAGGGTTGCCAGCTGAGTACAATTAAATTACAATTTTGACTTTAAAGAGTAGAATTTAAATACTGGCAAGCTTTGCTGAAATCGTATGGAAAGTGATTTAAAAAGTAAGTAAGTAAATAATATGTATTTAGAGAGATAATTTTGACAAAATAATTTAGAGCATGTTTGTTCTACAAGACAAGGCATAAATGTATCATACATTTATGCGATTCTAACTCTACATCTTCTTCACTCTATCTATTTTTACTGAACACTACTCATCGTCATTTCTTTAAAATTATGGCTACGTTCGCAGACCAAATAAGAATTTGGTTAAGTCATCATCAGCCTACTCTAGTCCACTGCTAGACATAGGCCTCTCCCAGGCCGCGCCATTGAGCCCGATCTTCGGCTTTTCTCATCCAGTCGCTGCCAGCCACCTTGCGCAGATCGTCGCTCCATCTAGCAGGGAGGCGTCCCACACTACGTTTGTCCAAACGCGGTCTCCACTCCAGAACTCGTCTACCCCAGCGGTTGTCGGTTCTGCGACAGATGTGACCGGCCCACTGCCACTTCAGCTTGCTAATCTTATGAGCTATGTCGATAACTTATGAGAGATACTAGATAAGAGATACTCCGAGCACAGCTCTTTCCATAGCACGCTGAGCGACTTTCAATTTGTGAACCAGTCGCACCGTCAGTGTCCACGTTTCGGCTCCGTAGGTCATTACTGGTAGGACGCACTGGTTAAAGACTCTTGTCTTTAGACATTGAGGTACTACGTTAAGTATGACGAAGAAAAGAATAGACTATGTTTAGAAGGTTGATTTCAGAACTAAGTAATAAAATAAAATTTTAACTTACAGCAACCCGATTCTAAAGAATGAAATAAAACGGTAGTGATAAATAAAATAAAATAAATAAAAAAAGCCATTTATTTCTCTTCATATTAGATATAACATGCAACACTTAATCCTCCTTGTATTCATTAACTTAATTTAGTCATTATTATTATTATAAAAAAAAGATAAATTTGATTAATTAAGATAAAAATAGCGTCGAAAATTAAAGGTCAGTTGCATTAATTAAAATTATTAAGGTTTATTTTTTATGAGAGCCCCTCTGAGGCAAGGCCTCTGATGTGTATTTTATATTAAAACAATAAAATGTAAAACGAAATGTTCCTCATCTAGCAACCCTAGATAAGCCGCGCGTGCGCAGTATCCGAGCTAATCTTTTGTACGAAAGCAGGTCGTTCACCCGCAGCGCTGCTGCTTGCCGGATGTTGAAGCTTGCAGTTCCAATTTTAGGATGTTTTTCCTATTCATCTATTTATACCTTGAATACTTTTGACCTTTCCCATAAATGACAGGCGCTAAGGTGGTAACAGAGTAATGCGCAAATTAGAAAAAGGTTGGCAAAAAAAGTTCACGTCAGCATGATAGGCTGCGATAGCTCAGTGGGTCAGGACTTGCCAAGATCGCAGGTTCATCCTGGCCGCAGAAATTATTTCAACCTACTCTAATTTATTTAAGAAAGTGTTTAAAAAATACGGTGAGACGCATGTCGGAGCGAAGCAAGTGCGACTTTAATGTCGCATTGAGTCGTATAAAGTCGCACACAGCTGCGACTTTTCATATGTCAAATAACGGTGATATTCGAATACCAGTAATATATGACTCCGTAACTGCAGTTAGATGCAATTAGATATTTTTTTTGACTCGACCTATATCTTCGTTATCATCAACCCATATCATCCCACTGCTGAGTATAAGCCTCCTCTGTTTTGTGCCACCTTCGGTCCTGTTCAAGACGCATCCAGGTCTTCGATGCGCCTTTAGTGAAATCATTCGCTCATCTAGCTGCTGGATGACTTACTTCTCTTTCTCCGACCTTGGTCACGACTCAGTGAGGGTTCTGATCCATCGGCCATCATTGCGTCTAACCAAGAGTCCTGTTCATCGCCACTTTAGCATCTCTACCCACTTTCCCACGTCTTGGACTTCAGTCCGGTATCTGATTGCTGCTGTCTACTGTCTTACGGATGTTGTCAGTTAGGGTGATGCCTGGACTAACATAGGTACTTACTCGTATTCTTGGATCTTGGTATATCTGACAAGACAATACAGGATCAAAATTAAATACTATAGAAAGAAAATGGGCCAAAGCTTTACTTTATAACGCCTTCGCGTTCGTGTCAGGTGTCCTAAACTTAGTTGCACAACATTGCTTCATGCTTGTAAGATCCGAAACACCTCAACTCCGCATTTTACGATATAAATAATACGCCATAAATCTTAAGCTTAATTCAGATAAGCTTTTTTGTATGGGGAGCAATTTTTTTAGTAGATAACTTAATTGGCGTCTTCTTAAGTATCACAATCTTTATAGAACACGTTGAGTGTCTCATAAATTTATGGAAGAAGCCGAGGAAGGAAGCTCCCGCCACGCCTCCAGAAAGGATATAGTATGATGCCTTTTAAGGGCCAGAATAGAGGTTGCAACTGACTCACAAATGAGTAAAGTAGTTTCTAAATCTGAAGCAAATGCTTATCAGCATGAAAATGAGATGGATTAAGATCAGCGTGAAAGTTTGAACAAATAAAATTGCGTCCCTTGCAATAATCAGCAATAAAACTGAATACCGGTTCACCTGTAAAATAATAGTCTGCATCTTGTAGACAGGTATCAGAATGGCTAGGTCGCGGAATGAAAAGGTCGGATACTGAATGTCCCCTGCCCCCCTCACCCAGATCCAGAACCCCAGAAGTCCATTGAAAAAACGAGTCACATGGTTAGATTAGGATTTTGTTACCTGCGAAAGAAAACAAAACAAGAAACTTAATTTAAATGTATAATAAAAGAAATACTGATCAAAAAGGCTTATATATACTATTAAGGATTACATGAATGACAAAAAATATGGTGTGTGTAACTAAGAGTTGGCTCAAATATATTTTTTGTATTATAGAAACACTTTATTGTACACAAATACAGGAAAAGTAAAAACTACAGGTATCTCTTCTGTTATGTAATTTTATTGTTTTAATTTTACGTATTAAGTCTTTCGAAGGGAGGCGGAGGGGAGGCCTTTGCCCAGCAGTGGGACAGTCTATAGGCTATTAAAAAAAAGTCTTTCTAATTTATTTATATTCTGTTTATTTTTATTAATATTTTTAATTTTAATAATTGTAAAAATACATGTAATGTAATGACTTGAAAGAATATCTGTGAAGATCCATTTTCAACCGCGGCACCGCAGAATGATCAACAGATTAATTTAAAGAGGACAATTTTAATAATGTCAACTTTCCATACATATCTTATGCGAGCTTGTTTTCTTCACACCCAAACCCATTCCTGAATCGTGTCAGTATCGTGACCAACGTTATGCAACGTTGTAATGACACGCCACGCCTAGGCTGCGCGTGCGCAGTTTATGACATTGATACCTCGTAAACTGGTCACCTTATGGCTTCCGTCTGGGGTGCTGCGATTTATTTGCGTAGATAGGGAAGGAATAGGATGAGATATACAAAGGGTGTAAGGGAGGTCTGGGTTCGAAACCAGCAGTGTCATGACTCGTAACAGTGAAGGAAACATCGTGAGGAAACCTGCACACTGAGCTAACCAGCGAGCCGAGTATACCCGATTAAGCGTCACCGACCCGAGCGTGATTGATGTCGAATGGAGCTGAGTATACCCGATTCAGCGTCACCGACCCGAGCGCGCTTGATGTCGAATGGAGCCGAGTATACCCGATTCAGCGTCACCGACCCGAGAGCGCTTAATATCGAATGGAGCCGAGTATATCCGATTCAGCGTCACCGACTCGAGCGCGACGGTTCAGTTTGGTTCACTGTACAGAAAGAGCGCAAGGTGCACCTAAAAAGTTTTCACTTCATAAATCAATAGGTATTTATCTACTGACTAACTTTATACGAATGCGATACGGAATAATCTTATGGCGTAATGCAACAAATAAAGATTCAGTATTCAGACTCCAGAAGTGTTGCCTCAGAACAATTTTTGGTTTGAGTCAGACTGAATCCTGCCAACCAATCTTTAAAGAACATAAAATATTGACTTTAGCGTCGTTATATATTTTTGGGGTCCGTTCTTTCGTGAAAAATAACTGCAATCTTTCTCTTTGTATTTTGTCCTGAACGGACGTTTCTTCGTTTTATAAAATTGTCTCCTACTACTACCTATTTTCTATATTTACTATTTTCTGTCTTGTACAGTTCCTTAAAAATATAATATCTACTATTACCAAGTTCTTCTATTACTTCATCTGCACACTGTCCTAGAACCCTGCTAGCCGACACCTAGAAGACAGATTGTAGCATTGCCAATGATTTAGCGCTTCCCAAGGCAAAGTCCACATTCTATCAAAAATACGTTGTTTATATGTGTGCTAAAATCTATAACGCATTACCAACAGACATTAAAACTAAGACTTTACCTGAATTTACTTGGAAACTACGTAACTGGCTTGTTGAAAAGTACTTTTACACTATAAATGACTACCTAAATCCAAATAAATAATAACTAATTTTTATTTTGACAATACATTAATTATAAATGTTTTGACATAATTATATAGTGAATTAATAGTTATAAAGGACATAATATAATATGTTTGTAAATAAAATAAATATTGCATGCCTTAACAAGGTAGATCATAGCGGATCAAATTATTAATTATAATTTATTTATTATTTATTTATTTTCATTTTTGCAGGAAATCTTTTAAGGTTTCTACAAGAAATTTTGAAATATTTTTTTTTTATTTTTTTAAAATTCATTTTCTATGTTTATCTTAATTTTTTTATAGCTGTAGCGATAAAAAAAATTACATAGTAAATGTTCTTTAAATATTTGTATGCCAATCCAAGATTCCACACATATAGAATCATGTAACCTGAAATCAGCAATAAAACATTTGAACTTTGAACTTTGCGATAATTTTTTCCTGTTTCAGATGTAGTTAGTGTAGATGCCTAGAGGCTAGGCTACTTATTAATATTCGTACTAGATCTAGCCCAGACGACCATTGCACCAACAATGTGCTCCTCTGGGCGTCTGACATTCACCGACTTGCATAACACTGCAAGTGAATGCACAGTGCAAAGCTTGTGATATTCACTTGCAGCGGTGCTCAAAGTTTACACGCGGCCACCTTTACTACTGGTTACTTTATACAGAGGAAGGCCATCAAAATCTAGTTTTGTTTGGATATTGCAATATCCCTAACTATTTCAGGGAATTCGGGAGCGAGCAAATTTGCTGTATGCAGCAAAGTCTGTTAGCTGACCTCAGTGAATGGTATAGACACTCTCTCAGACCCAGAAACCCAATTGTTATAATCACAAGGAAGCTAAAGCCAGCTACATATTGTCATCCATTTTAATATAAAATTATAATGGAGATTTGACCACATAATCGTGTTGTGTCCCGCAACCAGCGCTCCATCTAGCACGTTAGGCGAGACATGAAAACCAGCGTGTCGCTGAGATCTCGACCATTTCATTCTACACATAGGTCAATACGTGTTTATAGGTTAAGAATTAGAATAAAATAACAATATTGTACCTTTTAACTAATGTGTGAATGAATAAATACTCTTTTATTTATTTTATTTATTTATTTACATTCTAATAACCATGTTCTAGACAGCCAATGTATTAACTAACATTTTACCCAATTGTCGGTACATGCAAATAATAACTACCTACATATTACAGATATTATATACCTTAAAGTAAAGTAAAATACACTTTATTGCACAAATAGAAAACAACAACCAAAAGATAGAAAAGGAAATAGTGAAGTACAATTTAGGCGACCTTATCGCTAAGAGCGATCTCTTCTCTTCCTTACTTAGGGACCATCTATAAATTACGTCACACGTTAAGGCGGAGGGAGGGGGTCAACATAGTGTGACATCGTGTGACAAGGGGGGACGAGTCATAAGCTTCGTGACGTCACATGAGTAAATCTAAAGAAGTCATAAATAATATAAAGTAAGGAAGGAAGAAGGAGTCATTGGGTTAGATAGTGGGCCTTAACCTGTGCCTTGAAAATATCTAATTTGGATTTGGCTTGTCTTATGGATACGGGTAAAGAATTCCAGAGACGGATAGCATGGACAGTGAAGGATTGGTCATAAAATTTAGAAGTGTGGATAGGGGAATATAGAAGGAGGTTTTCAGAGGAACGAAGAATGCGGTCATGTGTGGAAGATATAAATTGGAATCGCTCCTTGAGATAGGGGGGGGGGGGGGGGGGGGAACATTACAGAATAAAGAAATAGAAATATAATATGTTTTAAATACATAATTTCTAAATTTAAAATTGTAAAACATGTGACTACTGGGGATACATGTGATTCCAATCCGTAATTTATGAATGGCATTTCATTTGTAATGTTATAAATAAGTTTATAACCTACTAATTTGGAACAGAGTTGAAATTAAATACAAATCAAATCAATCATTCAAGCGTACCTACCCCAAGATTATTGAAATAGTCCGACATAAATGAGGCACACCATCTCACTCCTTAAGATTAGCAGCGCATCTAAAACTCTCTAATAACATTATAGTTAGGCGAGATATCTATGGGCGACGGTGACCACTTACAGCCAGGGGCACTTTTCTCGTCTACTCTCCTTATTTAAAAAAAACCAAGTTAATCGTTCCAGATATTATCTTATCTTATCTTATGATAGGAGGGGAATAACCTCAGCGGAACTTCAACCCTTGAGGATCTTTTGCGCCATCAGGGTATCAGGTACCTATATCAAATAAAGGTAGTTGCCTACTTATGAGGCTGTTTCGAAAGACATTATAATAATCGACTCAAGACTCATAGTTTGAAACAAACTCAATAACAACACATAATAATATGTAAATTAACCGCAGATATCGAATCAATTATTTATCGTGTTCCCACCATCATAAGGTCTGGGTGCACAAAAGTATAAGCGAAACTATATAGCTTTAGCTTCAAAGAAGAAGAAGGTTGTGGAATGCTCTCCCTCCCGGCATTCGTGAAAGTCAATCCTTTCCTTTCTTTAAGAAACTTGTCAAGGAACATTATTCTTCTCTCCTTTAGTTTTATTTTGTCATCACTGTATTATCTGTATTATATTATAATTATATTTTTATGTTAGTATATAGTATTTATTTATTTATTTGTATATTAATGTATTATATTATATTTATGTACGTATTTTCTATTTTGTATTATTAAGTAGGTATATTTATTTAGCAGATAGGTGTACACTTCGCCTGCCTTTATATGTATCAAATTGTTTTTTATGGGGTTTGCTGGAAGAGATCTCTCTCAGAGATAAGTCACGCCCTTTGTGTTTCACATTTTTTTTTTGTATAAGTTTGTATTATAATGTTTGTGTACAATAAAGAGTTAATAATAAAGAGTTAATAATAAAGAGTTAATAATAAAGAGTTAATAATAAAGAGTTAATAATAAAGAGTTAATAATAAAGAGTTAATAATAAAGAGTTAATAATAAAGAGTTAATAATAAAGAGTTAATAATAAAGAGTTAATAATAAAGAGTTAATAATAAAGAGTTAATAATAAAGAGTTAATAATAAAGAGTTAATAATAAAGAGTTAATAATAAAGAGTTAATAATAAAGAGTTAATAATAAAGAAAGAAAGAAAGAATTTATTTCCAATAACGCACACATACAAACAATTAGGTACAGAAGATAAAAATAAATAAATAAAAATAATTAATTTTGTATTAATTTCGCCCAGCGGATTAGCTTAGCTATCCAACGGGGCAACGCAGCCAGTCTCTTGGGTACACTGCCGGATGTGGGGGACTTAACCCTTTTTTTTTTGTTCGGGGGGAAACGCACATGCTTACCTCTTCGCCGCATAGGGGAGACGAAGAGGTTATGCCGGACTTTTACCGGCCAAAACCCCCCCGGTGTTCCTGCGCACCGCCTGACGGCTAAGCCACGGGAACGCTTCCGCATAACTTCCGCGACTTCGCCAGCGGGTGTCCGCATTACGGACCCAACTCTGGGGACTCACGTCCCCATTCGGCTTGTGGTGGCGTGCCGGAACACGGGCACGCCAGACCAACTCGAGGACCTGTTATCAGGCAATGGACTCCGTGGGGGACTTAACCCAAATTTTTTATCTTTAGCTTTCTTAGCCTTAGTTTAGTTTTAGCTTTAGTATTATTTTAGTGTTATATTATATTATATTTTCTATTTTGTTTGTTTTTAAAATACGGGTTATCGCACACAAGCTACTATTTAGTTGACCGATGGTTTAGTTGCGTTTAGTCATGGTTTGAGCGTCGGTGGCGTCGTGGCTAGGACGTCGGACTCCCATGCGGGAGGTCCAAGTTCGAAACCAGGTAATGCCATGTACCAATGAGTTTTTCAGTATTTTCGAAAGACTTGCGTACATTTACCGACTGCTCTGATGGTGAAGGAAAACATCGTGAGAAAACCTGCACACTGGGATGACCAGTGTGTGAAATTGGGAAGGCAATGGCAAACTACCCCTTTAAATCTGCCACGAGTCGTTCTATGTGGTTAATTCCTTAGAATGATCACGACCCTCAGCAATGAGGGACACGACTTAGAAGAAGAGTCATGGTTTAGTTGAGTTGACTATAGTGTGGACCTCCATATAAATTATACATTGTAGGTATAGGACTAAACAAATCCGCGTTCAGTCAGCCCTTATCTGGTAATATGAAACACTTACTGTTGTTTGCTAAGTTGTCTCTCAAAGTGAGGGCTGACTCTAATAATACTTGAACTTCCCTTCCCTTTTCTTAGTGACCCTAACGAGGCTGACATGGTCACCTTGTCGTATACCAAAGCCTCTAAACTGAGATATTTTAAAAAACACGCTGGTATATGGACTATATTATCAACAAATAAGAGCACATCCCTTTTGACATTATTTACGGTGCCAGTCGTTCCTTCTTAAAAATACCACTATAAGCCATAATTTCGATATCTGTCTGCGTCAAAAACTCCACGAAGTTTTACAGCACAGTCTATGGGTGTCAGAGGTTCCGCCGCATGGAATAAGAACAGTTTATTTGTGCGGTAAGATGACAAAGTATTCATAGTCCATACACCAGTAGGAAATTAAGCATAGGTTATATTAAACTAAATAAAATTAGTGAGCAACAAGTTAGTTTACAATAAACGCTGACCTCCGAACTAGGAAGTTCCTGTATCTCGGAGGACAGATCTCTTCTGTGACCAGTGCAAATGAACATGTAACAGAACAGACGTTGGCCAAGCCAAGAAAATATAAAACTGTCAAAATTTGAAAGACCAATAATAAAGACACATATAAGGGGCGATGGGAATGCATTGTGTGTGTGTTGTGTGTGTGTGTGTGTGTGTGTGTGTGTGTGTGTGTGTGTGTGTGTGTGTGTGTGTGTGTGTGTGTAGGTGTGTGTGTGTTTGAGGGCGTGTGTGTGAAATGAAATGAAAAAACATTTATTTGTCCGATTTTTGGTTATAAATTAGGTGTTACATATGATTTTTGCTATTTTTAGCGTACAAATATTTTATTTTATTTTATATTTATTTTTATTTATTTTTCATATATTTGAGAGAGAGAGGGGGGGGGGGGGATGAGGCTGAATGAGGCAGTACATCAAAGTCAAAGTCAAATGAAGTTTTATTGCATCTTTATCTAATCGCATAGAACACAGCTTGCTCTGTAAAACTGGTCTTAAATCAGTTAATGCCTACAGCAAGCGACACGCTTGAGTGGCGGGACAATGAGTTATTAACCTAATTTCTAACATTAAACGCATATTTTAATTATTATTAATGAATTAGAATTACTCAACTTACCGTATTGGGTAGTGGATGTCTTTGGGGTTTTAAACATTATTATTGTACTGAGGAAACCTGCAATTTGAGATTTTATTTTATTTTTTAATTTTTTTAATTTAGAAAACCAACAGCTATGTTATTACAAATTATCCAAACTTAAGAAACAGACATATGCCAATTATAGGTTTTCCTAAAGTAACTTTACACATTTAAATATTAATGCGGTATTTTATCTTATTATATTATCGATGTGTCTATGGGAAAATCAAATTGCAAACCACCGTACTAATTCAGCAGATAAGAAATGCTCATACTCATACCATTTATTGCTTTTCATGTGTTACAATTGGTCATAAAAATGTATATTATCTGGTCATACATGAAACCCTGAGTAGGGCACCGCAATATTAAATAAGAGATTATAATATATTATAATAGTAATAAATGCAAATAAATCTTATCCTATCTTTATGTAAATAAATCTTCATACCTATACTTAATTGAAAAATTACTTATACTTAACTGAAAAATATAATATGTAATATCTTTAACAACGTCTTTAATTAAACCGAGTACTTCCAAATATTTATCTATGTAAATAAATTTCCACTTAATATTTGTAACTAAATTACTTAAAGCAGTTGCTTAAGATATATTTTTTTCTCTCGCAGCTGTAAAAAATAATAATATCGTGTCTATAACGTGCAGGAAGACGACGTGTCGCACTCACGACACTCGCCTACGACTCGTGTGGCGAAATAGCACTCGTAGTTGCAAACCTTTTCCACGCTAATTAGACATACATTGTCTAACTAGTGTGTAAAAGGTTTGTAGCTACGAGCGCGACGAGTCGTAGGCGAGTGTCGTGTGTACACGAGTGCGACACGTGGTTGGCTGTACAATATATAATATATCTAAATATGTCTAGTTATAATTATAACCTACTAAAATGTTTTACTAAAGAGTCATTCCGCTGCAAGTAAATAAAGGTAGAATATTAGGTGTGTATCAGACAAGGTTTCAAAGATAGACATCGCGAAGCCAGCACACTTTCTGATAGTGTGCCTCGATAAGCCTAGGTTGAAATAAACGAATGACTTAATATAGTTAATTTGCGATCACTGGGACTCTTATCGTCAGTTGCACGAAACATCCTTAAAGTTAAGTCTTCATTAAAATACATGCTATCCCTTTCTTCACCATAGCTCCAGTTAGAGATGATACTTCATTAAGCCTTAACATTAAGGACGTAAGCAGACCAGCATACCTGATGGTAAATGTTCACCGTCGCTCATAGACCTCAACACAATTGCTACAGATTTTTTGATGCGCTGCTGATAACCCTGAGGATTTAGGTGGAATGTCTCTTGTGCCGGTATTACGCTGTCTCTATTACCCTTCAAACCAGAACACAGCAATGTAAACATTGCTGCTTTGCGGCATAAATAGGTAAAAGTGTAGTACCGCCCATGAGGCTGACGAAATCATACCACTTTTAACTTACTAAATATACTTTGAATTTTTTTAATACCTTATAGGTTTTGACATCTAACGATTGAATAACTAAAACCTAACTAAACCACAGAATAACTTTAGTACTACGTAAAAACTAAGGTCGAGAATAATAAATAATAATAAGACTATGGGGGATAGGTAAAACTAAAAACATAAGTTTAAATAGTTTTAAAAACAAACTTAAAACATATATTTATTATTATAAATATATACCCATATTATGGGTTTATTCAAAATAAGGTAATACTAAAATAACATTAAAATACATACTTAAGCTAAAATTACAAAATACCTAACTATTTTACAAGTAACAGACCTGGCCCAGGTCGCTCCCTGCAGGGAGTGTCCCGAGGAGGCTGGCGGCGTTGCCCCGCTGTATGGCGAGACTTATACGCTGAGCGAAGTAGAGGCCAGCCTTCTGGTCCCGGGTTGTTTCTACAAGGCGCTTGGCTATTTCCCGGTAGAGGCAGTGGGCTCCAGGCCCCCACGGCCCCAAGGTCTCCACCCCGAACGGCGCAAATATGCAATCACCACCCAGGCCCGCATATTTGCGCCGCTTGAGGTTCTCCGTTCTCTTATTTATAATAATGTATAGTTTAGTCATGTCATTCTTTGCTCTGTTACATTTTATTTTTGAGAACTCTTTTTTAGTTTTTCGTGTTGCTGGAAATATTTTTTGCAAATTGTTTATATTTTCTCTGTAAATAAGAACTAAGTTCTTAAGAGAAATAAAAATTCTTTAAACCGTACTTTTTTGCTTTTTGATTATTCGAATATGTACTCATACCTACAATCTACATGCATTAAAATCTCCTACACCTACGTAACATTACTGTAACTGATTATAAAACGCCCATATGTCAGTTTATAACACGGATTAATGTTGTAATGTAACATGTCCACCCTGGAGGACAGTGCCACCTTTAGGGGTTCACTAGGACAGGACCAGGGGCCCCGAAGCCTTGGGCCCCCAGGCTGTCTGAGTTGATTACCTTTGCTCGATTTTAGGAAATATATCACTTAAAATAACACATCATATCATCATCTGCGATCAAAATACTTCTGTATTCATATTAATTGGAATCAAAGTCAGAGGAATTTCCCAAGGCAGAAAACTAAGGCAATTTTCGAAGAATTATCCTCAGGAAAAAAAATATATATGCAGGTTCTTATAAAATTCGTCATGGAACTTATTATTCAAACCAACATTTGGTAATTTATTCAATATGAAGCCACAATCAGCAACACAAACTACTCCATTCCTAAGGATCGTTACGTAATGAACATTATGATACCGCTAACTCAATTAAGTACAAAGTAAATTTATTAATTGTTTCATGAAATCACGCTCGTATCAAAAACTAAAAACTCTTTTTACAATGGCTGTAATTACGTGTCAGTTGCATAAACTACTTTTATTATTTAAAGAAAATAATTTCATAAAGGTTAAAGTTTGTCTGGAACAGATCGCTCTTAGCGATAAGACTGCCTAGATTGTATTAATCGTTTTGTACGCACTGTATCACACTAATTTTGAGCAATAAAGTGTATTCATTCATTCGTAAATTTTTCTCTACCATTATTATTTCTTTTGTGGAGATTCTCTTTTACTCGTATATTGTGTTATTTGTTACTATTGTAGAATTGATCCAACTATTTCTACTATCACTACTTACTATGATACGAACAGAATGGAAAAAAAATTCAGATAGATATACGGGGGCCCCAAAATCCAAAGAATTGGGGGTAAATTCGCCATATATAGATAGAGAAGAAACAAAATTTTAATTGGAATTTTTGGAATTTTAAAAAAAAAATTGCATGCACTGTTAGGATCTCCCCATACAGTCAGTCAGCCATTGAAATGTCAAATGTATGAAACTTGTCAACATAATAGGTTTAATAGGCATTTGTCCAAACCCTTTGCCTCGATGTCAGTGTTCACATTATCATTCTAGAGGAGGAGGCGCTTCTAGTCTGATTTCTGTGACTGGGAAAGAAAGAAAGAAAGAAAACACATGTATTCAACATGATTAGACTTAAAAACACTTAACATTAAAAAACAACACAATGTTAAAAAGACACATGCTCAGACTGGGGGCCACACCACCCTTTAATTCGGCCCTGTCGGAGGGCGCGGGGGGCGTGACGAGCGGGCGGCCTTGGACGAAGGTCGTGGATACTGATGCGCCCGCGCATCGGACCGGCGGCGGCGCAGGGGTTTTTTAACCCATAAAAATTGCCCGAACGTTGAGCGATCCTTTTTCACAGAGCAGTGTTGAGTAGAAGCGACAGAGTTGAGTATAAGAATAAAATAAATATTCCCGCCCGATTCGTGGAGTAGGTACATCTAAAAATCTTAAACATCTGAATGAATTGACGAGGACAGGGCGTAGTCTGATTTCTATGGTTTTGATTTGAGAGAGTGAGAGACACCCATTCACCCTACACTACATATACACACTTACATTATTACACAATCCCACACAACCTAACACACTCTTAAACATTATCTTTCCTCTCTATTATTAGGTATATTCTAAATTCCTTTTGATTAACTTGTTCCAAATTCTAGGTATAGTATATAGTTACTAATGTAATGTTACAAATTGTAATATGCTTGCACGGAAAGTGCGACAGAGTCCCGACTTACAAGATACAGGTTTCGACCTGGTTTGTAAGTCGGAGGTCCTATTATTGTGCCTTGTAATAAGTGAATAAACTTTTCATTTTCAGAGTGGCGTTTCTTTTAGCAATATTTAAATAAGCGTGTAACACCCCAGAATATGTGTCAATATGGCAAAACAACAGTGTTGGCACAACACAGAAAATTTAAAAAATATAATTTTTTTTGAAGAATTGAGGTCAATTTAACAATATTGAGCTTAAATCTTCAATAAGTCGTTTTAAAAATATATAAATAAGACAATCAGAAACAAGCGCTAACATAATTGGCAGTCCATTTTTCTCCAAATACTGATATATTTCCACAATTTTAACACTTACTATATCTTTTTTAAACCGCCTCTACATAATCACTGATCTGTGATAGTGAGAGTGGTTGCTCCGCCCGCTGGCCCTCAATGCCATCACTTTTTGTTGGCACGAGGGAGCGGGCTAACAACCGAGTTATGACTGGGCCTTCAGCCACCTCCAGCTTATGGTTTTGGAAGCCACCTCTTTTGGGAAATTCGTAGTTAAGAGCACATTTCTTGGGCCGCGCCGAGCCCCTAAAATTATTTTCTGGTTTCGACACCGTCACCTGATATTTAGTTCAGGTGCCTCTACAGTCCAACGCACTGCTGGACTCAGCTCTCTCCCTGGCGTACTATATTGAGCCCGGTCTCTTTGGCTCTTCTCATCCAGTCGCTGGCAGGTTTGCCTAATCGCGGCCTCAATGCCATAACTCAATTGACAATGACAATCTTCTGCTAATTAATTTTCATCATTGCTGAGGGTCGTGTTCATTCTGAGGAATTAGGCACATAGAACGACTCTCGTGGCAGATTTAATGGGGTGGTTTGCCATTGCCTCCCCATTTCACACACTGGTTATCTCAGTACGCAGGTTTCCTCTCGATGTTTTCCTTCACCGTCAGAGCAGTCGGTAAATAGTCATAGGTACATGGCAATGCCTGGTTTCGAACTCGGACCCCCGCGTGGGAGTCCGATGTCCTAGCCACGACGCCACCGACGCTCTAAATAATGTAAATAATATACTTTAAAAAAATATATCTTTATTTTCATGATCACATTAAAGTATACTAAACGTTGTACTCCGCACTAGGCAACAGCCTGTATCGCGGAGGCCGGTACAATTTTCCTTATCTAATAATTACATCAATTTATAATAAGATATATATAAGATAATTAATTATTATTATTTTATTATTATATTATATTTATATTATACATTTATTAAAATAAACAGAAATAGAAATGAAAGGAATAAAATGCTTTTTGATGACAAAGTAATAGTAGTACTATCGTACCTGCCATATACGAGATTCTTATCAGTGTCACGATTTGGTTTTTTTAAGTACCCAAAGGTTATCGTATCAGTTCTGCGCCAGATGTGACCAGGTAGGTAGGTAGGTACTAATGTCAGGTTCCGAACGTGTCTGCTATTAATAAATACCGGGGAAATAAAAACGATTCCAATAAGAACACCAATTAAAAACACCTATCCACATTACACAATTAAAACGCAACGCACGTAACCGCTCTGAGCTGATCGAGGCATTGTCCCTCAGAGCCCGCATAACCCTTCGCCGGGCACGCAAAGGTCAACGAGTTAACCCTCCACGCCCACGTTTTTATCGCGGCGCGGGCGCAGGCTCGCGAACGTTGATGGACTGATATGTGGGATCTTGGAGGGGAAAAATGGAATGCTCTAGCTATATTATTATTGGAAATGTGCATAACATAATATTGAGAAGTAGGTTTTTAACTTTGGCGCAAACGCCCTGAGGCTTATGCCAGAAATATGTTTTAAGAAAAAAACCTGAAAGACGGAAGCATTTGTAATTCACCGATTGAATACAGCCAGTATGGACGGTACGGTAGATCATAGCTATTAAGAAAAAAAAATACTGTGATGTGATCAATCATTATAATTTGTATTTTATAATTGTGATATTGTTCATATCACGTTTTTTTTTCTTAATAGCTTAATGAAATGAAATGAAATGAAAATATTTTTATTTCCAGAAGCACAGATGGTCTTCTAATACACACACACACACACACATTACAAATTATGATACATTATATTATTTTATTACATTAGAATTATTGACGTCAGGTAATTGGCACGTGATAATGGGCCCATTTCCGATGTAGTGGGCTAGTAACCCATTCTCTGTTCGCCGAGATGATTAGGTTGACCAAGCGCATGATCCGCTCGCGGAGCCCCGCCGTTCGCTGCCGGAGCAGCGCCTGCCAGGCGGGCGCGCGGCCCTCCATGAACATCTCGCTGGCGCTGCACCACCTGGGCAGCCGGTACATGGCGCGCCACGCGTCGTTGTACTGCACTCGCATGCTGTGCATGGTGGCCGCGGTGTAGTTGCACCACAGATCGGCTGTGTACACACTGGTGCAGTAGGACAGGAACAGCTGTCTCTTTACCTCTGCGCTGCATCGTCCGAATCGTCTGGCGAGCATGTTGGCCCTCACTGAAATGGCTCTTCTTTGTCGCTCAATGTCCATGTTGTCGGAAAGCGAGCTCATTATAATATGCCCTTGCATTTAATGTGCCCTTGGCTAAGGGCAAGATAATCTGATAGAGTCAAGTCGATTTCGCCGTGTGGTATAAAGTAAAGTAAAATACACTTTATTGAAATATAAAATAACAAACATAAGATATAAAAGGAAATAGTGAAATACAATTTAGGCGTTTGTTAGGGATCTGGGTCGGCGGTTAAGAGAGAGGGGCGGTGACTCCCGTTCTGGATCGTACCTCGTCCAAAGGATCTCACTGGCTATACAACGTGGTAATGCTGCCAGTGTAATGGGTACCTTTGGACGGGGGTCGATTCAGGACCGGGAGTAATGACTGTACATTATAAAAAAAAATGTATTACCTATTTATTTTATTATTTATAATATTTAAGTTGACTTTTTTAAATATTACATAATTAATAATAATAATAAATGTACTTTATTATATAATTTATTGATAATTGTTATTTTACTATGATTGATTAGTTAATTATTATTATGTTTAATTACGAACACAATTTATACTATTATATTATTATTATACAAATTTTTTTGTATAATCTATGTATGGAAATTTTAAAAAATTGGAAAGAGAATGTCATCAGTCAATGTCTGTACCTAAAGAGACCTTAACTCTTTATTGTACACACACATAATATTATATTACAAACTTAGACAAAAATATGTGAAGCACAAAGGGCGCGACTTATCTCTAAGAGAGATATCTTCCAGCAAACCCCGTAAAGTGACCTTAGTGTTGCTTACTCTCGATTTTTATTTTCATTTACAAAAATTGGGTGCCATAATTCATTTGATAGGCTTTGGCAGGGGTTCCCAAACTTTTTCAGTTCGCGGCGCACTTACTGGTTTGGTATTTTGTCCCGGCGGTGCCCTAGTCGAAATATATGTGTATAATGATATGACAACATTTTTTAGTTAAACCCTAGGGCGTTTACACATACGCCGTCGGCGACGCGGCTGTAGAGTTCCTTCGATTTGTATGGGCGCTTACTCACATACCGCGCGCGGCTCGGCTGTATGGGCCTTTAAACACGCGCCGCGCGCGGTTTGTGTGTAAGCACCGATACAAATCGAAGGAACTCTGTAGAGTTCTGTGGAACGCTGTAGCCCTCGGCACCGCGACGCCGGCGGTGGCGCGTCATCGGCGGCGTATGTATCTTTACACATACGGCCTTTGCCCTTACAATATGAGACTCACATATACAAGTATATTAAAATTGACAGAAAAATATGAAATACAGTAACAGAAAAAGGTGCTTGATCATTCACATATGAACTGACGACTTGCTTAATAATTTTTTTTTGTGTAGTTTACTTTACTTTACTTTTACTTTTTTTTCTTCATTTTACACTATAAGTAATTTTAGCTTCTAGAGAAAAGAAAACAGGAGTGCCTTGCGGCGCCCTGGGGCGCCGCGTCTCGGCGCACAGTTTGGGAACCCCTGGATTATGGTAATGATGGATGAGAGACAAAGTTACTCCAAAACACTAACCACTACCCTTTGTTCGCAGGATGGTTCTCAGCGTGTGGTTGCCGCGGGGGTGCGCTTGCGTCTGCGCGAGGCTCAATTGCTGCTCTGCTGCGCACGCGCGCCTTCGCGCTCGTGTCGCCGCGCGCAGTCTCAGCATACCGCGCGAGGCCCAACACCGGTAAGGACTTGTAGAAAACCTTTTTAGTAGTTCTGGTGCCCTGGTACCTCCTGCTTCTAGTCTGTCTCATTTATCTTGAACAATCAGAAAGAGAAAAAAAACCCTGTGAAAAACTTTGATTTGTTTTGAATTGTACACTTTGAATTGTAGAGGATACTGGCTTGATAGTCCTGATTACCAGGATAGGTAATATTTCTGTTAATACTCCATGACATTACCTTAAAACATTGACATGACAGGAAGACCTAGCGCTGCATGGAAACGTAGTCTTCAAAAAGACCTGGAAGCGGCTTAAGTATCCTGGGAAACCATAGAGTCTGCGGCATCGGACAGAGCGCGGTGGAAGAATATTGTCTCAGCCCTATGCACCACTAGGTGCTCTAGGACCTGAAGAAGAAGAAGACATGACATTGCATGGTTTCGAACGCGGAGTTCCCATATGGGAGTCCTATGTCCTAGCCACGAGGAGACCGACGCGAACAGTATACAACCCAGAATTTTTTCAACAGAAAGCGGGCGAGTTGGGGCGCAGTACGAAAGAGCCGCAGCGAGGCCTGGCACGCCGCTGCGGCTGGCTGGTGTTTTTGCAGACGGCAGCAAGGCCAAGGCACCTAAATACGCGCAGCTCATCGACCCACAGGGGAACGTGAGTAGATTTGATTTTATCAGTATCATTCTCACCTCCTGAGCGTTCAGTATTGGACCTAGGCCTCTCCCAGTTCTTTCCAACATGATCTACTGTTGTTTTGATCGCCACTCTTCTCATATCGTCTGACATCGAGCCTTCGGTTGCCCGGGTCTCGGCCGTCGGTACTTTAAGATGTACATTTGGAGAAACTTTCAAAGCATTTGGGATTATTATCCAATCATGGATCCTGATAAGTAGGATCGCATGGGAGGTATCACCAACATCTTACCTATTTCTACCGCAACGCAGCAAAGCTTGCATTTCTGTGTATCGATGTGAAGGGTAAGAGAGCCAGCTAAATTACCGGCACACGAGGCACTCACGTGCCGTCCACAATGTTAGCAGCGTATCGAAAACTCTCTAATAATAATAGGTACAGTAAGGTGAGATGTCTATGGGCGACGATGAATACATACCATCAGGTGTGTTTGCTTCTCTGTTCTGTTTATACAATAAATAAGGTAATTATCAGCTTATTAATGTCCCCACTGTTGGGGCACAGGCCTCACCTTGCACAAGGGGGTACGGGCCATGATCCACCGAGCGGGCCCATTGCTGATTGGTGGATTTCACACGCCTTCGGAAATTTTTCATTTCCTCAGACATGCAGGTTTCCTCAAGATGTTTTCCTTCAACGTTAGAGCAGACGGTAAATGAACATAAGTCTTCGAAAAAATCCGAAAAACTCATTGGTACATGGCATGGTTTCGAATTCGAACCGATCCGAACTAGGCCACTGACGCACTAAATGACAAAAAAGATTTCAGGCGAAAGTTTGAAAGATGATTCGACATCGTCAAAAAGAAGTTCAGGGTTGTTCATAAAACCACCACGCATTATCCTTTGATACAACCTAAAAGAGATATATTGTAGGTTAGTCAGATTGTTAGGACTTGTCTAGATTTACCCTTAACAAACGCACCGTGTGGTCTTCAGTTCTTTAATTTTATAACGTTAACATTAGGCACATTAAAATTTTAATCGAATCCCTTTGAAACTACAGTCTAGCACAGTTCTCTAATGAAATAGCTCTTGACTAAGAGCTTTTAATGGGGTATTCATGGCCTTAAATAGTTCTTTTTGAGCAGACCGACGGACCGACCGGAGTTTGCATTGATTTTATGGTCTAGTAATGTAATGAATCTTTAGGGGGTGTGGTACAAAGGATAAGCGGGTAGAACCAATTTATCCGAGGTACCCACCTAGGTAAACTATTTTATTGTAAATAAAGAAGGGCGAGAACAAAAGAGTTTAAAAAAGGGGGCTTCGTGATTGTTTTGGTATCTCTATGTGCCGTAACACGTTACCAGCCGCCACGAGTTTATACGTAGCTCGTATTTAACGTGTTAATTAATAAAATAATAATTAAATAAGAAAATAATTAATATTTTAATACAATTATTAATGTGGAATTCAAACGTCTTGCTGATTTTATTTGGGGAATAGCGTTGTGCGGTGTTGATCTGATGTAACTCAACTGGAATTTTTTTACCAAAATGAATTATTTAATTAATAAATTTAATTTAATTTATTTATTAGTAAACATAACACAGATTACAACCAGAGAAATTACAGAAAAATAAATATAAAGTTATGAGCTAGGTCGTAACCCTTAACGTGTAAACACAGCATGGTTAGGAAGTAGAAAATTGATTGTTGTACAAAATTGAGTTGGGAAAGCAAAAAATACTAGTGAATGTGGTGACAAAAAATAACAATAACCTAACCTATTGAAAAATAAAAATTATAAAGTAGGTGCGTGGATAACTTACTTGAGGACATCCTTAAACCGTCTTTTAAAAACTAATGACCTAGGATTTAAATGTATTGTGCCATAAGATTTTAGAATTTTTCTCCCGCGCTTTTGTCGCGTCCACACCAGCTTTTTTTCATTGTCTTGCAAATTGTTTTACAGTAGTGCTTTTCAAGTAAGAATGCTGTTTTTTATTCGAAGAACGTCTACAAAATGTGATTAATGTATGGGACAATGAAGTAAAGTCAAATAAGACGCTGCACCCCGATCCGTACTCGGCTGGATTTTAAAGAGCCATACTGCGTCCGGGACGCCTTCTTCTTTGGTTCAGATGGTGCAGAAGCGTGGAAGATTCTCCCAGATAGCATTGAAATGTGTCACACTAGCATTTTAATGAAGACTTGCAAGAGTTGTTTACATCAGACATGGCTGTATGGGCTCAGTTTCCTTTGCCTTAAAAAAACAAACAACAACCATAAGATTTTATTTCAATTGGTACTATTATTCGAGATAGGGAAAATAAGTTCATTATTGGCCATCACGACTGACGACATAAGTACATAATGATAGATTTGCTCAAACTTTCTCAACAATGCATCAACTTTTCCGAACTTCTATTTGTCACTGTCTTTTCGAAGTCTGTCAAAGTTCACCCGTATCGAAGTTCAGTTGATCGATATAAAGTCGTATCGTTGTTTAGTCGAAGCAGTGTCATTCGAGCTTCCGTCTGGTAGTCCGCGGCGAGTACAGTCGGTGAACTCTTGAATTCGGGTATCGGGCAAAATCGCCTGTCTCTGAGTTACTACAATATTAGTACATTCGCGTATCGCTATCCATAACCGAAGTCTCAATACCCGAAGCCCTTTCTAAAAACTATGGTCGGATTGTCACGCAGGAAACGTGTTCGCAAATCCTGTATTTGCCATTTGAGTGTGATAAGACTTGGCTTTACCGCTGATCTCTTCCTATTTAGACCAGCGGCATGCCTGGCTGTAGTACACAAGTCAGCTGGTGCTTTATTACTGAACTAATGTCGATTAATCAGCTCCTTGAGCCGCCTGTAGACAATGCAAAACGAAAAACTCCACTAGGAGTAGGTACTAGTGGAACTCGAAGTAAATTCGATAGATTCAACTGTGGTCCCGACTAATTCTAAGACGGGGGGTAGCAGACACTGCACTGACCCTTACTGTTTTGTGAAATTCTCCCCGAGTCATCAGCTCAGTCAACCTAACTCCTTAAGGCTGTTGGGACTCTAAGGTGGCGCCATCTCTTAGCGTCAAATATTTTAGTAAATACAAAAATGTTTTTCTGAAATTGTGATCACATATTGAAGGTGAAGGAAAACATCGTGAGGAAACCTGCATGTCTGAGGAAATTTAAAAGTTTTCGAAGGCGTGTGAAATCCACCACTCAGCACTGGGCCCGCTCGGTGGATCATGGCCCGTACCCCCTTGTTCAAGGGGAGGCCTATGCCCCAACAGTGGGGACATTAATAGGCTGATGATGATGATGATGATCACATATTATTGCCGAAATAAAATAGATTAAACCACAAAATAAAATGTATTTTTTTAATTTGAGACATATCAGTAACATTTTTGATGTTTTTGTTTTGTTACCTTTATTTTTTTGCTAATTTATTATGATTGATTATTTTGTTTGTGATAATTTATGATTGATTTATTAATTGAACAAAAATTTGTACGCTTTCGTGCAGATTATGGTGATACTGAAACACAATGTAACATCTGCATTACCCATGTTTACAAATAAATGATATTTCTGTTTCTAGAATATACTTTTAAGTACCTAGGTATTGAAATAACTAACCAATCAGAATGTAGTATCCTTTGGTACTTTGTTGGTTTAACTTATGATTATGACACAATTCATACGAATGTTAAGAAATCTTAACAAAATATAGCTTCTGTGTTTCAAAGAATATATTTCAGAAACGTTCATAATTCAGAAACGAGTAGTTCGAAGAATGGCGCGTGTCCCCGAGGATACACCGGCTCGTGATCTATTCATCGATTTTCAAATCCTCACTGTACCATCGCTCTACATACTTGAGATAGGTAAATATGTCAGAAAAAATCTAAGAGAGTATCCTACTAAGAAATGGGTTGGCAAGAGACTGACAAAAGTGAGACAGCAGGATCTCGAACTGATTGACAGTAGACTGCTGAAGACCCAGCTGTCCACGCACGTCGCTGGTCCGCGAATTTACAACAAAATACCAGCTCCTATCCGAGATACTAAAACGTACAACAGTTTCGTTATTAAATTAAAAAAATGGTTGATCCAAAAGGATACTTTTACTCTGTCAACGAGTTCCTTGACGAATGATGTTTGAAACTGTAGATTTATATTCTGCAATACTTTTTTATTTTATTTTAGTTTTTAAACTTGTTGACTTTATACTTACTTTAAGTAAGAAATTTTACTATTATTGATCATGACATGCTAACATTTTATTATTTATTTTTTTGACAATGTATGATCATTACTGAAATAAATGAATATGAATATAGCTTGATGTGCCTTCTACATGAAACAAAGACATAAAATTGTATAATCTTCGCAGCTAAAATAAACTTCGTCAGAAGCAAAAACAATAATTTTGCATTCTGTCCCTACAACATAAAATTAAATTCCAATCACGAACAACGAGTATTATAACTTAAAACAAAAAGCACTTAACACTGAAAAGAACATTACATTCTTTGTCTATTTTGCTTCGACAACCCGTAGTAACACACACAGCACTTGACAGTAAGGATCTCGCCAGCTTAGTTTACTGCCAAGACAACCTATGTTAAACCTTATTTCTTTATAGTAGAGGTATTTAGAACCGCATAACTAAAGTAGAGAATTCAAAAATTAGCAAATGTTGTTTTACGGTTTAGAAAAGCGAAAGTGATCTTTAAAATGATGGGGAAAAGGTTCAAAGCTTACGCAAGTTCTAACTTAAGTGTACGTTTCTGCGAGGGGCAGTGTCCTCTATGAACCGATGTTGCCAGGACCTAGAATAGGGTTGTCACGATTTTGAAATAAAGATTTTATTTTCGTTTTATCGTTGTTGGCTGAAGGGAAATGGTAGTTTAAAGCCGAAACCACACAGGCAGGTTTTGCCCGGACGCGCCTATTTGGAGCCCGGGACCGGTTTATCGCCACATACACGCCGGTCGGTCGCGTTCTCCTCAGTCTTACTTCGGTTGTCGCCGCGATCGGTTCTCTTGGTAGTGGATGATTATTTTATTTATTTATTTTTTATTTCATGCAGTTTTGAGTCTATTCTCACCAATTTCTTCAGAAATAAGCACCATTACAATAAATTTTTATTAACCGACTTCAAAAAAGGATGTTCTTGTATCGATTTCGATTATTCTT
Source organism: Hofmannophila pseudospretella (assembly GCA_947369225.1). Lineage (NCBI taxonomy): Eukaryota > Metazoa > Arthropoda > Insecta > Lepidoptera > Oecophoridae > Hofmannophila > Hofmannophila pseudospretella. Next base: position 8,151,542 of record OX376332.1, on the reverse strand, counting down.
TCAAAGATGTAATCTTCTTAATTTGAGAATCTGAAATGATGATATACTTTAGCTAGTGGTCTACTGTACTTATGAGATTATGGTATTTATTTTAAAACAACAAGAACTTTAAAAAGTTTCTGAAATATTACAATGTTTATGAAATTAAATGGGTTTTTTGTAATAGACAACAATATTTATTGTACCTCCTGTTAAAATCTTATTCAGTCAAAGTAACTAAAGAAATGAAAAACACAACCGCTCAGCACGGCAAAAGTCGCTCGACTGAGGAACCGTCCTGGTCGCCCGAATCGTTTGTGGCGATATACGACCCGGACCGGCTAAACCGAGAGGCAACGGGCGATCGCTGGCTAATCGGGCCGGGTGAACGGCCGTGTGTGTGGCGATAGATTTGTATTGAATTTGCGACCGGCCTCGAGTGACCGGCCCGGGTAAAACCTGCCAATGTGTGCCTTAGCGTAGTTTTCGAGATTTATGACCTATTTGAAAATGCTAGTATATATATTGAATTACAGGTCTGTAATTTATAAAGTTAATTTTCTACAGTTTACTCCTAGCTATGCACACACCCTTTCACTCTCTTCTACACAACACGCTCACACACATTTCCAATAAACACATCCATATACACATGTACCAAAACTTATTTCTCCCTATAAGCATTATTTTAAAATAGGAAATATGTAATTGGCAGTATGTTATATTAGTGGTCATTTTTGTTTTTTAATTTATGTGCTGTGGATTTTGTAAAAAAAATATGTATATTATTACAACAACGAGTTTATTGTAATCTGTATTACCGTGATCATATTAGATTTACTTTGCATTTTAAAATAAAGTCAATTTATTTCTATAAAATATGTTAAAAAAATCTTAAGCCCAGGAGCTTAGTTCTTAGCTCTTAGGTCGTCTTGCGCCAGCCGTTTATACTAATCCGTGGTTAGATTTGTATGAAAAGCATATACAGTTCCCGAGTTACCCCACAGTTAAATATTGCCGCAAGTCCACTTTAGCCGTTTTCATAAACTGGTTTTCAACATTTCTTTTCCTTAAGTTCTAATGTTCAACCCTAATGTAGATGCATGCGAAAAATGACGGAGCTGTCTTTTGTTTATGGTATAATGAGCCCTTAATTATGTAAGGGCCTTAACCTGAAGGATGGCAGACTTAATGGGTCTCTGTTCTCAAGGTGCATGGTGCATTTATATCCGAATACCTTTGACGTTGTACTATTTCCATCAATACTCTTTTTTTTAAAATATGCAAGTGACCACTATTTATATCAAAGATGCAAGAGCGAAATTAATTTGAGCTCTATGTTACAAAAATCACCATGGCTGGATTGCTGCAATGGGGCTATATTTCTCAGATAATAACCATTTGGTAATTTTCTGCTTAGCTTCCCTTAGAGAGAGCATTTTTATGTCACAGAATTTTAAGATTTTATTATAGATAAACGGGAACAAAAAATTACCGAACCGTTGAGCGAAGGTAGTTATTACTTTTAAATTTTCTACTTTGAAGACTCTTTTCTTCAGCAACTCTAAGTACTTGGGAGATTTGACTATGATTTCGGATTTTTTAATGATATTAAAGCTAGATAAATTGGTAGAAAACATCAATACAAACTAATAATGTATTTTAATAATATTTCGTAAAACTTCACTGAATCGAGATATTTGACAACAAACATTAACGCCCAAAAACAACAATAATTATTGTTGGGCGTACGTACCTACTAACATTCTAAAAATATTCTGTAAACAACACAATACTTTCTTCTCTCAATATAGTAATTTTCTTTAAACTGACCTGTGGGTAAGAGCGGTAGTTTTCTAATTTTACAATTACAGACAATATTATCAGTAATTCTGTCAGTAATTTTGTTTCTCCGGAAGCGAATAGCTAACGCACATGTTATTTCTTTAAAAGGTGTCATTTTGACCCCAATTTTTATGAGATTCCAAATTAAGGGTAAATTAAATTCGTATTGTACATAAGTAATTGCGCTTCACTATTTCCTTTTCTATCTTTTGTTTGTTGTTTTCTATTTGTGCAATAAGGTGTATTTTACTTTTACTTACTTTTTATTATCGTACCATCTGTTGAACAAATTCTCCATTAAAAATTTAACAATTGATCCATACTACAATTCCCTATTATTATGGGGTGAAAAGACATAAATGACACCCGGAATTCACTGCAATTTTGGTACCGGTAAAATGTGCGCCCACCCCATTACATATTAAGGGACACTAAGTTTTTCTTCATAACATACAAAGGTACGTAAGTACCTTCCCGAACATAAGTAAAACCTAGAACTTGTTAAAGAAGCCTAGCATGGCTAAATGCTCAATAAATAAAAACTAGAACTTCTTGCTTTGAAAGCAGATATAACGACTCAAAAAGGTTCAATGAATTTCTGTATAACGACTATCCCAGAAGATTGTACGGATTGTAGATATATCTGCCCGAAGGTTGCCTGGAACAGATCGCTCTAAGCGATAAGGCCGTCTAAATTGTACTTCACTATTTCCTTTTCTATCTTTTGTTTGTTGTTTTCTATTTGTGTAATAAACTGTATTTTACTTTACTTTTATATATTTTTAAAGTTGCAAAACTTTTCATATAACATCTCTGCTATGTAAATAACATATGTATTTTCATATAACATCTCTGCTATGTAAATAACATATGTATTTTCATATAACATCTCTGCTATGTAAATAACATATGTATTTTCATATAACATCTCTGCTATGTAAATAACATATGTATTTTCATATAACATCTCTGCTATGTAAATAACATATGTATTTTCATATAACATCTCTGCTATGTAAATAATATATGTATTTTCATATAACATCTCTGCTATGTAAATAACATATGTATTTTCATATAACATCTCTGCTATGTAAATAACATATGTATTTTCATATAACATCTCTGCTATGTAAATAACATATGTATTTTCATATAACATCTCTGCTATGTAAATAACATATGTATTTTCATATAACATCTCTGCTATGTAAATAACATATGTATTTTCATATAACATCTCTGCTATGTAAATAACATATGTATTTTCATATAACATCTCTGCTATGTAAATAACATATGTATTTTCATATAACATCTCTGCTATGTAAATAATATATGTATTTTCATATAACATCTCTGCTATGTAAATAACATATGTATTTTCATATAACATCTCTGCTATGTAAATAATATATGTATTTTCATATAACATCTCTGCTATGTAAATAACATATGTATTTTCATATAACATCTCTGCAATGTGAATACTATTAATCATTCTTCATTAGCAATCAAACCCGAATCGATGCTGACAGATTAAATAATAGATTTTTCCTATAATCTTTTTAATTTATCAGCAATTCAAGAAGTCTAACGAAACCACTTCCTCAAAGATTCATCACAGATTATATTGACAAAAAATGCATTGTAGTCATTCTGAAGTCAATATGATTTGAATGGCTTTGATCCCGGATATGAGGGTTTACATTATTAGTTTTTGTATTCGATGAAAAAGGTCAGTCGCATAACTGTCATATTAAGGTGTACTTGTAACTATAATTTGTAGTACTTAGAACTTCCTTGGGTACAAATTTTTAAATCAATCCTATTCTTTATAAAATGACATCTACTGAATTATGAATGTGTTGGTGATGTGGATGAAGGGTTATATTTTTCTTTAAAATTTTATGGCCTCTACATTACTTTCACATTACTACTTTTAGATTAAGTGGGTATATTTATTCGGTTCTACAGTATACTAATATTGGTGCTGCTTTAAGAAATCAAACTCAGTATTACGCGAATTGAATTGAATTTAATTATTTTTAAAGTAGAATTATTGTTAACTATAGGTACGCCGTGGAAGCCTGTCACAATAAGTTTCTGAACTATAGGTACTCCGTGGAAGCCTGTCACATGAAATTTCTGAACTATAGGTACTCCGTGGAAGCCTGTCACATGAAATTTCTGAACTATAGGTACTCCGTGGAAGCCTGTCACAATAAGTTTCTGAACTATAGGTACTCCGTGGAAGCCTGTCACATGAAATTTCTGAACTATAGGTACTCCGTGGAAGCCTGTTACATGAAATTTCTGAACTATAGGTACTCCGTGGAAGCCTGTCACAATAAATTTCTGTTATGATTCCTTGACATTCATATGAATGTGTCAAATACATACTATAAGGTATAGCCTGATGAGTTGTCCTCTGTACTTACTCCCTTTTACCCAATGAGTTTTGTTTTTTGGGTTCTTTGGTATAAATCAACACTACCTTGCTAAAATCAAAAGACTCATCGACTCATCGCCTAACACGATTTAAATGTATTTATCAACCAAATAATTTTAACTTAGAGCCTGTTCTATGCGCTTCTACATCATAAGATAACGGAGTTTTGGCGGGAAAGTAGCTGGATAAGGTCCTACGGTGTTTATTTTATTGCTCAAAAATTGTTTTCTGGTGATACCTAAAATCGGTGTAGTTTTGTCTAGCAAACGTCAGCAACAGTGACAATGTGTTGAACTCTTAAAATAAACTTTTCGTTAGTGGTTCGTTATGTAGTGTACCTACTCTGTGATTCTGCGGCGGGCCATGAGAATTCGCCAGAAATTAGACTGGTTGAAATTTCCGTCATAACTCCTAGGAGTGTAAAAATGTGTCTACACCACATTTTGATACTTAAAAGCTGTTTTAAATCGCTTAATGTTTAGGTTGATGGCCTGTGTTGCCAATGCCTTGTTAAATAAAATAAAAAATAAAATAAGATGACGTTTCCGTTTACGTTACAAATAAATAGGGCAGTGAGAGTTTCTCCCGCGCTTTTGTCGCGTCCACACCAGCTTTTTTTTCATTGTCTTGCAAATTGTTTTACAGTAGTGCTTTTCAAGTAAGAATGGGTTTTTTATTCGAAGAACGTCTACAAAATGTGATTAATGTATGGGATAATGAAGTAAAGTAAAATAAGACGCTGCAGCCCGATCCGTACTTGGCTGGATTTTGAAGAGCCATACTGCGTCCGGGACGCCTTCTTCTTTGGTTCGGATGGTGCAGAAGCGTGGAAGATTCTCCCAGATAGCATTGAAATGTGTCACACCAGCATTTTAATGAAGACTTGCAAGAGTTGTTTACATCAGACATGGCTGTATGGGCTCAGTTCCCTTTGCCTTAAAAAATAAAATAAAATAGGGCAGTACTACAAGCTAATAGGTCGGTTATTTACCGTTCACTGTCCTCTTCAAATAATTTGAGTCAACGTAAGTCCACTCCGGAATAGCCCAAACAATTGTAATTCCGCGACAGTTCGCTGTAGTCACGTTCCCAGTCCATTGGCATAGTTCTTCAAACCATACTTCACTTGCATCGCACGAACTTGCCTTTACAAACTACATTTACACTTAACAATCACATCTTTACCTTCATAATAAACCTTAAAACTAAATTCCCAACTGCAAAAACAGAGTTGTAGTTCACAATCTGACACAGATTCTTTTGCAGTTAGAGTTTGAAATATCCGTTGCATTTTAAACTTTGTAGGCTCTTAATATAGAGAAATGACAGTGTGTTTTGATTGTGTTGGTAGTGATAGGCAATGTCATTGTTTCGGTCAAGTTTTGGACCCTATAAGGAGAAGAAACGACCGGGCGCTGTCTTGTTTGAAGCACCCGTTATAAATGTTACCATTCCGTGTGTTCACTTGTCAAAATAAATTGTGTATGTTGATTTAGAGGGAATTGTAACTGTAGATAAGTTGAATGTTAAACAACTTACTAAGATGAACTTGCGCTAACGTTTAACCCTAGATTAACTCGCGGATTGTCCATGATTTTCAAGATATGAATGTCAAGAAATCTCACACGCAAAATAGGCGCTGAAGTCGTCGAGTTGCGGAAACCAGCCCGTTATTACATTACATGTCAAGAAATCATAACAAAAACGTACTGCAACAGGATTCCACAGTATGGGAGGTTTTAGAGTTAAAGATAGATCCAAAACAGAAATGGTAAATGTGTCCGTACGTTAAACTGCAAGTGATTTATTTCGCCAATTTATATTCCGCGCAGATTCGTACTTGACACTTGATTGTCAATTTTTTTCCCAGAACGTGTTCGATGTGTGTGGTTCGCGAATTTGACAGGAATGTCAACTTGTTGACAGTTATTTAGCTAGAAATAAAAAAAAAGCTATAAAAGCTAGCGGCGGTAAATATGTTTTGAATGTTGATTGTCTGTTTTGTTTGCAAAACATCACGTGCGAACTAACAGCTGAGTGTATAAAATGTATAAAAAATAACATCATACAAACTATCACGATCATAAATGGGTATTGAATTATCATTATTAGTATCATCATCATCATCCTACTCTAGTCCACTGCTAGACATAGGCCTCTCCCAGGGCGAGTCATTGAGCCCGATCTTCGGCTCTTCTCATCCAGTCGCTGCCAGCCACCGTCGCTCCATCTAGCAGGCACGCCCGTCCCACACTACGTTTGCCCTAACGCGGTCTCCACTCCAGAACTCGTCTCCCCCAGCGGTTGTCGGTTCTGCGACAGACGTGACCGGCCCACTGCCACTTCAGCTTGCTAATCTTATGAGCTATGTCGATAAATTTTGTTCTATGCCGGATCTCCTCATTTCGGATTCGATCAAGCAGAGTTATTATCTTATACTATATTATACTTATACTATACTATAATATATTATACTATAATAATTAGTATATTATTAGTATAAGACTACATAACATTCAAAGATTCAAGTTTGATAAAATGGCTAAGAAAAAAAACTCGTAAATAAATTAGGAAAAGGGTGAAATAAATTCCGCGGGCAGGATTTGAACCTACGACCTTGCCGTTCCGTGGCAGTGCTCTAACCAACCAACCAAATTTTTTCACCCTAACATGAGAAATGCACAATACATAAAATCAATTTACATCTATTTACAATATCCTGTAGTTTTTTTTGACAAAATGCAATTACTGAGCCGAAGAGGTCATCAAACGATTTTTTGAAACGAGATTTCTTACCTTATTGTATATTACCTTTTTAACAGGTTGACAATTAAGTAATGTACCTATGTCAAATCGTAAAAGTTAACCTCCGAAACTGTTCGTGGAGGGAACAAAAATCGACCAAAAATTGTATTCAACGTTTATTTAAAAACAAAAGTAATGTCTAAATGGATAACTCCATTAAACTGGCTGATAGATGCCAAGATCTACAACAAAAGAAACGAAACTCTCCCTACCGGCTGGTTCGCCGAAAACGCTGATGTCGTGGTACTCCTCTTCACAGCCAAGGGCGTCGACCGAAACGACATCGTGAGAAAATTCTGCGAAATATACGAAGACGTTAAAACTGTCAACTTACCCATAGAAGTCATCTACATCCCCATGGACGACACTGAGGAAGAAATGAGAGCTTCCTACGAAACTCAAGCGAATTGGTTTACTCTAAACTTTCATGATCCCCTGGTACAAGAACTCAAATACATGCTCCTAATTTCTTGCATTCCTTACTTGGTTGTAATTCAGCCTGACGGCTCTCTGATATCCAGGCATGGGATTGGAGATCTGGAGCAGTATGGAAAGAATGCTGTTCTGACCTGGTTGACCACATCGGCATCCATGAAGGACCATAGAAATACGCAGATGGAGACTGAGATATACGGAGATAAATGGCACTTTTTGCAAGTGGAAGGGAGAGCGAAGCCTCAATATAAGAAACGGTTTGGAGGACTTTCTGATTAGGGTTGATGATGAACTTTGCTGAGCGAGGAGGCCATTAAAATTAATAAATGTGATTGAACTGTTTTTATTCTATCAGGTATCAACTTGCACAGAAAACAAAATCAGAAACATTAGTGCTTATAATATAATCTAAGCATTAGTGAGAAAAAAACACCAATATTGTTTATCATATTATTATCTTGGCCCGAAATAAAATAGATTGGCCACATGACAGAGAGAAAGTGGAAAAAAAAGTAATTGAAAAATTAATTCCTTTACCACATATTAACATTTCACATTAAACTGTAACCTCCACACTAGGCGTTGCCTGTGTCGTGGAGATTACATAGGTACACACATTGACCACTTTACAATGTTATGTGTCAGCTATCAATCTAATATTCAGATTCCAGAAATACAATTTAAAATTAAAATTTAAGTTAAAGAGATTAGATATAACTATTATAAATTTATAAAATATATTAATATATACATTTATATATCTAAGTACATTTATTTAATATATATTTATAATATTAAAAGCTAATTATATACATATACATGCAAATATATGCATTAATTAAAATAAATAAGTCACAGTTTCAATTCCATAAATGTCCCCTAGATAAGATATTTGTACTCCCAAGCGGAGAGGTATTTGCCAAACATTTGATTTTTTGATTTTATTATTTCAAATACTAAATGGTTTATTCAAAATAATACTAAAATAACACTAAAATAAATGCTTAAGCTAAAATTACAAAAAACCTAACTATTTTTAGTTGCACATATATTACTTTAATTTTACCCTTTTTGAATAACGTTGATACGTTAAAAAAATGTTGGTCAAGAGTGCCTCGACCAATTTTGTGTGTTCCATCCTTGTCAAGGGGAGTGCTAACCGTCTCTCCTTTCAATAGACACAATAACCGTGTTCCAAGCTTTTGCTTATATACTGAGTGGCAAAAAAATTTTAATAGCGCGTTTTAGAACTTCCTTCTATAATTTTAATACTTTGAACAAAAGTGCAGTGATTATTAATTGGATTTATTAATATTGGTATTAGAGACGGAGTCCATTCATTTAAAAGAATAAATTTCAAAAACAAACTAATTTATAATTTTTATTTAATAAAGTGAAGGCTTTAGCACTGGTGGCGCCATCTGTTGGTATATTTGTGAACTTAGAATTATTGATGAAAAAATGGTTGAGCGTAGTAAATCCTCTTTTGATTTGATCTCCTCTTATATTTTATTTACTTACACAAGTAAAATGTTAAAAGCTTTTGCACTCCTCAAAGATTTCTTTTACCTCGCTGGTAATTGGTAGAATGGTCTCTTATAATGTGATTTATCTCTTTCCATTAATGACTTTAATAATGAAATATAACGACTATATATATTTTCTTTTGATTGGATTTATTTATAAAGCGTTTTGATCAATGTTTCTTTATGAGTTATGGAGACATCTATTCAGCAGCGATAGCGGATTCGATTTCCTGTAAGGAGCTAACCGTGCTTTTCACTTTCTGCACTGGATGGATCATTGGTTTTCGTGCATTTTCCCGAATATTTTCAATCATATCTACATTTTTGTTTTCCTGAGATTACCCAGGGGCGGAACCAGAAAATTATTTGAGGGAGGGTCGGGCATCGGTTACTATGTAGGTAGATATATGATTGTATTTTAACTGTTAAATGTCCGACCACCTGCACGCGGGAGGACCTTTTCGAGGCCAACCAGAGGGCTATCGATGTGGCTGCCTTCTGGTCGGGAAAAATTTAATTCGGATCAACACGAAAGAAGAAGAACTGTTAAATGTTATTTAGTTTGTTTTTGTCTTGTGGACATTGTGCATTGTGTAATTTTAATTGTATTACATTGTAACTACTTACAATTAATAATGTTCGCATCCAGCCATGTTACGATCACCTGTATTTATATTAAAAAGTGACTTAACCTAGTGATCTTATAAGTTCCAAAAAGGTTCAATAAATGAGTATTTGAGAAAATTATTCAAATTGTTAACTCTCACATCCATAATCCCCGAGGGGGTAGACAGAGGAACCACATTCATCATAGGTAGTTCCCACTTTTCACCGTAAGATTTGGTTGACAAACGTGGCGACCTATCGCCGTCTACTATTTGTAGAATACTATCCACTAAGACCCTTACTCGCGTCGTACGACACCCACTGGAAGAGTTAGGGTGGTTCTTTATGGCCGGCACGACACGGAAATTATTTCAAAACATGTGCTGCTGATTATTTCTTGCGCCGTTTTTTTTCTATTTCAGCAAATAGCGTCTCGATGGTAGATAACAGAATGACTTGTAAAAAGTACTTTAAGGTACATACAATATTTTTTTTTTATTTATTTGCCCGGAAAAATGGTGAAGGGCGTGTCGAGTCTAGTGTCCTATAGAGATTTTACAGGTTTTGGGAGAACGGAGAAAAAGGGAGTAAAATAAGTGACAAAATACATGTCAGACAGTCGGACATCTTTGCATATATTACAATATGATTGAGATTATGATAAAATTGACATTATGGTAATTAATAATATGATTTGACATTTTGGTTTTATAAATAGAGATTATTGTGTTGAAATCTATGTATTATATATATTTATAATACCTACAATGTACCTACACGCAATTTATGGCAAAATAAATGAAATGAAATATTCATGAGACGCTTTTTAACTTTTTTTAAGTAGGTTAGTACGTTAGTAGTAACAATGGGTTTGGCAAGCTTTTGGTTAGACAATCAAACTTGTTTGTTTCGATCTAGATAAAAAAATGCTTAGGTATTTAAGCTTCTTTAGGTCATGTTTGTAGGTGTTCTGTCCGCGACTAAACTTTTACTTACCGTGTGTTGCAAGAAACGTCCTTAATGTTAAGTTTTCCTTAAGTATTATGTCATTTCTATAAACCACTTGGTAAGTCTGTATACTGTGCTAGAGTTATGGCGTTGAAAGAAATGGAATGTATTTTAATGCAGACTTAATTTTAAGGACGTTTTGTGCAACTGACGGTTAGCTCTTTTATAGACATATATATGATTATTATGTATGATCTGTTATAAAATTTTTACGTAGTTTTGAAAATAAGATAAAGCAATTCTAAGCAAAAAGGTAATTACTAGCGCCATCTGTTGTCGAGTAGCGGCAACATAAAGTTATAAGTTACAGCTCTAAATTGTCTTGTAAAAGAACGGTGTAAAAAGTTTAATTTAGGTATATTATGGTTTTTGTAAAGGTACAAGTACAGTCACATAAATTGTATGGGCCTACAACTAATCTTTAGCCTTTTTCTATGTTATTTAAAGTTACTCCATAAACATAAAATCGTATAGACTTGGATATTATTCTTCTTCAAATTTGTAATATAATGTATTTTTACTCGAACACAATTTAAAGCTCAACCCGAAGCTAGCGCCACTCACGAAAAGAAAAAACTTTTTCCCATAAATTCCCAAATCCCAAAAAAAAGATCTGTTTGTTAATTATTAATTTTTTTTATTATTTCTTATTATTACGTTTTTTATTTAATTATTTTTCCAGGTTATATATATTTTAAATAATAAAACATTAAACAATCCTTCATTTATGGAACAATTCTTCTGTCCATTTTTTAATAAATGCCTCAATTCGGGAATAATATATTTTTTTTCGGGACTAATTTCGCGTGCTAATGTCGCCACGGGTACCTACTACCTTAACTACTTACCTTCTTTATCTTTACTTTTATATCTTAAAAATATAAATCTTTAGTTTTATATCTTAAAAATTAAAGATAAAAAAGTAAGGTATAATAAATAAAAGTTATTTTGTAGATATGTGGTCTGCCTATGCAGCCTGGAAGCCAATTCTCGCAGAGTTCGACATACAAAAATCGAACGCTACAAATGTCTTGTCACGCTCACATGTAATGTGAGCGAATGAGATAGGACTAATGTCGAATTCGACATTCCATCTGCGAGCAACGCCTTCGTCATAATCAGCAGCCTACTCTAGTCCACTGCTAGACATAGGCCTCTCCCAGGGCGCGCCATTGAGCCCGATCTTTGGCTCTTCTCATCCAGTCGCTGCCAGCCACCTTGCGCAGATCGTCGCTCCATAGATGGAGCAGGGACGCTCGTCCCACACTACGTTTGCCCAAACGCAATCTCCACTCCAGAACTCGTCTACCCCAGCGGTTGTCGGTTCTGCGACAGACGTGACCGGCCCACTGCCACTTCAGCTTGCTAATCTTATGAGCTATGTCGATGACTTTTATTCTATACCGGATCTCCTCATTTCTGATTCGATCCAGCAGAGAAACGCCTTCCAGAAAAGATATTTTTACTAAACACTGTAGTTATATTGTATGTGCCTACATACTACTACATACCTACCAGGATCGCATTATTTGCATCATTATGCTATTATTTACAGTTCTCAACACAAACAGTTTTCCCACAAAATTCAAAACAGTACCTACGCTGGCTCGCGGCGACAATGGCTGCCGAGGCAATACGAGTATGTGCAGACGCATAAACAATAACCATTGCGTGATGTTGCATGCGTTTACCATTTGCGCAATAAAAGGGGTTATGATCACATTATCTGTGAGCTAGGCTGTTCGCTGACTCATACATGGCCATACATAATGCATGCGACGGTTGTAACCAGGAAATTTTGTGACCAGACTCGTAAAAATGTGGAATTTTTACATATATAATTCACATCTTCCGTCGTAGCTACTCTGATGGTCAATGTGCTAGGAGTCGTAAATTCTTGGAGGTGTTAATACTTTAGTTAGACGTCATACTTTAACAGAACAAACGACCTCAATGGCGAGCATGTATGTAACGATGAATGACAGGTAGAGGAAGGAAGAAAGGCGTGCCAAGACAGATTCGTGGCGCTTCATTATCTCTGCCTCTCAAGGGACATATCGTGAAGTTATGTATGTACTTATTATGTATGTTCATACTCCTACCGTTATTTAAATACAGCCACTGATATAGAAAAATAAGCAGAAGAAACTTTCAACACTAGGTACAATAATTATTTTCATCTAAATTGATCCGGATTGATTCTTCTTGTATTTGATCCGGAAATGAACCCGAATCCTACATATTGGGGTTCACGTCTCACTAGGTATACAGCCAACTTTCGCAACTAAAACAATCCAATGTACCAGACGCCCATAACGTTCCAGGAGCTGTTCGTGCCCATCAACACGAAGGGAGAGATGTACGAGGTGTGCCCCGAGGAGCTCTCGCCGGCGGAGTGGGACGTGCCGGAGGGGCCGGCGTCGCCCGTGCCCCCCGAGGCGGCGGCGCGCGCGCATCGCCTGCCGCATCTGCTGAGCCTGTGGCGACTGCCGACCAGGGTCCGTCTGCTGGCTGGCACCGTGCCCATAGAGATGGCACATGATGTTGGAGGTAAATCTTGTTGATTTCATGAAGCCTGGTACTTAGTCCGTGAGCTCTTAGAAAGGGATTCGAGTCTTAGAGGAGACTTTGGTTATTGATGGCGATACGCGAATAAGGTAGAGATGGACGAGGTGTGCCCCGAGGAGCACTTGCCGGCGCAGTGGGACGTGGGACCGTTTGCCATTTTCTGCAACAGGGCTATGACTATGGCGACTTGCAATATAAATACCATTAAGTACAATTTCTTTTGGGGAAAAACATAGTCTTTGGTTTCAAATGTATGCCTAGAGAGGTAGCTACAGTCTGACTTTAATGGAACGTACTCACCGGAAGCATTCATTTCGCAAACGAGCGTTTGTTGCGCAAGCGTTTGCTCGCGTAACAAACTCGAGCACATTCGTTCGCGAACCAAACATTTGGTGAGTACGTTGAAACTAATTTCGGGCGTTCGCTTTGCAACTTTGTTTGTTGCCCGAATATTTGCGTTGGAGGGTTGGGAACGGGACCGGGATCGGTAAGGGGATCGGAGCCGGGATTGGGACTGGAATCTAAAAGAGGATCAGGACTGGTCGAAGTAAGACGTAAGTAAGACGAAATGCGTTGGAACATGAAAGTTCGCAACCGGAACGAATGCTAGAAGTTTGGTTCGCGAAAGAATTTGGTCGCGTAGTGAACGCTCAAACACCAAATGCTCGCTAAACAAACTTCGCATAACGAATGCTCCCGGTGAGTACCGTCCTTAGAGAGAAGAATTCAAACAATGCCAACCTACCTTAGACCGATGCCAAATTGTTATAATCGAAATTTTGATAGAATTTCAGAAAATTGTGTTATTCTAGGCACACTAAATAGAAAAAAACTACGTTATGAAAATAAATAAACGACACTATACTCGTATTATAGATTATAACTACGTAATATTTCACACAAAAATTCTCGATTTCAGATGATCTTCTGCTGCGGGCGGCAGTGACGGAACCAGTGCTGGTCATGTGCACTCTTCCCGAGTACGGCTCCATGCCCTCAAGCCCCACAAAGCAGGTGGACCCCCGCTACCACGCCAAGGAATCTCTCCGGCTCCTGCCTCTCAACAGCGGAGCCAAACTCCGACGCACACAGCTCGGTTTCGAAAACGAAAAGAGGATGTTCCTCTCCGCCCGCCTCCAAAAAGCACTAACCTTCTGTCAACTCAATGTTGACAACTGGATCAGGCAGATCTCCTACGCAAACTCCACAGTTCTCAGCAAAGCGAAGACAGCAGAAGACTTGATCAAAGAAGATCACGAGCCAGTCAAATTTGAAAAAGAACGCAAATTCACGCTACAAGGTTTAAAAATTGACACCTCCAGACTGTTTGGGAAAAGCGAGAAAGTTCTCAAGGATATACCGGATGAGAATGAGGGTTCTATCATATTTTTAAGCAAAAACGAACTCGAGCACATGAATTACGATGTTTATAGCGATGATGAAGGTAAAGAGGATAAGAATGAAGACAAATTGGAACAAGAGCAATTCGTAAATGATAAAATGCAAGTGTTCCGAGAAGATTCAGGACAGAAAAAGAACAAATGGTTCAAGAATTTGAAGCTTCTAAAAAGTACGGAGAAATTAACAGAAGAAAAAATTACGGCAATCGAAAATAAAGAGAAATATAGAGATATTAAAGATCCTTTCGATCCTTCAGGAGAGAAACACAGCTCTATAGAACGATACCAAGACATGTCAAAATTAATCGAAGACAGATTTGGTGGCATTAGAAAGAATGACGGCACAGCTGAGAAAAATCATTCTTATAAGAGCCTTACTACCACTTCCTCTTCAGATATGGGGACAAGTCAATGCAGCTCGAACCCTAAGAAGCCAATTTTGACAAAGTCAGTGTCGGTGCAAACTGGGATGCCTGACAGTCCGTATACAGTAGACAGTGGTATCAACCTGAAGCATGGTAGGAAAAACCTGAGTGTTGATCAGATAAACTACTGTGGATCTATGGAGAGCGACACAAGTTCTGGCCGAAAATTGAAATCACTCGATGAAAATATGCTCAAGAAATCAGCAGCTACTAAGTCATCTTCCAACCTTGAAAGGCGACAGAGAATACAGCCCGATTTGATACCAGAGAAGGCTATGGTAAAATCCGAATCCTACAACCAAATACAGAGCTGCGAAGAAATAAACATGTTCGGAGTTGGATCTCTATACAACGATAGTGATTTTGAAATAAACTACAAACAACATTCGTATATAACAGAGAAATTGTGTTCGGAGTTTCATGTGAAAACGAAAAGAGTTCTCAGTAAATCTACATCTAATTTACTTCATCCCAAAAAGGCTAGTGACAAGAAAGAAGGCAGCAATAGTAACAGTATGCCGACAAAAACTGAACGATCCGACGAAAACGACAAATTCAATTTCAGAAAGAAAATAGACAAACCGCGAGCTCCTACGCCTAAATTAGAAATTGAAGAAGAATTCACCGCCGTCGACATTTCAGAAGAAGAACCTCAGACTCAGGTAAAAGTGAGGCGTTCAATATCGTCCATACAAAAACGAAAACTGCCCGTGATAGAAGATTTGCCTTACGGACAAGTGGCTGATGCCGTCGAAATCGAAGAAGAAAAGATAGATTCAGATTCAAGTTCTGATAATATTTACGCTGAAATATGCACGACTAATGGAAACAAAACTAGTGATGAAGAAACATATGATAGCAGCGTCGATGTTTTAGCCAATGATCCAGTGATATGCAATGTTAAGAAAGAAGTTATCATCAGAAATGACGAAAGAGCGCGACAAATGATAGAGAATCAAGAAAACCCTTTCAGGCATATCGAAGTTGTAGTCATAGAAAAAACTACAGACTTCGATTTGGATAATTCGAGTATCACTTCAAGTGATTTCGATGATTTAGGGAGCAAGAACGAGGTTTCTATAGCTATAGATTCTTGGGAACGTGACAAGGAAAAATCAAAGGAACCGAACCATGCAATAAGATTAGAGATCACCAGTAACATGGATGATTATCCAAATGAGAATCAGAGTCAAAGCGGAAGCCTAGAGAGGACTGAGGTCCATTTAAGTAAAGATAGTTTAAGTTTTAGCAACAGCATCCATTTGAATGGTACATATCCCAACGAGGCCATTTATGATACGTTAAAATAAGATTAATATTATCGTAATAAGGTTGTCATTGTTTTACACATGTACACTAACGGTCACAAAACGGTGTTTAGTCATATTTCACACAAGAATGTTAGAGTCTTAAGTCTGGTATTGGAAACAGATGTTTCACGTAAAATCACTGTAAACAGTTTTACGATAGCTTTAGTGACAACATGAAAATAGCCTGAAAAATAGCAATACTTTGAAATCTTTGGTTTAAAATTTTTATACATTCATACATCAGCCCACTCTAGTCCACTGCTGGACATAGGCCTCTCCCAGGGCGCGCCATTGAGCCCGATCTTTGGCTCTTCTCATCCAGTCATTGCCAGCCACCTTGCGCAGATCGTCGCTCCATCTAGCAGGGAGGCGTCCCACACTACGTTTGCCCAAACGCAATCTCCACTCCAGAACTCGTCTACCCCAGCGGTTGTCAGTTCTGCGACAGACGTGACCGGCCCACTGCCACTTCAGTTTGCTAATCTTATGAGCTATGTCGATAACTTTTGTTCTATGCCGGATCTCCTCATTTCGGATTCGATCCAGCTGAGATACTCCGAGCATAGCTCTTTCCATAGCACGCTGAGCGACTTTCAATTTGTGAACCAGTCGCGCCGTCAGTGTTTCGGCTCCGTAGGTCATTACTGGTAGGACGCACTGCATGTCTTTAGACATTGAGGTACCTATGGGCGACGAGAAGATGTGAAAATTAAATGTTGTGAAAGATGTGTAAATGTTTAGGTTTATTTAACCACAGTGTATATTATATTCACTATTGACACAAAGTGTATTATACTACGAATATAAATGCACAGTTTTATGGCACTTACTAATTTGTCCTATAGCTAGTATTTCTTTATCACGTTTGAATGTTTTCATTATTTGTGCCAAGTTATTTCAGAAATTAAGGCAGTATCTGTGGCGAAATTAGCGCCATTCCCGAAAAAAACAACCCTGAATTAAGTAAGGCCTTTATTAAAAAAGGGGACAGTAGAATTGTTCCACAGATCAATAATTTTTTTAATAATGTTTTAATACTATCCTCATAATTGCTTGCTGCTTGCTTATCGTATAACCATACGTAAGACAATAGGTTAGACACTAACCAGAGTTGTTCAGGTTGTTAAGCCTCTGACATGACTTAACAACTGCTGTCGAACGACAACAACCGGTACCGACTGCTTAACGTGCTAACCGAGGCACGGAGCTCAGATGAAATATGCCCACAAGCGGTCACCCATCCTGGTACCGACCGCGCCCAACGTTGCTTAACCTGCACGATCACTTTCGGACCGTGCTCGCTAGGCTACGAGTTCTTCTAAATCCTCATAGTGAAACAATAAGAAGTAGAAAGCGAGTAATCGTTAAAAGTTGTCACTTTTGCTTTTGTTTCATTAGAGTATATCAAGTCGATGTAGCCGATCCATGAGGATCATCCATCATCATCAGCAGTCCTTCTCATCCCACTGTATAAATTTCCTCTCTTTTTAGTATCATCAGCAGCCTATTAATGTCCCCACTGTTGGGGCACGGGCCTCCCCTTGCACAAGGGGTTCTGGGCCACGATCCACCGAGCGGGCCCAGTGCTGATTAGTGAATTTCACACGACTTTGGAATTTTTATTTCCTCAGACATGCAGGTTTCCTCACGATGAGATTTTTCACCGTTAGAGCAGTCGGTAAATGTACATGTCTTCGAAAAAATCCGAAAAACTCAAGGTATGGTTTCGAACCCGGACCTCATGGGAGTCCGGCGTCCTAGCCACTAGGCCACCAACGCAATAATAAAAAATATAAAAAAAACATTATTAAAAAATTAACTGTTCACTTTTTTATGCCTTCATTTAGAAGAAATGTTTTTTTTTCGGGTGCGATGCTAGTTCTGCTCAAAGCCTTAAACTGAAATCTTTATCAGTTATATTTTTTTGTAGCTGCAATAGCAGTTTAGCAGTACTATAGCTAAAAATATATCAAAAGTTGAAAATTCTAACGGAATATCAGAATTGGTGCTAGAAGTTTAGGTGCTCAATATAAGTAGAGTCCCGATTATCCGAATTCGTAAAACGCAGTTAGCTACTGGTGCAGCTGTCATATTCGAAAGTAGAAAAACCTTGTTCGAAGTGCTTAAAATTACGAAAGGGAAAAAAGACCTGAACCCGCGATTTTACCATTTCCTGGCTTGCAACTTCTGTGTATTCTTGCCTAGTCTAGAGTAGGGATGTTACGGAGGTGGTTTTACCGGAACCGGAGTCGGAACCGAAGGTTTATTTGATATTTGAAAGGTAAATTTGATTTATCGGAGTCGGAACCGGAGTCGGAGGCGGAGGAGATGTTCAGAAGAAGTTCAAATTTTAAACCGTTTCAAATTTTTTATAGCTGAACTAAAATATTGGCCAATATTTTTATGATGACGTTTGCGGCTAAAAAACATATTCCTTTATCCTACATTATTTAATTAAACATTGATATTTGAATATGTTTGCTAACAAATCTTCCGTATAACCTCCGATTCAAAATTATCGGAGCCGAAGTCGGAGGTGTTGATTTTACACCTCCGACTCCGACTTCGGCTCGGAAGTCCGGGATTGGAAGTTCCGACCTTTCGGAGTCGGAGTCGAAGCTCCGTAACATCCCTACTTTAGAGATATATACAGTTTAATGCACATAGATGGATCGACAATTTTACTTTAAACAATGTCAGTAATGTGCGTCAAGGGGTGAACGACAAGATACTTCTTCTAAGTCGTGTTCCTCATTGCTGAGGGTCGTGATCATTCTAAGGAATGAATCACATAGAACGACTCTCGTGGCAGATTTAATGAGGTTTGCCATTGCCTACCCCATTTCACACACTGGTTATCTCAGTGTGCAGGTTTCCTGTTTTCCTTCACCGTCAGAGCAGTCGATAAATGTACGTAAGACTTTCGAAAAAACCGTAAAACTCATTGGTAGGTACATGGTACATGGCATTGCCTGGTTTCGATTCCGGACTTCCCGCATGGGAGTCCGACGTCCTAGCCACGACGCCACCGACGCTCTTTCAGACAAGAAACACAAACAAGAAAATAACACTTTCAAATTATAGTGTACAGTGGAAAATACATCATATAATGGAAAATACATCATATAATGGAAAATACATCATATAATGGAAAATACATCATATAATGTTTAATATTCCCCTATATTTTTCTACATTTACATTCCTTTGCGTATTTAATTTTCTATGTTTATATATAACTAGTGTGTACTTATTTTGTCTAGAAGAAGTGAAATATGTGTATCTAAGTTTATAATATCTGTGAACACTTTTTGTTTCTGTGTTAAAATTTTTGCTTATAAGTATTTTTATCTATCTGTAAACTGTTTGTGTTCTTTTATAAATAAATAAAAATAAGTACCCTTTAGTACCTTGCCGCTTTAACGTCTTAGCTCTTCTCACTTGGTCCGAAATTCTGGATAATCGGGACTCAACTGAAAAGTAGGTATCCCATATCACATGACAATATTGTACATTGTTTGTACCATATAGCTTTAGTTTTGTATAGAATACGGTTTGTTTGTAAGTCTGACTCTCTCGAATATGTTATGTAATGTACCTAAAATATAATTTTCTGAGAAAATTGTGAGAATAAATATACAAAGTATTGAACTCTGATTTTTATTGTAGCACAGAATTTCCTATTCATTTTATTTATTCGTTAGAAATATGGCAAAAGTCGATGCTCAGAGATGGCACACGATAGAAGAACTCTTCTTTCCTGGATAACTATCCAGGAGTAGGGAATAAATCGATTTAAAATTAATAAGATTTTAGTTATGTAGTGTACTTATTATATAGGCTGTAACAAAAACGTGTAGTCTAGTCTAGTATATGATTTTGAACAAATTTGCATTCGTAGTGTCTTCAAAATCTGAATGTAGAAGAAATAATACTATATCAAAAATCGTCGTCAAAACTTGACGCTGCACAACACTAGTGCCAACAGCTGATCGTGTCAACGAACTCTGCGCAAGAGACCTGCCCCATTCGGTTACCTAATACTGTGTCCCTAGTACAGATCTTACAGGGTTCCGATGTTCTTTTTTTTGCAAATTTAAAAATGGCGATCTTAAGATCAAGACCCGCGTTCGACCCTATGTGATGAATGTTCATAATTGAAGATTAGGTCGATGATAGCAGCATGTAGCAAGAATGACGGTTTTCATTTGATTCATTTTTCAAAATGTTATTTTTTAACATTGATTTAAATGAAAGATTGAATCATGAATGATTTATTGGATGATTATTATTATTTTGACATGTAATTCATTAATTTTGAAGTAAAAAAAATAAAATTAAATGAAAGCTGTTATTTATTCGAAATATTGACCCTCGGACTAAAAGTACCACAGCATGAAAGTGGTTATTTAGTTGGGTGATAATACCTAAATCGCAAATTGTGAAAAATTTTGTTAAGCGGTTTCCATTTTGACTCATTTTAATTTTAAAATTTTAATCGGTCATAAAACAAAGCCATTCATAAGTAAATTTTAGGAGTAATTTTTTCACGGCATCAGTCCACTCTAATTTTTTCACGGCATCAGTCCACTCTAATTTTTTCACGGCATCAGTCCACTCAAATGACCGTTTCTATTTTGAAAAATTATATGATTTAAAAAAATATATCAATTACACTTTATTGTACAACACTGGACTTAATAAAAACAATTAAAATGAGACATTGTACAAAGGGGTTCTTTTTACCAATGGCGCCCTCTAGACAGGGTTTTCAAGTTTTTATATACCTGGTCAGGGTATAGACTGACGCGGGTCGGGAACCGACGATGGCGTGCCATCGGTGTGGCTGTCCGGAGGACACGGCGGCTGGCTCACGCTCGCCACCTTCCCCCTTAAAGAGGGCCTCCGGGCAATGGACACGGGGAGTCCATTACCTGATAACAGGTCCTCGAGTTGGTCTGGCGTGCCCGTGTTCCGGCACGCCACCACAAGCCGAATGGGGACGTGAGTCCCCAGAGTTGGGTCCGTAATGCGGACACCCGCTGGCGAAGTCGCGGAAGTTATGCGCAAGCGTTCCCGTGGCTTCGCCGTCAGGCAGTGCGCAGGAACACCGGGGGGTTTTTGGCCGGTAAAAGTCCGGCATAACCTCTTCGTCTCCCCCTATGCGGCGAAGAGGTAAGCATGAGCGTTTCCCCCCGAAAAAAAAAATGGTATGGACTGATCACAAATCGCCATGCCATGGATTTTGGAAAATGGAAAGAAATATAAAGACATAAATAATATGACAAATATATTGTATTTATTTAAATAAATCACATTTACAATTAATAGAACCGACAAATAATTTCGTTATAATGGCGCGGATAAAAATAATTTCAGTGCATATTAAAATATAATAAAATATTAAAAAGAACATAATTATGCGGAACAAAACCATGCTTCCATTTGTGCGTCTTTCTACACTCGGTCTCAAATAAGGAATGAATTTTCTTTACATCATTCAAAATGCTTAGATTTTTCGCCTTAAATATTAAATTTCATTTTTATTTTACAATATACAAGAATATAGTACGTACATTTATGTTGAGATTAGTTTTTAAAAATCTGCGCTTAAAATTAAGTATAGGTACTAAAGTAAAATTGTGCAACTTTTGAAGCTACAGAAATAATGCGCAGATGAAGACCTGTTTACACTAGAAACTAAAATTTCTAGTATAAACAAGTCTTGTTAATTTAACTCTACTATTTGAAATGTGGCTTGGGAATTTCTAAATGGGTAATTTTCAAAATATACAATAAAAATGTTTAGTTATTAAAACGCCACGGGTATTACCTGCCTCTATGTTGGCTATGGTTTATGAATCTCACTCAATAACTTTAGGCTAGGTATAGTATGACTCTAATAGCTGATGAGCCTTGCTGTTTTATTTTTATTGACTACTAAACCCGCATTTGACCTCGATCTCGCCTGATGGTAAGCGACGATGAGGTCGACGATGGAGCATGCGGGTCCAGTAAATGCCTATTCACTCTGGCCTTGAAGATCCCAAGGTTGTAGGTTGTTGCTATATCAATGTAGTATTTTAATGCCAAGGTCGATAATAGGCCTCCGGGGTCGCTCTGGGTGTTAATCTATTCCCCTTGCAATCAGTTTCAGTCTATGCGACCGTTATAGCTTGGGTTATTAACCAATCACGTCACTACTTTCTGAGAACTTAGGGCCCATTCCGCAAGAGACGGTCAGCGTTCCATCTCTGACGGACTCACCTATAAACCCCCAGAGCAATAACCGAAAAAGAATAAGTGTTGGGTGAAGTCATAATAAAAAAAATAGATGATTACCAATATCTGTAGTATATACAGTCATTAATTAGCAAATGCAATCTCTGACGTCATCAGCTACATACTAAATCCAACCTAAGTAAACTGTGCCAGGCATGAGCACGCGGCACGTGATTAAATATACATTACGGGTTATGACGCTAAAACGTCAGAAATTGAACATGATAACCAGCAACGTACGTCATGCATGACATAGAATAAGCATTAAGTGTGGAGGAAACCTCAAGCCACGGAAGAAACTGTACTGCTGGAAACTATTATTAGATACATTATCAGTCAGGAATCACAGTTTAAGCCAATCTAATGGACTGTATGATTTGGAACACCGCCGAGCCGCACACTACGAAGATGAAGAGAGCTAGGAGCCAAGGAGCCACGGGATATTGGTCTTCCTTTTCCTGAAATGAAGATACAAATAGGTTAATAGACTCGGGATAATTGTTCGACCCGTAGTAGGAGGCAGGTTGCTTGCATAGCTGTGCTTTGATTTGAAGGGAAAGAGAAATGCTTATCCGCACCAACTGCTACTAAATCGTAATTACTGTCACATGAGGCACTCCATCTCCATCGGACATCGAAAACCCTCTAATAACATGTGTGAGGTCTATGAGCGACGGCGACCATGGTGATCGGGTGCGGTCAGAACCAGGTGACCGCAAGTGTCACATTTTCATCTGAGCCCCTCGGTGCCTCGGACAGCATGTTATGCTGTAGATCCCGGCTGCTGTCTGCTGGCCATCGTTAGGTCATGTCAGAGGTCTACGGGTGGCCTGAACAAATATTGAAAATAGGTTGGCTACACGACAAAAAGAAACTTATCAGCAAGAAGTTATTGCTTAACTTGTTCTGTGAAGCATGCGATTAATGTCACGTCGAAATCATTGCTTAAATTGGAACCTTTCTAATGGCATGATTCTAATTCTAATCTCAAGTGTAATGATTACTTTACAGACCTGTCGCAAACCAAAGGACAGAGTACATTTTAAATGGCAGGCAGAGACTAAAGAGTTCCACCTACAATGATCCTGACAAACCGTTTCGCTTCTTCCACACTCATCAATCGCTTCAAATACGCCCAAAACCAAGTCCAACCACTTTACATTATGATTAAGCTCAAAAAATAAATATTGTACCAATTTTGATGAAATCTTTATTTAGGATTTAAAAAAACTTATTTATTACCGGTAGAATGTATATTCTCATACAGATCGTCAAGGCCAGAGTGAATAGACATTTACTGGACCCGCATGCTCCATCGTCGACCTCATCGTCGCTTACCATCAGGCGAGATCGAGGTCAAATGCGAGTTTAGTAGTCAATAAAAATAATAATGTATATTCTCAAAAGAATTTTGAATAATCGTGAGATGTCCTGCGCTTTTAAAATCATTTATAAGTATTTAATGTAAATAAAGATCATTCTATATTGGTCAGTATAGTATCTAGATGTGACCAATCTTATTCGACACGGCTACTCATAACAGAACGAGTTCTATGCTTACAGTTATGCATAATTTAAAGTATAATACCATCACTTTTATAATATAAGTATTTTCCATCCAGTGTAGGTATAATATATAATATAACTTTTATAATATAAGTATTTTCCATCCAGTGTAGGTATAATATATAATATAACTTTTATAATATAAGTATTTTCCATCCAGTGTAGGTATAATATATAATATAACTTTTATAATATAAGTATTTTCCATCCAGAGCGTCGGTGCCATCGTGGCTAGGACGTCGGACTCCCATGCAGGAGGTCCGAGTTCGAAACCAGGCAATGCTCCAATGAGCCATGTAGTTTTTCGGTTTTTTCGAAAGACTTACGTACATTTACCGACTGCTCAGACGGTGAAGGAAAACATCGTGAGGAAACCTGCACACTGTGATAACCAGTGTGTGAAATGGGGAAGTCAATGGCAAACCACTATTAAATCTGCCACGAGAGTCGTTCTATGTGATTAATTCCTTAGAATGATCACGACCCTCAGAAATGAGGAATATGACTTAGAAGAAGAGTAGGTATTTTCCATACAAACTATAGGTAATAATATAGCCTTATTATTATGAGTCGTAATCCAAGGTATGTCTTAGGCAGTCATTGTATAAAAACATTCAATGCCACAGGTGGTTTAAATTAAGTGTTGTTTTTGATAAGCGTTTGCCACGCGGATTGCTAAATGCGCAATACATGTGTACAGTTATGGGTCAGTCATGTTATCTACGTAAATTATATAAATAGGTTTAATCCATTAATTAATAATATATATCTTATCAAGGACATGTTTCATAATTTTATAGAGGTAATATGGTGGGAAATCCTTTGATTATAATTGAACAAAATATACTATGTAACATAGTACATTTTTTTTGTAGTAATTAGTGTTCCATAACTCATATGGAACACTAATTACTGTAGATAGTTCAACTATGGTCACTGATTGAAAAAGATAAGGCAATCTATTAGCATTTTTTTAAATAAATAAGCTGAGAAGATTAATTTATACAAAATCAGAGAAACTATGTTTTGATAAATTGATAACGAAGCATGATGAGATTTCAACCTCCATTAAAATTACTCTGTCCTTTTACAGGTCATTCATAGCTACATACTACACAAAAAGTTAACAATAATTAATTATGATGGCAATTGGCTATATTGGCTATCAGTATAATCATACTCTTCTTTTTCTAAGTCTTATTCCTTATTGCTGAGGGTCGTGATCATTCTAAGGAATTAATCACATGGAAGGACTCTCGTGGCAGATTTAATGAGGTGGTTTTCCATTGCCTTCTCGATTTCACAGACTGGTTATCTCAGTGTGCAGGTTTCCTCACGATGCTTTCCTTCACCGTCAGAGCAGTCGGTAAATGTACGTGAGTCTTTAGAAAAAACCGAAAAACTTATTGGTACATGGCATTGCATGGTTTCGAACTCGGGATCTCCCGCATGGCAGTCCGATGTCCTAGCCACGACGCCACCGACGCTCCATAATCATACATGGCATAATAATTGACATGAAGCTTTTATATGAAGGGCAATGGATTAGTAACCTTTTTATTAGTAGTAGTAGGTAGGTAGGTTTCTTAAATTCATTATTTAAATTAAAATTTGAGGACCCTATTTATCATGGTAGTTAAGTAGACAGACCTTTTCCTGGAAATTAGATAATAGACACACAAATAAAGATCATAATACCTTAGTAGTTTTGGGTACATTCCCCCGCTGGGTGATGTTTTTGCTGGCCATCTCGTTTGCGATGCGCATTCTCTGTTTTGGCGCCATTATGCTTGCTTTTCAGTTATGTTTGTCCTAAAATAAAATAAGACTTATTTATTAATATTGTGTGCGTGTATTGGGTTTCATAGCTTACTCCAGAAAATGATCTGAAAGTGTTTGTGTAAATTAATATGTTTGTGGATCCTAGAGTCATGTGGTTACTTTCCGTTGCCGCACTAGAAAATCCTATACAAAGAAGAGCAAGAAGAATATAACATCCGGAGGCGTACTGTCGCACTGAAAACCCATCAGTACCCCGTCTATCATCATACTGAAGAGATCGCTCTTAGCGAGGGCCTTGTTATTTCACCTTATGTAATTCCACAATGTTTCTGCGCAATAAAGTGTATTTTACTTTCTCTTTACTGTACAAGATAGTGTTAGGTAGCACTTGACACAGTTAGAACCAGGATGGATGACCATCTTGTGACACACTTTCATCTGAGACTATACTAAACTGTCAGTCCCAATCCCAGTTGCTGTTGTTCGACAGCAGATGTTAGGCCACGTTAGAGGCCTATGAGTGGCCTAAACAACTCTGACAGTAGGTAGGCCACTAACCACACGACAAGAAGAAGAACATAGTGAATGTAGTAATTAAATACTATTACAACATACTAGATTGTTTTTTTAGAGATTGCGTAGACAAAACTAAATTTTTACTTTCCCACTAATTGCGTCGTGCTGTTTACGTGTTTAACCTACATAACTTCTCAGATCTAGCTTGCTTAAAATCCAGATAACACTACATAAGATAATTTAATACTTAGTTTTAGATCGACACTTGACTATATTTTCTCGACAATTATATTCAGGGCCGTGTAAATGCACCTGAGTTTGCAAAGGAAACTAGACGGGCTATTCAATAACACGTAGAAATGTTTGCACATATGGTTTCGTACCATTGAACATTTCACGAAAACAAAACGTTTTATGTGAGAAATATTACCATGAAACCGTTTGGGAGGGTTTTAATGAGTTTCTTTCACGCAATTATAACCGATTTTATAATAAATTAGGCGTTGTTATCGAGAAATTGATCTAAACTGTGACGGAAAACACGAAGTTGAGTAGAGTTGACGAATTATAATTTTTTCTGGAAAACTATTGCTAAAGCTTAGAAAGACTATAAATAAAGAAAATAAGTTGAAAATAATAGGATACTCACAGTTAATTCCTAAAATTAGTGGCCGTAAAGCCGAACGCGCACAAGTTTTCTTGACACGTATGTAAAAAGTGAAAACGAAATTCGTAAACGTCAACCACGTAGTGTGACGTTTGCAACAATTTTTTTTATTTACTAAGGCATTGACAACACAGACCATCAGCCTAAACATTCAGCTATTTAAAACAATTTTTAGTTTTTCAGCATCAAAATGTTGTAGTGTAGACACATTTTAACACTCCTAGGAGTTATGACGGGAATTTCAACCGGTCTAGTCTCTGGCGAATTCTCATGGCCCGCCGTAGAATCACAGAGTGAAACTACACAACGAACCACTAACGAGAAGTTTATTTTAAGCACATTATCACTGTTACTGAAGTTTTCTAGATAAAACTACACCGATTTTAACTATCAAAATCACAAGAAAACAATTTTTGAGCAATAAAATAAACACCGTAGAACCTCCGGCGACTTTCCCGCCAAAACTCGTTTACAACAACAAAAAGCTGTTTTTGACACGCTCCACTGACGATTACATAATAAATGATCGGTTACACCACCACATTATAGCCAACTTGTCTAGCACTAATAATAGGTGAAGACTGTTAGTGTAGTTGAAATCTTAATGCCATATGCGAAATTTTCGTTCTAAATAATCATAATAATCATGGCGCATGCGCGATTGCCACGCGTCTTGTCAATGTTGCCAGATTTAAAAAAATAAGTTGGTTGACTTTGATTTCAATAGATGGCGCTGTTACTGTTTACTTGTAAGTATACTGTTAGTTACATAATTTTCCATAAGATGGCGGTGTACATATTAGTTATATTACTACTATTCGACGATAGGTGGCAGCACATCATTCGTCGTTATAATTTCGTCGATCCCGAACTAGACCACTGTTAGTTATTCTGTGAATTTCTGTGTCTAGACTTAACAAATAGAAAACATAGATTTTCCTTTCCTAGGGTGCGTTTTTATTTTCACACTGTTCTACATCTTACACTTGAGAGACAGTTCTACGATAAGATTAGTTCTACGATACAACAAATTGGACATAAAATATCCGAACAGTTTTACTATTCGTTCTACGGTAGAAAAAAATGGACAATAATATCCACTTAGTTCTACTGTTCAGGACTCAGGAAGGCGATTCTCGCAGCGTTCGACATACAAAAGTCGAGCGCTACGAACGTCTTGTCACGCTCACACCTGCAATGTGAGCGAATGAGATAGAACTAATGTTGAATTCGACATTCCACTACGAGAATCGCCTTCCTGGTCTAAGCGGACTATTGTCTAACTAGCGACCCAGCCCGGCTTATAATTTATTACAATTTGGTTATGTTAATGCCTACATTTGTGATAGTGTCGTGTCGCTTATAAAAGGGCAGAATATTAGGCCGCTACAATGTCAATTGCTTGTTTTTTGATAAATAGTAAGATATATTTTCATTTCATATTTATACCTACTCTTTATAAATGTATAGTAGAACAAATGTAAAGAGCGTATCCATTGTGTCATACTGAACAGTAGAACTGTCCGGATATTTTTTGTCCATTTTGTTCTATCCTAGAACTAATTGTAGACCTAAATAGACAAACCCATTTATTTTGGGTAAGTTGTTGTTTTTTTTTAAAGGCAAAGGGAACTGAGCCCATACAGCCATGTCTTATGTAAACAACTCTTGCAAGTCTTCATTAAAATGCTGGTATGACACATTTCAATGCTATCTGGGAGGATCTTCCACGCTTCTGCACCATCCGAACCAAAGAAGAAGGCGTCCCGGACGCAGTATGGCTCTTCAAAATCCAGCCAAGTACGGATCGGGCTGCAGCGTCTTATTTGACTTTACTTCACTGTCCCACACATTAATCACATTTTGTAGACGTTCTTCGAATAAAAAACACCATTCTTACTTGAAAAGCACTACTGTAAAACAATTTGCAAGACAGCGAAAAAAGCCGATGTGGACGCGACAAAAGCGCGGAAGAAAAACTCGGGTAAGTTGTGTTAAGGCACTTTTTTATTTTTATTAGGCCATCGACAATTTTTTTGGCGTAGGTAGGTATATTATATATTTAAGAAAGTGAATTGCCTATAATAGGGTAAATAACAGACTGCCTCGTATTTACTAAAGCGACTAAACAAGATAATGAAAACTAGATACTAAAATAGAAAAGATAAAAATATTTATTTTTAAAGAAAACAGGCATACTTTTTGTAGGATTTGTGTACCTTGTAACTAACTTGTACTAACTTAACGGTAACTTGGCGGGCACACTCCCTTGTGTTTAGATTTGTGTTGATTTGGTGACTTTGCCGTTGTGCCAAGTTAAATCAAATCAAATCAAAATGTTTTTATTGTAAGTAAGTACCTTATAGTACATTTTTACAACGTCATTTTTTTTCACTCTACCACCGCTTCGTAAGGTGCTGTAGCTGAAAGGAAAGAAGCGGCGCAAGAAACTTTCAGCAGCACATCTTTTGAAATAAATATATCTTACAATAATTATGAATACAATCATATATGTACACAATGTGCAGAGCTGGAGCTGGATTTAGGACCAAGCCTCTTTATCATTTAAGTAGTCATTTATTTTAAATAACCCTTTTTACATAAGGTCCGTCTTATATTTTATATTTATTCTCTGTCATATTTATTACAGTATCAGGTATCTTATTATAAAATCGTACACAGTGACCCATAAATTCGAACATATTTTAATAAGACCATAATTCGGAGTAGCTCCAACAGCATCCTGAAGGTGATAGCGGAAAAATACGATTCCCCTATCCTTAAACACTTCGTTCGGGTGCTGATCGAATGATGTTATCTTTGATCAGCATCTGATCGAAGTGTAAAAACTCGTAATTTTTGCTGAATATATTTACTAACATAGTTTTTAAGTACACTAACACAATGGATTGATCGTCCCGGATACCGCTGGCGCGATGAAGTGGAGAAGGATCTGCGGGAGCTCCGGGCGCCTGACTGGCTCGAGACTGCGCAGGAGAGAGAGCGATGGCGCTTTTTGGTATCGGAGGCCAAGATCCACTTCGGGTCGCTGCGCCGGCGCAGTAAGTAGGTAAGTAAGTAAGTAACACAATGGATCAAGTTATCTGAAAAATAAAAATATTGAATTGAATAAATGATGTGTTTACTGTACTAAGTCTAAAGCGTGGGGCTGCAAGTTTGTTTTTGTTTCTGGTATTGAAATTATGATTATCGCAGTTTTTCGGAAACAACTGTAAGTGTTTGCGTACATACGTAATATTATCATAAATATATTGACCCGCGACAGTCAGTACATTTATTTCCCTGAACAATTCCCTCAGAGAGTCCCTGCAAAGTAGATTATATATTTTGTATTCTCATATTGAAACAATAAGAAATAAAGTTAAGTAGGTAAGTAAGTAAAGTATAATACACTTTATTGCACACAGGAAATAGTGAAGTACAGTTTAGGCGACCTTATCGCTAAGAGCGATCTAATAATGGACAGTTTCGCTTTTTGTTTCTTAATGTTTTAATATGAGAATACAAAGCTATTTTTAAAAATTTCTTCTTCATTCGTGGAACCTTAATACCAGATACTTTTTTTTAAATGCCTTAATTAATTGATTTTTTTCTAGATTGGCGGCGCTAGGCGCAATCCCTCGTCTTAACGCCAAGTTCTGGAATGTTACCTACCAATTTTTTTAATACTTAGCGATCTCCATAACGCATTCTATTATGGTTATTCCTGATACGACTCCCGTACAGTTTATATAGGAAGGAAATATTTCCCAAATAACAATCATACCCCAAGAAAGAGACAATACGACCTGATAATGATAAAGACAACAATACAATATCCCTTCACTTTAGACGGAGACAGCGCTAGTATCTCGAGGACTCGAGGATCAGGACATCATTATCAGGTGTCGATGCGGCGACCAATCGCGACGCACTGTTATCCTTGGAGGGTAATCCTTGGGCGCTCATTGGTGGACAGAGATAACGCCTAAAGGGCGACGCGCGACGCCCCGAACGAATCCATTTGAATTTCGAATATCGAAGGGAGAATGTCAATATTGGAACAGCTGGAACATTTCTATCTCCACATTTTGTGGAGTCAGTTTTAGAATCGTACAAGGTTTAACACAAGTCAAAAACTAAGGTTTTTTTAAATTTAATTTACGACTAAACCCGCGTTTGACCTCAACCTCACCTGGTGGTAAGTGACTATGAGGTCGAAGACACGGGCACGGGCACACAGGCTTAGTAAGTGTTGGCTCTTCTATAAACACTGCCGGAACACATCAAGTAGGTATTAAACTTAGTATCTACCTACTTATCCCCATACAAAATTATACCATAGCCTATAGTATAGGCACCTTACGAAAACAAATTAGAAATTATACCTAATTACTTAGCTAAAAAAATCTTTGAAAGTTACTCATTCAGGTATTCATTCATTCATTTGTGACTTACATTCAAAAGAAGAAAAAAATGTAAGAAAATACGAGTATGTACTAGAAATAATTTTAAATTCAACTCATGTACCTATATACCAGAAATCGTATACTAGAAAATTAAAATCCATGCCATTTTTCATGAATATAAGTAATTATGAAAACCCTGTTATTTCAAAGCAAACAAATACAGAAAGTTGTTTAAGTCTTAAGACTTAAACGTTTAGCGAAAACGTTAAACGAAGAGCGTTCCATAACCAGTTGAAATAATTCACGCTGACAACTGTAATCTTCCATTACCGCGTTAAAAGCTGAAAATTATCAAACTATTATTTGATACAAGCAATGGAATGTGTACAGCTGTCAACGAGAATAATCAACTGGTTTTGGAACGCATTCTAAATATGCCAAATTGCATTAAAGTTTGTCGGAATTCGAACAACAAATAAAATACGAACAGAGCCGCAGTAATCCATAAGTCTGACGTAAATTGTTAGCTGTTAAATGGTTAGCTGGTAGAAAATGCCGCGTGGCATTAAGCTCGCCTCATGTACTATTTTTGTGCATTAAAGTGTTAAATATAAATAATGATAAATAATAAATAAATTCCAGATCTTGCAAAATCACGTTATTAAAAAAATGTTTTTATTATCAGGTAATATACATATAGTACAAGTTTAGTAAAAATACAAGTAATATGTAGAAAAAAATAATTAAATTAAAAGTAATAAGTTAAAACCAAAAAGCGAATGTTTAAAAAAAGTACAATAAAATTAATACATTAAACATAATAAAAGTTTTATTAAAAAAATATATCTTATGATTTGGGGGGCAGGGAATAATCCCAGCGGCACTTCGACCTTTGGGGATCTTTTGTGCCTACCCCATTTCACACACTGGTCATCTCAGTGTGCAAATTTCCTCACGATGTTTTCCTTCACCGTTAGAGCAGTCGGTAAATGTACGTAAGTCTTTGAAAAATGCGAGAAACTCATTGGTAGATGGCACTGCACGGTTTCGAACCGGACCTCCCGCACGGGAGTCCGATGTCCTATAGCCACTGTGCCGAGGCTGGAATAGAAGTTAGTTTTCTACTTTTTATTCGCAGTCTGGTACCTTCAGCCATAGAACCTATTTCTATAGATATACTTTCCGACTACTTTATATTTACGAGTAACTACGCGAATATCAGAACCAATTAAATTAATTGAGTAAAATGGCGGCTAGCCAATTATGGGAACGTCATACGATAGCAGCTTTTAGTCGAGGACTTACCTATAGTAGACAGGTAGCTACGAGCAGCTGTTTATTTTATACGTATACGAAATAATTAGGAAGTCAGATATCTAGTTATACTGACTAAGAAATCTCTAATACGTAAGATCATTAGGTAAAACGGTGTGTGAATCGTGGTCCAACCTACATTGTCCCACCATTACTCGTAGACCCACTAGCCTGAAAATGTAGGTTCGTGTTCCCACTTCAAAAAAGTTAAATCTTTCTTAGTGGCGATAACCAATACTATCGGCATAAATGTTATGTTTATCTTATCTTATAATAGGGGCCGGGAATAACCCAGCGGCACTTCGACCCTTGGGGATCTTTTGTGCCTACCACATTTTACACACTGGTCATCTCAGTGTGCAGGTTTTCTCGCGATGTTTTCCTTCACCGTTAGAGCAGTCGGTAAATGTAAGTCTTCGAAAAATACGAAAAACTCATTGGTACATGGCACTGCATGGTTTCGTACCACCCGCATGGGAGTCCGGTGTCCTAGCCACTGTGCCACCGACGCTCCGTAGACCCACTAGCCAGAAAATGTAGGTTCGTGGTCCCACTGCAAAAAAAGGTAAAATCTTATTTAGTGGCGGATACCAGTATATAAAAAATAGTTTATAATTAATTATATAAATAATAAAAAAATGTTTATGGGCAAATTAATGGGACCAAGAGCAACTGCATTACGGCTGACTGATGATCACACCAGACAGTGGGACTATGAGCCCATTGTATCGAAATACTGTACCACTAGTGGGTCAAATTAGTGGGGTCACGAGTCGTAACATGGCAAAACCACACCCCGGACACTTACGCCCAAATGTATGGACTGACAGCAGAGCGGAAAACAAAGGCGAACTTTTATTAGGGCTGCTAACCGAAAGTTACTACGACAGTATTAATATATATTCTATGGTAGTAAAGACCATAAAAGTCAGCGCAGACCATGGCGAAGAACAAATGAGAATTATCCTAACTGTGTGTAACCGATAGAGATATCTTAAGATAGAGAAGCATGGAGAAGTAGAAGGGAGGCCTTAGCCCAGCAGTTGGACATAAGAATAAGATCAGGTAATGACACATGCGGAAAAGAAGGAGGACAGACAAAATTATACCATGTGTAAAAAAAATTACGTATAACAAAGGCAGGCCCAGGCGTAGGTGGAAGGACGATATCGACCACTTCCAAAAAGTATGGTATAAGGACGCCGAGGATAGAGAAGAATGGAAAGGAGGAGGGGAGGCCTTTGCCCAGCAGTGGGACAGTCTATAGGCTTATAAAAAAAATAACAAAAGCGACCCCCGCTTTGGTTAGGTATCGTACGTAGCTTTCTAGGCTTGGATGAAATTATCTATATAAAATCTAAAGCATCTCCCTTTCTTGGCTTGATGAAAGAAAATATAGGTAGTCATCCATAGGAGCTGGCGCGCGTTCTTCCCTTCATGTGTGACAAATCCTTAAAAGCGTTCAAAGTTTCCGTACCTTTTTGACAATTCCGCCGCTTTTAAAAAGATTTTCCGCGTCCTTGCGTTAAGCTCCTTAACAGGACAAAAATAAATAAAAGGAACAATTCTCGCTTTTATTTGTTAATACAATGACAATGATACACGCGAGCGAGAGTGAAGCGAAAAAATACAAACAATAGATACATACAATGTTGTTATCGTTTGAAAATCTTAGATTTGGAAACTAGATCAGTGTACCTATTTTGCCATTCTCAAAAGGATGAAATAATATCATGAGATGGAGTGTAAACAGAGACAATGCTATCGCGTTGGTATAGCGCTATTTCTGATTAGCACGCCATCGCACGTATTAATAAATGAATTATTTACTTACGTAGAATTAATTACGTAACGTACGTACTTGTATAAAATATTTCGATTAGAAAGTTTACAGTTTATTTATACTCGGTACTTCCGATCGTGCGGGAACAATTAGCTACGCTCGGATTTACGCACTCAATGCGGGAATATATGCTCTATTTTTCGGACGATACATATGCCCATTTCTGCACAGATGCAATAAAAAGTATTTTTTTTAATTGCTTTAGCTATTAAATACCCATACAGACCATTACCCATACCAAGGTTCTTCATCGCCGGGCAAACACACCAAACGTTTTTGCGGTTATTTTTGCCATAAAATCCGCTCCACACCGGCGCCAGACATTGCAAATAATATGTAAGTACGTTTTTATACTTCGTCCTAAGATAACATTGTTCTAGGTAAGTGAAAGTGTTGCCAACGTTAAAATATGGGATTTGAATTGTGTAAAAATACGGTCATAACTAAATATTATGTAGAGACTTCCTTTCAGCTACAGCACATTATGAAGCGGTGGTAGAGTAAAAAAGAATGACGTTGAAAAATGTACTATAAAGTACTTACAATAAAAAACATTTTGATTTTGATTGAAGATAGCGAAAAGGGAATTTGGCTCAAAGTCCTAGGAAGTAAGGCAAAATCCAGAAAAATTATCTTAAATTAAAATATTAGAAAAAAATGGTACGTGATGAGTGGGATGGGATTCATCCTATATGGGAAGAGTGGGGTAAGTACTGTGGGATGAATTAAGTTGGGTATTGTGAGTCAACACTGGGCCCAATCAGCACTGGGCCCGCTAGGTGGATCATAGCCCGTACCCCCTTGTGCAAGGGGAGGCCTGTGTCCCAACAGTGGGGACATTAATAGGCTGATGATTGTGAGTATTGGGACAGAATTTAGCTTGGGAACATTCTTCAAATGCTATAGAGTACTGTCGACCATAGGTCACCTACCCAAAATGTCAAAATTAGAGAGTCTGAAATGTATCATAAATCATAATTCTCTGGTAGAAGGTTGAGATTCAATTGAAGGTTTTTTGACATTGGTATACTATAGCTTTTCATTTTTTGGAGGACAAAGTAAAGATGGATAGACAGATAAAAGAGGAAGCGGGAATATCGTGGAGTCAGAAAACAGAAAATAGGAAGGAGTGGGAATAATTGGGGGAGGCCTTTGCCCAAAAAAGGGCATGCGATAATATAGATAAATAAGTGAAAGTTACGTAATATAATTAAATTTTTTTTTTTTTTTTTTTTTTATCGTCTAATGTGATAAATTTGAAAATTCTAATATCATTTATTCGTCTTTTTAATCACTATAACCTTAAAATATAATCTTAGAATATAATATAAACATATTATATGAGTCAAACTCCTTAATCTAATAAACAGCCCCGAGTCGCACCCGGCGGGAAGGTGCCCATCACGCTGGCTGCGTTTCCACGCTGAATAGCCAGCGAGATGCGCTGCACCAGGTACGACTCGGCGCGGGGGTCACCTGAGCGCTCTCTCAGTCGTCGGCCCAAACCTCGGACAAAAACCTTGGCCTCCGTGCACCATACGCCCGTGGTCTCCACAGCGAGTGGAACGAAAATGTAAGACGTTTCGAGCCCAGCGTACTTGAAATGTTTCTGTTTGGCCGCCCACTCGGCAGCCGACCCTGCTGTCCGGACGGTGCGGCCTAGATGGGAAGCCGCGAACGTGCTTACGCACGTGGCGTCCCACAGCAGGGATCTACCTTTCTCCCAAGGCACCAACGTTAAACCGTCAGGTCTCTTGCCATCAGTACGGCTCAATCCAGGAGGCTCCAGCACGCAGGGAACATTGGCCGAAACCAGGGCACGCCGCACGATCTCGTTAAGTGCGTGGTGGCGCGGGAACCGGCCCGCACACTTGGCACAACTGAGCCCGTGGTAGCCCCTGGCGTCCACTGTGGCTCCGCAGTTGCATTGATGTGGCTCGCAAATGTTGCACCCGAGTCTGAGCCCGACAGCCACCCTTAATGTGTCGTTATCTAGGTGGGTGCCGAGATGGGGTGACGGTAACGCCTGCAGCCACGCGCCCGCTTCAGGTCAGCACACACCATTTCCTCGAGGGCGCCCCTTGAGAAAACATCATCCCAGCCTCTCTGCATATTCCGTTGCTCCGGTGGTGCTATTGCAGGGCACAAGGTCGACCACACCGCCAAAGCCTCGTCCCGAAAAGGAATGTCGAAGCTGTCACCTTGAAAAGAGAAAATTTCAGCAACAAGCTTCGACACTCCATGAGACGAGGCTAGGAATGCCGACAACCCAGTGTCCCGCAGACGCCTCACCCCCAAACCCCCGTAGCGAACTGGTAAGGCAGCCTGACGCCATTGGCAGTCGTCCAGTCTCACATTGAGGACGGTCTCCAGCGTGTTCTTCACCGTCTCATCAAGTATTGAGACTTCCTGTGGAAACAACCATGTTGGCGCTGTTCGGATGGTATAGGTGAGCTTTGGCAACGACAAACAGCTGCGAAGTAGGATTAGGGCGGTGTGTGCCGACAAGTATTTAAGTTGGCTATGTGCCCGTGTGAGAGTATTTTTTTTGGTCTCCAAAATGGATGGCACAGCGTCCAGGAAAATTGGTGCACCAAGCAACATGAAACCAGTACGGTTGATTAGCTGGACGCCGGGGATCAGAGCCTCAAAATCCGGTATGCGACGCAAAGCTGAGTCGCCACAACAAAAAAGCTCGCACTTGCTCGTGTTGACTGTGAGGCCAATGTCCTTCAGTTTGTCAAATAATAATTCGACATCTCGTGCCACTACATCCGGCGGCCCTCCAAC
Source organism: Hofmannophila pseudospretella (assembly GCA_947369225.1). Lineage (NCBI taxonomy): Eukaryota > Metazoa > Arthropoda > Insecta > Lepidoptera > Oecophoridae > Hofmannophila > Hofmannophila pseudospretella. The sequence goes on along the minus strand of OX376332.1, from coordinate 8,114,014 downwards.
AGTACCATCGTCCAAATACCAGACATTCAGCGGTGACTCCAATGCAACTACTAGTTTATGTATGGCCAGACTAAATATTAGAGGGCCCAGAGGATCACCCTGTTGGGCACCCACCTGAGACGGAATGCAGGAGTCGCCGTAGAATAGATTGGAGGCCGCCGAATAGCACTGATGGAGGAAAGGGAAAAGGGATGGTATATATTCCTTGGCCTCATTCAGAATTGCATCTCTTTCTACACAGTTAAAAGCGTTTTGCAGGTCAAGCTTTAAGACGACATTGTCAGCCCGCGCCGCATCCATCACAAAAGCGCGTGTAGCGTGAATTGCAGCTTCACACCCCAAGGTGGTAGCAAACCCGAGCTGATGAGGCTGCAGATGAGACGACATCTCATTTCTTACCGCCCTGCAGCCCAGCTTCGCCACCAGCCTACGCACCGTGGTGCCAACCGCTATGGGCCTTATTCCCCCATCCTTCTTGAGGAGTGCGCATAATGTCGCTCCGTATAAGAAAGGGCATACCTCCTTGTGCAGACTGCCCCTCAAAAGGAAATTACACAGGTTTGTTAGTGACTTCAGAAATTTCGTACCGTTGTCCCCATATAATTAAATGATATATTGAAAAAATAAATATAGGTATCTATATATAGAATTCATAATTTAAAATCGCAAAATAAAGGCTATTTTTATTTTATTATTATTATACTATAGCTTGTGGTCGGATGTGATGGATTTCTGTGGTTAATATGGTTTCACATTTAATAGCTACCTATAGCATCTGCTAACTATCCCTTATCTACGAGTACAGATCAATTTGTAAAACGTGTTATTCTATACCCAATATTTATAACAATCCCATACAAAACCTCTCACATGGCTAGTTCACAATAAACCACCATAAAATTGGATTTCGGTTAACTTTACAAAAATACCAACTAACATCTTCCTACAATCGTTCATCGAAACGCTTACATTAGTGGCTGGATACTAGTTTTTCAACGGTAACTGTAAGTTTGTTTAGTAATACCATAAGCATAACCTCTGGATGTGTGGTCGCCGGTGTTGCCAGCTCCTTGCATTACGTCAGAGCCTGTCAGGACTCCAATCAGGTGGAATGGCTGGGTGCGATGGCTCTGCGGTCGAGAAAAAATAATTAAAAAAGTTAGCGAAGTACAATCGGGATTTACCTTGTAGCCTGTACTTAATTTATTTTTAATTTAATTTAAAAAAAAGGTTTTTATTGAATATACTTACTAAAAATAGTTTTAGGGATCCGTAAGGGAAATCAAACGGAACCATGTTGTTGTCGCTTCGGCGTACCTACCTACGAGTACGAGCCATCTGTCAGACCATCTATGTCGTAAACGGATTAAGTAAGTACCTAGTATATAAAATACAGAGGACAATGTTTTTTTTTTCTTAGGCTAACTATTATTTAAGAAAAAAACATTGTCTATTGCCAACGACGTCACAGAAAATAATTGTTTTTATTCCAATAAATGCATACTTCATACTTTATACTTTATTTGCACACATATAAATCACAGAAGAAACAAGAACAAGAAATTTGACGTACACAGGTAGAGCTTATCTCTAAAAGAGATTTCTTCCAGCTAGACCTTTAACATAGAGTAAGTAAGTAAGTAAGTAAGTAATACGTTAATTTCACACACAGCAATGACCGAAACAGTTATAATTATGATAAAATAATTATGTAGTCAAAGGTAAACATATCTAAATCATGTCTGATGGTCTGCTGTTGTTGTGAAAAGGGGTCTCAACTCAGCTTATTGCTGCAGATAAGAATGCCTCCAGCGCTGGTATTCTGTCGGACCATGACCGATGGCTGGCCAAAACCTGTCCAAGAGGACAAAGATACGACACAAATAAATTTAATTGAAGATAGGTAGTATTAAGATAGAAATTAGAGATACAAATTATGTGTACAATTACGTGTACAAATTAACAAGAATAAAATTGTGCATAACATAAACAAAATTACTCGAATACATTCATATGATTCATCCTTTTTACATGACATCTTATCTACTTATCATGCATTCCCATTACATGAAACTTAGCATCCTTATCGAGGAGCTCGTAGCCTAGTTGCGAGCACGGTCCGAAAGTGATCGTGCAGGTTAAGCGACGTTGGCGCGGTCGGTACCTGGATAGGACCGCTAGTGGTATATTTCATCTGAGCTCCTCCGTGCCTCGGAAAGCACGTTAAGCAGTCGGTCCCGGTTGTTGTCGTTCGACAGCAGTCGTTAAGCCATGTCAGAGGCCTACGGGTGGCCTGAACAACTATGACAAATAGGTTGGCCACTAACCATACGATAAGCAAGCAAGCAAGCATCCTTATTAGGGTATTGTTCGATTTACATGGTTTGTGATGTTTTTAATAAAGATTATTATTTTTTATTTTTATTTTAATGATTATTAAAACACGTTTATCTTTATCTCACTTCGAAAAACTTGATTACTTAAAATTACTTACAAATTAAGTAGTTACTTAACAAAACTTATGAATACTTATTTATAGAATATGAGCACATATTTTTATTACCTACGTCATTTCCAAAAGGAAAGTAAGTGAATACTTACCTTTTACAAAACCGAAGTAATAATATAGGTACCTACATACAAAACAGCGATGGATTTTGGCGTCAAGATTGCGCCGGCGCCGCTTCCGCTACATTAAGCGCACGAGTGCTTTTCATTGGGATTATAATCTCCTATTTGTTGTCGGGTTTAAACCATAAGGAGTGTAGTTAGACTAAGTTTTTATTTTAAACCTCTGTTTCTATTTCTACGGCTGATTGGGTGGATTTCTGTTAATTCGTCTAGACAGGTTTAGATAAACATTTCTGGTGAAAACATCGATTTAGATGCCTTTACTCCGAACTGTAAGTAGTATTCAAACATATATATGTATATATTATATAATATTAGTATATAAATAGTGTATGTAATACAAAGTCGCTCAGCGTGCTATGGAAAGAGCTATGCTCGGAGTATTTCTGCTTAATCGAATCCGAAATGAGGAGATCCGGCAAAAGTTATCGACATAGCTCATAAGATTAGCAAGCTGAAGTGGCAGTGGGCCGGTCACATCTATCACAGAACCGACAACCGCTGGGGGAGACGAGTTCTGGAGTGGAGACCGCGTTTGGGCAAACGTAGTGTGGGACGAGCGTCCCTGCTAGATGGAGCGACGATCTGCACAAGATGTCTGGCAGCGACTGGATGAGAAGAGCCGAAGATAGGGCTCAATGGCGCGCCGTGGGAGAGGCCTATGTCCAGCAGTGGACTAGAGTAGGCTGCTGATGATGATGTAATACATAAGTATTATTGTTAGTTTAGTGTATGTATTGTTATAGTATAAGTATTATATATGTTTATATGAATGTATTCTAGTAATTTTGTTTAGCTTATGTACAATTTTGTTCTTGTGTTAAGAATTGAGATCTTATTAGTATCTGCATATTTTTTTAGTTTTTGTCTTACTGGAAGAAATCTCTATTTTAGAGATAACCTCCACCTGTGTACGTCAAATTTCTTGTAAAATTGTCTTTTGTAATTAAAGTACACTGATTATTTATCAACTCACGTAAAGGTTTATTCAAAATAAAATAATACTAAAATACATACTTAAGCTAAAATTACAAAATACCTAACCATTGTACAAGTAAAAGACCTGGACCAGGTCGCTCCCTGCAGAGAGTGTCCCGTAGAGGCTGGCGGCGTTGCCCCGCTGTATAGCGAGGCTTATACGCTGAGCAAAGTAGAGGCCAGCCTTCTGGTCCCGGGATGTCTCTACGAGGCGCTTGGCTAATTCCCTATTTACTGTCTCGGGTTGTTTTCGAAATTTCTGTACATTTATCAATGTGATATTTTAGTTGTGTTTGGTTTGTTATTTAGGTACGCCAAAGAGCTGTAGAAATTCTAGTTACGTATTTATAATTTTTTTCCGATTTATATAAAAAACTATCGTCCACAAAACCCTTTAGAATAGAGTTGGTTTATCGGTGATAGAGTTAGTTCGAATCATAATTTAGCATTCATAATGCTTTCTTTTTATAATCTATGTCTCGTGTGAATTTATTAACACTATAGAGCTGGAAAATGTGCAGTTCCTATAAAAATATACCTAAGGCCACAAGGAAAAATGGAGTTACAAGCTAAACTTTAAAAAAAAACAACTAAAAATCATATTAATTTAGCGATTTTTTTTAAAGTAGCCAATTAAATGAATCTATAAATGAATGTTTCATTGTTAACTCCGATAATGTTATCAAATAAGAAGAGTTCTCAATCTCCAACGTAAACTAGCTCCACTATAATTCTGTATCCAAAAGTGAGCATCGAAAAAACCAACCCTCATAAAAGCTACGGGCCCACAATGCAGCATATTGCCCGGGTTATACGGAGATGTTCATTTAATTCGAGGGTAATCCGATATTTTATTAAGGGCATTGTTTAAACAATTGCGTAAGTGATTGTACGGGCCCCGTAGGGATCTGCACCTTGCTGGGGATGGAGCTGTGTTGAAGGTAACCAAGATTTTTTTTTAAATCTAAAATTGCGTCCGATTTGTGTAGTGATAATGAAATTGGCTCGCTAGACGGCTTTTTCTTACTGCTTAAGAGAAGATGATGAAAAACACTTTATTACCACTAAAAATACATATTTAGTTCACTCGATAATACTATTGGCAACAAGTACCTGGCTCAGCCAATGCTTGAGTGAATACACTTGCGTGTAAACACACAGCGCTGATTTTCAGCCAGTCCTTATACAAAGTTAACCAACTAACAACTGCGACAATCTAAGTACTGCTTTATGGTATGTGCTCATTAAATAAATTAATAAACTACAGGCTTATGGTAGTCTCTACCTACTATCTACTTTGCGCAAATCGTCACTCCATCTAGCTAAGGCGCACTGTATCAATACATTAATCAGATGTATCAATATTACGAATGAAAGCTAAATATAAAAAAATTGAGACGTCCCGCGTCTTTATAGATCTCCCATCTTTTTTTATTTACACCTAAACCCGCGCTTGACCTCAATCTCACCTGGTGGTAAGTGACGATGAAACCGAAGATGGATCACACGGGCTTAGTAAGTACTGGCTTTTCTAGAAACACTGCCAAAACACATCAATGCCAAAGGGAACACATTTAACGACAGACTTTATGTCGCCAGCTAGGCGGACCCTGAAGGGGTCCTTCCATCAGCAAGTTACTCGGATTTGTCGCCTCGTACGACACGCTTACCCAGTGTCGGTATAGGTAAAGGCTAAATGTATTTATTTAATACTAATCCAATTATAAATCTATAATAATACTAAAACTAAAACTAAACTTAGACTAAGAAGAAAAAAACTAAAGATAAAAAATGTGGGGTAAGTCCCCCACATCCAGCAGTGTACTCGAGAGACTGGCTGCGTTGCCCCGTTGGATAGCTAAGCTGATCCGCTGGGCCAAATAGGAGCCAGCTCTTGGGTCCTTTGACCAGGCGCTTTGAGAGGTCCTTGAAGACGCGGTGCGCTCCCGGGTCCCAGGGTCCCAATGTTTCAACCCCAAACGGCTCAAATATGAATGTTTCACCCAGGTCAGTATATTTGCGCCGTTTGAGGGTTTCTGCAGCAACGGCATATTCTAAATCCCATAAATGGAATGAATGTTGACGCGTCAAAACACCTGACTCATATTTATCCCAGATGAATAATTAGCTAAAAAACACTCCAATACTCATAACTAATTTTTAAAGGATTTCAGACTCATACATTTTTTCATTCTGGTGACAAAATTTGCGGCAGAGAGCTAGAAGGAGATGAGACAAGACTTACTTGAGAAGCTCTTGGATCTGATCTCCGGCGGCTGGTTTCTTTAGGTTTCCACTAAAGTTTGAAGGGTTGAGCACTTAGAGCACTCACGGCAATTTAAAAAAAATGCGTAATTAGCGTGGAAATTATTTACTTCCGAGGATCGTTTGTTTTGCGTGACCGTTACAACATAATTAATTGGCAGATGACTTTGTGACGTCATCACAATGCGCGTATTCTTTCGGTCTTGTCTCTTAGGTGATAGGTAGGAAAGGAACAGGTATAATTATATGAATATTAGATAAGAACCAATGCGTATAATGTAATTTAATAATGATATATGGCGTTAACACGTTCAACCAAATAAAATTGTTCAGTGTTGCTTACACCCATCCCGTCTATCCAGTAGTATTGAGCGAGGGCATACGTTCCGCTAGGTACCCGGGGGTGGCTGGGGGAAGGAGGGGGAGGGGGGGGGGGGGGGGGGGGACGAGATCAGGTTACACACAGCTCCTGCCTGTCTTGCTCTCCTGGTTGTCTGCTCCAGTTTAGATAAATTAAGCTGGGAAAATGGGGAAATTGCAGGCAATTTTGGGAAATTGGGACTGAGGCAGAGGTAATTCTGTAACTAATACATCAAGTTTCTTGTCTAGTATTTTCATAAACAGATCTTCGATTGTTTGTAATCTTCTATTGTTTTTAGATCTTCCTTTATACAGATTTACCTGCATTGTTTGTAGATCTTCCATACAATTTTTTTATGGTTTGGTTGTCCAGTAACCCTTCATTTGAGGGCAGCGATGGCGTCGTGGTTATGACGTCGGATGCAATGCCGTGTACCAATGACTTTTATTCGGTTTTTTCGAAAAACTTACTTACCTACATAATGATGATAAATTAAAACTTATCAAAATTCAATTACGTAAACTGAGTTTTGAATATTTGACTTTATTATATAATTTATTGATATGAAGAATGTAATCCATTTCCAGTATTCTTATTGTTGATTTAGCTGATAATTTATTGTTAATTATTATTTTACTATGATTCATTAGTTAATTATTATTATGTTTAATTTCGAACACAATTTATATTGTTAACGAATAAATAAATTGAATTGAATTTACCGACTGCTCTGACGGTGAAGGAAAACATCGTGAGGAAACCTGCATACTTAAATAACCAGTGTGTGAAACGGGGAAGGCAATGGCAAGCAACCTCATTAAATCTGCCTCGAGAGTCGTTCTATGTGATTAATTCCTTAGAATGATCACGACCCTCAGCAATGACCACGACTTAGAAGAAGAACTCTTCATTTGATGCGTTTTATATGATCGCAATGTGAGAGAATTTTATTCGTAACTGATTTTTTTCCTTGGAGAGCAGACGAAGCAAACGGATCAACGTCCATAGACATCACCTGTTTGCCTCAATTAATATTATTAGAGGGTTTTCGATGCGCTGCTAACCTTGAAGATGGAAAGTGAGTAGTAATCGTAACGTTGCACCTATATAAATCGCCAAAACAAACCTATGCATGGGGAGCAAAATTTTACTAATTTTTATTTTATATTTATGCCCTGGCTCAGCTGAAAACCAGCGCTGTGGTTCTGTCGTACAGCTCGGACCGCAGCACATGCTGAGCAGTGTCCTTTTAACGTTGAGTTGTTTTTTTAATTTCAAATCTTTTTAAGTTTAATAATGTATGCATAATGCAAAAAAAAGGGTTTTTCTTTTCTTTCTATTCTCTCTTACTATAGCGTATTGAAACCGAAATCATCAGCAGCCTACTCTAGTCCACTGCTGGACATAGGCCTCTCCCAAGGCGCGCCATTGAGCCCGATCTTCGGCTCTTCTCATCCAGTCGCTGCCAGCCACCTTGCGCAGCTCGTTGCTCCATCTAGCAGGGGGGCGTCCCACACTACGTTTGCCCAAACGCGGTTTCCACTCCAGAACTCGTCTACCCCAGCGGTTGTCGGTTCTGCGACAGACGTGACCGGCCCACTGCCACTTCAGCTTGCTCATCTTATGAGCTATGTCGATAACTTTTGCTCTATGCCGGATCTCCTCATTTCGGATTCGATCCAGCAGAGATACTCCGAGCACAGCTCTTTCCATAGAAACCGAAATGCGACAAAAGTTTAGGAATTTTAAACCCAAAAGTACACTCAATAATTCAGTGGGCCAGAAACAGAAAAACTCTAATTACGCAGTCCACACAGATAAACGCAAATCGATGCGTTTTTAGGTGACGCAAATTTTGGCGCCAACGACAAAGGCCGGCGGCGTTGCGTTTTTTTGGCAAGAAAAAAGACAATTATAGGATCGTCGCGGCCGAGCGCTCTCGAAACGTAACCTGAGCAGTTAATACCAAGTGTACTTCAGTTACACTTTCGTTTCGTACATTAATAGTACACGGTCCATTGGAGATGTAGAAAAGTGTCTTTGTGTCCTTTATTTTAGATGTTGTTCGATGGTTGGTTGCGCGATAGCAATCAGTCCAATGAGTACACAACGCATGCAATGTCCCATAGGATAATGGCGATTTTGTATAAAGCTTGATCCTATACCATGGGGCAGTACTTAGATTGTCGCAGTTGTTAGTTGGTTAACTCTGTATAAGGACTACCCACTATTCCTGGTCACGGTAGCGGCCACGATCTGCGCAAGGTGGCTGGCAGCGACTGGATGAGAAGAGCCGAAGATCGGGCTCAATGGCGCGCCCTGGGAGAGGCCTATGTCCAGCAGTGGACTAGAGTAGGCTGCTGATGTATAAGGACTGGCTTAACATCAGCGCTGTGTATTTACACGCGAGTGTATTCACTCAAGCATTAGCTGAGCCAGGTGCCTGTTGCCAATTGTATTATCTACTTTAATCCTTTCTACAGTTTCATCTCACTGCTTACTTTATTTTTTATTTTCTCTTTATTTTTTCTCTTTACATACCTTCCTGTATTATAATGTATAATTTAAAAATTAAGTTCCTACGTTTCCTAATATTTTACTTCTGTTTATTAATATTCTTTAATGGTATTTGTAACAACTATTCAGTCTATAATTACTTATATCAATTTGTGTTCCGGTAGTGTATCATTGGGGAGTGAACCCTGGCACTCAGGTGATGCCTGACAATCAGCGCCGCAGTGTTAAAAGCGCTCCGGCAACAGGCTGAGGCAGTCCCCTTTGTCCGTTGCTGCACACCACCTTCATCAAACTTAATTACTTTTGTTTATTTATAATCTTATATTTGTTTAAAATTATGATCATTTTTAACTTCTGTACCTAATTGTTTGTATGTGTAAATAAAAAATTAAAAAATTGAAATAAATTCTATCTTTCTTTCTTTAGTCGTGTTTAAATTACAAAAGGATCTACAATCTTTGTGATCTTCAAGGCCTTCCGCGTGCTCCATCGTTGACCTCATCATTACCTACCGTCAGGTCTCCTCATCTGAGGTTAGAAAATCTAATGTAACGTACAAAAATGAAATGAAATGAAAAAATAACAAGAAAATAATGCGGTGGCTAGGTGTAACAAAATAATGCGGTGGCTAGGTGTAACAAAATAATGCGGTGGCTAGGTGTAACAAAATAATGCGGTGGCTAGGTGTAACAAAATAATGCGGTGGCTAGGTGTAACAAAATAATGCGGTGGCTAGGTGTAACAAAATAATGCGGTGGCTAGGTGTAACAAAATAATGCGGTGGCTAGGTGTAACAAAATAATGCGGTGGCTAGGTGTAACAAAATAATGCGGTGGCTAGGTGTAACAAAATAATGCATGGCTAGGTGTAACAAAATCATATTTACAGGACGACATCACTTTTTATGTTTCTCTCTACATAACGTGAAAGAAAATATAAACGAAGACTAAAAAAAAAACGGCCGTATGAAAAATAAAGATACTCATAATTGGGTTAACCCACATACACATCCACCTCACACAACATAACACTCACACTCACACGCATCTTTCCCACATGCACACACTCTTTTATACATCTCACACATACTAGATATTAATTTAATATACTTGATAATCTAAAGACCTTTATTTTATCCTCAGTACCCTATGTAATTAAAGCATTAGAGATGGTGAGTGCTGAAAACCAGTGCTGGCATGGGTCTTCGTACTCCGGAGTCCATGCCGGCAACAACTGAGCAATTCGCCATTTGCCGCCACCGATGCACATAGCAGATATATATAGTAGTAGTGCATAAGTTAATGTATAATTAGTTATAGTTATTATTATAGTTACTATTATAGTTAAGTGATTGATTTGTACCTTTTGGTGGGCAATAAAGTTTTCTTATTCTTATTCTTATTCTTACCGAACAGATCAGTTGAAAGCCATAGCAAACTGGCGGAGCCATTTCAACTGCCACCCACGGTAGTCTATACTTCTATACTAATATTATAAAGAGGAAAGGTTTGATTTTTTGTTTGTTTGTTTGAATTGAATAGGCTCCGAAACTACTGGACCGATTTGAAAAATTCTTTCACCGTTGGGAAGCTACACTATCCCCGGGTGACATAGGCTATATGACGCGAACGAAGTCGCGGGCAACAGCTAGTTAAAAATAAAAAAAACTCGCCTACCCTGACCAGTGCAAGTACATTGTGCGTTATAATGAATAGGATTTTCTTTATCAGTCAGAATAGGTACCTACGACGTTGAATTTATACACAAAACCAATGAAATTCAACTCTAGAAAGGAAATAAGTTGTTTTGCCTTTAAAAGAGCTTAAAGAATATTGTTTACCGTAAACAAAGTTCATTAATTGATGCGGCTTCCCAACCCTTCCTGAGGGGAAACTTAGACGTGAAAATAAAATAAAAAATGGGTAAATGTACACCGTCAAGGAAACCTACTAACGCCTCCCCTTTTGTGAGGGTAAGAAGTTAAATTCAGAGGGCTTAATATGTAGAAAGTATAATAGCTTTGATCATCCCGACAACCAGTACGGAACACAAAAAATTCTGTACCTCAGAAGCATTAAACTGTAAGTGTCATAACCAATTTTACAAATGAGATAATTTTGTGTAAAAATTAGTCATGTTTAGACTTTGATTGACATGGGGAAGGCAATGGCAAACCACCCCATTAAATCTGCCACGAGAGTCGTTCTATGTGATTAATTCCTTAGAATGATCACGACCCTCAACAATGAGGAATACGACTTAGAAGAAGAGACTTTGATTAAGTATAAAATTGGTAACAAATCCTCAATGTTTCTTTTTTAAATTTATTAAATCAATCAATCAATCATTTATTCGTGAACATAGGGAATAATAAGTAAGTGTACAGTTTAAATGAGTTGGTATCACTATGCTCCGTCGTTTGACATACAAATATTTTCAATAAATTGTTAAAATGTCAATATTATATAACTCTAAATTACAAATAATGTCAACTTAATTAATTACAATATGATAATAAAAAAACTAATTAGTAAAATGTCATACTATAACTAGGCAAAAATTATACAATATAACTTCAGTCAAACGGCCCCCCGCGAAGTGCCCCCTGGCCGAAAGTACCCAGAATACTCGCGGCGTTCCCTCGCTGAAAGGCGAGGGAGATGCGCTGTACCAAAAAGTGGCCGGCACGCGGATCACCTCCTCTCTCCTTAATTCGCCTCCCCACAGCGCGAATCAGATCCTTGGCCTCGGAGCCCCATGGTCCCGCGGTTTCAACTGCCAAAGGCACGAAGTCGTACATCGATTCCAGGTTGGAGTACTTTAGGTGCTTCCTCTGGGCCGCCGCCTCGGCAGCTGCGCCTGCAGTCTGCCGAGTGCTGGCGAGATGGCAGGTTATATAAATTGTTTAAATTAAATTAAACAGTTGACTAGTAGTAGTAGTATTAATAGTAGTCGTAGTATTAATTCCCTAAATACTGATTATAGACATACACATAGATCGGACATAAGGTTAATAAAAATGGGGCAAACACCGATTAAATATCTTTGTCACTCAAAAAATCATTTACTGAATAATATGTCCTGTCAACTAGCAGTTTGTTCAGCTCGCGCTTAAATGAGTTTAAACAGTTAGACTCTCGTATGGATTTCGGTACCTTATTAAAGAAACTATTCTACATTATAATTTGCCACCATACCCAAGAAACAGAAAATGGTAGAAAAGCATACACTACACTGTTAGGCTTCTGAGGTACAGAATTAGAGTCATTCATACTGACACAAATATAAAACAACAAACAAAAGATAGAAAAGGAAATAGTGAAGTACACTTTAGGCGGCCTTATCGCTAAGAGCGAACTCTTCCAGGCAACCGTCTAACCTTCTTCTTCAAAGCTTTGACTAATAAAATTATCGGGGGAAGATAGACCCGTCACTCACCCTCGGATTCGCTATCCAAACAAAAGACAACAAACAAAAGATAGAAAAGGAAATAGTGAAGTACAATTTAGACGGCCTTATCGCTAAGAGCGATCTCTTCCAGGCAACCTTCTAATCTTCTTCAAAGCTTTTACTATTAAAATTATCGGGGGAAGATAGACCCGTCACTCACCCTCGGATTCGCCCTCCAAACAAAAGATAGAAAAGGAACAGGTTCAGGAATGAGTTGCTCACATTTTTGGTGAATAAAACTTACTATACTTTAAATGAATTCTTGACAGATAAATTGTAATGACATACTTAGAATTAACAATATCTATTATATATTTCTAGACACTGTTATATATTTTTAAGATTGCATTAAATAAATACTTGTTTGGATATTAATTTTACTAAATAGATACTTATTATATATAATTTAGATACTTATTAATATAATTATATTAATTTATATAATTTGCACGCCTAGTACAAGGCTGTGCAATGTATTGGTACTTAACTAACAACAACATCCTGTAAATACACCTACATTCATGCAAATAAATATATTCTGTATTCTGTAATAGTGAAGTATAATTTAGGCGGCCTTATCGGTAAGAGCGATCTCTTCCAGACAACCTTCTAATCTTCTTCTTCAAAGCTTTTACTAATAAAATTATCTTGGGAAGATAGAGCCACCACTCACCCTCGGATTCGCCCTCCTCAACGAGAACCAAATCCAGAGGGATTTACAACATAGAAATTATAGTAGCGTCTCTCCTCTAAAATAATGATGTGAGCACTGACGGCGAGGCAAGGGAGAAATGAGCAGATAATTGTAACAAGTTTCATACATTTGACATTTCAATGGCCGATTGAATGTATTAAAAGAAGCTTACAGCACATGCGCCAACTGGCAGACGCGGGTTCCATATAAAACCTCTCTATTAGCGAGTAAATCTACATAGGTTGAAATTAAAAATAACTAAATTATTTACAATCACAAAGGAGGACAAATCCGCCGACCTCCTAAGAATGTAAGGATTGAGGGAGTTAAATGAATGGGACCTAAAAATAAACAATAATTATTTCATCATTCAGGAAAAATACGAATTCTATTCAGTCAAGGAATTTATGGACAGGAAATTGTAAATTTTTATTGTTGACATGCCCATTTATTCTATTATTGACATTTTGTATCTAATTAGTAGATACTACCTATTGTTTTATGTTATATTTGACTTGTTATATTTATATAATAATAATAACCTTATTATGTCTTCATAATTTATATTTATCGGAAGAGACTGCCCCCTTAACACAGGGTATCCTAGTGTGGGAGCCAGGGAAATCTGAGAAAATGTAAATAAGATCTCTACCGGATCTCTGAAAGACACTGCATGATCTGCGCTAAGGTTAATACCATCATTAAGGATGGGAAATTAATTTTAATAAAAACTAAAAAATATACACAAACAATTATTATAAATATAATAATCTTTTACCTTTTCCATATCTTCACACTACACTGTCGCTAATCTTTTTAATGTCCAATTAACTTCAGAGGTTGCCTGAAAGAGATCGCCTTAAGCGTTAAGGCCGCCTTTGTACATATCGTGCTATTATTCCTGTAGTTTTTACTTTTCCTGTTTTTGTGTACAATAAAGTGTTTCTATCCATCTATCTATTATTATTCACTCTTTATTGTACACAAACATTATATTACAAACTTATACAAAAATATGTGAAACACAAAGGGCGTGACTTATCTCTAAGAGAGATCTCTTCCAGCAAACCTCTTAAAATGACAATAAAAAAATACAAATATCTAATTTACATTGAATTTATTTTGTGACGATCATTCACACAAAGGCGACTTATAATGTAACAATATGTACCTATACTTCTAATTCTGTTGAATGAAATCTCTTCTTCTTCAATTTAAGAGCTATGCTCTTGTCGGTGTAGTAAACGCCACTGTGTCCTGTCTAGGGCCCTTTCCTTGACCTCCTTATACGACGCAACGCCAGCCTTCTCTTTGATTTGATCGAAGTAGCTTATCCTCGGTCTTCCTCTTCCCCGCTTGCCTTCAACTTTTCCTTCTATAAGGTTTCTTATGTATTCGTCGTGTCGTATAAGGTGGCCCACCATATTTCCCCTTCTATTTTCAATAGCCTTTAAGATGTTTCTCTTTTCTTTTACTCTCGTTAGTACCTCTTCATTTGTCACTCTCTCTCTGTCCAGCTTATCCTTTCCATCCTCCTCCAACACCACATCTCAAACGCCTCTAAATATTGTCTATCTCTCTGAGTCATGGTCCAAGTTTCGCATCCGTAAAGGGCTATGCTCCACACAAAAGATTTGACAAATTTCTTTTTCACAGAGAATGAAATAAATGATTCTAATTCTAATTCTGTAGAATTAGAATTAGAATCATTTTGTTTCATTTTTTTATAATTTTTTTATTATTTTTATATATTTTTTTAAATTTAGTTTCATAAGTTCATAACCGATGCAGTGAAAGGCGTAAAACGGGGAAGGTGAAAAGTGCAGAGGACCCGTGACAGTTATGTCCACACTACTTGTCATAATACAACAGAATATACAGAGCGGGCGGAGACCATTGCTCCGCCGCAAACACCGCCGGGGTTGCCGCAGCCGGCAAACACAACATTATGGACACGCACTTAAGAAGTTGTGGTAGTTGGGGCCTGGGGATAAAATGCCGCTTCTCCTGTATGTGACAAGTGAGAAGTGACGAGTGACAAGTGAGAAGATGCTTGCTTGCTTTTCGTATGGTTCTTATTCTTATGACAGGGGGCCAGGGATAACCCCAGCGGCACTTCGGCCCTCAGGGATCTTTTGTGCTCACCCCTTACCTTAGTCTCCTTCCTGTTCCTTAAAGATGCTTTGCATCAAGGGCGCTATACAGCTTACAGGAAGGAGCCTATAGGCCTCTGGTTTCGGGTAAGCCACCCCCAGAAGATTCATAAGCTTTCCAGCCAACGAGTCACATTCGCACAGCAAGTGTTCCATTGACTCAACGGTGTCACCACAGGCTCTGCAGGTGGGATTGTCTGCCAGTCTCATCTTGTGTAGGAGGCTCTTAGTGCCAAAATGGCCTGTGATCGCCCCTACAATGAGACGGATGAGACTCCGTAAGGTTAGTGGCCAACCTATTTGTCATAGTTGTTCAGGCCGCCCGTAGGCATCTGACATGGCTTAACGACTGCTGTCGAACGACAACAACCGGGACCAACTGCTTAATGTGCTCTCCGAGGCACGGAGGAACTCAGATGAAATATGCCGCTAGCGATCACCCATCCAGGTACCGACCGCGCCAACGTCGCTTAACCTGCACGATCACTTTCGGACCGTGCTCGCAACTAGGCTACGAGCTCCTCAAGTGAGAAGTGACAAGTGAGAAGTGATAAGTGACAAGTGAGAAGTGATAAGTGATAAGCGAGAACGATTCAAATAATACCGTGTAACAGTATATTATTTAAGTCTAATCATTTGTTAGATTTTCTTGTTCACTTCACGTAGCACCATTTTAGCGCCCATTTCTTTTAAGAACAAGCCCACTCGAAATTAAAGACACAGCTAAGTCGATCGTGATAATATTGACTCGGTCGGGACCCGACCCGACCAAACACACGGACAAACAGATTAACGTATAGAACAATGGCCCAGCGGCGATAAACACTGGGAGAAAATATTAGGCGAGTCCATATGACGTGATTCGAGGGCTTTTAGGTAGTCCGTATATATAGCCCGTATTTTTTTCACCTTGATATCTATCCACTAAATAAAAATAATTGTAAAGCAAAACTTAATAGATGGCTACTCTCTTTAGATTACGACAAAACTGAGGCTCTAATCATATAACATAAAATTTTACACACTAAACTCATTACGTTCTTCAGATTATTAACACTTAACTTCCCACACTCACACACCCACTCACCCTACACTACATATGCACACTACATCATTACACACTCCCACACAACCTAACACACCCCCACCCATACTCACTCTTACCATTATCTTTACTAAATTCCTTTATGATTAAATTTTCCAAATTCCTTTTAGGTTAAGAATATAATTTGTAATTTGCTTGCACAGAAAGTGCGACGGAATCCCGACTTACAAGATACAGGTTTTCGACCTAGTTTGTAAGTCGGAGGTCCTTTTTTTGTGCGCCCTGTAATAAGTAAATAAACTTTTTCAATTATTTTTTTGTTACCCATAGTTACCGCTGAAAATAAATGAAAATGAAAAATGAAAAAGTTTATTTACAGGGCACAAAAAAAGGACCCTCCTGGCATCCGGCAACTGGATATCCGGTGCACCTCTAGTAACCCTGTAAAATCCCTATAGGGCACGAGACTCGACTCGCTTTCTAATTTTTTCTAATTTCAGAGTAACCGATGCTTCCCCTTTTTTACGCACCTCAGATCGTCGATTGCTTCTAAGCTTCTAACCCACCTGTTCAAAACGTCCATGGCCTTCTGAAGTAGGTATAATAACCGAAAACGATCTTGGTAACACCAAACAAATGTACAGGTTGATCTAAACAGAGGCGCGTCGGTATCGTCACGTATACAGGGTGTCGCCTTACCGCCGTGTAACGTGATAGACTGTGTGTTTTGGATCGTGACCGCGCGGCTAGAAAGATAGTTAGGTTTGTTTTATATCTGATGCTATGCTAGAGTCTAACAAATGAGTTACGGCACTCCATTTTTGTAAAGGAAAAAAAAACAACACTAATATTAATATTGTATCGAATCGAATGTACGAGCAGTGTATCCTCCCAGTTATGACACACGGAGCGGAAACCTGGACAGTAACTAAACAGGCGATTGAAAGGCTCCAAGTGACACAAAGAGCGATGGAGCGTGCCATGATAGGCATCTCCCTCGTAGACATATCGAGATCCGGAAAAAGACGAGAGTGCCGGATATAGCCAGTATAGTGTCCAGGTCTAAGTGGAGATGGGCAGGACACGTGTGCAGAATGCAGGACGATAGGTGGCCCCGAACACTGCTCGAGTGGCGGCCCCGAGTGGGGCGCAGAAGTGTCGGGACGCAGCCCGCGAGGTGGACCGACGACGTTGTGAAGACGGCGGGGAGGATGTGGATGCGAACGGCTTGAGACCGAGGAGAATGGCGTGCACATGAAGAGGCCTATACCCAACGATGGGTTACGATGGGCTGAAAAGAAGAATATTAATATTGATAACACTCGTAAGAACCGTCAGTTCTAAAGGGATTCCGATCTCGGGTTATTGATGGCGTTAAGCGAATGTAAAACAGAGACCGATTTTACCCCATATCCAAATCCTTTTCTTAAGACCTCACAGACTGTACTTAGAATGAAGGAATTAACCTAACGCCCGGCCCCTAGAGGGAGACTGTTTTTCTTTTTTCCAAGGTACAGTGCGACAAGGATCTTTTGGCGCGTGGATGATTTTTTCCCCTATTTGTTTCCCTATGACGGTACCTATATAGTATCACCCAACATATCGGTGATATCGACTTGATAGATACTTTAATTTGATAAATAATTACAATATATTGTTCAACCTATCAAATCATGTCTGTTTTCTGTTATGTGTAACAGAAAACAGACTCAAATTGAAACGACGATGGCTCAAAGTCTATGAGTATGAAGGAACTAACGCCCCTGCGGAGGAAGACTACTTTTTCTTTCATTCAAGGCTGAGAAGGAGAAAGAAGCCGACAGAAGAATTCAGCTGGGTTGGGCAACATTCCGGAAGTTACGTCACATCTTCTCGTCGATACCTCAATGTCTAAAGACAAGAGTCTTTAACCAGTGCGTCCTATCAGTAATGACCTACGGAGCCGAAACGTGGACATTGACGGTGCGACTGGTTCACAAATTGAAAGTCGCTCAGCGTGCTATGGAAAGAGCTATGCTCGGAGTGTCTCTGCTGGATCGAATCCGAAATAAGGAGATCCGGCATAGAACAAAAGTTATCGACATAGCTCATAAGATTAGCAAGCTGAAGTGGCAGTGGGCCGGTCACGTCTGTCGCAGAACCGTCAACCGCTGGGGTAGACGAGTTCTGGAGTGGAGACCGCGTTTGGGCAAACGTAATGTGGGACGCCCCCCTGCTAGATGGAGCGACGATCTGCGCCAGGTGTCTGACAGCGACTGGATGAGAAGAGTCGAAGATCGGGCTCAAGAGGCCTATGGCCAGCAGTGGACAAGAGTAGGCTGATGATGATGATGATGGTGGTGGACCATTCTGATTCCTAGGACAGGCAATGTAACCTAGTTGGAGAGGTAAGTTTAAAAAAATAGCACGACTTTCTTTACTCATTAATATTTATCTACAAACCGCATAAGTATGAGGAGCCAATTATAACCACAGCAAATAGGCATGTTTTCTGGTAAATATTTGACAGCTTACTGGTAATTAGCAGCTCGAGATTATCTCTACCGATATTTGCGCAGACGCAGGCGGCCGGTAAAATGTTTGCTCACGTTTTCTCGATTTTTTAAATATTTTGTATTTTGTAAATAGTATGGCGATTACAATAGTAGATTGTTTACCTAAGGCGAGAGGGACCAGATTGCCGGCACGAGTCTACTTCGCAACACGAGCCTCAGGCGAGGGTTGCCGGCAGACGAGTGCGACAAGTGGTCCTCTCGCACGAGTTAAACACGATTGTTACATCTGAGAGAAAATAAATACAAAAAAACTAAATCACTACACATACTTTTTGTTTTGAGTTATCCGGTATCAAATTAACTTCACTACTCATATAAAATCTATCGATTATAAGAAGTTTGTTCAAAATTGTTTGTTTGTATAAAATTGCTACTTCACTTATTGTCGAGACTTCTGATCGTGAGTAATTGTGATTTCCGCCCTGAGGCGTGAATGTGGTACTTTACGCCGAGTTTAGACTTCCTATCGTGAGTATTCCCGCGAGAATAGATATCCGCCCTAGGGCGTGAATGATACCTCTTTTTTCACCTTCACCTTTAGCCGAGTTTTCGGTGAAAAAATAGGCCCATTTTTGAGCAAATGTAACAAATATGTTTTTTTTCTCTTCTTTATCGGCCAGTAGTATGTACTGCATGGAAAATGACGACAGGTAGGTATACAAACTTTTTGTATAGATTTGTAAACTATGCTGCTTGACCTACTGGCTGGAATACCTGAAAAAATAATTGAGTACGCCATTTGAAGGAAAAGAATTAAAATGAAAATTATATGTCATTCTCAAATATTTTTTTCAATAATATCAGCCAGTCACAAACAGAATTTGATAACCAAACTTTTTTAAATAAATATTTCTGAATACACTATTTTAATCTAACCTATTGTGAGTTTCTCTCGCGCTTTTGTGACATCCACGTCAGCTTCGTTTCGTTTTGTCTTGCAAATTGTTTTACAGTTGAGCTTTTCTAGTGAGAATGGTGTATCTTGCTCGAAGAACTTCGACAAGATGTGATTAATGTGTGGGACAGTGAAGTAAAGTCAAATAAGACGCTGCAGCCCGATCCGTACTTGACTGGATTTTGAAGAGCCATACTGCGTCCGGGACGCCTTCTTCTTTGGTTCGGATGGTGCAGAAGCGTGGAAGATTATCCCAGATAGCATTGAAATGTGTCACACCAGCATTTTAATGAAGACTTGAAAGAGTTGTTAACATCAGACATGACTGTATGGGCTCAGTTCCCTTTGCCTTAAAAAAACAACAACTAACCTATTGTAGAGATAAAGGGAGATTTTATTTTGGTTTTTGGCAAGAATAAAGCTATTATAATAATTTTCGCGGTAATTACGGGCTTTTCGCCATATAATAGATGGAGTCACGTGCCTCTCGACACATCCCCTTTGTTACCGACAAACAATGGGTTACCAAGCTATTACCTGCACCTCTAGAAATAAAAACTTAGAGAACTTTGAACCATAAAGCCTTAGTCTTAGGTTTATTTCACTGGGATGTTGGATGGTAAAGATAAGTTGGTAGTTTTCAGACGTCAAGCTGTGCTCTACAAAATAAACAAGAAATTCTGTCAAAACTTAATAAAGAGGCCACGTGACTCATACTTTAATGCGATTTTCTCTACTTAAAATAACAAATATTAAATGCATTTCTTAATAATTAAAAAATAGACACAAATTGATGGTCAAATGTGAAAACAGAATTGAAATTAGTTGAATAAAAAAATAGCTACATGCAATCAAAAATCAGACGATTGAAAGAAACGGCAGTATTATATTATGACGTCACTGTGTAGCGCCATACAAGCAGGTCCTGGCTACATATAAAGAACTGTTTTGCTAAAAAGGGACAGAGCATCTCTCCAGTACTAACTTTAACCATCAATATCTCTGATGTTAGTTGAGATATTGAAAAACTAATTTTAGATCCTTCTTCAGGATGTCCAAGTAAGTTGCCTAATGGAATAAAAAAAAATTGACAAATACCGAATTATGAAAGAGTTCAAAAGGATGAGGATTTCAAAATGTCGTAATAATTAATTTAAGAGTACTACGAGTATAATAATTTAGCCGGAATTTCGGTTTCATGGATATTGTTAATATATTATATTTACAATTATTACTTACTGACCTGCTAACAGACTGTATACGCCATTTAATACTTTGTCGGTTTAACTGATTTGACACATTCATACGAATGTCAAAAAATCATAGCAAAACTTATTGGAGTAGGGTTCCACAAGGTATAGCTTGATATACCACTGTACTGTATGCACCCAGTGTAGGTACTCGTAGAAGTGTTGAAACACAACTTATGACATTGTAAATCGTGGCTTTGTAATATTTACTGGATGTAAACGCTTAATAATTTATGTTCTCCGGCGCCCACACACGGGTATGGATGGAGCTGTTGCGACATACAACATTGTTACACGGTTTATTACATCGATTATTCTTTTTACTTTGATCTATAGCAAGTAGGTGTCTTGAGGGGTTGGTAACTTACAGTAAGTTGCAAGAAACTTCCGTTAATATTTCCTTAAATCTCGTTTAATCTCAATCTAGATGTATTGTGTAGTAAGGGATAATGTTTTTAAATAAAGACTAGAGTTTTAAGATTGTTTCGTGCTACTGATGTTTAGTAGCGAGCTTGATCGGATAATGATTGTACATTGGATGACACGCTCTTAGCCGAGATTCAAAAAAAATTAAAGTAAAAAGCATAGTGCGGTAATGTAAAGGAAAAAGCACGAGTGTTTTATAGTACATTATTATACAAATGAGTCAAGACTGGATTGCAACCTGAGCCGAAGGCGAGGGTGTACTGTAGCCGAGTGTAATGACCAATGCCCACGCGTTTCATACAACGTTTTTCAACACTTGCGAGGAAACAAATTTTCATAAACATTTTTAAACATAAAAACTCTTTGCTGAGATTTAAAAATATGTTAAGTAAAAAGCACTAGTGCGGTAATGTAAAGTAAAAAGTACGCTCTTTGCTGAGATTTTAAAAAAAATTAAAATAAAAAGCACTAGTGCGGTAATGTAAAGTAAAAAAAAAGCACGTGTGTTTTATAAGCTGCATATGAAATGAACCTAAAAGCGGGGCAATAAGAGCCACTTTACGAGCAAGTGTGTTGTCGCTTTAACTTATTATACAGGCTGTAACATTAAGAACGGTCAGTATGGGAAAGTCTGAAACTATAAGACATACGAAGATCTGTTCTTAGGAACCATGTCATCAATTTTAGTAACAAGAAAAACTGTATTCATACATTTTTTTTTAAAACTGTACTCAACCTGGGAATCGAACCCGGTTGTTTTGAAAAAAAATCCAACACTATTTCTATTTAGATATCGATTACGTTAAGGATGAAGTGTACAAAACAAGCTACGACACAATTGAAGACCTAGAGACCAGCAGCCATAGAGACAATTTTAACGCAAATTCACCACCTGAAGATACAACATTCAATAGTAAGATCGTTACCTAAACGAGTTGAATGTTGTATTTTACAAAATGGTAGTCATTTCTAACACCTACTAAAATAAATTAAAAGATATGGAAACAATGCGTTTTATTAATTTTAAACATCACGTTTCATACTAACATATATTCCTTAAGACCTACACAATCGATATCTAAATAGAAATAGTGTTGGATTTTTTTTCAAAACAACCGGGTTCGATTCCCAGGCTGAGTACAGGTTTTTTTTTAAATGTTTGAATACAGTGTTTCTTGTTACTAAAATCGATGACATGGTTCCTAAGAACAGATCTTCGTATGTCTTATAGTTTCAGACTTTCCCATACTGACCGTTCTTAATGTTACACCCTGTATAGTGCTTTTTTCACTATGAAGGGTAGCGTGATGTGTCTTCTACTGTTATACTCTGTGGAACCCTGCCGCTATAAGATTTTGCTATGATTTCTTGACATTCGTTTGAATGTTTTAAAACTACAAAGTACTAAAGGGTAGTTTGGTCCACTGTATATGGAAATAGGAGAATATACACCTACGATGAATATAACTTCTGCAATATAAAGGGGATGAGTAATTAGAATACAATCGATGTTTCTGTATGCTTACCTTATCTTAATAATCTTATAATCTTTATTATAAACACATACAAAATACAAAACTACTTAATTATCGAAAAAAATTAGTACAAAAGGTATAGCATAACATTAACATAACATATGTAAATGTATAACATTATTAATTAGTTTAATTACATAAGATTTATATGCCAAAAATCACCGGTTGACTTAACCACCACAGTGGCGAAATTGGAAAACGTGGCGGCTATGGTTAGCCGGAAGTATGGGTTCAAGTCCCACCGATGGTGTTTTCTTTGTACCGTTTATAAAAAAAATATTTTTTTCTATAGTTTTTTTTGTTAGCGAAAAGTAAGTACCAGGCGTTCATATCCTGAAGGAACCGAACTTATCGATACAGTTCTGTCTCGTTAGCTTTCACGAAAGCCAGATGTACGGTAACCCGATATACAGGCGAAGTATTTTATTTATTTTTGAGCGAGCTTTCCGCTGCACCGCTCGAGACGAGGCTTTTACGAAGCTTTTTTTAGATAAACCCTACTTATTTTTGTTAAGTTGTTACAGTAAATGATTAACTAAGTACGACAGTAAGTAAGACATCCTAAGTAATAAGAAAAATAAAGTTGTGGTAATGTTAATGAGCGTCAGTGACCGTGCAATGCCATGTACCAATGAGTTTTTCCGATTTTTTCGAAGACTTACATACATTTAACCGACTGTTCTAACGGTGAAGGAAACATCGTGAGAAAACTTGCATGTCTGAGGAAATTAAAAGTTTACGAAGGCGTGTGAAATCCACCAATCAGCACTGAGCCCGCTTGGTGGATCATGTTACCTTCACCATTAGAGCAGTCGGTAAATGTACGTAAGTCTTCGAAAAATACGCAAAACTCATTGGTACATGGCACTGCACGGTTCCGAACCCGGACCTAGCCACGACGCCACCGCCAATAGGAGATAATCTTGCAATGTTTTACCACTAGAGGCGCCACTAGCACAATGCTACGTAGCCAATCGACATGTAGATACGTTCCTTTCCACCAAATCTTTTTTTACCCTTCAGACTCGCGCCACGATGTCTTATCAGATTTTTAGGTCTGCTATTTTGAAATGTCCATATGATGCCATGATATCATCAATTTTACTATTGCTTTGAAAAATTAAATTAAACTAACCCAAATAACGAGCAATTTGTTTTAACTTCAAAAATGACGTTTCGTTTTGCTTTACTGTTTACGGAGTGTGCTAGTGGCTCCATCTGCGCAACCATTTGCGTTTTTAAAAACAGTCTCATCATGAAGAAAATTCTGTTTTCTTAGCTTTGGCTATGGTATCTCCGTACCTTTATATTTCTATTATCTGGTGTCTTATTTGTACAATCTAGACTCAGAAGCTGTAATCTAGACATATTAAGATTCTCAGCAGTACCAGGGAATCATATTCGTGTGAAGTGTCTACGAGGCGAGCTCGCCTGACACGACTCACACTCCGTGACTTCAGACCGTTACGTTGGTTGTTTGACCATTGTTGCCACTGGGTTGTGGTCTAGGTGTCGCTGCACAGTGGGTAGATATCCCTTGGCGTCGTCCTATAAAATAAAAAATACATAATAGCATGGTAAAAAAAAGAGGGCGCATCCGATGTCATGAAAATACACTGGGACGCAATAATAACGAGTCACTTAAAAACTATGATATTTCCTTAAATATATGTGATAGCTTACTGAAATTGTAGTAAGTTGAAGATGACTTATTAAATACATTAAAAAAAGTACACAACCCTTATGTAAACTATTCAATTTTAATGTTTTTTTAAATTAAATAAACGTAAAAAGTTCTAACTTATGGCAATAAAAAAAATAACTCAGTTTTCCTCATAAACTTTTTTTTCAGCAGTACCAGAGAGTCATATGCGTGTGAAGTGTCTACGAGGCGAGCAAAAAATGTTTGAAAGTTTATCATGTGACAAATAAAATAATGTGAATATTTTTATTATATAAGAAGAACAAACGTTATGACAGGCCACTTGGTGGTAAATGGTCACCATAGACATGTCACCTGTCTATCGGTATTTTATAGGATACATTTCGGAGAGTGCGCATCGGAATTGCACGACCTAGTTCCAGCATCTCCATTCCGCCTTCGGACTACCAGGCGCGGGGAGGGGTTCCATCCTTATGTTGTTGATATCCCATCTGCTCGTACGAAGCGATTTGCTTCTTCGTTCATTATGCGAACGGCTAAGGAATGGAACAGCCTGCCGGCGTCGGTATTTCCCGAAACCTACAACCTTGGGATCTTCAAGGCCAGAGTGAATAGGCATTTACTGGACCCGCATGCTCCATCGTCGCTTACCATCAGGCGAGATCGAGGCCAAATGCGGGTTTAGTAGTACATAAAAAAAAGAAAACCTTTAGAGGGTTTTCGATACGCTACTAATCTTGAGATGAAGCGCCTGTGCAATTTAGATATTTTCACTCATACTTCCCTAATTCAAACTATAAGAGCAAGACCTTTTTTGAGAAATGGATATTTTGCGACCGTTGGACATTTTGAGAACTGTACCCAATGATATTAAATTTATCCACACATTTGTAAAAAGATTAATTGTAATTTTAGC
This sequence comes from Hofmannophila pseudospretella, assembly GCA_947369225.1. Classification (NCBI taxonomy): domain Eukaryota; kingdom Metazoa; phylum Arthropoda; class Insecta; order Lepidoptera; family Oecophoridae; genus Hofmannophila; species Hofmannophila pseudospretella. Next base: position 8,088,680 of record OX376332.1, on the reverse strand, counting down.
TTAGTATTCCTTCTTTATCCAATAAATATCTGTTTTTCCGTTGACACATTTTATCTTACCGTATCTTCCCCACAGTGCTGCGGTCGAGCGGCGACCGTGCGGCGAGCCGGCTGCGGTTTCCGCGCGACCCGCCTGCGGTCGCGGCGGGCCGCCTGCGGTCGCGGCGGGCCGCCTGTAAGAACACCCTGTGTATTATGAGCCATCGTGTAGAGTTGTCGTAATTAGGTCTCTATGAGGATGATGATGTATAGTATCCCAAAAGAAGTGGAAGTGGGCGTAGAGATAATAATAATAAAAATAAAATAATCTTTTTTATTTTTATTTACTACTAAACCTGCATTTGACCTCGATCTTTATTGAAAACATCACAAATTAGTAAATCGAACAATTGGGAGTCAGGGTCTCCCAAACTAGGCGAACCTGTATCTTGGGAGCCAGTGCTTTCCCAAAAAGAAGGTATTCATCCCATAGACAACTAGGTAGTTATCTATGGGATAAATACCAAGATGACGGTGGGTGGAGCATGAAAGTCATGACATGGAGACCAAGGACAGGACCAGGAGCGTGGATTGACCACCTCGCTAATTCGATTCCTTTACAAAAAACTATACGGCTACTACCCATACATGTACCCCACCGTGTTCATCCTCGGCATGGTCGACTACAGATCACTCGAAGTTAGAAGGAGTCTCTCCCTTTTTAAGTACTTCCTGAGACTAACCAGGGGTGAAATAAATAACCCATTCTTACTGGCTTACGTGTCGCTGTCCGTACCCCCTGTACCTCAGTGTAACGATGTCGACTTCATCGTCCATATCAACCTTGCCATCAATTTCAACCTCATCATTAGCGTTTATCTCACCTCATTTCGTGTTGGCATCTTCATTTCTTCATCTATATTTTCAAAATTCTAATCATATTCCCATTCCATTTCTAAATTCCATTATTCCATTAATTTCATTCTTTTCTTTGTATTTTGCACTTTCTGTATTTTGTCCTGAACGGACGTTTCTCCGTTTTATTTTTGTCTCCTACTACTACCTATTTTCTGTGTTGTTCTGGTCCTTAAAAATATAATATCTATTACCAAGTTCTTCTATTACTTCATCTGTACACTGTTCTAGAACCCTGCTAGCCGGCACCTAGAGGGCAGATTGTAGAATCAGTACAATTTGCGCCCGCGCCCCCTGCTAGCGGCGCCGCGTGCGCGCACCGCGGCGCTCGCCGCCGCCCCGCTGCACCGCGCCCTGTCCCTCACCAACGCGGTGCTGTCCTGGAACAGCTCCTGGGTCGAGACTCCTGGCCTCGGCCGCACGTTATTTTGAAATGACCGCTCCTCCTACTTCAGTACCAATATAGAATACAATGCTATGTACCTATAATATAACTTGACATGTAACACACGATTAGTAAAACTGTTAGTGATGTTATGAAATATGTAAATAAACAAATAAACCTGCAAGATGCACAGATGACATAAGAAGGTCTGCTGGAGGAAACTGGATTAGTAAAGCTCAAGATCGTAGAAAATGGCGTGCATTGTGCAGCGCAAAATTCGCCCGAAATTAAAATTATTTAACTAATGTGGAATAATAATGTCTTGTTATACTCCACAGTAATGAGATATGATGCAATAACGGTAAGGCTATAAGTAAAGCTTAGATTACTGAGGTAACCATTATTGTAAAATCACGGTAACCATAGATAAAGGAGGCGGAGCGTGCCAAGTATCGTGTAATTACGTATTACACATTACGTACACCCGTTGCCAATATCGACACGCGGTCCGGCACGCGCCGGATAATGGAATAAATTATCCAAATAGGGTAGTTTCCAAGTATCAAATATTAAATGCATTTTATAAAATTAAGAAATAGTCATTAATTGATGGTCAAATGTGAAAACAGAATTAAAATTTGTTGAAAAATAAAACAGCTACAGGCATTCAAAAACCAGGAGATCGATTCCACTAAATACAACGTAACTAAATAGAATCTAAACTGCATCGTTATGACGTGTTTCGTATGCTACTATCCACTAACGTTCCAGTTTCAGTTAAGTTCCAATCGAATCAACGATCGATCGAACAGTAACGTATTTGTGTATACTACTAAAAACGTTTAGTTTATACTGAATCGCAATTGAACGGTAACAAAACGCTTCGTTTTAGCTTAGAATTGGAACGAAAACTAAATTAAAATTGGATAGAAATAGGACTACAAACGTTGTAATTTAGGCGAATTAGGTCCCAGAACCGTAGAAAGAAACGGCAATAAGTATTATGACGTCAGTGCTCCCTAGCGCAATACAAGCAGGTCCTGGCTGCATATAAAGGACTGTTTTGCTAAAAAGAGACAGAGCATCTCTACAATACTAACTTTAACCATTAATATCTCTGATGTCAGTTGAGATATCGAAAAACTAATTTTAGATCCTTCTTTAGGATATCCATGTAAGTTGATTGATGCATTAATTTTTTTAGGTTAACCTAAATTACAAACAAGGCAAACCCCCAGAATACGGTATTAATACCGTATTTACCTTGTTACCGTGTGATAGCTAGCTTGACTTGCTCGACGCTTCTGCAAGCCTGGTAATCAGTGATTCATTGTTGTATAACTTAGTCCACATTTTTTTTTGCTATGACTCAAAGCCAACCAAATTAGCAATTTTTTGTTGTGACTGTACATAATTTTAACAGTAAATAATTATGTAATAATATTCATTAATGATTTCAACACTTGAATTTGTCTCCACATTACCTATATCCGTCGTTGCGCCTAACTCGTACCTATAAGTAACCTGTTTATATAGAACCAGGAATACATAGTTAAAAACAACGCTGAGATTCTTATCTCGTTCCAATTTCAGGCACAAAACCTGAACAAATTTTCGGACGCAAAAGCATCACGAATTAAAAATTCGGACGATTGTCCGGAATAAAAGAGAATTTTCTATATTTTCTGCATGAAAAGATAAAACCACCTCTAATTCAAGCGAAAAACGAGGTGAAGTTAATCTTGATTTTGAATTGACAATGATATTTTGATTTATTCCTGATGGGTGCGCAGGATTGATACTTAAATCGTGCAGAATGACTTTCTTAAAATGAAAAACAAATACACTTTATAGATTAATGAATGAAATCACAGAACATGGAACATTTTACTATGGAGCCTGGCACACCTACTTTCCGTGATTTTGTAAAAATATGGCGATTTCTTGAAGATCGATCCCAGATAGATAATTCGATAGAAGACATCAATAGAAACATAAAACATATCTTGACAAAAACTCCTAAAGTGTCTCTGAACCCAGATATTTGAGTCGAAAGTTGCATAATTTTTTTAGTAAGATTACTGGTCAAATATCTGGGTTCGGAGATACTTTAGGAGTGTTTGTCAAGATATGTTTTATGTTTCTGTTGATGGCCTCTATCGAATTATTAAGCAAGGATCGATCGATTTGAACTAACTGAAATTTATTTCAAAATGTCGGGTAGTAAGTGTGAAAAAGTTCCATGGCTTTTTTGGAATTTACTCGTATTACAGAATAAATCAGCTACTTATTTGTACGCATATTTTGCAAAAGTCATCTTCCATTATTCCGTGGAGGGTTCACGTCGGATGCGCGCGTCGAGTACTCTCCAAACAGAGGGAGGATCTTCGAAATTTGTTTGTTTCCATTGCCCCTTTTAATAGAACAAACAGTTTAATGGCTGCTTTCGTACTGCGCTGCTACGCTGCCCAGTTGAGTAGGAGTCACCTATAGGGTTCGATCGATTCTCCGAATCTTAACATCATCGTCAATTTAAAAGAGAAACTCTTCACGACCTCCTTCTCTAAAGTTAGAAAGCGAATACACCGTGTCAATAGTAACAAGAGCGAATCTAGAAAAACGGGAGGGAGGTGGGGGCATGGGTTCTAAGATAGGAAATTAGTACTAAACCATGGTCAAGACCGAATCAATACTCACGCTGTAAAGGGATCTTACAGGTTTTAGAGTCCGCCGCAGGATCCTCTTGATTATCAAGCAGTCCGTTTCTGTCCACCGTTGGACCTATTATGTAGGTATCTCCCAGGGCGCGCTACACCTTTCTTGTACGCGGTCTCCACTTCAGAACTCGTCTACCCCAACAATGAGGAATTTCCAGCCTAAGTTACTGCCATTCGAGATAGATGGCGAAAATAGAATCTAACATGAATGTCAAAGTGAAAGAAGTGTTGTTGTTATGTTCGTCCATGACGGACAGGCAAAGGACTGAGCCATACAGCCTTGTCTTTAGTTGTTTTTTGTTAATTGCATAGTAGGTAGTTTTTTGTAAAAATATAGAAATTCATCGAATTCATCATTTCCCAATGATGAAACAGGAACTTTAAGCAAGTATTAAAGAATTTATATCGACGATCAAATAATAAAAAAGTTTTTTAAAATTAAAATTTTATGGCCTAGGTACCCACATTTTGTTTGACATTCCAGTATACAATCAGCGCCATCTGTTGAGTTGATTGGAAGCTGCCGGAAAATCGCTCATTGTGGATTCTGCGACAGATATGACCAGGACCGCGATTCTCGAAGTGGAAAGTCGAATTCGACATTAGTCCTATCTCATTCACTCACATTACATGTGTGAGCGTGACAAGACGTTCGTAGCGTTCGACTTTTGTATGTCGAACGCAGCGAGAATCGCATTCCAGACCATTGCCACTTCAATTTGTTAATAAATATAACTACTATTCTAACTTTGACATCTAAGCTGAGGTGACAATTTTAATGCGATATCATTCTAGTAATGGTAAATGATTTTTGCATAAGCCCCCACAATGTTTGCTCGCATCCCCCGAGTGCTAGGGGTTGGGCGATGGAGGTGGTGAGAGCAAACAACCGGCGCCGGCGTGGCGCGGTCGGTCACCTGCCCAAACCGAGCCTATACGAGTACGTTACTAAACATGCTTCGTGATATATAGGGTCCTATTTTATTAGCGGCAAATATTTCTAGGGTGTCATTGTCATCTATAGGTTATAATTATAACAATAACGATAGGGCAAAAAAATATTTTTTCCTTAATAAATTTACGAGAAAAACGACAAAATTGTTGGTTTGAAAATTCTACAAATGAATGAATTATTGCTATTCTAATACTGAAATAAGAAGTATGAATGAAACTCGTTTCATTCGTAACGACATGGATGAGTTTATGGCACCAAGGCGCAAAATAATGGGTTTTATTTTTCATTAGTATGGAAAATTTTCATACAACAGGGTTATTTTTTCGTGTAAAGAGGTGTAATTTTTTTAAATATGGAGAGCAGACGAACAAACGGGCCACCTGATGGTAAGTGGTCACCGTCGCCCATAGACATCTCACCTCACTTTATTAATATTAGAGGGTTTTTGATGCGCTGCTAACCTTGAGGACTAAGATGGATTGCCTCATGTGCCGGAAATTACGCTGGAACTCTTACCCTTCAAACCGAAACACAGAAATGCAAGCATTTCTGCTTCACGGCAGAAATAGATAAGAGGGTGGTATATCCCATCCCAGGCGACACTACCATTACAAAAAAAATGACCAGCACATACCCCTCTCCAAATATTTGCTACTAATAAATAAGGACTTTATCTTGTATATCGGTATAGGTTTATGATATCATGGTCACTGTAGCCAGTGCTGACTGGGTCGTAAGTAGACCTAGGGTTATTAGATTATTATTGTTGAAACCAAAAGATAATTGCATCCATTTCTTTCAAGTCACTGAGTGAAAAAAGCTTACTAGAGGTACGTTTGGACAAAAACATGCAACTCGTAGGGATGTAGTAGGTACAAATAAATTAGTAATTGCTGCTTACCCACACTTTTCAGCAGGACAAAACAGAACATAAAAAAGAAATGACTGCAGGGTTTTATGTTTGTTTTTAGCGCTACTTAAATGTAATCTGGGAAATCTGAATCTTCTAACTATATAAAATGTGTAAAAATGTATAAAAATATATTATTATTATTTTTATTTATAAGGGAAATCTACAGCTATTAACAATTATGAAATTACATATGTATTAAACTTAAAGAAGGCCAATTACAGATTTCCTCGTTTATATATGACTTGTATACCTACAGAACGCGGTTAACTTTAGACTAATAATGTAGAATTAACATGAATATGTCATACATATTTACCACGAGTATTAACTGTTATATGTTAGTACTTGCTAATCAAGTGCTGGCTGAGTGACTAAGATTAATATGTGGTGGCAATTTTAAATTAAATAATTATATTTTTTCTGGTACATTTTTTAACTTGACAGTACTTCTTGGTAGGAGCACGAGGACACAAAATACCTAACAACCCATACCTAAATACAGTACGCGTAATAAGTACATGTAAGAAACCGTAAGCTAGGTATACTAGTATGTACCTTTTTTCTCTGCGTCTCCAGAATTATTTTCATATACGAGGAGGTACTCGTAGGTACAGTTTTAGCTCCTGATATTCCGCTTTCCCAAAATTGAAATTTCCCATCGATTCCGAAACTGCTAAGCTGACATGGCACATAATCGTGAAGAAAGAGGTTTCTAAATTACCATAGGCTATTCTGCGAAGGTCTCACTCGACCCATGTTTGCGAACACTCTACCGAATGTGTGTTGCTATGCTACCCTCTTATCTTATGATAGGGGGCCGGGAATAATCCAGCGGCACTTCGACCCTTGAGGATCTTTTGTGCCTACCCCATTTACACACTTGTCATCCCAGTGTGCAGGTTTCCTCACGATATTTTCCTTCACCGCTGAGCAGTCGGTTAATGTACGTAAGTCTTGGCTAAGTTTTAAAACCCGGACCAAGGAGTTTTCAAGGGAGTCTGGTGTCCTAGCTACTGTGCCACCGACGCTCTTGCCAACTTGCTCTTACCCTCACGTCGACGGTAAAAGTCCGGCATAACCTCTTGGTCTCCCCCTTGTGACGAAGAGGTATGCATGAGCGCCCCCCCCCCCCCCCCCAATAAAAAAATATCCTTCATCAACTGGTACCAGACCAGGACCACGAAATCTCGTACCTACGATACCTCAAGAGCGTCGGTGGCGTCGTCGGACGTCGGACTCCCATGCGGGTCCGAGTTTGAAACCATGCAGTATCATGTACAAAAGAGTATTCAGTTTTTTCCAAGGACTTATGTACATTTACCGACAGCTCTGACGGTAAAGGAAAACATCGTGAGGAAACCTGCACACTGAGATAACCAGTGTGTGTAATGGGGAAGGCAATGGCAAGTAAGGCCGCACATGGAGTACTGCTCCCATCTCTGGGCCGGTGCAGCCGAATACCAGCTTCATCCACTTGACTCCGTGCAAAGGCGCGCTACTCGAATTGTCGACGATTCCGTGCTCACGAGCGATTTAGAGCCTCTCAGTTTAAGGAGAGACATTGGCTCTCTCTGCGTCTTCTATCGCGTTTATAATGGGGAGTGCTCTCCAGAACTATTTGACATGGTGCCGTCGTCTACCTTCTTGAATCGCACCACTCGTCGGCGACTCAATTTTCACCCGCACTTTCTAAAGCCTTGGGTGTCTACCACGACCCGTTTTACACGAACGTTTCTGCCACGCACCTGCAAAATGTGGAACTCTCTTCCACCCGACGTTTTCCCGCAGCGCTACGACATGGGATGCTTCAAAAAGAACGTTAAAAAAGCCTCTCCCTCCACGGCCGGCAACACACATGCAATACCCCTGGTACTGCACGTGTCTCTAGGCGACGGTGACTACTTACCATTAGGTGGCCCGTCTGCCTGTTTGTCGTAGCTAAATTATATTAAAAAAAAATGGCAAACCAGCCTATTAAATCTGCCACGAGAGTCGTTCTATGTAATTAATTCCTTAGAATGATCACGACCTCAGCAATGAGGAACACGACTTAGAAGAAGTACATTTATATTATTTATTTTGTTAGTCTTCCTAATAAATAAACAATATTAACACAAATTATGTTAGTTTAAAATCTCATAATTGTTTATTTTATTTTATTTATTTCATTTACACTTTATTGTACAACAATAGACTTAATAAAAACAAATTAATATGAGACATTGTACAGCGGGTGAACTTATCTCTAAAAGAGATTTCTTCCAGCAAACCCGCGAAAGTGAAAGGTACGTTATAATTTTTATTTTATTTTTTATTTTTTTATTTGTTATATTCCAAATCGTTACATGTTTTCGAAAAGGCAAAAAATACTGATTTTACGTTCTCAACTGAACCATATATTTTAGTTTTAGTATGCGTAACTTCCACTGTAGCCTTACAGTATTAATAACTCTGTAGCAAACTTTACTGACCTGGGAACATTATTTTTTTAAAAGTGAAAAGGATTAATCTAAGTCATTCAGTACAATTGAACAAATGAAATTATAAGTTTCTTGTATTCCGAAAAAAAAACTATGATTGTATAAGAAACTATGTTATTATTTGTTTTGTGACCCCTTGCGATTATTACAATAATGAAATCTTAACTTTTTCTGTTAAAAAGTATCTGATATTTGCAATCTAACCCTTGACTTTTAACCCCATTTTAACAACGCTGACAAACTTAAGCATTATATTATACTCGTACACGGTGCCGTTTAATTTTATTAAGGTGAATTCACTTATATTTTTACCAAAGGATAAAGAAAAAATCTATTCTGATAAAGTAGCTGATATACGTGGGAGCGAACGAGTCAGCGTGGTGAACCGCGAATACCTGTATATAATACCTGGTTCTAAAATAACCGGTAAAATTACTCTGCCTGGAATAAAATATAAAAAAAATGATTTTGTTATGGAAGTGCCACCTCCCAATACAAAATCGATAGCAACTTTCAAATAAAAGAAGGACCCGGAACCAGAAGGATGACCTCTACTTTGCTCAGCGTATAAGCCTCGCCATACAGCGGGGTAACGCCGCCAGCCTCCTCGGGACACTCCCTGCAGGGAGCGACCTGGACTAGGTCTTTTACATGGAAAATAGTTAGGTGTTCTGTAATTTTAGCTTAAGGCTCAATTTACAATGCCGCGGAATGGAATGAAGCGAATTTTCGCAACGTAATTGTACATAGCATAATGAACTTTATGTCAATTGTGTAACGTACAAACTAAATACGAGCGAAAAAAGAGGTCGCGCGTCTTCCGGGGAATCCTCGCGTATTCACGAGAATCCCCTAGCCACTTTTCTTTTTTAGCTCGTATTTAGTTTGTATGTTAAACAATTGAAATAAAGTTCATTATGCTATGTACAAATTACGTTGCGAAAATTCGCTTCCAAATGTAAATTGAGCCTAAGTATGTATTTTAGAATTACTTTATGTTATTAATTTATTACCACTTTATCCATAAAAGAATTATAACATTCTTCATTTGTTTAATTCAACGTTCAACCTGTCCACATACAGATGGACAACAAGTTCATTCATTCATTTAAAAACCAAATCCCAGTACATTTTAACCGGCAGTACCAGGAGAGCATGGAAAGGCCGGGACGTTGCTGACAGGTGATTGACGTCTCACTCGCTCAGCGTCAGCCATATTTATCTTATTTCTTCCTACCAAATAACCTATGCAGGCCTAGTACTTTCATTCACTCTATGACGTAAAATGTAAGGTTTAAATCTGATTGCGAGGTTAAAATTTAGCAGTAAAGTTAAATTAGTGAGGAATTACTAATGTAATGAATGACTAACAGGACAGAACTAAACTAAATAGTGGCTAGAAACGGACCAGCTGTCTCCGGCGACAGATTGCTTTAGTTTTAATTCTAAATGGGTTTTAATTGAAATCTGCCTGCCGTGAAGACGTGTTAAAAGATGACATTTTTAATACACGGATGTCAAAATGATACGTGGGCAGTAAGTATGTGCAAATATTAAATATCAAATTGCTCTAATTCATTATAACAATATCTAAGTAGTTTAACCCTATCTTAGTAGTCTTGTTAGTAAAATTATGGGCTCTACAAAAATGGGTTTACAATTTTTCCCATAATCTTTGAAATGTGTGTATAAAAAGTATAATCGAATAAAAACTTTTCAAACTCGTTATCGCTATGGAAAAGACTATTCAAAAGTCAAAGGTCACATAATAGACATTGAAAAAGTAAAATAACTTAATTGTCCTTTCCGTGGGGTCACCGGTTCCCCAAAGGGTTAACAAATGTCAATAATTTTTCGACATTCGATAAAAATAACAAAAGCTGACCCTTTCTACGATTGCTTGTCCATATTTTACGGTAAAGGTGACAGGCAATAAAAAATATATTTTTTCTGGTAACTCAATACCACATTGCACATGCGTGGACGATTTGTAAGAAAAATAGAGTTTTTACAATATTCCCTAATTTCGTGCAAAAATATCGGGTTTCCTTCGTCTATGGTTATGGCGATGGTCGTTGGTGAACGTTAAAAATTAAGTTCACGGTCGCCGGTTCTTATGAACATGTGTTTTTGATGTAGGTTTTGGAATTAAATTGTGTTTTTAAGTTTTTGGGAGCAAGGGAAAGGAAGTATCACTTTTAAATACGTCTTATGTATTTCCTTTCTTTGTGCAAGCGACATCCAAATAATTAATATACTATATATTAATTAATAATGAATACACAAGAGCTGGATCTGAATTTAGGACCAAGCCTCTTTATCATTTAAATAGTCATTAAATATAATCAATAAATAGAATTCTAAAACAAATGTAATACAATTAATAACTAATATATTATATATTAATGAATAATTAATATATTATATATTCGGTTTTTTTTGGGCTTTCTCCGATTAAACTCCAACTTTGTCATTTGTTTCAAAGCTGTCAATTTAATGCATGCTGTGACGTGAAAATATGACAAGGTTGCAAGTATCTATCAATTTTTTTTTTTTTATGTATAACTAAACCCGCATTTGACCTCGATCTCGCCTGATGGTAAGCGACGATGAGGTCGACGATGGAGCATGCGGGTCCAGTAAATGCCTATTCACTCTGGCCTTGAAGATCCCAAGGTTGTAGGTTTCGGGAAATACAGACGCCGGCAATTATTTTTTCCGTCACTGTACTATACCAATTTTTTTAAGTAACTAGTTTATTTTTTAATTTTTTTTCAAACCCATTAATTACATAAACAACCACAACTCCCGAACGTCAATTAAATAAGGTTGAAGTTCTAAATTTAAATTTAACTCATTAAAAAGGATACGTGTCCTACGTATTTAACGTGTTTTTAAACCGCGGTCGTCGCGACCGACACTGGGTGTCGGATAGCAAAAATATTTGTAGTGTCACTGAAGGGTTGGGCTGCTTTTCGTCAGCTGACAGACAGACAAACATTCAATATAGTAACATCACCATGTATAAGTTCATTGTCCCTTCCTAACTAGTTAAGAAGATAAATAAATTTAAAAAATATGATTTACAAGTATAAAATATATTTTTAATTATTTTTTTTTATGCGGTAGAAAATGCCGCATGGCATGGAGCTCGATCGGCTAATAGGTTTGTTCCCGGTTGCTTGCTTGCTTATCCGCTGCCTGCTTATATGCTGCCCGGTTGTTCAGGCCGCCCGTAGGCATCTGAGTAAAGTAAAGTAAAGTAAAATACACTTTATTGCACAAATAGAAAACAACAAACATGAGATAGAAAAGGAAATAGTGACGTACAATTTAGGCGGCCTTATTGCTAAAAGCGATCTCTTCCAGGTAACCTTCGGGCAGAGGAAATGATATCGAGAAAGAAGTAGTAGGTGTGCAAGGTTTATGGAAAGCAACGTTTCTGACATGGCTTAACGACTGCGTCGAACGACAACAACCGGGATCGACTGCTTAACGTGCTCTCCGAGGCACGGATGAGCTCAGATGAAATATGCCACTAGCGGTCGCCCATCCTGGTACCGACCGCGCCAACGTCGCTTAACCTGCACGATCACTTTCGGACCGTACTCGCAACTAGACTACGAGCTCCTAATTCCCTGCTCCCTCCTCAGCTCCTGTTCCCGGTAGTTCCGTGGTATGTGTACTGGGACGTTTTTCTTCCATTATACTATGTATTTTTGACATTAGTTTAAAAAAATAAAGTCAACAGATTAAAAATGTTACCTACGTTGAATCTCTCGATTCTATACGTCTTATTTCTTAACGTCTGATGGCTGATGAAGTATTCAGAACATTCCAGCAATTTATGCCCATAACACTTTAACCGTAAAACCGTAAAGATTTCCTCGGCCGCCTCCCAAGTTATCTCAATAATAAGAAAATTATATTTTTTTATATCCCCTAAATAAAATAAAACCATCCCGAGTGAGCCGTACGTAACCCAATATCTCGGAAACCGGATAGCAGACAGTATGGCGCAGCCTTAAGTTTTCTTTTTACTTTTTTCTGTAGAAAAGGCAAAGGACTTTTATCTCGGAGTCTTTACATTTTTTTAAACTTTTTGTAGCGTGTGTGATCCGATCGGTTGATGAACGTATTGTTTTGGTTTGTAGTTTGTATTATGTTATGGTTGAACGATGAAGCGAAAGTATTTGTCAACTTTAGTGGTAGAAAAAAAAACTATATCTATCCACTATTTCATTGGCGTAAATAGTTACAATAAATCAATTAAAGACGATTATATGGTACTAATAATCTGATGTTTGTTTTTCAAAGAACAGCGGTGATACGTGTGCGATAACCTTTAACCGTAGCATCTAGCGTAAAGTTAGATTACTATAAAATATATTAATTATGTATTTTGTATATATAATTTGTATATATATTATATAATATTATACAAAAGTACCAGGCTATCAGAAAGCAAACGTAGGTTATTTGCATTATTTCCACTAACACTGACTCAGCGGCTGTACTGTCGACGCGAGTGGCGCCAAGTGTTGACACAATTGTAATTGTAGGTATTTATGGTGGCCTGGTAGATAATTATTAAATTGTTAATTATTAATAATGTAATTAATAATTAATACAAACATTTGTTTAAACATAATAATAATGTAGAATGTGTAAAGTCCGTACGAAGGTGATAGAGCTCTAATCAATCCGATCCATAATCTAAAAATAATATACCTACTTATGTCAAAGAAATATAGCGTAAGTAATATTAACCTACATTAAATAATCGTAATGAAGCATAAATGGGTTCTTTTATATTCAAAATGGTAACATAATTCTAGAAGCTAGATCAATTTCCAGATATATTATTATGTACTTTTAGATTTCTGTAAGGTGCTCGAGAATGTTATCAAAACATATACATACACATAATACCACAATTCTTAGAACCTAAATACTTGAAATGTTTTAGATATCATGTTAATAGAATCCAGTACTGTTTTGCAAAATAGATAATTAGCAGAATTAATTAGTTCACGTATATTTTTTACCGACGTCTTCAGTAATCGAACACGACATGGAATTCTCAGAAGTAGAAATGTTTATTAATGTAATTCTACTTGTGTCTTTAATCAGCCGCCTGATAACCCAGTTTTGCAATAGTTTACTTGCATTTGTATTTTATTTCCATACCATGCAAAATCGTAACCTTGACAGTGGCTCGTGTGTCGAAGACAGTGTACGAGTATGTTACTGCAGAGTCGACTCCCCATCCATTTAGTTTTCTCTCAGCAAGTGTAGGAAAGCATCATCGATAATGTAGAGGTATATAGTAGGGATGATACGGAGCTTCGACTCCGACTCCGAAAGGTCGGAACTTCCGATTGATTTTACACCTCCGACTCCGACTTCGGCTCCAAAAATTTTGAATCGGAGGTTATACCGAAGATTTGAGAGCAAACATTCAATTATCAATTTTTATTAAATAGTGTAGGACTACATAAAGGATATGTTTTATAGCCGCAAACGTTATCATAAAAAATATTGGCCAGTTCAGCTATAAAAATTAAATAACGGTTTAAAATTTGAACTTCTTCTGAACAACTCTCTTCTACCTCCGCCTCCGGTTCCGAATCCGGTTCCAACTCCGATAAATCAAATTTAAAACCTTCGGTTTCGATCTATAGATAATCTTCATCCATACATTTAGGGTCAAATTGAAAGCGCCTCTTTTGGAAAGGTGTTTGAATTCTTTGAAAGAATTTTAATGTAGTCAGTTTTACAATTTTAGTGTGGTCATAGTCATAGTAGTCGTATTTTCGACACATAGGCACCTGTGTCGGAAATATGACTATTTAGGAGACTATAATTTATTGTATTGTATTTGTTTTGACTAACTCAAAGATCTGCATCTTTGAGTTAGTCATTTTTTTTTATTATTGATTATTCGGATAAGAAATTTTATTTAAGTATGTACAGAAAATATAATATAATATAACACTAAAATAATACTAAAGCTAAAATTAAACTAAGGCTAAGAAATCTGAAGATAAAAAATTTGGGTTAAGTCCCCCACATCCGGCAGTGTACCCAAGAGACTGGCTGCGTTGCCCCGTTGGATAGCTAAGCTAATCCGCTGGGCCAAATAGGAGCCAGATCTTGGGTCTTTTGACGCGTCGACCAGGCGCTTTACGAGGTCCTTGAAGACGCGGTGCGCTCCCGGGCCCCAGGGTCACCATGTTTCAACCCCAAACGGCTCAAATATGTATGTCTCACCCAGATTGGTATATTTGCGCCGTTTGAGGGTTTCTGCAGCAGAGGCCGCAGAGCCGGCTCTATAAGAAGTGGCTGGAAGGTGAGACGGGGCAAGGGTGTCGACGCAAGTGGCGTCCCACACCAAAGGCCGTCCCATCTTCCAAGGTACGAGGGTCATTCCGTCGGGCCTCTTGCCATCGTCGCGCGTCAGTCCGCTCGATTCAAGAACAGCAGGCGCTCCGGCGGAGGAATGTGCTTGGCGTATGATGTCGTTGAGCTCGGCATGGCGGGGAATGCGACCGGCGCTTCTGCAGCAAGAGAGACCATGGTGCCCGAGCTGGTCGACGGCTGCGCCGCAGCGGCAGAGGTGGTCATCTTTTTTATATATATGTTTTTTGTAATTTAAATTTCTTTTTTATAACGTGTTTATAACTTAGCTAGTTTAACACTGAAAGAGTTTAATTATTATTTTTGACATGTAAATATTCATACACAATTTATGACTGTTTATTAATCAAAGATATGATTTTAAAAAATCCGCTGTGGCTTGCCTCAGCATTATGCTGAGCTGGTGTACCCTTTTTGGCACTGTACCACACCGGATGTTTTGTGCTGCATGTATTAAACTTGGTATACTTCTGTATTGTGTTCTATATTCTGGTGTTTACTGTGGTAAATACACATTTTCAATTTCATTTTGTGCAATTAGGGACGAAACAAGGAGACACTTTTGTACTTTTTAATATTAAAATGGCTATCGGGGACGAGGTTAGCAGGGTATTAGAAACCTTCTAATAATTTCATAGTGAGGGCGAAGGTGACCACTTGCAATCAGGTGGCCCGTTTGCTAGTCTGCTCTCCATGCCTATACGATAATACAAAAGTAACTTAGTTTTACGAGCAGTAAAACATTCATAAGTTAACTAAGTTAGTTAAGTTTTCTTTGTCCTCTTGGACAGGTTTTGGTCAGCCATCGGTCATGGTCCAACAGAATACCAGCGCTGGAGGCATTATTGTCTGCAGCAATAAGCTGAGTTGAGGCCCTTTTCACAATAACAGCAGACCATTACAATATGATTTCAATATGTTTACCTTTGACTACATAATTATTTTATCATAATTATAACTGTTTCGGTCATTGCTGTGTGTGAAATAAACGTATTACTTACTTACTTTTTTTTTTACTTTGACACACTATCGCATCTGTTTCCAAACTTCTTACTCTTTGTGAAAAAAGTATGCAAATTCAGCCAGAGATAGTCGCAATCAACGTAGAGTCAGCACAGCATCGTGGGAAAGTGATACTGCAACGGTCTACTGTTCTGTTGCAAATGTTTTCTAGGAAGATGGGAAAGTAGATAACGGTGAAGAAAAACATGCAGCGTGAGGAAACCTACACACAGATAACCAGTGTAAACCATCCTAAGAAAGTAAGTAAGTTAGTAACATGTTTATTTCACACACAGCAATGATCGAAACAGTTATAATTATAATAAAATAATTATGGGGGGCTGTTTGACTGAAATTTTGTTATATAATTTTACCTAGGTATAGTATGATTATGAATTTATAATTTTAATGTAATTGGACTTGTAATTGCATGATTTATTTAATATTATAGATTAATACTTAAATATTAACATTAAAAAAAAATTATTTTTATACAAACTAAATATCCACCTAATTGTAAAATATTCCGGAAATAATAAAGTTAGGTATTTCTTTGCAAAAAAAATTTAGTCTAAGGTAAACATATCTAAATCATGTCTGATGGTCTGCTGTCAACTCAGTTTATTGCTGCAGCCAAGAATGCCTACAGCGCTGGTATTCTGTTGGACCATGACCGATTCAAATTCAAACAAACTCGTTCTATGTCATTATTACCATGGAATGATCGAAACGACTAAGAAGAAGGAAAGAACCTCGTATTTTTTTTAATACGAGCAATCTATATTATTAGTAGAAAATGTACTGCCGCCCCCACCATCAAGCAGAATTAAGTCAATTACCATCTCTTGTCTCACACCATCAGATTACCACCACTTGTCGTGTTATACAGCATGATTTCGCCACGATAACACTTGTTATTTCATTACTCCCCCTGTATATGAGCTGTTATTTGTCACTCGCACCTCTTTAGATGCAGCGATATGGTTGTGTTAAGGGAAAACCCGGTATGTGAGTTTTAAAGAAGCCTAAGCGAAAAGAAGGATTTTGATGATGAGGTAAACTTCTGGAGGGGAATTTCTCAGATATTTTTTTTTTCTAAGACTGATTTTACATCAATTCATGATTAGTTTACAATGAGGCCAACTAATCTTTACAAAGGTAAATTCAATATTTTCACCGCACGAATGATCAGATTTTGAACAGTGATGTATTCTCAGGAGTGTCGTCGGTGACGTAGTGGCTTGGACGCCAGACTCCCATGCGGGGAGGTCCGGGTTCGACACCATGCAATGCCATTTACTTACCAATGAATTTTTCAGTTTTTTACGAAGACTTATATTCATTTACCGGCTGCTCCAACGGTGAAGGAAAGAAAACATCGTGAGGAAACCTGCATGTCTGAGTAAAAAAGTTTTCTATTTATTTTTAAGGCACTGATATCTATCAATAAATAGGTCCGCACTGTGGATCATGGCCCGTACCCCCTTGAGCTAGCGGAGGTCTGCGCCTCAATAGTTGGGACGTTACAAGGGTGATGATGATGACTTCTGTATTCTGTAGCTAATAATTTTTAAAGCTTTCGAGGTTGCTAACTCAAGAAATTCAAATTGTACTTATGATAAAATAATTCAAAGTAAGATAAGATAAGATTTCTTGTGTAAAAGTTTAGGTAAGAATTACAGATATAGTTGCATAAACATGTCACACTAAACTTTACCTTTACAGGCATATACACCGAATTCACAAGTTAATAATGTTTATACAGATTTTGAGAAGAAAACAAAAAAGATAAAGAGAATGTCATTAAAATTTATACAATATTAATAATAATAAATTTACAAAATGTCTAATTAATACTGTGAATCTAAAAAAATACCTCCATTAAATAAACTGTAAAATTGCCAGATCCTAACTTTTCACCCAGCTCAGCGGCTACGTCCCATGGGGTATAAACCGACGAATTTGTCGGGGAAATTTCAATTTTATCTTCGTAACCCCACACCATGCGGTATGGGAATATATTAGCGAGTTATATTTTATCGCCCTACCATCGACGTAGGTGGCGATGGCGATTTTATTCGATTAGCATTTATTAAATGCTTCATGTCTAAAATTCGTCTGAATATAAAATTGTTATAGTCTAAGTCAGTCGCCCGAAAAAATTCCGATTCGCCCGAAAAAGTATTCCGGATTGGTGCCTAAAATGACGGCAGATTATAATCAAAGTGTTGTTAAAAAGAAACTTGACTGTTTTCTCGTTATTTAATTATTTTTTAAATACAATTAATAATACATAATACAGGTAAGCTTCTGAACTTGTGCGCCAGTAATTTTTAACCAGTAAAATTTTAACTTGGTGATAAAAGAGAAAGAAAAAAAGAAAAACACTTTGTTCCCACAAAGAAAAATAATACACGAGTAAAAAAAAGAGTAAAAAAAAGAGTAAGAAAAACGTTAAACAATTTTTGGGGCCATATCTCTTAAAGACTAAAAAATCTTTCGTTAAGTATATCCCTATGCAAAGTTTCAATTCTATTGGACAGGTATGTATTAGTAAGTGGGTCAAAATATTATACAGACATTTTTTTCAAATTAAACAAAATTATCCATAGTATTTTGATTTTTTTCCGAAAATTATACAGTGGATTCAAAAGTGGAATCTATCTACTTACCTTTGGCTCTCTCTCTGCGTGTTATATTCTGATTCTTTAAACAAATAAAGACTTTATCTATCTAAATAGGTTACTAAATAAATTCAGAAGAAGGATCGCTCTAGTTACCTTTGGCTCTCTCTGCGTGTTATATTCTGATTCTTTGAATAGGTAAGCATTTAGAATAGCGAATAAAATTTTGGATCAGCAAATAAAGTTGTTATCTATCTAAATAGGTCACTAAATAAAATAATGCTAATCAATGATCCATAGCCATGTGCTGATTGACGTCATTGCTGACTGCTTGTTATCATTAAATGTGTGCATTGTTATATTATTATTAAATTAGTAGGTACCTATTTCATTTTTATTGCTGCAAAACTTACGTTACGTAAGTATTAGGTATTGTAATGTGAAGAGATTACTTTCAATGGTACTTCTGAGAATGTCGGTGGCACAGTGGCTAGGACACCGGACTACCATGCAGTCCGTTTGAAACCGTGCAGTGCCATGTACCAATGAGTTTTTCGTATTTCTCGAAGACTTACGTACATTTACCGACTGCTCTAACGGCGAAGGAAAACATCGTGAGAAAACCTGTACACTGCGATGACCAGTGTGTAAAATGGGGTAGGCACAAAAGATCATCAAGGGTCGAAGTGCCGTTGGGGTTATTCCCGGCCCCTTATCATAAGATAAGATAATGGTACTTCTGGGAAGAGAACCACACCAAGGTTCCAAACATTTTAGCTCATACTTGAACCACCTACTTTACCGTTCCAGAGATCCCATCTGACATCAAAGATACTCCGAGATCATGGGAACCCCTAATCCAATTTTTATCAGACAGCCATGTCTGTCTTTAAGCCATTAAAACACTACAAAATTCACTGTTAAAAAAACCTGCGTCTAATACGGATCATCAATTGTTGAGTTACCTATTCCATATAGACAGACATACGCATCAAACTTATAACACCCCTTCCTTTCGGACGAGGAACCATATCAAACTTATGAAATTATTAAATCGAATAATTTAACCACAATTTTTTACCCCGACCAAAGGTGGTGTTGAGTTTGGTCTGACGGGTATGTTTATTTGTTATTATGTTATTTATTTATTTGAGGGTAGTATCTATTTCATACGCCATTTGCACCCGTACATTATGTATCCATATGATTGTTCCATCACCTGAAGGTTGCCTGGAAGATATCGCTGAAAGCGACAAGGCCGCCTTCTGCACATTGTATTGTACCTCTCTTTATGTTATATGTTTTGTTTATGTCCCGGGTGTGCGATACAGTATATTTGTATTTGTATGTCTATTTGTCAGAAAGTTACAATAAACGTCAGGGCATATCAAACCGCAATGGCTCAGCGGCGCACCGGGTGGAAGTGAGCGAGCCCTTACAAGGGCAGGGTGCGGGTTCCAACTGGACCTCAGCAAACAGACCGACAGGATGCGGCGAGTGTGATCCCTGGAAACCTACGGATAGACGGTGGTATATACAAAAGAAAAAGAAATAAATAAGTATTCGTTATTCGGTAATTTTTCGGTTCGGTTTCGAAACCAAGCAACGTCATGTACCAATGAGTATTTCGGATTTTTTCGAGTTCTTTACGTACATTTACCGACTGCTCTAACGGTGAAGGGTAACATAGTGAAGAAATCAGGGGAAACCTGCATGTTTGAAGAAATGAAAAGTTTCCAAGGGCGTGTAAAATCCACCAATCAG
Source organism: Hofmannophila pseudospretella (assembly GCA_947369225.1). NCBI lineage: Eukaryota > Metazoa > Arthropoda > Insecta > Lepidoptera > Oecophoridae > Hofmannophila > Hofmannophila pseudospretella. The sequence continues at coordinate 8,068,527 of OX376332.1, read as the reverse complement.
CACCGGGCCCGCTCGGTGGATCTTGGCCCCTACCCCCCTTGTGTAAGGAGAGGCGTGTGCCCCAAGAGTGGGGACATTAATAGGCTGATGATAATGCTAACCTTGAGCACTAAGATGGATTGCCTCATGTGCCGGAAATTACGCTGGCTCTCCTACCCTTCAAACCGAAACACAGAAATGTAAGCATCTCTGCTTCACGGCAGAAATAGATAAGAGGGTGGTACCACCCCAGGCGATCATTCACATTAGGATCTACCACTACATACGAACGTAGAACGTTTTCATCATTATTGGTCTTTAAGCCATCATCTGTCTCAAAGTTAATAGTCTCATGCCAAATATAACAATAATCCTACAAATCCTCATCGCACTTAAGGTACCCACCAATCTAATTTAATCTAATAAAATAAAACACCGCCCCAACCCCCGATGTGTTGAAAATCATCAGCAGTGAACACGAACCGCCCCGAGGGAGGTTTTTATCTTAGGGTGGGGGTGTGGACAGAGGGAAATTATTTGGAATGACGTCACGTAATTAATGGGATGATTAGGGGGTTGTTTTTTTTATGTTTGCAAATTATTCATAGAGATAGCAGTATGATTTGGGTTAGACTGAGACACAGAAGATGTGTTGAGAGCGGACTGTGGTGCTTTTGTAGGACGATGGAAGGATCTGAATCTTGATAAAAACAATCAAATCTTGAACAACGTTACAGAAAGGAAGAAGGGAGGTGACGTAACCTGCCATAGACAATACAATATACATATTTTTTAATTTTAGTGTTCGCAACAAGATGTAAAAGATCGCTTATGTAGAAATATTATTGTCTCCACGCGTCTTAATGTATCTTCTCTATGAAACCAGTAAAAAGGTTTTTATATAAAGATAAATTGAATTGGTTTGCTGTAATTGATTAATTAATTGAATTAATTTAGTATAATTTAATTTAATGTAATTTGATAATTTATTATTTGTTTTATTCTATGGGACTATTGTCTGATAGTAAAGAGTTTTTATTTTAATTTAATTTATAGCATTACATTCTTTTTGGAATTTGCGAAAATTCTGAATATCGCGTATCGCGTATATTGTCTCTACATAGGGGTGACCCCAATCTACGTGGAGGCGTCTCCCGAGTTGAAGTATTGGCCCCATTAATAGGGATAATTATAATTAAGTGAATCAAAATGTTTTTATTATAAGTAAACCATATAGTAAATTTTTACAACGTCTTTTTTTTACTCTACCACCGCTTCGTGAAACCAGTCCTACAGCTTGGGAGTGGTCTCCAGGTAGATTCTGATTCAGAAACATTTATTCTGGATAGGGGTAGCCACATGTCTATTGCGATATACCGAATTTTCGCGAAATCCCGAACAAAACGCGAAAAATCGGATCACGCGATCTTATGCTGAAATAGATAGTAACATAGGGGACTAGAAAATAATACAGCCTTGGATGCCTTCTTCACTTTTTTGAAGACTAACTGAAACTAAGTTTGGCCTCGGTGTTACCTGATGGAAAGTGATTATGAAGCCGAAGATGGAACAACCAAAGATGGAATTAACGCGCAAATTAAAAAGTCCCTGGTTCTTCTGAATTCTGTCGGATGTGACGGTATAGTCGACCACAGGTCAATATGAAGAGACAATGAAAAGCCATTGATCAAGCAAAAATTACCATTTCTGTATTCGATCGAGAATTCAAAATACTTAAGGAAGTTCATTATTCTTTTTCTGTACCTAACACTTAAAAATAAAAACCTTCTCTAGATGTCAGACTTGTACTATTTCAAAATCGGAAATGATATTTTTAATGATCTTTTTGTGCTGTTCCGCTGCGTTCACGGTCCTGCGCGTGAGACGGACGGTAACCGGACGCCATCTTGCGCCGCCATGACACCGTTTTGACAGCTGTCAAACGGCATGGACATTCGAATTTAGAATGTTTGAATCATGTTTTGAATGGTTGTCTAGTGTTTTTAAATAAACTTGGCTAAGATAAGAATCTGTGTAATTTTCAAGGTAGATGCACCTAGTAGTATTTTAATGTGCCTACAATGGGCACAAAAACGAAAAACTTCAATATATTTCTTGGCTCATCAGATAATTTACTACGTACCTACCTACTGTTTATATGGAGTATCTGATGTATGAGCCATTGATTTACCATCGTCCGACTCAGCAGTTACGAGTACCAATGAATTTTAGGGTTACACCATGTTTTAGAAAGAACGTGATATTCAAGAAAAATTTTTTTTTACTTTTTTAAGTACGGTACCCTAAACCGTACTTCAAAATGGAAAAAGGTTTTTCTCAAACTGCATCTACAGGAAATCTTTCTTCGCGATATTTTCCTTTACTGGTTAGAGTATTAAATGGAAAGATATTGATGCAGTTTGAGAAAAAAAATCCTTTGTGAAGTACGGAACTGTATGTTTAGGATACGATACCATAAAAAGAGAATATTTTTATGTGCTACCCTCAATGCTACCATCAGACGAGATTGAGGTCGAAATTGTGGGTTTAGTTGTAAAAAAAAAAATAAAACATAAGTACATATCCATCCATATCTTCGCGCTATGTTCCTTGCGGGGTAGGCACAGAGAATGGAGCGCCACGAATATTTGTATTCACGGATTCTCGCCGTTGGGGTCGCTGCTCTGTATATTAAAATCTATGAGCCCGCCCTCTTTCAATCTAGAAGTCTAGTCTAGACTTCTTTCCACTTTCGCTTCGTATAAAAAAAATAAGATAAGATAAGATAAGATAAGATTTATTGTGTAAAAGTTTAGGTAATAATTACAAATGCATTTCATAAAATTGCATCCCATGTAGCAACCCTACACTATAATCCATCTCTACATCCTAGACTAAATAGAATTTAAAACATCGGAAGTAGACGCATCCTCCGTGCAATTTTCCATGTGTGACTGCGAGCTGTCGGGTCCCATACACGTCCATACAGCGTGTATGAAACTGTGACATTAACGAGCCACGCCGAGTAGTCACAGATGTGGCAGGTGAAACGACTTCAGAGCTAAATTGTCACTTCGATTAAAATGTCACTGTGATTCCTTTTGGAGGACTAAAAAGGACTAAGTATCTAAGGATACTTATAGGCGCTTCAGAGCAGTTAGTATTCTTACAAATGTCCAATCACAATACTTCCCTCGATATGGTCAATAATGAACTCAAAATGTTGGAAATAATATTTGTAATAAAGAATTTAACTAAGCTATTTCCAAAATCATTACGAGATTTTACATTTGCAATCTTTATTTTTCCATTAATAGCCCTTCAAGCTTTGGGCTGATGTTTATTTTAGCGAAAAACTTAAAAGCCCTTGGCTTTCATTTGACCTCGAAAAGTAGGCTGTATTTTCATTGCCTTTACAATAAAAAATGCCTAATTGCCAATGTTAATGTCAACAGACCAAACTTCACAATTAATGGCGCCATACTTATTAGATTTCTTCTTTTTCAGTAGATTGCAAATAGTGATCTTAAGTTTAATTAATAGTTATTAGTTGGGTAAGCCAAAAAGCCAAAGCCTTCCTACCACTACACATACAACAGTGCCGGACAACTCTACTGCGATCGCTGTGACCGGGTCTTCAAGAGCAAGTTCGGATTCGCCAGCCACATGCTAGGAACTGAAGGGGATCGCCGTCGTCGGTTTCGACGAGGAGGACTATATTAGTTGGGTCAATGTTTTGTATTATATTAAAATGTTATTTCCTAAAAGATTTTATGGTATAATAAAGGTATACTAGAATATTTCAACGTGAAGGGTCAGTAATAAAAAATTTAGCAGAATTTGGGCCATGATTGCGTTAGATTCGAGAAAAATTACATGTTCACACTCATTTGAAACTGACCTTTTCTGTTGAGTTTTGTACGCAGCAAAGGCTATTGACTCTATTCAGCCTACTTTTGCTAAAAAGTTTGAAATATATATTTTAAAAAATGACTTCTGCTCCGACTGCTCATAGACTGAAAATGAAATATATAAAAAATACTCCAAAAAAACTTTACATACCGAATTCGTCGAATCGATTTTTAGCCGCTGCTTTTCACCTAAGTTAGTGAGGTGAGATGTCTATGAGCGATAGTGCTAGTCTGCTCTCCTTATTAAATAAAAAAATACATGTCTAACCACTAAACCGCACTAGAAATATTAAATCTTCCAAGAAAGCTTTGTAATTTGGTAAGTACTACTCGTTTACATGTTTGTAATCGTTTGTCAACACCTATTAGACCTTCGGTGGCGCCGTGGCTAGGACGTCGGACTCCCATGCGGGAGGTCCGAGTTCGAAACCAGGCATTGCCATGTACAATGAGTTTTTCGGTTTTTTCGAAAGACTTACGTACATTTACCGACTGCTCTGACGGTGAAGGAAAACATCGCGAGGAAACCTGCACACTTAGATAACCAGTGTATGAAATGGGGAAGGCAATGGCAAGCCACCCCATTAAATCTGCCACGAGAGTCGTTATATGTGATTAATTCCTTAGAATGATCATGACCCTCAGCAATTAGGAAAACGACTTAGAAGAGTCAACACCTATGGATCACCTTTGCTACCCGAAAGTAATTTCAACCATTCAAAAGAATATAAAAACAAATAAACAGTCAACTTAAAGCGTAATTCATAAACACGTGCTTAAATATAAACCCGATGCATCGACCCTTTTCTCTAAATAATTGCTCAAGCAGTTGTGAGAGCAAAACGACAACATTATGCTTTGCCTCGTTCTCAGCTAATTTGTTGATTTAGCCAGTAATTGTCCGACAATGTTGGGTAGGGTTGACATTACAATTTACTAGTGACGAAAAGTACTACTCACTTTTATAGAAAGAAAGAAAGAATTTATTACAGAAGCTAAAAATAATATTAAACAAATATATTATAAAAATAAACGAACAAAATTAATAAAGTTTGATGAAGGTGGTGTGCAGCACCGGAAAAAGGGGACTGCCTCAGCCTGTTGCCGCAGCGCTTTTAGCACTGCGGCGCTGATTGTCAGGCATCACCTGAGTGCCAGTTGGCCAAGTTTATATTAAATAACATCAATCGTCAGTAACTAATATAATAGTCGAAGAGAGCGTCGGTGGCCTAGTGACTAGGACACCGGACTCCCATGAGGGAGTGCCATGTGGCACTGCACGGTTTCGAACACGGGCCTCCCGCATGGGAAACGAAAAACTCATTGGTACATACCAATGAGTTTTTCGTATTTTTCGAAGACTTATGTACATTTACCGACTGCTCTAACGGTGAAGGAAAAAATCGTGAGGAAACCTGCACACTGAGATGAGTAGTGTGGACAATGGGGTAGGCACACAAGTTCCTTTTTTTTAAAAAAGATTACTACTAAACCCGCATTTTGTCTCGAGGGTCGAAGTGCCGCTGGGTTTATTCCCGGCTTCTCATATTCTCATAAGATAAGAACTAACAGTCAGTTGTACGAATATCCAATTGTTTTCAAATATTTTATTAATCACAGAAACAAGAACACTTGACTGCCATCTTATCATAGTGAAATTATATATTCTATGGTACAGCAAAGAATGCAATACCAATGCGTGATACTTCGAAGCACGAATAATATTTACTATTACTCGGCTCTCTTGCTTGTATCGGTTACTTCAAAGGGGTTGCATGCGACGCGCTACGGCGAGCCGAAAATTACCAAAAATTACCGTAATTTACCATTAATTAATTACAATATTAAAAACACCGTATTACCACGGTAATTTACTGGCTTTACATATCTAACCATCAACAGTTTTAGTTCAAAGTTCAAATGTTTTATTGCTGATTGATTACATACAGGTTACATTACAGTTTACATGGTTCTTATGATTAATAATTTGATCCGCTATGATCTACCTTGTTAAGGCATGCAATATTTATTTTATTTACAAACATATTATATTATGTCCTTTATAACTATTAATTCACTATAATTATGTCAAAATATTTATAATTAATGTATTGACAAAATAAAAAAAAATTATTTTTTATTTGGATTTAGGTAGGTAGTTATTTATAGTACAAAAGCACTTTTCAACAAGCCAGTTACGAAGTTTCCAAGTAAATTCAGGTAAAGTCTTAGTTTTAATGTCTGTTGGTAATGCGTTATAGATTTTAGCACACATATAAACAACGTATTTTTGATAGAATTTGGAATTTGCCTTTGGACGCGCTAAATCATTGGCATATCTAGAATAAAATTTAAGGTAAGACTTTTTTGAGTGAACATATTCAATTTTCAATTTAAATAGTAGTAGTACCTACTACCTACCTACGTGTTTTGAACTCTAGAATCGATTCGACAGCCCTAATCTCAGAGTTGTAAACACCGTATTATCGCTAACAAGTCGATATTGTATTTTTGGAGCTAGACTCAATATAACAAGCTAATCAGTAGTCGTTAGTTTATGTTTATAAGTACGGTAAGTAAGTACTTTGTTTACGAAAGTAAAAGCTTCGGCAGTCTTATTAATCATCAGATTGAAAGTTCTGATTCTACAATATAAAAATACTTTTAAGAGATACCACGGTTTCTGTTTTAGGGCCGGTTATTATTAAATAAATGACTACGTAAATGATAAAGAGGCTTGGTCCTAAATCCAGCTCCAGCTCTGCACATTGTGTATATGATTGTATTCATAATTATTGTAAGATATATTTATTTCAAAAGATGTGCTGCTGAAAGTTTCTTGTGCCGCTTCTTTCCTTTCAGCTAAAGCACCTTACGAAGCGGTGGTAGAGTAAAAATGTCGTTGTAAAAATGATTTTGATTTTCGATTGTGTGAAGGTCAAAAAGTGGTTAGTACCTGCAACTTACACATTTGTAAACTCTAAAGCTACTGAATTTAAATATGTTTTCACTAGCTATTAGAATTGTGTAAGTTGGTGACAGTTTGACCCACAAAAATCGTACTACTAGCGCCCTCTCCTCTAGTTAAATGACGTGAGCACTGTCAGCGGATAATACTAAAATCGCATGCGCCAACTGGCAGACGCGGTTTCCTTAAAAACTTCTGTAGCGAGCAATCTACATAGGTTAAGGTGAATTTCAAAATCATTGGGTTTCACCCCTATAAAAAAAAGGAAATCACGTAGTTAACGCTACTCGAAATTTTAATATAGACGGCTGAGAATTTGAATCCTTATGTATACTTATTGTCAGCATAAGATCGCGTAGGAAATTCATTTATTCGCGAAATCCCGGAAGTTTTCGCGAAAAAAACGGAATACGGTGCTCTATTTTACGCTGACTTATACAATCTATTATTATATCTGTCTATTATTATTTCTATTTAGTATTATATATGTTATTATTGTAAATAAAATTCTCTTATATAATGTTTTCCATAAACCTTGCACACCTACTACCTCTTTCTCGATACCATTTCCTCTGCCCGAAGGTTGCATGGAAGAGATCGCTTTTAGCGATAAGGCCTTCACTATTTCCTTTTCTATATCATGTTTGTTGTTTTATATTCTTGTGCAATAAAGTGTATTTTATAACATATTTGCTCGTAAAGTGGCTGTAATTACACCAATTTCAATATCGTAATGTATCTCATTACGCACTTGTGCGTTATAGTAATGTGAAACGCACGAGTTTTTTTAAATAAAGTAACATGTACGGTTTTTTAAGATGCTCCGTCTAAAAATGAACGATACTTTTTAAAATCTTAGCAAAGAGTTTTTATGTTAAAAAAGTGGTCAATATTTTATGAATAAAATTAACTTTGGGAGATAAAATATAATAAATAAAGATTTAATTCTTTAATTTAATTAATTTTGACAATAAATTACAACCATTTATCTGTAACAAAAACACAAAAATATTAATTTACTTTATTAGTAATACTGGCTGTTTTTGTACCTTTACCTAAAAAAAGTTGATGCGCGCGCATCGCTAATTTGTGGACAAGTAAAATTATTCCGCGCGCTTTTTCTTTTCGCTGTATTGTTTTTATTTGAAAATGTCGTCAAGTAGTGATGAATTTATTAATTTGACACCGCCACAAGTCTTAAACGCAGCGAAAAAGGCTACTCTAAGCCTCTTGCCTGAAAAATCGACCGATAGATACTTACAAGCGTATCAAAATTTCATCATATGGAAAACAAGCAAAGATGCAAATTCATTTTCAGAAAATGTGTTTTTAGCATATTTCATGGAACTTTCTCAAAAATATAAGTCAAGCTCATTGTGGTGCTACTATTCAATGCTAAAAAGCAACTGGCAACGTAACAATCACTTTTAAAAATTGTTCAAATTTCTATAACTGCTTTAACAAGTAATTAAAGATTTATTCGTTTAAGAAAGTCAAAGTTTTATTTATTTCCTCGTAAATATGTTATAAAACGTCGTATGACATACGTGCGCTTTGAAAATTACAGCCTCTGCTTCCTTATAGCCCTCGCCTACGGCTCGGGCTAGCAATATCGCCTCGGCTGTAATTTTCAACTTACCGCACTTATATCATAATGTACTATTACTTTTACTTTTACAATCTGTTCGTGACCATGACAGATGCAACTCTGTCGAAACGTTGAACAAAGGTTTCCCAAACATTAAATACCGACGCGATTGAACCCCGTTTTCATAGTTAAAAATGACTTAATCAATAATCTAAAAAAAAACCTCATCCGAACTACCAGGAAGTTGTGACGTCATGTCATATCATGACGGTCTGTCTGGCATGGGCTATGGTGCAGCAGCTAATTGCACATTGCAATTAATCATACAATATCGCGCGAGGTCGGGCTGCATTCTACGCCGCGTTTATTGAGCTAAAAATTAATTTATTGTGCATTCCCGGCATGTTTCGTGGTCTAATTGTATGGTTGATTGATATTCTCCAGTCCCATGTACCAATGAGTTTCTCGTATTTTTCGAAGACTTACGTACATTTATCGACTGCTCTAACGGTGAAAGAAAACATCGTGAGGAAACCTGAAAACTGATCAGTGTGTAAAATGGGGTAGGCACAAAAGATCCTCAAGAGTCGAAGTGCCGTTGGGGTTATTCCCGGCCCCCTATCATAAGATAAGATCAGATAACAACTTACAACGTTTTACGCCACACTTTTTTATGCACTGTCACAAAAATGTGGGGCGATCTAACAAAAGTTGGTAAAATATGAAAATAATAATCGACTTTTCCAGTCCATTGATTAGTCAACCAACGAATTCAATCATGACTAATTAAATCATAAATTGATTGATCCGTCAGTCATAACATAATCATGACTAAATGCAGTAATCATTAGTGTTAATCATAGGAGGAGGAGAAGCAAATCTAATAAATTCAATAAAACTTTTAAAAATTAGATAAAATCTAATAAATTCGACAAACGTGCAAAGCCACCACACATTAAAAGGATTCTCATTGCCTTTCCCAACGATAACCCACCAAACGCTGACTTTACAATAATTGCGGTCATTAGGCCATTGGAGAGACTAAATACTGAGGTTAAATACTGATCACACGACACGAAGACGAAGAAGAATCGCAAAGGATGACAAATCCGACCCTCTTAAGGATGTGATAAGGAAAGAGCTACGAGTAGCTAGACGATTTGTGAGGATGAAATTGTTTTGTCATAGAATTGAAGTTGTAGGACTGGGACCAGGAGCGTAGGTGGGCAAGACCTGCAAGATGGACATAAGATAACATAAGAAGGTCTGCTGGAGGAAACTGGATTGGTAAAGCTCAAGACCGTAGAAAATGACGTCCATTTGAGGAGACTTACAGCCAGCAGTGGGTGGACACCGGTTGAAGAGAGAGAAGTGAAGTAGAACGAAATTAAAAAAGTCTTTAATACGAGCCCTGATTATTCTAATTCTGTTTCGGATGCAATACCACTACCCTGTATGTATAGATTTTAAATAATATATCAACCCAGAAATCAGACTAGTAGTAGTAGAGCAGAGGGTGAATTTAAAAATGTTTTGATCTCAACGATAACTAGAGGACAACCAGACTCGTGAGTTTAGGGCATGACGAGGCACTAGGCAGACGCGGAGGGCAGATGAATGTTAGAGGAAGCGTAAATAGGTGTGAGACTGAGACGATCCGGCCCGACCGGCTAATGGTCACGCCTCGCTCCAAGCTATAAGTGTCGTGACGGAATTTATTATTGTCAGAATGAGCGAGCAACCTTGCTCTCGGGATAAACACTTACGGCACTGAGCCCGGCTTAATAGTGACTGAGCTAGAGACGCGCGAAAACTGTTACATTTTGGAGTCGCTCGCGTCGCCGCGCCCACGCCCTTGTCAGCCCGCCAGCCTTGTATAGGAAGACAGGGTTCCCTATCAAAAATATTCTACTCGGTATAAAGCCTGCTTTATGGCTCGCTAGCCTTCCTTTTACCTCAGCCGTCAAATAAGATCAAAAAATCCAATAGAGAAGGGATGCAGCCAGAATCGTCTTGTGCGTTTGCAGAGGATGTATGTTGTCACTTGTTACGTGTCACTTGTTACTTATCACTTGTTACTTGTCACTTGTTACTTGTCACTTGTCACATGTCACTTGTCACTTGTAACTTGTCACTTATCACTTGTCACTTATCACTTGTCATTTGTCACATGTAACTTGTCACTTGTCACATGTCACTTGTCACTTGTCGCTTTGTGCGTTTGCAGAGGATGTATGTTGTCACTTGTTACTTGTCACACGTCACATGTCACTTGTCGTTTTGTGCGTATTCAGGGAATGTTTGTTGTCACTTGTTACTTGTCACACGTCACTTGTCACATGTCACTTATCGCTGTCACTTACCACTTGTAACTTGTCAGTTAATTGTAACATATCATATGTCACGTGTCACAATATCACTTGTCACAGTCAATTGTAACTTATCACTCGTCGCTTATCATTTGCCACATCTTGTGCGTGCTGACGAGAATGTAGCCTAATACTGGAGTCAGTGCCTCGTGCTGTAACTTTAGACAAACTACAAGACAGACAATGTAATTTATTCTCGCTATGGCGTCCAGTTGTGACCAAACGCTTGAGCTTGTGCCATAGTCCGTAGTTTACACAAATTAATGGTCTCGTCCGCGGGTTGATGAGACGACTAGACGGACTAACAGACAGTCACGTGCATGCAAATGGAAACGGCCTCACTGTTTTAATTTAAAATAATGTTTAGCCCAGTTTACGAGGACTGACTTTTTAGGGCTAATGCGTACACGATATACTGGGATTTGTGAATATTCAAGTTAATTATACATTTTCATGCTATACTTCTCAAGTCAAGCCAAACGAAAACTTAAAGTTGAAAAACAAGCAGTTGATCGGAGCTTGATCATCTTGATGGATCACCTGCCCGTAGGTTTCTCAAATACTGACTGATAAACGTCTTGAGGAAACCAGCACACTAGATACCCAGTATGTGAAATAGGGAAGGCCATCACATCACCCATAAAATCTGCTAAGAGAGTCTTTATATGTGGTAACTCCGATAGAAGTCTAAAAATTGATATTTTTCGATCCACTTTCCGACTTAGAAGACCCCCCCCCCCCCCCCCCCATCCACACACTATAAAAAATATTTAAAAAATTATATGTATACAGGGGTACTATAGAAAAAGCCGAGTAAAAAAGCGTGTCCCATAAAACGCGCAACCTCTGGCAAACGCTAATTGTCTGCATTGGTGTCATTCGTGCAGCGTCAACTAATTGAGTGCAATAATTGGTGCATTAATTGCATCCCGCGAGGGCTCACTACAAGTGATATACGGCCTGTAAAAATAGACAGCTGTTGATTCGGACACAGGGCCGTAGCTAGTGTGTTTGGGGACCCCTTTGAAATTAATGGCAATTATTGGCGCCCCTATTTTTTAACTAAATAAGGTGACTAGAGTTTGACATAGTTGTAATAATTTCGCCTCATAAATTAAAAATAGCTTTTGATTCAGGTACAGTGTGAGCGACGTGAGAGTTTAATGCCTTTTATAGAGGGTGGAAACGATAAGTTAATTTAAAAGATATTGCAAAACTTTAAACTGATATAGAATCTGCGTCGTTTAATGCAGAAAATGACATAATAAACATTAAAAAATTAACGCCATGTGTTCAGAATTTGTACATTTGCTGCTCCCATACATTTAGTCTGGAAGTTATTATTATTATTATTGGATTAGCAGGCAGGCAGCTTCGATGGATGACGTCACGTTTTTCGTTTTCTAATTACGTTGGTGGAGTAGTACCTAATAACAGACAACCTTTTATCTCTTCTTCATTTCCTACTGGATTGGGTCATGTGTAAGAGCCAGCATGCATCATAACTCAAAAAATGCCCAAAATCAATGTTGGCCTAAAGTTAATTTAGCGCCCTGGGTCGCAGTTCAATAGGGTATTCACCTAATTTTTTTATTGTGTCAATCAATGCACATAGACATCCTGAAGAAGGATCTAAAATTAGTTTTTCGATATCTCAACTAACACCAAATATATTAATGGTTAAAGTTGAGAGATGATCTGTCCCTTTCTAGCAAAACAGTCCTTAGTATGTAGCCAGGACCTGATTGTATGGCGCTAGGGAACATTGACGTCATAATTCTTATTGTAAGTAAGTAAGTAATATGTCTATTTCACACACAGCAATGACCGAAACAGTTATAATTATAATAAAATAATTATGTAGTCAAAGGTAAAAATATCTAAATTGCCGTTTGATTCTACCGTCTGATTTCTGATTGCCAACGAATTTTAATTCTGCTTTCGTATTTAACCATCAATTTAAGTCTATTTCTTAATTCTTATGAAATGCATTTTATATTTGATATCTACTTGGAAAATACCCTATTTTACTCTCCCTGAAGCCGGCACTGAATTAGGTACATATAGCTACATGCATGTTGCATCCCGGGCTTTTGTTGCGCAATTGAACACCGTGTATATCCAAATTAATAAAATTCACATTCTACAATTGGGACACTCTGTATAAGTATAATTGAAATAAAGAAAAAAGCTCGATTAATTTGAGTTGGTAGAGTACTGGCACGGAACGGCAAGGTCTCAGTTTGAAATCCTGCTCGAGAAAAAAAATTGTACATTGGATGACAAATCTTAAATATTGGGTATCACACATACGCCAGCTATGGCATGCATATATTTTAGATTTAACTCCATTAAATTCAAGTAAGTGTTTGGAATACGTTTTTCGGATTTTTTCGAAGACTTACGTACATTTATCGACTGCTCTAACGGTGAAATCGGTGAGGAAACCTGCATGTCTGAGCAAAATTAAAAAAGTTTCCGAAGGCGTGTGAAATCCATCGCACAGCACTGGGCCCGCTCGGTGGATCATGGCCCTTGTGCAAGGGGAGGCCTGTGCCCCAAAAGTGGGGACATTAATAGGCTAATGATGATGATTTGGAATACAATCATTACATAACACATAAATTACCTATATACATTAGCATACATTTCATGTTGGAGGTAGATAATAAAAACCTCCCTAAGTGTCTGTTGTCTAAACCTTCTAAGCCAGCGCAATAAGACAATGGCATCCTAAGTCTAAAACTAACTTCTACTGGAAACTCCTTAATTATCCAAAAAGACATCAATCCCTACTCGAAAATTACGCGTAATTTGGTCGGAAATAGGCACGCGTCGACTGGCAACAGACATTATCGGCGCGGTTCGAATTTCAAATTACGCGGCGGTGTCGGATGGCGCCCTCGGAGCGTCGCCGTGGCAACGCACAGGTGTCGTATCGATCTACCGCGGAGTTATGGGCGCCTGGTAGATGAGGAGGATGGTGTTGGCTAAAAGTGAAATCTAAAGTCGGAGCACCTGAATAGAGTTTATCAACCAAACAAGGCAGGTGTATCGATCGATCTGTCAATGTGTTATGGAAACCTGGTAGCTACTTGTAAGTAATAGCAAACGGTGCTAAATTATTTCTCCTTAGTTTATGGAGCACAGTACCCGGCGGCGTGGCGTTCGTACGTAAACCTCGTTGTAGAAAGCCAACACCTGGTCACCAAAATCTGCAAAAAATGTTTGAGATGTGTGTGATCTTGTTTGATATATACTAAGGCTTAATCAGTTTATCCTAGTTACAGAAGTAGAACTGTTGACGATCAGCACACTATGTGCATTACTATACTATAGATACTATAATATAGAGAACTATAGTCTGATTTTTGTGGTTGAAAACTGCAAAATTCTCATAGACTTAATTTTAATTCTCGTAAACTAAACTTTACAAGGATATAATATTTGTTTGTTTGTAGTCTCTTTATTGTACTAATATAAAAAATACACAGAAAATTAAAAAAAAACATTAAAATATGTACAGAGGGCTTATCCCATTGAGATCTCTTCCAGCCAATCTTTGATTTAGGAGAGTTTAGACTACTTTTATGGTCGGTAAAGGTATGGAGTACAATAAATCAGTATAAATAAATTACAATGATTATATAGTAGATAAATAAAATTAACAAAACGAAAAAAAAGTTTCATCGATGGCTTAGTGGCCATTACATTACACGCGTGTTGTGGGTATATTTATAATAACATGTAATAATGTAGGTAGATAAACATAACGTGTCAATAAACCAGTGGTTTCCTACACAGCGTTTGAGTTAGACCCTATACTACTACAACGCGACTTATTAACTGTTGTAATGCTACTTACATTACACGCGAAAGCTCCCGGTCAGTACCCTCCTTAAGTATTTTTAGAATTTTAGCTGAATTTGTAATCTAAATGGAATGATATTTATGATAATGATAATTGCAATTATAAATAAGGATGACTAGTATACATTTATCAAGAAACCTACTCATACGTGATGATCGAATGTTACTGATAATGATAAATAACACAATTATAACGACACCTTAGACAATATAGTTGCTAAGTATCAAATTATGCCCTCGATTGATACCTTATCGGCAATGCCATGTCGATGCCGTAAGACGTTTGATAGTTAATCAGTCTGCTGATACTTAAGATACGAATACAGTGGTCGAACGTCTATTGACAAAATTATGGTTCCAGGTGCGACTGGTTAAGAAATTGAAAGTCGCTCAGCGTGCTATGTTCGAAGTATCAGAGATACTTCGAATATAGCACGCTGAGCGACTGTAATGTGAATATAATTACACACTGTGGTTAAATAAACCTAAACATTTACACATCTTTCACAACATTTAATTTTCACATCTTCTCGTCGCCCATACCTCAATGTCTAAAGACAAGAGTCTTTAACCAGTGCGTCTTACCAGTAATGACTTACGGAGCCGAAACATGGACACTGACGGTGCGACTGGTCCACAAATTGAAAGTCGCTCAGCGTGCTATGGAAAGAGCTATGCTCGGAGTATCTCTGCTGGATCGAACCCGAAATGAGGAGATCTGGCATAGAACAAAAGTCATCGACATAGCTCATAAGATTAGCAAGCTGAAGTGGCAGTGGGCCGGTCACATCTGTCGCAGAACCGACAACCGCTGGGGAAACGAGTTCTGGAGTTAGATTGAGCGACGATCTCACTGGAGAAGGTTCTACGTTGTTTATTTTATTGTTCAAAAATTGTTTTCTGGTTATTTTGACAGCTAAAATCGTTGTAGTTTTGTCTAGCAAACTTCAGTAACAGTGACAATGTGTTGAACTCCTAAAATAAACTTCTCGTTATATAGTGGTTCGTTGTGTAGTTTCACTCTGTGATTCTGCGGCGGGCCATGAGAATTCTCCAGATACTAGACCGGTTGAAATTTCCATCATAACTACACCACAACATTTTGATGCTGAAAAACTAAAAACTGTTTTAAATCGCTTAATGTTTAGGCTTATGGCCTGTGTTGCCAATGCCTCGTTAAATTTTAAAAAAACCAATACCTCTTCCATACCCACTATAAGACCCAATAAGGCCCTATAAATAATAGACAACAAAAAAACTGTTGTGTTTATGAACGTAATTTATCGCTTTTATATCATAATATATAAATTGTTTTTCACGCATTATCCACTTATAATAATTAAAGTTTATCTGAATGTTTTAAAAGTTTTTGCGACCACTTTTTTCTGCAGGTTTTTTATAATGGATTTAGGACGGGGACAGGAAAACCTTAGATTTTACATTAAATATTTTAGAAACCGAAGAATTATGCAAAGAGATATTCGGAAAATTAATTACTGGTAAAATAAGTACTTATTTTTTACTACTATTTTTTTTGGCACTAAGATCCTCCTACACAGATGAGATTGGCAGACAATCCTACCTGTAGAGCCTGTGGTGACACCCTTGATTCAATGGAACACTTGCTGTGCGAATGGGACTCGCTGGCTGGAGGGCGTATGAGTCTTCTGGGGGTAGCCTACCCGAAACCAGAGGACTATATGCTCCTTCCTGTAAGCTGTATAGCGTCCTTGATGAAAAGCATCTTTAAGGAACACGAAGGAGACTAAGGTAAGGGGTGAGCACAAAAGATCCCTGAGGGTCGAAGTGCCGATGGGGTTATCCCTGGCCCCCCGTCATAAGATAAGATATTCTGAAGTTATGTGATATCCACCAATCACCACTGGGGCCGCACGGTGAATTATAACCCGTATCCCTCTTGTGCGAGGGAAGGCTAATCGTTAATCGTGAAATTAAGTATTTATAAATTTAAAACAGATTTCGTCTATGCAGCCATTTTGAGAATTTAAAAATATGCTTAGTCAACGCTAAACTGATTTTCTAAATCAGTAGACTTACGAATCTGCCGTGTGATCTCAAATATTCAACAGACAAAGTCACTGAGCAAAGATAATATTATACTTGGCTGATAAAGTAGCAAACCAGGCCCTAAATACTTTATCAGTGTCTAAACTGTTTTATAATCAGTATTATAACAGTTACAAGTTTTAAAAGACGCGTTTACATAAACACATTTTTATTAACTTACAAGTGTGTTAATAATTTCTTGTGACATTATTTTTGTTATGAAAAAAGATGAATCTACATCATTTGGTTAACCGTCTCTGAGATTTATTTACGAATTCGTGTGTGAATTAAAATAATATCCAAATAAATACGGATTTAAACATAGTAGTGGTGAATAAGTTATTTGTGTGTTGTGAGTTGTGAGACTGGAATTGTGACAAAATGTTTGATTATAAATATTTAACTCGTGCCCATTTGAAAGGATTTGATAATTATAAGGTGTAGTATTAATATTACACATTACATAGTATTAAAATGGTATTACATAAGTTTTTGTTATCTATAGTATGGTAGACGAACTAAATTTTTCCAGTGGCATTCCTTTTCTTTCCTGTTCTTTAACTATAATTCGACTTAACCTATTATTCTATTCTAGTTTAATTTGAGTGCGAACTTTTATATTAGTATGTATATGTTTATATATTATGTACAATATACTTAATGTTAGTATGGATTTTTTTAAGATTTATGTATATGGATTTTTACTTATATTAGTTTATGTAACCTAATATAATAACAACTTCCATTTTATATTCCATTTCCATTTTATATTCCATTTCCATTTTATATGGCACCTCAGTTAAAGATCTTTTTAAATTACAGAAAAGATGTGTTAGGATTATCGTAAACATAGATCAAATGGAAAGCTGCAGAATGCACTTTATTGACCAAAAAATCTTAACCTTAACATCAATATACATTTTGGAGATTTGTAAATTTGTTAGGAAACATACATACTTGTATAAAAAAACAGAGGACCTACACAGTACGCCATTTAACACTCGATACCAGAAAAGGCTTGCTCTGCCAAAATCAAAATTAAATCTACACAGTTCTGGACCGTTCGTTATGTCAATAAAAATATATAACAAAATTTCAAAATTTATCGACATCGAATTAAAAGACTCGATATTCAATAAAAGATTAAAGATGTATCTTCTTAACAAATGTTTCTATTCACTGCAGGAGTTTTTTGATGATAAAACCAATACTTAACTATAAAATCAATTATGTATAAATTATAATGACATTTAATTCAATTTATCTCGTTAGTATTTATTACTATTTTAAAATATTATAATCTCTTATTTAATATTGCGGTGCCCTACTCAGGGTTTCATGTATGACCAGATAATATACATTTTTAAGACCAATTGTAACACATGAAAAGCAATAAATGGTATGAGTAAGAGTATGAGTATATGCACCTACGTAAATATTTCTGCATAACCCCATGGTTAGCTGGTAGAAAATGCTGCAAGGCATTAAGCTCGCCTCATGTACACCTTTTTTGTGCATTAAAGTGTAAATAAACAATAAAATAAAATAAGTAAAACTTATGATAATTATGATGATTGATGGATCTACGGCTATTAGTCATGAACCGCAATAGAAATGAACTCCTAAAACATGATAACTAACAGACGATGCAGGGATACTAGTATTTAACACTGTAAACTAAAGAAGACGAAACCTTTATTGGACATTAGGTAACAGACAAATCGTACAAAATGACCCCTCCCCCTTAATTGTTTATTAAAAGTCATAAAAATTAAATTATTGACAGGAACACTGAAAGCTAAAACAAGAGGACGAAAAGGACATAATTATAAGTAAATAATAAAAAAAAATTTGGAGCGTCGGTGGCGCCGTGGCTAGGACGTCGGACTCCTATGCGGGAGGCCCGGGTTCGAAACCAGGCAGTGTCATGTACCAATGAGTTTTTCGGTTTTATCGAAAGATTTACGTACATTTACCGACTGCTCTGACGGTGAAGGAAAACATCGTGAGGAAACCTGCACACTGAAATAACCAGTGTGTGAAATGGGGAAGGCAATGGCCCATTAAATCTGCCAAGACAGTCGTTCTATGTGATTAATTATTAAATGATCACGACCCTCAGCAATGAGGAACACGACTTTGAAGAAGAATAAAAAAATATTATAATTATTGTTTGCCATTTTCAGTACAGCGCAATAGACACGAGCCCCCTGAGCAACTATGTGATGCATCCCACATGGAACACCGTAGTTAAGGTACGATACAAGAGAAAAACTTTCAAAGGTTCAAAATATCTATTAATGACAATGTCATTGTGTCATTAATTTATATTTTAAACTATTTTTGGACTAGCCCAAAGCCAATGCTCTTATCTGAAGCCATTACAAAGTATTCTTACATGAAAATAATATTCTCTGCGAATCTCAATACGGAGTGTCGAAAACATAATGATAAAATGGAGGATCTAAGGTTAGTTACAACAACAATATATGTACATAATAATAAAATAAATAAATATACAAACAAACAAATAATTAGATACCTTTTCGACACTCCGTTTTACATTTCCTATCAGTTCATTCCAAACCTATTCTTCTCATATTCATGTATTTTAATAGATTAGAAATTTTAATGGATTATGTCCCAAATATTGGGATGAACTGATAGAAAATGTAAAACGGATGAATAAATAGAAAATGTAAAACGGATGAATAAATAGAAAATGTAAAACGGATGAATAAATAGAAAATGTAAAACGGATGAATAAATAAATGATGATAAATTGGCATTCTAAAATATTTTCTACCCATCGATGGTTTCTATTTCTATTATATTCTATTTCTTACATTTTTCAGTTCATCCCCATAATGTGTCACGTTGGTTTCTTACTACTTTTTTAGCGGTGGTTTATCTTCCTTTCATCTTCACTTACATCTTCATTTTCAGTACATTTGGAACATTAATCCATATATGCCCAGAACTATTTTGCTCTCCGATTTTCCTCAATTTTGGATATGTTGTTATTTAATAGTTGTAAAAAAATACTGAAAACTTGAGCTGTTCTATTATCCACTCTCTCCTAGTGGTTCATGTTATTTTCAGACAGTATTTTCTCACAATTAGTATGCCTTATTAGTTTCTTATTGATAATGATTATTCCCTTACATTACTACTGTCTTTGTCTCTCTGTCTTTTCTTTTCATGATTTTTCTCTTTACCTATCTATTTTTCAGTACATCCCCAATCGCATAGCGCCGAACCTCCTTACGTTCGCTGGGTTCCTGTGCATGGTCATAGATGTCCTGGTGCTGTCAGTGTACGACTACCACTGGTTCGCCTCAGGCGCGCCCCAAGGGTACCAGGGAGTCAGGAATGTCTTGCCTGATTGGGTGCTGACGGTATGTGGGGTGCTGCTGTTCTTGGCTTACAATTTAGGTGAGTTCCGTTTATCTTCGTAAAGAGTAAATCGGACAACTAAAGAAATCAAACTAGCGTCCTAATCACCAGTAGTCTACTCGGCAATCCTTCTTCATTGTCACTTGACATAGGTCCAGTCAAGCGCGGAGAAATAGAAGATAATCTGAATAAGGAGAGTAAAGTGACAAAAGTAAATGGAAATGGTTTAGAGGCTTTGGTACACGACAAGGTGACCATGTCAGCCTCGTCAGAGTCACTAAGAAAAAGGAAGGGAAGCTCAAGTATTATTAGAGACAGCTCTCACTTTGAGAGCCAACTTAGTACACTACAGTAAGCGTTTCATATTAGAGCCTATTGAGCTATGCTAAGCTTATATTATAGGATTTGTACTCGTAGGTTATTTTATTAGTGTATGACTCGTCGTCCCACCTACATTGTCCCACCATTACTCGTAGTCCCACCAGCCTGAACATATAGGTTCGTGGTCCCACTGCTTAGTGGGACTACCAGTAATAGTCGTAGATTACGGCTCGTGGTCCCACTGTATTTTTATCGAGATTAAAACTGACAAAATCTTTGGGATCTTATGAAGAAAGTTTACCTCTTGTACATATCGTGCTACTTTTCCTGTATTTGTGTACAATAAAGTGTTTCTATCTATCTATCTATCTAAAGGGACAGAAAGACTATGTCTCTGCTCAATAAAGGCTAGGAATTCATTTAAACAAATAAAAAAAACACCTATGTCGTGCTCAGGTGTATTAGCTATTAACTTTGTGTTATATCTTGCCTTCCAATACCCGCCTCAACATAGAAGAATAGAGAGAGAATAGACGTACTTTATCTATCATACAAAGCATCAAGCTTTTATTCTTTTTTAACGCCTATGGATGGTAGTTTAAATGGCCCACCATAGTTTACTATGGTTTTCAACTCGTCATCTACTAATTTGTTGTCATCGTTTTCTTGAAAGTTTATATCTTGCTTTGTGTTTTCATAGATGGTATAGACGGCAAGCAAGCCCGTAAGATCGGAGTATCAGGACCGCTAGGAGAACTCTTCGACCACGGGTTGGACTCCTATATCGTGTTCTTCATTCCTTTCTGCTTGATCTCCGTGTTTGGAAGGGATGAGTTCTCTGTCACTACTTTTAGGTAAGACTTAAGATGCTGTAGGCACTCATCTGTATTGCTCTTATATTTTAGTAACTTGCCTGTTATGTCTGTTATATAAAAAGGATTATTATAAAATAAATGATTACTTATATTGATAAAGAGGCTTGGTCCTAAATTTAGCTCCATATATTTATTTCAAAAGATGTGCTGCTGAAAGTTTCTTGCGCCGCTTCTCTCCTTTCAGCTACATCACCTTACAAAGCGGTGATAGAGTAAAAAAGAATGACGTTGTAAAAATGTACTATGGGGTACTTACAAAAAAACATTTTGATTTTGATTAATTTTGTTAAACTGTCGAGCTCGACTGCTAGTCGTTCCACAGGAGTCGTCAGGCTATGTAAAGACCTCTTAGATAGCCTGACGACTTCTGTGGGAGCATGCACGACTCTGATGATAGTTTGGCCATTAACGACAAGACAAGAAGAAGTTAATAACTCGGTGATGGTAGCAGTAGAATCCGTTCAGGGCATGTTGTGTTTAAAGGAGATTATTTCGTCAATATTAAAGATATTCCAGAAATTCTAACTGATTATTTCTAAGCACAGCTTAGCATAGTGTGGAATCTCCTGCAAGATTAAACGACGATCTTCGCAATGTAGCTGGCAGCGACTGGATGAGAAGAACCAAAGATATGGCTCAACGGCGCACCCTGGGAGAGGCAGCTGACGATGATGATTACCTCTAAAATACCAAGTGCAAAATGTAGTAGCAATTAATATTTAAAAATAATAACCGTAGCCACCGTAGCACTGACCGTTCAATGGGAATCCAAGACCAAGTTGCACATTTGCATAATTCTCCTATAAATAGCTACAATCATTGTATGTTTCCAGGGGCTACTTCTTGGTGATGAGCGTCGTTCTGAATTTCTACGTGAGCCAATGGGAGAAGTACACCACTGGAACCTTGTATCTGCCCTGGGGATACGACCTCAGTATGTGGGTTAGTGTTCCATCTATCAGAAAGTCTCTATTGCTCACAACCATTTAGGGATTTGATGATTGCGTACTCCATCAAGGGTCTTTCACACGGGGGTACGGGCCATGCATGATCCACCGTTCGGGGCGTTCAGGCCTTGCTGATTAGTACATTTCTTACGAATTCAGAAAACTTTATTCCTCAGATATGCAAGGTCTCTCACGATGTTTTCCTTCACCATTAGAGGAATTGGTAAATGTACGTAAATAAATCTTCGAAAAATCGAAAACAGTATATGATCTTGCATGGTTTCGAACCCCAACTTCTCGTATACCACTACGTTGTATTATAATACCCAATATATGTACCCAATTTTTTTTAAGAGCGTCCGTGCTACCTTGGCTAGGACATCGGACTCCCATACTGGAGGTGCGGGTTCGAAACCGTGCAGTGCCATGTACAAATGAGTTTTTCGTATTTTTCGAAGACTTACGTACATTTACCGACTGCTCTAACGGTGAAGGAAAACCTGCACATTGAGATGACCAGTGCGTAAAATGGGGTTGGCATAAAAGATCCTCAAGGGTCGAAGTGCCGCTGGGTTATTCCCGGCCCCCTATCATAAGGCCCCCAATTTGGTTCCAGGTATCAACACTCCTTTTCCTCGTGGGTGGGTCGTATGGACCAACCGTGTTCAAATACTATGTGTTTGGAAATGTGACATTCGTTCAAGTGTTGGAGGTGACCGTACATGGCACTGGACTATTTACGACGCTTCCTATTGCCATTTACAATGTTTACTTGTAAGTCTAATATATTTTAACAACAAACATTGATAATGTGTTATGATACCAACCAAAATTCTTCATTAACCACTCTAAGCCCGTTGGGCGGGCGGATGGTGGTCGGAAACTCACCATAAACCTGAATGTTTGAGCTCAAATTCCAACTAAGCTATTACCGTTCCATAGATCTCACCTGACATCAAATATATTCCAATATCTTGGAAACCACTGATCCAATTTTTATCAGACCTAGAAGATGCCACAGACAAACACACAACAGACAAACGTGTCAAACGTGTGTGTTATAAACACGCCCTCCCTCAATCGGTCGGGGGTTAGAAAAATCTCCTTAAGTAAGTAAGTAATATGTTTATTTCACACACAGCAATGACCGAAACAGTTATAATTATAATAAAATAATTATGTAGTCAAAGGTAAACATATCGAAATCATGTCTGATGGTCTGCTGTTGTTGTGAAAAGGGCCTCAACTCAGCTTATTGCTGCAGACAAAAATGCCTACAGCGCTCGTATTCTGTTCCTGTTCTTCTAGGTCCCGTAAAAACCGCACCAGTAAGAAGCATTCCCTGGTGGAAACTCTTCGCCCAATATGGTCGATGCTGACAATGACGGTGATCATGACGTGGTGGGTCGTCAAATCACCGAATAATATTATCGAATACGACCCGAGAGCTTTCATCTTCTTATACGGAACTCTATTCAGCAGTATCGCTGTAAGTGACATTATTTAATTCAGTAGACTTTTTAAACTTACCTACTTACTTAAAAAGTCTATTATTTTTCAATAAATTGACGGTAGTTTTAGTGTATTATATTTTTTTTCGGATTTCGAATATATTTCGATCCGCTCCGTCGGAAAAGATATCAAAGGGTGACAATAAACGCTGAATTTCTAATAGTATAAGTTATTCTTTTTAATAGTTTTATCTCTATGTATAAGCTTCAAAAATACTTTTGAGTGTGATTTATTCATAATATAAGTAATAGTTATTCAACCATTATACCTCGTTTCGACTATCACATTTGTATAAATTAAATTCTCGATTAAGATCAATAGGCATTATTACTATATTGTCAGATCATAAATTAATCTATCAACAATGGTACTTTATAAAATATTGTTTCGCGATCGCTCTATCACTGACTTTCACGGCACACTTGACTGCACTCACCATGAATATCCTCCCTCTTTCACCAAACCACATTATACACTCATCCACACACACACTCACCCTTTTTTTTTCGGGGAGAAACGCTCATGCTTACCTCTTCGCCGCATGGGGGAGACGAAGAGGTTATGCCGGACTTTTACCGGCCAAAAACCCTCCGGTGTTCCTGCGCACCGCCTGACGGCGAAGCCACGGGAACGCTTGCGCATACTTCCGCGACTTCGACAGCGGGTGTCCGCATTACGGACTCAACTCTGGGGACTCACGTCCCCATTCGGCTTGTGGTGGCGTGCCGGAACACGGGCACGCCAGACCAACTCGAGGACCTGCTATCAGGCAATGGACTCCCCGTGTCCATTGCCCGGAGGCCCTCTTTAAGGGGGAAGGTGGCGAGCGTGAGCCAGCCGCCTTCGCCCGGTTCTCCTACGGCGGATCGGGTCGGACGACGGGTCGTCCTCCCTGATCCGCTCCTCGCCTTCCTTCTGCGCCATTACTTCCTCGTAGAAGGCCACAATTACGTCCCACGCCCTCTCGCTGCCGACCATAGCCTTGACTATGTTCGGCAGCGACAGGTTGGACCCTACTGCCGCGGCTAGATCTTCCCGCGGCTCCGCCCATGCAGGACACTCCGGTACCGTGTGCAGCGCCGTGTCCTCCGGACAGACACACACTCACCCTAAGACACCCTAGTATACTCACGCTCATCGTCGTACAACACTCCATAATTAATTACTTTCTCATCTTTATTTCTGTTTATTTTAATAAATGTATAATATAAATAAGTAATAATTAAATATCTCATAAATAAATATATCTTATTATAAATTGATGTATTTATTAGATAAGTAAAATTGAACCGGCCTCCGCGATACAGGCTGTTGCCCAGTGCGGAGTCCAACGTTTAGTATAGTTTAATGTATCATGATCATGAAAATAAAGAGATTTTTATTTTTTTTAATTTTAATTTAATGAACACAAACTGCTTTAGTTCCGTTTCTGTTTAAGCTAATTTACGTTAATTTGATTATTTTGAACCCTGGTCATGTCAATTACTTTCATTACTTTACTTTTACTTTTATTACATTTTACTTATGCTATTACAAAGAGGACATCATGTCAGACTAATTGCTAAAATTTTGAATGTAGTGGACAACCAATTTCTCTAAAACCTCTATACTTAATAGTTCTCTAATGTTCTCCAAAACTTCTATACTTAATACCTAACATAATTATCTCTAAATCCCACTGGTTGATACAGACACACAAATATTGTTCAAATATCTATTTTTTTTATCCAGTCCAGTAGCCGTCAGTGTTAGAGCGTCAGTGGCACAGGACTCCCTGCGGGAGGTCCGGGTTAGAAACCGTTCAGTGCCATTTACCAATGAGTTTTTCGTATTTTTCGAAGACGTACGTACATTTACCGACTGCTCGAACGGTGAAGGAAAACATCGTGAGGAAACCTGCACACTGAGATGACCAGTGTGTAAAATGGGGTAGGCACAAAAGATCCTCAAGGGTCGAAGTGCCGCTGGGTTTTCCCGGCCCCCTTATAAGCCGTCGGTGTTCGTACCGATGTTGCTGCATAGGTTGCAACTCCACCTTCCTGAAGGAAGCTGAAGTTGAACGCTTTTTGCCTTTCCTTTCCTAGGCTATCAATGATATTGATGATAAAATTTCAGAGTCGCCTTATCGTAGCAATGATGAGTGGTCAGCGTTGTGAGGTAATCTGCTGGTTGTTCTGGCCCCTGCTGACAGGAGCAGCTCTGTCTGTTTACATGCCGCAGCTGGAAATCGCCATACTGTACACCTTGGTGGTGATCTCTGTCTCCGCTCATGTACATTTTGGGAGTTGCGTGGTAAGTACTCATACTCATACTTATTAAAAACCATCAGGACACCAGGAACTCTTGGTTAATGAAATGACATGAAATTTATTTTATTCGCACGAAACACGGTACATATAAGATAGTAGTATTGTTTGAATAGATCATACATGTTTCGACATTATTTTGGCATGCAAAAATTTTTTACGACATGGAAAATAATAATAGGTTATAAATCGTAATAATACTTACTTACTCCGCTGGCGCAGCGACGCGAAGTGGATCTTGGCCTCCGATACCAAAGAGCGCCATCGCTCTCTCTCCTGCGCAGTCTCGAGCCAGTCAGAATTGTAATAATACAATAAAATTAAGTCCACCGACTAGCCATAAGGTTAATGTCAAATTTATTAATTACCATCAAACAATTCTATTATTGAACAAAAACATTTTTCAATCAGCCATACTTTACGTTTTGTATTTAGACCTTTCGAGGGCAACTGTCTGATATCTGCTGGTATATGGTTATAAATCCTTACAGACATAATGAACCAGTTTTTTTCATAAAGTGTCGTCCGACACGTGTCGTTACGTCATGCTTTTACAATAAATTTAAAATTCAAACACAATTCATGTTAACCATAAACATAACTGGACAGGAGCGAACAGACCAGCCGATTTACATTTCAAAATTTAGCTAAAAAAATAAGATTGTAGCAGCCGTAAATGGGCTTTGTCGTTTATCTAAATTAATAAATAATTAAATTAATATATCTGCTGTTTCGTCTCTTTTCTTACAAGAATTAACTATGTAATTCTTATTGGAAAATATGTGATACTTGTGCAAATATAAAGATTTTTGATATCTTTACTTAGTTAGTTTACTTTACTTAGTTATCTTTACTTAGATAGATAGATAGAATCACTTTATTGTACACAAAATCAGGAAAAGTAAAAACTACAGGAATAATAACACGATATGTACAAAGGCGGCCTTATCTTTACTTAGTTATTTATTTAATAAAGACGGGATATTAAAACAATACTATATACTATAATACTATAATAAGTGTACTTTACTTACTTTACTTA
Organism: Hofmannophila pseudospretella; assembly: GCA_947369225.1. Classification (NCBI taxonomy): domain Eukaryota; kingdom Metazoa; phylum Arthropoda; class Insecta; order Lepidoptera; family Oecophoridae; genus Hofmannophila; species Hofmannophila pseudospretella. The sequence goes on along the minus strand of OX376332.1, from coordinate 8,041,376 downwards.
CTTATTTACTTTACTTAATACTAAAATGCCTAAGCTAAAATATAAAATTTCTTTAAATGAATTATTAATTTAATTTATAGTTGCATTTCACGGTTTATACTACGACAAAATACGTCTAATTAATTGATTGATTTTGATTAATATTATTTTAATTTTAATATTCATTACCACTTTTTATAGGCCACAATAATGTGTAATCAATCAACTGATTAACATAATTATTTTTTTCAGGTCAGACAAATCTGCAATCACTTCAGGATAAACTGCTTTACAGTACCAAAAACTAAAATAAAATAAGTGTTTTAAGAATTATTTCAGAGCTTTTTTAAAAAGCTTTCTTTTCAAAATGGCGCTTGAGGCTTCTCTAATCTAGACTAGATAGTTTGATTTAGTTTTTAAGTTTAATGTTAAGATATTTTTTATAAAATATTATGTTCATGGAATGGATTTGTTTTATTGAGGTGTACCTAGTGATCATAACTGTTCTAATTTTAAAACTTTAAACATGTAACCTTACTACCCACCAACCTGCATCTTCAAAGCTATCTTGTTAAAAACCACCAGGTATAGAGAAAATATGACACCGCTATACAATCTAATTCACATAATAACACGTAATTCAATATAGGATAGCAAAAAAATGAGCAATCCAACATCGCATCGCGAAAAGCTGCGCAGCCTCTCTACAAGAGCAAGGGCGACGGATATATTTATACGACCGTTCACACGGCTCCGTCTTTAAATTATACGTTCTCATAGCCTTGTAGCTCGCTGGGCGTTTAGTAAAAGAGCGGATGTCGTGTTACGCGCTGCGGCATTTTGGACTGTAATTTTTGGAATGGTGAGTTGATTTTTGTTTATTGTTGTATTTTGTTTAGGATGTTCCAGTTTCGAGGGGAAATTTAGTAATGGGGGGTGCACGACATGGACACCGAAGTCAGGGTTTAGAATTTCAGTACAGCTTCGGATAGCTACGAAGCGCTGCTTTGTTAGTTGTCCAATTGTTTACCGTACCCGATTTTTTTTTAATTTCCTACGCGGCCTATTATCATATATGGAAAAATTATAAACCGGATCTCTTAACAAAACGACTCGTTTTAAAAGTTTAAAGGACTTTTAGCATAAAGCACTAGACACAAACGAAACAGTATTATATTTCAAAATAACAAATTTTTCAAAACTTATACTTTACGAGTGGACTTTGAGAACTTTTAACAAAAATTGTGTGTTAAAGTGTTTCTGTGTTTCGGAAAAAAGCTCAAATAGTATTTTTCGTATCGGTGAAAAATTATGAAGACATAAAAATTTAATATTTGGGTAAGTGTGGTGTTTGACCGAGAATGAATATTAACAGTAATATGAAACTTTGTGGTGGTGTGGGAAATATTACAGTTGGCATGTTTTAAGAGAACGCATGCTTGGATGATGTTTTTAAAAAAATAGGAATTAAGGCGAGAATGCAAAACAATGAAAGAAGAGGTGATTATTTTATTAAGTTTTGTTTTTGGTTTGTTTTTCTTTTTTTTTAAGCTATCTATGATAAATTGAAAATTGCCGTCGCTGATTTTATATTTGGTCATTAATTCTACTGTTATGAGCACTGATCGGAGTAGGTAGGGCTGTTTTTGGTACTTGCCACATACGGTCATATTTGGATAAGTATGCCCAATAATCCCGGGATTGAATAAATATATTATTTAGATTTTTAACGTTATATTTGTTTTGATACACATTTAAGATTGGTGGCGAAATATTTTTTTTAAGATTCATGGCGCTAGTGTACCTATGGTAGTGTTTTAACTTCTTCGTAAGTTCACTTTTTTTTTTAAATCGTAATCCGCCGAGTAAGGGCGAGGTTTATAAAAGTAATTTACAACATTTGCTCGATAACTTAAAACGGGATCCCGAAATCATATCCATATTAATATAACCTTTGAGGACATTGACCCGAAAGAGCTCTACCTACTCCGATCACAGGTTATGAGTTATGAGTCTAGAATAATCTACCGTACCTATGTTTTATAAAACCTATTTCTACGATACGTTGAAGTTTCCATAGATTTGTCTCAAAATTATTTTTGTTAAGGGCAGGCTTTAGTGTCTATCTAATATAATAACTACGGAACATAGAAATAGACTTATTATCAACAGACACCTGTCGAAAGGTTTATTTTAGTTTTACAGTCAAACCCCGAATTTGGTTAGAACTACTTTTAACTAGTAAAAACTAGATTTAATTAAAGGATGTAACCCGAAATCAACATTCATCATCATCAGCAGCCTACTCTAGTCCACTGCTGGACACAGGCCTCTCCCAGGGCGCGCCATTGAGCCCGATCTTCGGCTCTTCTCATTCAGTCGCTGCCAGACACCTTGCGCAGATCGTCGTTCCATCTAGCAGGGTGACATCCCACACTACGCGGTCTTCACTCCAGAGCTCGTCTCCCCCAGCGGTTGTCGGTTCTGCGACAGACGTGACCGGCCCACTGCCACTTCAGCTTGCTAATCTTATGAGCTATGTCGATGACTTTTGTTCTATGCCGGATCTCCTCATTTCGGATTCGATCCAGCAGAGATACTCCGAGCATAGCTCTTTCCATAGCACGCTGAGCGACTTTCAACTTGTGGACCAGTCGCACCGTCAGTATCCACGGTTCGGCTCCGTAGGTCATTAATGGTACAGTGGCCAGTGTCAGTTTGTTTGTCAGTTTGTTAAATCAACATTATCATAGGGTATTAACTAAAACTTCCAAGTTATTATTATTATTACAACACCACTTTTTATTGACCCTAATTCAACACGTTTAAAACAATATTCCAAACCTAATTTAGATATCCAGTACATAAACGGTTTGTAAGTAATTTTAATAATATGAATGATTAATGGTTAGAGTCACCGAAAGGCAAAGGTCGCTGGTTCAAATCCTGCTCACGGATTTTTTTTTCACCCTTTTTCTAATTTATATACCTAGGTAAGTGACCCTAGCATACGAAATGCTTAATAAATAAATAAATAATATAAATAAATATTTTGAAACTTTTTTAAATTAAACCACGAATTTTTACTGACACCCGTAGGGAAAACTAGTTTTCACTAGTTTAGAGTGTTAACTTATTTCACGTTTTGACTGTAAAACAAATAGGTACCGATTTTTATATGAATTTAAGCAACACGTCAGTAAAAGCTTACTTATAGATTTTTTTTGTTTCAAACCAACATTAAAAACTACCGACGTTTAGGCCACAGTAAAAATATAACTAGGTACTGAGGTGTCTTCAGTACCTAGGTCTAGGTTTAATGCATGGACGAATTTCTTATTAGAAATGAGTTTACAACCTTACCACCTAAAATTACAACCTTATTATACCTAACTATGTTACAAGTAAAAGACCTGGCCCAGGTCGCTCCCTGCAGGAAGTGTCCCGTGGAGGCTGGCGGCGTTGCCCCGCTGTATAGCGAGGCTTATACGCTGAGCAAAGTAGAGGCCAGCCTTCTGGTCCCGGGATGTCTCTATTAGAAATTAAATTAGTGCCGTCTCGTGCCGGCCATAAAGAATAGCACCACCCCAACTCTCCCCGTGGGTGTCGTACGAAGCAGGAAATTATTTAAAACCTAACAGACGGCGATAGGCTCGCCACCTATCACGTTTGTCCACCAAATTTTACGGCGAAAAGTGGGAACTACCAACGATGAAGGTGGTTCCTCTGTCTGCCCCCTCGGAGGTTATGGACGTGAGAGTTATACTATATAAATTAGGTTCCATCATGTAGGAACGAACATGCGCCTATGGGAGGAAACTATTTTGTCTTTCATCCAAGGGTAATAAATGGATTTTTAAAGTGAATTAATGACAATGAAGTGAGCGAATTTAATTAATAACAACGTACTGATATTTGGATGATGTTTTAATAAAGATTATTTAGAATAGATTAGATTAGAATTTCATTTGTTTCCAAATATTTACGAGTATATATAATATTATTTGCAATATTATTTAATTTTTCTAGACATTGACAGTAATTACAAACCCGCCGCAAACCACCATAATCGACTCTACCAAGAACAAGGTTTATGTACCATTCAAAGATACCATCCCATTCGGCTCTACCAAGAACAAGGTTCAAAGAGAGTTAAGTGAGAGTAGAGTTTAAGAATAAATTTATTTGTGCGGTAAGATGACAAAGGATTCATAGTCCATACACCAGTAGGAACTTAAGCATGTGTTATATACTTATATTAAACTAAATAAAATTAGTGAGCAACAAGTTAGTTTACAATAAACGCTGACCTCCGAACTAGGAAGTTCCTGTATCTCGGAGGACAGGTCTCTTCGTTTGATGAGTAAGTTTTTTATATTTACAACTAAATCCTCATTTTAATTTGACTCTGGTGGTAAGTAATGATGAGGCTGAAGAGCACACGGGCTTAGTAAGTACTGACAGTTCTATAAACACATTAACGCCGAAGGAAAGATAATTGGCGATATAATGTAGACTTTGTTCTAAAAGGTGGTCGCTTTATTGCTGTTCCCATTTCAAATATGGTCACGAACTAAGTACAGTATGTTGAGATAGGTATAGTAGATAGATAGATTAATACTTTAATGCACACAAGAAATTTACATAGGAAAGGAAACATAGAATAAGTGTACAAAGGCGGTCCTCTTCCAGGCAATCTAGGCGATAGAAGAATTATTAAAAGGTTACCGGCAGTATAGCATACCATAAGTGTAAATAAAATTAGATAGGTTTGAATAGGTTTGAGCAGTATTCACGCTAGCCACAAGGCGGGCGAGATTAATGCCCACCTGTCCCTCGTCGACCCACCTTCGCCTCATATGAGGTCGTCCAAGACGGGGGGGGTAGTTACCCCCTTGAGATTCAGCCCGGGAAAGGGGTTCGCCCCAAAGCCCGCTCCTGGCCCATAGGGGACAGACGACCTGTCATGCGGCAGTATAGTGCATAAAAGTGAAATATAAAATATTTATTAGTTTATATACTTTTATACGTAACATAAGTAAAGCTCGGTACGAATACCAAAATACTATGGAACTAGCCATAAAACAAAACATATAATCATCATCATCATCAGCCCCTATTAATGTTCCCACTGCTGGGGCGCAGACCTCCCCTTGACCAAGGGGGTACGGGCCATGATCCACCGAGCGGGCCCAGTGCTGATTGGTGGATTTCACACACCTTCGGAATACATATAATATAATTACAAAATTATTGATAAGTATATAATAATATGTAAGTAGTAAGACAAAGTTTTACTATGAATCTAAAAGAGATGCAAGGGTACTACACTACCCGTTTGACATCGTCATCGTTTCGAGCCCGGACCTCTCGCTTAGGAGTCCAATGTACTAACCTCTAGCCGACGCTCTTTTTACCACGGTATAAAAATACGTAGAGCCTCGGTTGCCTAGTGGACTCCCATGCGGGAGGATCCGGGTTCGAAACCATGCCATGTACCATAAGTTTTTCGGATTTTTTCGAAGACTTATGTACATTTAGCTACGGCTCTAATGGTGAAGGAAAACATCGTGAGGAAACCTGCATGTCTAAGGAAATTAAAAAAATTCCAAAGGCGTGTGAAATCCACCAATCAGCACTGGGCCCGCTCGGTGGATCATGGCCCGTTGTAGAATAGAATAGAAACACGTTTATTTGTTGTCTGTAGCACACATGCAATTCCATGCATTCCTTGTACAAGGGGAGGTCTGTGCCCCAACAGTAGGGACATTAATAGACTGATGATGATGATGGTGAAAAGTACGTATTATTGCTACCACCGATTTACCTTGTTAGTTTCATTAAACAACCGAAAAGAACGTACGAATCTAAAACTATTAAACAAATGTTTATGAAATACTCGCGTATTTTGAAATCGGAATGTCGTACACATGTTAAAAAAATTATAACACACGACACGAACGATTCATAAACACTGGCGGTTGTGTTATCAATTGTTCAATTAACTTTTGTGACACTAACTTGCGAATTAAGGATTTTACATAATTTACTCTTTAATTTATTCCGTTTTTTTTTACCTTCAGTCACCAAACTGAATGTTAACTTGAAGTAAATAATGAGCAAATAATGAAAAAACTATGTTTTCATATAAAAGTCTTAGGGGACCCGTTTCTATACGTGTATATTATTCGACGGAAATTGACTTTTTAACAGTATTTTCTGGTCGATAAAATGGTTTTTTTTTAAATTACACTTTAACGGGGCTCAATAAATAAACGCATAATTTAGCAAAGATAATGTGCAAACCCGAAAAGCTAAGTTAAAACAAAGAACTAAGTTATTAGCCACCGATGCGTGGTATGGTGGTTGGTTCCGCGAAATTCTTAGTTGTAGCTTAAGTCCAGGGAGCGTCGGATTTATTTAGCTTAGTCAACCGTAGCCGTAGGGTGCGTAGGGATGGGATGGGAACGTATCGATGAGTAGCGTCTATCGACAGTCGATAAATAGCAGAGTAGATCCGGACTGAAATTGTGAAATAATTTAATTCAAATCAAATCAAATAGTTTTTTTGTTGAAAGTAGGTACATTACAGAGCTCTTAAATTATAATAAAGTATCACTATTTTCTACCACTGTGTACCATACAAATATTTTTCAATTTAACATGATAGAAATTGATAAATAGAAAAAAAAAACATCAGCGTAAATGATTATTTCTAGAGACTGTGCCAAAAGTTTATATAATTATCATAATAATTATTATCATCTAATTATTATTTAAAAAAATCCTCGTGTTAATCCCATGTTTGACAAAAACGTTTAAGCACGAAGAGGAACTCTTATGCGTGAGAACTTTAGTAGGTACCTAACTTCATTTCATTACTTTAGTACCTAACTTCATTTCAATACTTTAGTACCTAACTTCATTTCAATACTTTAGTACCTAACTTCATTTCAATACTTTAGTACCTAACTTCATTTCAATACTTTAGTACCTAACTTCATTTCATTACTTTAGTACCTAACTTCATTTCATTACTTTAGTACCTAACTTCATTTCATTACTTTAGTACCTAACTTCATTTCATTACTTTCTAGAATAATTTCATTACTTTTGTTCAAAATATAATTCTATAAGTAAGTATAATGTAGTGATACTTCTATTTATTTAAATGTAAACCCATTTTAGAGCCGTTTGGAATACAATGTATACCAGACCCGGCTTTAAAAAAAAGTTTTATATAAAAGTTGATAAGGGATCTTTGGAGTCTCAGTAGTTTAATTTAAATTATTTATTAGGTAAATACAACAGATTACAACCAGAGAAATTTCAGAAAAATCAATATAAAGTTATGAGCTAGGTCGTAACCTTTTTTTTCGGTCCTTTACATTCCTTTATTAGCTCTTGTGAAGGAATACAGGGACAGAAATGTTTCAGTAGTTCCTTCAAAGGAACTTCCAAAGGAACTTCTGAAAACAAACCGCCGCCGTTTTAATGTCTTACTGCGCGTAATTTTATATTTTATAGATACACAAAATATTTTAAAAAATTGCCTATTTATAGCTAATCAAGTTTACTTCTTTCGTATCCTTAGTTTTTTTACCAAAATTAACATTTTTGTAATTCGATGCGTTGCATGCTACTTACTGTATTATAAAGCTACATACGAGTAAAAATCTCCACTATCGTCTATCGATATCGAATTATAAACATTATTTGGGGAATAAACATCCATCGCAAAGTAACGCCTGATTCCTTCAACTATCGATATCGATCCAATGATCACCCAGCACTAGAGAGCTCGTGCCAGCAAAAAGAGGAGTCCGCACACTTCATTAATATAAGGTTAAATAACGCAAAGACTCCATTTTAGCTCTGCTCACTTACCACTTTGCTTCTTCTGTGTATGGTTACAATAATAAATAATAAAATTAAAATAAATAAAAGAGTATTTATTCATTCACACATTAGTAAAAAGGTACAATATTGTTATTTTATTCTAATTCTTAACCTATAAACACGTATTGACCTATGTGTAGAATGAAATGGTCGAGACCTCAGCGACACGCTGGTTTTCAGGTCTCGCCTAACATGCTAGATGAAGCGCTGGTTGCGGGACACAACACGATTATGTGGTCAAATCTACATTATAATTTTATATTAAAATGGATGACAATATGTAGGTGGCTTTAGCTTCCTTGTGATGTAACAGAGTCGTGAGATTATGGAACAAGCTACCGCAACAAGTCGTGGATGCATCTTCAGTCAACAGTTTCAAAAATAGACTAGATAGGTTTTTAAACAGTGCATAAATAGTGGTGGACTTAATTAACTATGAACAATGACTAAGTGCTATAAGTGAATGAACAATACACCAGCTTAGATATGGGCGCATCAGCTTAATGCTGCCTGCTCATTAATAAATTATAATAATAATAACAATTGGGTTTCTGGGTCTGAGAGAGTGTCTATACCCTTCACTGAGGTCAGCTAACAGAGGCTTTGCTGCATACAGCAAATTTATTAGGTAACAATATGGCGCATTGATAGTTTGCATGGAGATTTTAGGACGAATATACATATAAGGGTGTAACAATAACAACAAATCCCTATAAAGTAGAAGCGTTTACTATAACGTCGTTTAAGTACCGACTAAAAGCATGTTCTCTTCGAGCAGACTTTTTACAATTTTAATGAATTCATTAATTTCAAATCCAAATGACATTATGCTATATTAAGTACATTACATGACATTATGCTATATTAAGTACATTACATGTATTACATGACATTATGCTATATTAAGTACATTACATGTATTACATGACATTATGCTATATTAAGTACATTACATGTATTACATGACAATACAATACAATACAAATATACTGTATTGCACACCCGGGACATAAACAAAACATACAACATAAAGAGAGCTACAATACAATGTGCAGAAGGTGGCCTTATCGCTTTAAGCGATATCTTCCAGGCAACCTTCAGGTGATGGAAAAATCATAAGATACATAATATAGGGGTGCGAAAGGCGTATGAAATAGATACTCCCCTCAAATAAATAAATAACAAAAATAATTTAAAAAAAATATGCAAACCTTTGCAAGCTGCCAAGCAGTAGTAATAAATAGTAATAATATGACATGACATTGTTCAGTTTTTCATTTTATTTTTTATTATTTAAATTATTGCTTGCTTGTCGTATGGTTAGTGGCCAACCTATTTGTCAGAGTTGCTCAGGCCGCCCGTAGGCCTCTGACATGGCTTAACGACTGCTGTCGAACGACCACAACCGGGACCGAATGCTTAACGTGCTTTCCGAGGCACGGAGGAGCTCAGATGAAATATGCCACTAGCGGTCACCTATCCAGGTACCGACCGCGCCAACGTCGCTTAACCTGCACGATCACTTTCAGACCGTACTCGCAACTAGACTACGAGCTCCTAATTCCCTGCTCCCTCCTCAGCTCCTGTTCCCGGTAGTTCCGTGGTATGTGTACTGGGACGTTTTTCTTCCATTATACTATTTGAGTGCATTAGTTTAAAAAAATAAAGTCAACAGATTAAAAATATTACTGCACGATCACTTTCGGACCGTGCTCGCAACTAGGCTACGAGCTCCTCATTTAAATTGTTGTTGTTTGTTTTTAAATCTAATTGTTAATACAATGTGTTTTATTGCTATGTAATGTTATCAATTTTTTAACTTGACGTGTAATTAATATTATAAATAAAAAAATTAAATTTGAATTAAAGCTGAAGGTGTTCAGTATGATTAACTGAACATTTTCACTTGGGCCAACTCGGAAATCGCGAAAAAATATCATACATTTCGGTCTTATAGCTACATACTCTGTATTATAATAATAATCCCTTAATAGACCCGATTACCCAATCCACTTACCTTACAACCCAATATCACAAATCAAATAACTTGTCCCTTAGTTCACCAATTGTTCATGCAACTAGCGGGGACTGTCTTTGAATGCAGTCTTATAGACGTGTTCAACTCAGAGCCCGGTAGATGCACTCCATCCCACAATTGTATAGTAAATACTCTAACAAGGACTCTAACGTGTTGTACCCATGCCCCCACGGAAGCCTTTCAAAGGCCCGGGCCCCTGAACCCTGAAAAGAGTAACATAATTTAAAAAAATTAAATTTGAAAATAATATTCCTGTACCACATATTAATTAACATTTCACATTAAACTGTAACCTCCACACTAGGCGTTGCCTGTGTCGTGGAGATTACATGGATACACACATTGACCACTTTACAATGTTATGCGTCAATTTAACATAATAATAATATAATTTCTTTATGAGACAAAAAGCCCATCAAACAATACTGAAATAAATAAATTCCGCTTGGCTAGCAACCACTTTTCCATTTGAAATCTAATCTAATTTTGCAGTCGCTGTGTATTTGACGTATGCAGAGTCAACCTGGGGAACACCCCAACGTTGAACCATTTCTGCCGCAATTCTTGCATTGCTGTTTCTGTTTGAATTGTAAGAAATAAAGAATTTATTTCTAAGAGCGCACACATACAAACAATTAGATACAGAAGTTAAAAATAATATTTAACAAATATATTATAAAAATAAATAATCAAAAGTAATTAAGTTTGATGAAGGTGGTGTGCAGCACCGGAAAAGGGGACTGCCTCAGCCTGTTGCCGTAGCGCTTTTAACACTGCGGCGCTGAATTTCAATCATCACCTGTGTGCCAGGGATCACTACCAAGAGAGCCAAGAGAGACGAGAGAGTCAGCATAATCACAGGTACATAAGGATAAGAATAAGATCAGCATCGAAAACCTGACACTGACGGTGCGACAGGATCGCAAATTGAAAGTCGCTCAGCGTGCCATGGAAAGAGCTATGCTCGGAGTATCTTTGCTGGATCGAATCCGAAATGAGAAGATCCAAGAATCGAAGTTGTCAACATAGCTCATAAACAGAGTGACGATTTGCGCAAGGTAGCGACTGGATGAGAAGAGCCGAAGTCCGGGCTCAAGAATGGGCTGCTGATGCTGATTTAATCGTAATTTCAGCGGGGACAACTAGACAAAGTGTTTCTAGACTAAGTGTTAAGAACCCATCGACCCCGTCGTCTTGGTTCCCCGAGAGCAGCATGTTCTCCAAGCCCAGGGTGCTTGCTGGTTTGCATCGCTGGACAGCATGACTAAATTTTTAAAAGAAACCATTGGTACACTTTATCAATATTCTCCATTAACCGCTCCATGTATTTAGACTAAAATACGAGTGATCCACCACAACGGTCCTAAGGTGGATTCGATCCGGCGACCCCTGCGCCGCAGCTCATGCCTTTGAACATTTGTCTTCTTCATTGCCATTTCTTCTTCTTCATTATCATTCATTTGATTATTTCTGAATATCTCTACCTGTTCTATTCATATTCTAAATTCATCCAAATCATTCTCACTTTTTACTTGTACGGATTTATTCAGTGCATGAAAATTAAACCGCAGGCGATTTAGCGAGCCCGACGCGCCCATTCCTTTACTTTTTTTTCGAATTTGGAATCCGTGCTCACAACACCCGCATTGTGTGCGCGTGCGACGGCCGGCCACTTCCAAGAATGATTTCGTTGGGCGAAACAGAGATAGCCACATCAAATTGATTCGTATCAGAGCGAGATGGGTAGATAGTATTAATTTTATTTTTATTTTCGTTAATCTGTGGCCACATGTGGCGATTGTTCTTGGGCCTTATGGTCATTCGTTCTGATGTCTAAAGTCGTTTATTTTGTCGTTTGCTTACCCAAGATATGGTAGGGTTTCTGGGGTGTTATTTTAATTAATATGTTGTTTCCTACTTGATTTTGTGTGGATCGTTAAATATGAGATTGGATTAAAAACTGGGAATTTTAGAAAATCCAAGTACTACTTTTTAACGGGTAAACACTAATTTAATAATGGTTGCTACTATGCCTTAGTCCAGTTTAACTAGAGTTGATAATGATAATGGATTATTGATTTGATTCTCCTCAACTAATTCCCCGGCGATACCAACCCACCCACCCACATTATCCGGTACCCAGCCGGATCTCAAAATAGTGCTGGAACCGCCGGGTTACGGGGTGCCCGCCAATATTTATGGCGTATCTGAATATAGGCAGGAGTCGCATTCCAGCACATATTTTAGGTGTTAACGGGGTGTTGAAGAGCGGGGCATGTCCTCCTCCATACCGCGCGGCCGCCCGTACCGCCCGCTCTTCTACACCCCACTAACACCTAAAACCATGTACTGAATCCGACTCGCGCCCATATTCAGATACGCCATAAAGATTGGCGGGTACTCTACCACATCTAAACCGGGTACCATCTCTAAAAGAAACTGAACATCACCGACCGGACCCTTTTCAAACACTCCACAAATATTATTATTTTTATTTACAATTTACTTAATTTAAATAATACTATTTTACATAAAATCATTACATACTCAAATAAGTCAGTGTTACCTCTGTGAATCTCGTCAGCGAGCAATGTACCAGATCAATCCTTTGGGATACCTTGTTTAATATAAGGAGAGCTCTCGTGATTGGAGAATATAAGCAGATTTGTTCTAGCGGTCGGGACCTTGTAAAATTAGTTTCTGGGTCAAAACCTGCTGATTTTCAATTTTACCTCGGAACACCTTAAATACGTAGGTATCTAACGCAAGGTTTCGAGCTCCTATTAATTTCAACACGCATAGTTTTTTACTTATTCTAAAACTGAAGTTCAATATTCTAGCTAGTTTCTAAAAGCCCGGTGACTCTGGTCAATAGAACCAACAGCATATTCAGTCTTAAAAAAATCTGTATAGTCTCTATCTCTTCTATAGGTCAAATAACATTCTACTGACTTATAAGAACGGATGTGTTTGTTTAAACTGACTCGGTATTCAACTTCGCGGTTGGACATTATTTCGTGAGTAATTGGCTAATTACTGTAAACATTTTTTTTTTATTCGGCACTTCCGTTCTTTAATTATAGTAGACATATTACTTATAGGTACCATAGAGTACCTACTGTATGTTATATTGTTATCATTTTAATTAGCATAGCCTAAGCTTTTTATAATGATATTTTTATTGTTTTATTGTTAAGATCTACATAGATTTTTCAATAATGAAGTTTGAGTTACAGTGATGTTATTAATAGAGATGTTACGGAGCTTCGAATCCGACTCCAAAAGGTCGGAACTTCCGATTGATTTTACACCTCCAACTCCGACTTCGGCTCCGATAATTTTGAATCGGAGGTTATACCGAAGATTTGTGAGCAAACATATTCAAATATCAATATTTTATTAAATAGTGTAGGACTACATAAAGGAATAAGTTTTATTACCGCTAACGTCATCATAAAAATATTGGCCAGGTCAGCTAAAAAAATAAAAAAACGGTTTAAAATTTGAACTTCTTCTGAACATCTCTCTTCTGCCTCCGACTCCGGTTTCGAATCCGGTTCCGACTCCAATAAATCAAATTTAAAACCTTCGGTTTCGACTCCGGTTCCGGTAAACCACCTCCGTACCTAGTTACCTATTAATATCCCTCATTATAGAATGGGATGAAAGCTCAAAATTCAGTGCTTAGAAATATTAATGAAACTTAAAAAATACATGTATTTTGTCCTACGTAAATCAGTAACAGTGATGGAACAACAATTGTAAATAAAAACGTTATGCTTTAATTTAAAAAACATGTTTTTTTTTAAATTAGAAGCTATGAAAACCCCTGAAAGCCAATTTTCAGCCAGATAGGAACAAATATTAAGCATTGCCATATCTACAGCGGCGCCCCCTGGTGGATTAGCACAATAAAATCCAGCTAAGAACCTACTCTGTTAAATTCCAAAGCAAAAAACCGCATCGACATTGATTCAGCCGTTTCGGAGCTAGATGGGAAGAGACACATGCACACACAAACAAACATACTCTTAGGTCAAACGCATATACCTTCTCAAAAATAAGAAAGAACAAGCAAGCAACGACGTTAGATTGGTAGAGTCAAAGAATTACATGTATGTACATTTTATCACGTATTAGGAATTGGGATTACGATAGTCAAAAACCTTATCTGAAACAAAAATTATATATTCATACAATGTACCAGGCTCCCAAAAATTTGTAAGAGGCGACTGGACTGATAACCATCAGGGCCCTTCAACATACTCGCTTATCTCCACATCGGCGCGTTCAGCTCGGAACTTTTTGTAAACCTCTAGTATCTCGATCTATTTCATTTACGTAGATTCAACCAGGATTAAAACGAAATTAGGCAGATGAATGTAAAACGGCCGCGTGACGATTTATTGGTACTAGCAACATTGTCTTCAATAAATAAAGGATTTAGATTTGTTTACCGTGAACTAAGAAATTACTTATGAAAGAAGACATGGCTGTATGGTATTTGACCCTTGCCTGTTCTTTTAGAACGAATTGAACAACTCTAAACAAATACTGTGTTAAATATTTAAAACTTATCTTTATGTCGGAGTTTCTCCCGCGCTTTTGTGGCATCCACGTCAGCTTTGTTTCGTTTTGTCTTGCAAATTGTTTTACAGTAGTGCTTTTCTAGTAAGAATGGTGTTTTTTGCTCGAAGAACTTCGACAAGATGTGAATAATGTGTGGGACAGTGAAGTAAAGTCAAATAAGACGCTGCAGTCCGATCCGTACTTGGCTGGTTTTTGAAGAGCCATACTGCCCGGCCCGGGACGCCTTCTTCTTTGGTTCGGATGATGCAGAAGCGTTGAAAATTCTCCTAGATAGCATTGAAATGTGTCACACCAGCATTTTAATGAAGAATTGAGGAGTTATTTACATCAGACATGGCTGTATGGGCTCAGTTCCCTTTGCCTTAAGGCAAAAAACAAACAACAACAACTAAGAAATAACTGTGTTAAATATTTAAAACTTATCTTTATGTCGTGAAAACAGGTCTGGAATTATTTGTTTTATGGACAACTTTCGTAGTAGTTACGAAACAAAATACTATAACATTTGTAAATTACTTTGTCGCTTAGTAATAATAGGAGTAAGCAAATATGTATACTATGGAATTTTGTTCATACAAAGTAAGGTACTAATCAAACAACAATCCATTTCAAAAAGACGTAAGTGCATTCGCAGAATTTAAAGCTAGCAAGTAAACAAAACTGTTGAATCGACAGAATATGATCGTAGAAAGACGGCGAACCTTTGAAATTGTAAAACATGTAGCTATCAAGCGTCAAAACATATTTTGTTTATGGAATGGCACCTCGGCATGGCGAAATGGTGACATCATCATACTTGGCATATCGCGACCACCAGGAGCGCATGAACGTTAGGTGTCTGCCCGTTACGGGCGCAAATTATTTTCAAATGTAAACACGTGTTAAGGCACTTTTACGAACGCCTAATATAGACAAATGACATTATACTATATTAAGTACATTACATGACATTGTTCAGTTTCTTTATTATTTTTTATTATTATGATTTATTATTTAAATTATTGACTTGATATGATGTTTTTAAATCTAATTATTAAGACAAATGTTTTCATGTATGTTATTGCTATGTAATGTAATCAATTATTTTTTTACTAAACGTGTAATTGATATTATGAATAAAAAAAATTGAATTAGATAGGTATCGCTTATGTAAGTATCGCTTCGTATAGGTAAGTATCGTATAGGTATCGCTTTAGTAGTGGTAGATCCTAAAGTGAAGGATCGCCTGGGGTGGTACCACCCTCTTATCTATTTCTGCCGTGAAGCAGAAATGCTTACATTTCTGTGTTTCGGTTTGAAGGGTAAGAGAGCCAGCGTAATTTCCGGCACATGAGACATTCCGTCTTAGTCCTCAAGGTTAGCAAAACCCCTCTAATATTAATAATTTGAGGTGAGATGTCTATGGGCGACGGTGACCACTTACCATCAGGTGGCGCGTTTGCTCGTCTGCTCTCATTATTTAATAAAATAAAATAAAATATGTAATGTAGAAAGAGATAAGAATAAGAACAACAGATAAGAATTATAACCACTTGTTTTTATTATCATTACAAAATTATAAGAATTAGTTCAAAGAATTCTTCTAAGTCGTATTCTCGTATTTCGCATTGCTGAGGGTCGTGATCATTCTAAGGAATTAATCACATAGAATGACTCTCGTGGCAGATTTAATGAGATGGTTTGCCGCTGCCTTCCCTATTTCACACACTGGTTATCTCAGTGTGCAGGTTTTTTCGCGATGTTTTGCTTTACCGTCAGAGCAGTCGGTAAATGTACGTAAGTCTTTCGAAAAACTGAAAAACTCATTGGTACATGACATTGCATGGTTTCGTACTCGGACCTCCCGCATGGGAGTCCAACGTCCAAGCCACGACGCCGCCGATGTTCAAAGAATGTCATTTTTTTAATTAACATTATATGAAAAGAAGCGATGTCTAATTTAATAAAATGGTTGCTTTAAGCAGGTAAAAAACACAGCTTAAGTTTTTAGGTTTATAATTTTAATAAACTAATGTTACATTATTTCATATTCATATTCATTTATTTCAGTAATGATCATACATTGTCAAAAAATAAATAATAAAATGTTAGCATGTCATGATCAATATTAATAAAATTTCTTACTTAAAGTAGGTATAATGTCAAAAGGTTTAAAAAATAAAATAAAAAAAGTATTGCAGAATATAAATCTACAGTATTTCAAACATCATTCGTCAAGGAACTCGTTGACAGAGTAATAGGCCTTTTGGATCAACCATTTTTTTTACCATTACCACCTACGCGACATTCTGGCGTTAGAAATTCTTCTTCTTACTCAGCAGACGCCCTTTGTTGGACATATGCCTCTCCAATCTGTCTCCATTCAGCTCGGTCCAATATCTTTCTCGTCCAGACCGGGCCTGCGATCTTCTTTATATCGCCGGACCAACGTTTTATCTCCTTTCTTGTGGAAAAACACTACTATGCTCTTTCCAGTCGTCGTGGACTTCTCCGGTAAATAAGACCTCGTTAAATTGCAACCTAAGTTCCTTAGCAACCGCGCTACCTTCTGGCTTAAGGAGCTGAACAGTGACTCTGTCTTCACCTGGTGCTTTGTTCTTTTTCAGTCGTTTGAGAACTTGTTTTATCTCATACGTGCTAAATTCAGGGATATCCTCTATAAAATGGCGTCTTAGAGGCGCGATTGGGATTGTGACGATGAATATAGTCTTCCATGGAACTTTTCAGTGATTTTCCGAATGTCATTTTTGTTTGATGTTAATACACCGTCGACATTTTTTAGTGTATTAAGTTGGTTCCTGGTGTTGGACCTTTGAAAGACCTGATGCCTTTATTCTGCTCAATGAGCTTCTGGATCTCCTTGTTTTTTCTAAAGTGGAATCCCGTGTATCTTTTTATTGAGCTCACGGTGTTCTCCACTATTTAATTCAAAAGTTACTTCGTACAAATAAATGCCCCTTTATAATCACGATCGTGAATAAATATCCTATCAATTCTGCTAGCCTGGTATTTCATACCAGGACTGAGCGAGCAGTGATTTGATTTGCATAGCGGGGAATTCTCAGCATTATTTAGCACCCAGTCCTTTGCTAATGTCCTGGTAAATGAGGTAGCATCGTACTGCTAAGTTCGTTAAACTTGAACCTTGTTTCTGCAACTTTGTTATTTTGAAATGAACTTGATTGGACAAAAGTCAATGAAACGAAAGAAAGTAAGTAACGGCGAAAATATTAATGAAAATTAAAAAAATATCCAAAATGATCATTTGCTAATTATTTTTTAAGGAAAAAATGGAGCAATTTATTATGTCGATAATAGGTATTGTTGTGTTCCTAAAACGAAAAAGATGTATTGTACTATGCGTCGAAAGATCCTATCTGGTCATTTGCGTATATGAAAAATGGTATTTCGCGTATACGGCAATTTGCGTTTCTGGCCACATGCGTCGAAAGGTTCCTATCATTGTTTATGAAAATAACTACATAGCCCTAAAATGTTTGAATGAATACGTTTGGGTTCAAAAGGGTCATTGCCCTCTTCCCAAAACGTGCAGTCTCGAAACTAGAGTAGTGCATAAACGAAAAAAAAACCGAAATGAAACGAAGTACCTAAATGATTTAAATTCATTTATTTAACAGACAAAAAAGTCCAAAAATGTTAGTAACTATTTTAACTTAAAAACTATGTTAGTAGACGTAAACTATGCAACGTCCCCCACCTCTGCCGCTGCGGCGCAACCGTCGACCAGCTCGGGCACCATGGTCTCTCTTGCTGCAGAAGCGCCGGTCGCATTCCCCGCCATGCCGAGCTCAACGACATCATACGCCGAGCACTTTCCTCCGCCGGAGCGCCAGCTGTTCTTGATCCGAGCGGACTGACGCGCGACGATGGCAAGAGGCCCGACGGAATTACCCTCGTACCTTGGAAGATGGGACGGCCTTTGGTGTGGGACGCCACCTGCGTCGACACCCTTGCCCCGTCTCACCTTCCAGCCACTTCTTATAGAGCCGGCTCTGCGGCCGCTGCTGCAGAAACCCTCAAACATACATATTTGAGCCGTTTGGGGTTGAAACATTGGGACCCTGGGGCCCGGGAGCGCACCGCGTCTTCAATTACCTCGCAAAGCGCCTGGTCGACGCGTCAAAAGACCCAAGATCTATTTGGCCCAGCGGATTAGCTTAGCTATCCAACGGGGCAACGCAGCCAGTCTCTTGGGTACACTGCCGGATGTGAGGGACTTAACCCAAAAATTTTTTCTTTAGTTTTCTTAGCCTTAGTTTAGTTTTAGCTTTAGTATTATTTTAGTGTTATATTATATTATATTTTCTGTTTAATTTAAAAGTAAAGTGTTAGTTAATAGTATTTTGAGGTAGGTATGAGTAGATTAGGCACTGTACAGGAGCCAACCAGCACAGAGATCTATCCGATTGCCAGCTGCACACAGTGTCTCATAATGTGACAGTTGGGCTTAGTTTAGTTTGTTTTTAAATAACTACCAATAGATTCTACGAAGTAAACCCAGAGATACGTTTAAATAAATTTAAATCGTAAAATCGTTTACATTAAAAATCCATTAATTACAGCTGCAGAAGCGACAAACTTCTAGATATATAGAAACACTTTATTGTACACAAATCCAGGAAAAGTAAAAACTACAGGAATAGTAGCACGATATGTACAAAGGCGGTAAAAGCGATCTCTTCCAGGCAAGCTCTGAAGTTAATTGGACATTAAAGAGATTAGCGACAGTGTAGTGTGAAGATATGAAAATGGTTACTATTACTTAATACACAGTTAATTCAGTAAAATAAAAGTAATATGATATACATACATAATTATGTAGGTATTCTATAATAGTTAAATGCATAGATATACATAATATAAATAAATATTAAATAGATAAAAGACTTCTAGAAAGAAGCCGACAGAAGAATTCAGCTGGGTTGGGCAGCATTTCGGAAGTTACGTCACATCTTCTCGTCGCCCATACCTCAATGTCTAAAGACTTTAACCAGTGCGTCCTACCAGTAATGACCTACGGAGCCGAAACGTGGACACTGACGGTGCGACTGGTTCACAAATTGAAAGTCGCTCAGCCTGCTATGGAAAGAGCTATGCTCGGAGTATCTCTGCTGGATCGAATCAGAAATGAGGAGATCCGGCATAGAACAAAAGTTACCGACATAGCTCATAAGATTAGCAAACTGAAGTGGCAGTGGGCCGGTCACATCTGTCGCAGAACAGACAACCGCTGGGGTAGAGGAGTTCTGGAGTGGAGAACGCGTTTGGGCAAACGTAGTGTGGGACGCCCCCCTGCTAGATGGAGCGACGATCTGCGCAAGGCGGCTGGCAGCGACTGGATGAGAAGAGCCGAAGATCGGGCTCAATGGCGCGCCCTGGGAGAGGCCTGTGTCCAGCAGTGGACTAGAATAGACTGCTGATGACACTTCTAGATCCCTCTGGTGCAAAAAATAGTCTCCCACTAGGAAGCGGGCGATCGTTCCTTCATGTTTCTGAGCATCTGAGAAACAATTTCAGAGTATTATAGATACAAGTTTCTTTCGTGTTAACCAAGTATTTGACACATTGATACGAATATCAAAAAATCATAACACAAACTTATTGCGACAGTGTTCCACAGAGTATGAAAAGGGATCATTGCGCTTCCATCTTGTACAGAATATTATTAGCAATATAAAAGAGATTACTATTAGCAATATAAAAGAGATAGGATTAACCCACTTACCTACAACTTTACTTGCTAACAGTACTTTTTGCAAAAATGGCAACTTGTGGCGAATTTACAACAAACTGTACCTACCTGTGACGAATTTACATATATTTTTTTGGGCCTGTGGCGAGTTTACTTCCAATGTAAG
Source organism: Hofmannophila pseudospretella (assembly GCA_947369225.1). Classification (NCBI taxonomy): domain Eukaryota; kingdom Metazoa; phylum Arthropoda; class Insecta; order Lepidoptera; family Oecophoridae; genus Hofmannophila; species Hofmannophila pseudospretella. Next base: position 8,020,991 of record OX376332.1, on the reverse strand, counting down.
GAACTTACAAAAATGTGACGAATTTACAATGGGGCGAATTTACAACAAACTGTACCTACCTGTGACGAAGTTACATAAATTTTTTTGGGCCTGTGGCGAGTTTACTTCCAATGTAAGGAACTTACAAAAATGTGACGAATTTACAATGGGGCGAATTTACAACAAACTGTACCTACCTGTGACGAATTTACATATATTTTTTTGGGCCTGTGGCGAGTTTACTTCCAATGTATGGAACTTACAAAAATGTGACGAATTTACAATGGGGCGAATTTACAACAACCCCTTGAAAGATGTGTTTTCTTAACACCTAGAATAACAATACGGGCCATACCATAGGTAGGCCGTAAGGCTATATTTTGCAAAAGAATTATGAATGAATGAATACTCTTTATTCCACAAAATTAGTGTGATACAATGCGTACAAAACGATTAATACAATCTAGGCGGTCTTATCGCTAAAAGCTATCTCTTCCAGACAACCTTTTGGTGGAGTAATTTAAAGACTTACGGAGATAATATCGTCTCGTGTTCAAAGAGAACTCTACCATTCTATTTACAAAAGGTTGAAATTTTCCTCCATTTATTTATAATTTAATTTTCTAATTACGATAAATTACATTAATAATACTAAAACTAAACTTAGACTAAGAAGAAAATTTAAACTAAAGGATGAATAAATAATAAATTGTGTTGCCAGATTCTAAACAACTTAATCATCAGGTTTGTAATCATCATCAGCCTAATGTCCCCACTGTTGAGGCACAGGCCTCTCCCACACAAGTGGCTATGATCCACCGACCGGGCCCAGTGCTGATTGTTGGATTTCACACGCCTTCGGAAACTTTTTAATTTCCTCAGATATGTAGGTTTCCTCACGATGTTTCCCTTCACCGTTAGAGCAGTCGGTACAAAAACATAAGTTTTCGAAAAATTCCGAAAAACGCATTGGTACATGGCTTTACATGGTTTCGAACTCGGACTGGGCGCATGGTCGTCCGGCGTCCTAGCCACTAGGCCACCAACGCTCTTAGGTTTGTAATAAAACAATTAAACTAGACTAGACACGGAATAAATAATCAGGGTTAGAACGATTTATTTGCGTTTTGGAGAAACCTGCAATGTGAAAAATACCAATGAGTTTTTCGGTTTTTTTTTTACAAACAGCAATTCGGTTAGCAAAGTTTGAGGAACTCTACAGTTTTATCTAAATACCAAACTCTATATCGATTATAGGCAAATTTAAAAAACTCAGCCGTCGAGAAAAAGGCATGACAACATACTAACTCTACCATCGAATAAAGTTTTTCTGTCGGCACTGAAGTGTTGCCTTCCTTTGATCCATAATAATCGAATTATTCCAACCAGAAAATGATTGTAATGATGGAAGTAAACAAGCTCTGTAAAATTCGTATAAACTGTTCAAATACGTTAAAACGACAAAGTACCAAAGGGAGTACCATACACTGATGTGTTGGTTACAACACTGCCTAAATATGAACTGTTACAACACTGAATATAAAATAATTTCATTACTACTGAATCAAAACGCCGACAAGACAAGATAAGGAAGACGTGCTGTGATTTCGGAGTGACTTCCAAAATGATAGTAACGCTTGAATTATTCGAATTTCGATTTAGTTCGGCGGGCGGATGGGGCGTGGCGTCAACTGGGCGGAGCGCGAGGGAGATAGGACATCGCGCGGAGTTCGCAATTCAAAATTTCACATCTGCTCGTCGCGGATGCTCCAATTTTCGGCCAGCATTTTTATTATTGTTTTTTTTTCTTTCTTTGTTGCCAGTTTGTTTATTATTATTAGGGCTGTGCATTGGTAAATTCATAGAGAGCAAAATAAAGTAAAACCGGCCAAGCGTTGCGTGTCACGCCTCTGGATTTATCCGTAGTTCCGTACCGTACTGAGCAAAAATGTTTCGCTTGTTTTGATCAATTTACAATATTATTAAAGACGTAGGTAACAAGTTTTGTTTTAGATAAAGGATATGTATTACCAATACTGTAGCAAAAGGCATGGAATATTTTACTATGAAGCCTTTGAAAATTTTCAATTTTGAATAAAATCCCAGTTCGATAATTCGATAGAGGACATCAATAGAAACATAAAACATATATTGATAAAAACTCCTAAAGTATCTCTGAACCCAGATATTTGACGTCGAAAGTTGCAATAATTTTTAGTAAGATTACTGGTCAAATATCTGCGTTCGGTAATATTTAAGGAGAATTTGTCAAGATATATTTTATGTTTTTATTGATGTCCTCTGTCGAATTATTAAGGTAGGATCGATCGCCAAGGAACCTTATGGCCAATAAGGTTCCATGACCTTTCAAGTTTCTAGTTGACACCGTTAATGAGATAGACCGGTAACAAAAGTATTCTAAAATGACAACTTTGGGCGGGCGGGCGCTTACGTTACGCTTACCTCTTCGTTCTACAAAAGGATTTGGGTTAAAATAATCACATGTATTTCACATGTGCTTATTTTAAATGAAATTTGCATTTTATTAGGTAATGTTGTATACTCAATAAATCGTTATGGACCAAGTGATTGACAGGATATTATTCATAATGTCCAGACATTTTACATAATAACTATGGCTGTTCAAAGTGTCGTTAAGGGGGTACAAAGATAAATCAAAAAGGAGCTCGTTGCATGGTTATCATAATGCAACCATATATATGCATAATGCAAGGTTGGCTGGAAGAGATCCCTATGAGATAAGCCCGCCTTTGTACAAGTTTTAATATGTTTCCTATTTCTGTGTATTTTAAATTAGTACAGTAAAGAGATTACAAACAAACAAACAAACAACTAATATATAGTACAATATCCGAGTCGGTTTCGCATCCACTAGGTTTCTGTGACATATTGCCCAATTCGACTTGTCATTATTCATACTGCCCGGGAATTATAAATAGTGCCACCATTAATAACTTTGTCCATGACAAATCCATTCATTAATTTCTAACTAGTAACCTACCGATTTTGCATGAATGAAATATGAATGAAAAGTAGGTAGCCCCAACTCAAATTACTCAACATTGTAAAGACGCAACAACTAACCCAAATACCTTCTTATCGCCAACATCCGCTGAATCGATATTAAAAATCGACATAATCGGTAACATTCGATACGGCACTGTCGCGATCACAGTCAAAACATACTTCTTGCCGTTCATGCGACCTTGGTACCTTAACCGACATTGACAAACGAGTCAATCAGTTCAGTCAGTCAATCGGATTGGAAAATTGACCGCAAATATTCTACTACATCCGATGAGGAGGATTCCGCCTGTGAGGGATACCAAAACGAAGGGTATATTTAAAAAAAAAACTTAAACTCCTTGATATACAAAAGTCGTTGCCATAGACAAAGCAAATACAAGTTTCGCTACATCGAACAGTAGTACCTGTCCTTCCTTCAGTTTCATCTTCATTGCTTGCTTTATTTTTATTTTTTCTCTGTTTTATACAATAATACCTACATACATACCTTCCTGTATTCTAATGTATAATTTCAAAATTAAGTACCTTCCTTCGTTTCCTTATATTTTACTTCTGTTTAATAATATTTCCGTTATTTATATGTTCCGGTAGTGTATTATTAGGGAGTGATCCCTGGCACTCAGGGGATGCCTGACAATCAGCGCCGCAGTGCTAAAAGCGCTGCGGCAACAGGCTGAGGCAGTCCCCTTTTCCCGGTGCTGCACACCACCTTCACCAAACTTAATAACTTTTGATTATTTATTTTTATGTTATATTTATTTAATATTATTTTTATCTTCTGTACCTAATTGTTTGTATGTGTGCGCTATTGGTAATAAATTCTTTTTCTATGCGTTCAATTGCACTATTCGGGCGTCCATTAATTACGTTAGCTCAAAATGGGGGAGGGGACCAAAATCTCACCAAATCTCATTTAGGGGGAAGGTGAGGTCAATGCAAATCTCACGTCAACTTTTTACTATCCTATTTTTGTTACTAATTAAACCCGTATTTGATAGAACACAAATATATCTTCTATCTTGAAAATCCCTCGCTACACTCGTGTGATTCTACTCTATTCAATATAAGTTATTTTTTATTATTTAGGTTTTTTACATTTACATTTGAAGTTTATTACTTACCCAGGTACATCTTGTTTGTATAAATTATATTAAATGCAGAAATATGTATTTTATTTAAAATTAAATCATAATATTTTCAAATTAAACTTTATTTTATTTAAAATGTAATAATTATTACAGATGCCACGAATATTCGGCTACTATTCGGTATTCGGCCTATTCGGCCACTTTTTTTGGTATTCGGTCGAATAGTGCGTACTATTCGGCCGAATACCGAATACCAAATCATGAAAAAAAACCGCATATTACTCAAGATTATATTCTATTACCAAATTACAATACTTTAGTAAGTAAAATTGATCAATGGTAGGTTGTGATGGATAATATCTCATAATATTCCCATATAGGCGATTTTTTATTAATTGGTGTCATTTTGTAAACCTTTTAACGAACAAACAATTGAATAAGAACTATTCTCTGCACAATATTAATGTTTTATGTATTATTATGATCTGACAAAGCGTGCCGTGACGTGATTTACTCGCAATTGAAACAAATACCCGCTCGTCGCTCCCGTATGCACCGTAATAGACAGGTTGCGGCCTGTCTATTACGAGTTTACGTCCTCGGCAACCATGTATTTTGTGACGAATATTCGGCGCTTCGGCCGACAGCGTTGCCGAATATTCGGTATTTGATATTGTCATTTGTACCACTTTACATGAAAAAATAACCCTGTTACTTGTATGAAAATTTTCCATACTAAAGAAAAATAAACCCCATTATTTTGCGTCTTGGTGACATAAACTCATCCAAACGAGTTTCATTCATACTTCATATTTCAGTATTAGAATAGCAATAATTCATTCATTTGTAGATTTTTCAAACAAACATTTTGTCGTTTTTCTCGAAAATTTAATAAGTAAATAAAATGTTATACTTGTAAATAACATCAAATAGGCGGAAGTAACTTTAAACTTGGTTTAATTAGATAATTAAGAAAATTACAAACTGTCATCAACGAACAGTGAGCACAGAGTAAAAATACGTAGAAGCCGGGTCGTCTGGGGTTGCCAGGTGTGGCATATTCCAAGTGTTATAACCAATTAGATGACACCCTACAAATATTTGCCGCTAATAAAATAGTACCCTATATAGGTAAGTAATTGTATTGTATGATTTAATTTTAAATAAAACACAACATATTTCTGCAAATTACAATTTATTTAAAATAAAATTGCTATGTAGGCGTGTATGTCCGCTTAATCGATTTTATGGCAAATGCCAAGAGCTCTCGATTTTATCGACAAATCTCGAAATCATTTAGTCGATAAGACAAGTTTAGTGTTGTCTTTCATGGCTCGTTTGAACGAAATATCGTGTGAAATGCGAAGATTATATTAATATTGATTATATTGATATTGTGCGAATAAGAATGGTACTATGGTATGGTAATAAGTGAGTTTAGTCATAAATAATATAAAGGAATGGATTCAAAGTCCACGGACACAAGATGATTAAATTTTGTATCGTTCATTTGATTTGATGTTTTGTTAATTTTCTAAAATGTTTGATTTATTGAATGGTACTTATTACTGTAATTCTCAATAATTGGCATGCCCATCTTAGTAGAGTAGGTATGATAGAGTCAAGTCATAGGATTTCGCGGGATTTTGGTCCATTCTTTTTTAATATTCCTATTCAAAGGAAGCTTTTCTATAAAATTAGGTTTTCGTGGCTTTACGGCCCTAGGTATCAAGGCAAAAATTGTAAAAAAGCCATGGAACCTTATTGGCACACCTACTTTACGAAATCTCGATCCTAGCTTAATAGTTCGATAGAGGACATCAATAGAAACATAAAATTATCTTGATAAATACTCCTAAAGTATCTCCGAACCCAATAATCTTACTAAAAACTATTGCAACTTTCGACGTCAAATATCTGGGTTGAGAGATACTTTAGGAGTTTTTGTCAAGATATGTTTTATGTTTCTATTGATGTCCTCGGCTGGGATCGATCGCCAAAAAATAGTCATTTATTTCAAAATCACGGTAAGTAGGTGTGCCTGGCTCCATAGTAAAATGTTCCATGCCCTTTGTTTGTTTATCGTATGGTTAGTGACCAACCTATTGTCAGAGTTGTTCAGGCCCGTAAGTCTCTGACACTGTCAAACGACAACTGTCAAACGACAAAAACCGGGACTGACTGTTTAACGTGCTCTCCGAGGCACGGAAGACCATCGTGGCTTAATTTGCACAATCACTTTCTGACTACAAAAACATAAAAAGTATCCTAGGAGTTAACAAGTCCTTAATTAAATTAAAAAGTCAAACCCATATCATCACGACAAATCGATTAATAACATTTATCTGACTGCATCAGACTAAACGAGGCACCGTTCCGATCGCGCCGTACAACTTGTACAAGCAATCGTATTTAATTCCCTCGTAAACACTAGCAAATTATCGACTCGGTGAGACGAAGTGACAACCCTACGACGACCGTTTGTACAAGGGGAAATGGGGGGGGGGGGATAAAATCTTCTTACCTCTTCTAATCTGGCGTGCAGTGCCGTACGTAATGTGGATTTCTGGATTACTGCCGCCCGGAGCAAGGTCAGAATTAGCGCCCCCCGCTAATTCTGACCTTGCTCCGGGCGGCAGAAATCCACATTACGTACGGCATTGCTCGTATCAGTAGTGGGAGAGATGACGTTTTCCTGGATCTGGAAAAGGAGGGAAGCGCTGACTATAACGGGTCATCAATTTGCGAATTCTATACCTAGGTAAAACTAAAAAATAACCAAATTCAAATCAGTCCTTCATTCAAGAATTTGGCGTCAATATAGGTATAAGAATTTATAATACAACCCTTTTAATGACCAATAAAATCCTAGTAGCATTCCTATTAATTATACCCATGTACGAGTACATCTCTAATAAATTCCCTTTCTATGACTTCCATACATTTTAAATTTTATTTCACTCTCAATAGATTTCTAGATTAAAACAAAAAGTTGTAAAAAGATAGGAGATGTAAGATTTTCCATCTGTGGTAAGCGTTAGCCCCCTATAGCGTTGTAGTGACCATTATATTTGTAGATTTTAGGATGGTTGACAGATAAAATCGAAAAAAGTCTATCTAAAGTAGGTTTTTTTTCATTAATGAATGGCCCCTGCTAGTGATTTTCACTCTGCAATGTGGCCAATGACCGTGTTAGAATCTTGAAAATCACGCAAACGTTTTGGCGTCTGTTTTGAAAAAAACAGTTCACCAACGTCGAGATTAAGGGTATACATTAGGAATGTCTAGTGCGTTGTATTCCAAGTGCAATTGGAATTGCAATTAGGTTACAGGATCCGCACCATCTGTTGTATTTCACTCCCATTTCACTGTCTTATATAACGTTCACTAACACGGACGATTTTTAGGTAAAATACACTAGTTTTACGAAAAAATAACCACTGTAAACCATTTTTAAACAATAAAATAGGACGAACACGCTTTGATTCACGAACGCAACTACATAACCCCAAGTAGTATTTTTTATTAGACGGACTAAACTGACGTTACCTGTTTTGCCAGTATTTGATCAAATAAAAATAGTGTTGTGACCAAAGATCGCGTTCAATCACTGACCAATAAGTTCACCAATCAAAGTATGATTTTGTTTCGCTGAGCCTCACTTTTTATGGTAGCGAAATCCATCTTCTTTCAATAGATAATTAATTTAACGTTATCTTTTTGGCCCACTGTTTGGGTGAACTAAGGGAACTGATTCACAAATGAACTGAACGCATCTATTAAACGCTATTACATTAAACATTGCAACATTATTTTACAAAGTGACATTAGCATCTGTCAGTTTAGTCCGTCTAGTAAAAAAATTCTACTTTACAGACTATCAAATGAGTTTTGGCACTCCATTTTTGTTAAGCAAATTATAATAGACAATAAAGCAACACTAAAGTAGTAGGTACTCTACTTGGCTCAAAGAGCCGTGAACCCAGAGCCGTAAAACTAAATATTAAAAAGTAATCTACTAGATATTGGCTGATGACATTTCCTTTTTTCTATATTTTTTGTTGCCGTACATAAATTTTACCACACACAGGAGGTGAGATCGACTCGATAGACTTGTTTACCTACTTGTGTTATAATGTAACGTAAAGATACGTCTTTTCACAGTCGAGTTATGGACCGGGAGCTCCATGTGGGATACCACATGAGTATACCTCATGGTTCCAATTCAATATATTGGCCGATGTAACTAAAAAATAATAAACCCTTCCAGCAAAAAGTGGCAAAATAGAAAATAAGAGTTGACGTGTAATGTAAATCTAAAACTACTGATGATCTCATTAGGGTACGGTTTATTTCATTTAAAAGCAAATTTCGTAATATTCAGCTTTTTATTTTCACCTTATTTCAAGTCTAGGCCATCGTCAGGGGCGTCATGGTCACCCTGACGTTCCATATCACGCAGCGCTGCCAACGCTACTGTTCAGCCCCCCGCCAGCTCAAAAACAAACACTCACTTGTTTATGTTTGGTATTTTATTTTGTACCTCCATTTTAATGTGATTGCGTCGAACGGAACGGAGCGTCCGCATTAGACGTTCCAAGTTTGAATTCTTATTATTTCTTTTTATTAACTGCCTGTTTTAATTGAAGTGGACAGTGTGGCTTCTTGTTAACAAAAAATAAGTTATGAAATGTATACGGAAGCTATTTTAAACGATGCTACTGTTTACTTCAGAATCCAATCAGTTCTATTCTCATTTCTCATACTTTGTTCTCGTAAAATAGAGCAAGTTTTGTTCTACAAATACCCGTAAAAATATCTACAAACCAAATCAATGAGGAACGTAATTCGTCTATTCTCTTCGAAAGGCTATTTTCCATATGCAACTATCTCGTCTTGATAAAATAATTAAATTGGTTTGGGGTTTTATTTTCATATAAATTCCTGCTTTTAATATCAGAATACATAGATTAGGTACAGGTACAGTTGAAGACACATCAAGCTATACTCTGTGGAACCTTGCGGGGATAAGTTATGTGTTATGTGTCAAAGTACCAAAGCATACCCGGATTTGTTGACTGCTGTACTTGAATATGTGTACAGTGCACCAAAAAAGAGTTGACAGATATTTCACACGGAATTTAAAAAAATTACGTACGTTTTGACATTGGCTCCCTCATTTATTGTCTATTCTTTTTTGACGCACTATAAGTAATTTTAGTAAAGTTACTAGGGCAACAGAAGCGGCAAGCTAAAGCCAGTTAGTAGGATGACGTACAAAAAACTTCGTTCTCAATTACGTCAAAGTCGATTTGACAACTTGATGAACACGTTCTTCGTTCGACATTTGAATTTGACGGAACCATGTGGGTGGTCTCGGACGTGCGTGTAATTTTTTCTTTTGTTTTTATTTTTATTTTTTTGTTACAATAGGGCGATGACTAACAACCTTTCAATAACTAGCCGCCAGTGTAGCGTAATAATCGGTTTTGATGACTTTTGTTTGGCGTATTTTTTATGATACCGGCAACTCAAAAAGTTTATGTCTTATTTACTTAGCCACATTTTGTTAAGTAATTAAAATATTTTCCATAACATATAGATACCCACCAAAAACTATGGATTGTGAAACGAAAAACTACGATCAACCTCTGAAATACGTAGACTCTATGTGCCGCTCAAAAACGAAACGATAAACGCAAAATGACAGCTCAAAAACTTTTCCCGCTCAAAAAACTGTCAGAGTGACATTTGTGAGTGCGTTCGGAATGCTCGGTTCAGAAATATGGTGACACTGATGCCGTGTAGCTACCTCAGCGGTGGCGCCTCGCCGCGCTGCAGCCTGGACCACGAGCCTAAGGTTAGACCAACATGATGCTGCCTCAATCACATGCCGAAAACCCCCCACAAAAGCCATAAAAAAGAACAATACATTTCAATTTTGAATTTCGAACTACATTTGTGTGCAAAAATATTATTTCGAAATTCGAATTTGGAATTTAAATCGGTTGCGTTCGAAAGCCGTGTGATTGAGGTGAATGTAGTAATCGTAGCACCCCTTACATTGCACCAATAGATCTTGTAAATAAAATGCACATAAACTCCTCCAAAACGCATGCTTCCGTATTTATATCATTCGAAAGGCACTGCACATTCCAATGCACAAGAACATGCATGCATGTGTGAGCTTTAACTTTTTTCACCTGATTTTTTTCAAAATTCCGTGCATGGTAAAATATAAAATATGCTCAAAACAGAAAGAGTGTTTTTTCACATACCCTTCAAAATATTCACACCTTGCGCTATTTTAAATAGTGATGTTTTCAGTTGCAAAACACTTTCTTTTATTTACAGTTTATAGCCGTAAGTTTGGTGTAGGTAATTGTAACCTCTAAAATAAATTAAGTAAACTTTTTTAAAATTTTATTAATTATTCCCGTCACGGAAATATTATGTGAGCATACCTTTAGAGCAAAGAGACATATTTACAGCTATATTTCAGTGGTGTCATTACTGACTCAATCTCGTGGTCGACTTTTGTGTCTTCGTCAGTCGTCACCAATTCGCCACCTCCGTTACCACCAGACCACACGTACACCAATTAATTCATTCTTATCTACACCACTGTCCAGGGTCTCCATCGTAACCATCGTAACCAACACCCAATTTTATCGTCCGAACACACAAACACGAGTACAGACAAACTGTTTATGTATTCCATGGTGAACGGCGTCAGATCTCATGTTACCCATTCATACGTTAATCTTTAGGGGCCATTAAAAAGTCGTAATACATTCAGTGCGGTGTCATGGCGTACCTACGGGACAGTGCGTCGTTAGCCACCTGATACCAGGCTATCATAATCGTGAAGAGTTTGTTTTCAGCCGTAGAACGTTGATCATTTAATTTTGGAATGCGGCGGGCTTGAGAACAATGGCGCGAAGTCGCAAACGCGATATAGATTAAAAAGTTAATGGAGATTGGAGTATGTATGACAAGGACTCACGCGACGATTAATCAAGCATTAATTGACATTGACAACACTCCGTTGAAAAAAAACTATTTTATAAATAAACAAAGGAGAAAATGTAAAGAGTATTTAATGTAATAAATAGAATAATAATGAAGTCTCCATAAGTTAGCAAAACTATCGTAAAAAGAAAAACAACAAAACGAAACTTCATAAGAAAAATAAAACAGAAACATAAAGCCACCCAGAGATAACAGTAATAAAAACAAAGTCCAACTCGATAGCTGAACGCGATGCGATTTATCGAGCAAGATGTCTTTGTCGATACAACCTTAAATTGTTCGCCCCGACTCTACCGTCTCCTTTAGTATTAACTCTCGGGAAATATACAAACAAAAACCAACTCACTAACCACTCACTCGCCTTTTACAAGTTCTTTCGTCACAACAATGATAAGCGACGGTTTTGATAACACTCCACATTACATTAGAAACCTGAAGAGCGAAACGGAAACTAACTTTCGTATGGCTCTAGAGAAGGAAGGCATATTTTTATCAGTGCGTTTTGTACGAATGGTTACCTCTTCATGTAACATGTCTCCCTGGTAATTTGCATCGTAAGTTTGAAGTAAAAAGACCTAACTAACACTGATTTCGAAGAAGGGTGAACTGACATTACTATAAACAAATGAACGCAGCATGATATTTCCCACATTTATTTCATTTGTAATCGTGAGTTTATTTTAAAAAATGGACGAGGGTTTAATAAAAAAAAACGCACGTCTCGAAGAACAAATTACAGGTGCTTAAAACAATAAAAAAGATGCAGCACCATTCAAATAAATCACTATTAAAATTGACGTTTCACGCGATGAGTCAAAAACCTTACGAATCGAATTAATATCACACCAATATCGTAGTATCTCTCGTATTATCAACGATAACCAGCCGACTATAAATGTATGGCTGACGATAAATTTGAAAATTTATTTCATGAAGAAGCGAGACAGGACGAGGCAGGAGTCCCGATCATAAATATAAAGTGAGATAAAACAATAAACGAATTACGTATAAATAAAGAAGCGTTTTGTCCTAACGCTTGTTTAGGATACAGGTTGTTACTAAATGTGTAAAAATTATGCTGATGAACAGATCAAAACTTTTTTAGAACACACTGATTTATTAACTGCAGTTTCCTACTTGCTGCACTAACCGTTTAAATAAACGAAAGCGGACTAATTCGACTATCTAATAAAACAAAATCAAGCGACACGACATCACCCTCAAATCAACTCTATCGTGCCCTGATTTAAAACACTTAAATCCCAGTAAAACTGTATATTCCCATTCCCAGGTAGGAATAACTTAAACGATGGACAAATTTACCAAACAAAATGTAAGAGATAATGTAAATTAAATAACAGCCTGTGTAATAAACGATACCAAAGCGCGCAGGCGCGTTGTCACCGCGTAAAACGTATAAATTAACCCGCGCTATCGCAAGATCGCCCGGCCTCACACCTCGAATGGAATGCGGCCTGCTGATTTACGTTCTTTCTCATACGCGCTCGAACGGTTCTTGATATCTCTTGGTGATGTCTGAAGTCCTGGGAACTGGGATCTCTCCTCGCTAGTGCAGCCACCTTTGAGTTGACGTGTCTTGACTGACAGAGGAGCTTCATCAACTAGCTAATTCGTGATAGTATCTTCTGATGACGCCTCAATTCCTGTGAATTGGGTTCTATTTCGAAAGAAGCATCCCCTTTGAAATGACGGAGGCATTGTATGCTTGGTGATTCCTTCGTTTAGGTTAATTTCGTACACTTTCCCAAAACGTTCACTTTCTATCAAGTTCACTATTTCCAATTTCCAATTCGAATTAAAACTTTACATGAAATCTTCTGATGATGTCTGAAGTCCCGGGTCTTTGTGCTCGCGCGTCCACCGATCGGTGGACGGAAAAACTTTATTTACGAGGCGCCAATATGCGGCAGACTGATGAAATTCTGACTCAGCCACTTCAGAATATCTCCTTATGAAACCTGCAATCCTAGGAACTGAACTCTTTGGTTATAGTGCAGCCACCTCTTACGTCGGCGTCATCAATATACCTGGTGGCCTGGTAGTGATTTATTTTCATTTACTACGTACTACTAATAAGTACTAAGCTATTTCTGAGGAAATTCAACCTATTCTCGTTTATTATGTCTACTCCTGGTGATATCTGAAGTCCTGGGAACTAGGATCTCTATTTGCTCGCGCAGCCACCGACCGTTGTTGGGGAAACTTTACTACGCGTCGGAATTCGTCATTCCTAATCAAATTATACGTAGTTCATAATATCTCCTTAAGAACCTGCAGTCCTAGGAACTGGGTTCTGACTTTGGTTGTAGTGGCAGCTACATCTGAAATGGACGGAACTTTTCCTTATGCGCCAATATACGCCAAATATCGTAGTGTGTGTGACATGGCAGTATTTTATTCGACCTCAAATCATTGTGACACCTGAAATCTAGGTTCACTCTTTGAAGTGCCACCTTTGTCGGAGGAGATTAGTCCAACACAAGTTTAATGGTTCATGCTCGCTCATGCATGATCCCCGGAATTTGTTATCTTAGGTTTTAGTGCTTTTTTCTAAGTTGCGCGGATGCGGTGCATAATTTAAAAAAATTGGGATGGGTGTAGATTTCTTCTTAGGTTTGCTTAAGAATATAATTATAATAAATCTCATTCATCAGTCACTATCCATCACCATAGAATTCAGAAGTTGATTTTACCTCCTAATGACTTCTGCAATCCTGGGAAGCTGGTGCTCTTTGGTAAATGGTTGCCGGAAAAGAGTCCGAACGAATCGACCTTAACTAACGAATAACTTCTGGTGCGTTCTGTGATCCTGGTAAGCAGGTAGACTAGTAGTAGGTTAGGGGAGGGCATGGATGTCAAGGCAACAATAATTTAATCCAAATAGTTTTGTGATCACGAGCCAAGTGATCCCACACACGGCGACGCTGTGTGTCACTCTCACTATGAATAACAGCATACAGCACAGATTTATTGACATTCGTAAGAAAGTACATAAAGCCAGTACATAGGTGCCAAAAAGGTTTTCTACCTCGAGCACTCGGAAACTAGTAGTAGTTGATTGATAAAATAATTAACAAACTCTTACTGATTTATGCGATCCCAGGAAGTAAATACAATTTTGTGGTAGGTTAGAGGAAGGAAATTGCGTTATACAAGCGAGGAAGAAATTATTCGAGAATTAGAGGCCGCTAGTGTAAAATGTATGTATACAAACAAGTCCGTAAAGAAAAGAGTAGAAATTAAATAATGTCAACACTTACTGAAATAGTATGGAAATGTCATTGTGATTTGACATCAATTGACTCTTTTTTGACGGACTGTATTTAATGTAGGAACGTCAAAATATTCAAGAAATCATTAAACAATGCGACAAACTGTCCTAGCAGATGACCAACTTGGTAGTACGTGTCGGGGGAGTAAAAAGGTTTCCGACATCAGCTGTTGTAGAAAAAGTACCAGGCATACATAAAAGATAAAGAGCTGTTCTAGATATGGAATGGATGTTGACCATTAGAGCACGAAACTTCGGGCGGCATTTCTTTCCTCCAGTTTCCTCCATTGTAGATTATGTATCACAGGTGGACTGGTATCACAGGGAACTGAATGCAAGTCATAATATAAAACAAACGTCAGTGGAATCCACCAAAACTCTAGCAGCGCTGAACATAACTATATATTTAGCAAAACTCTAGCAGGTTCACTATAAACATACATACTTACTTACTTACTCCGCTGGCGCAGCGACCCGAAGTGGATCTTGGCCTCCGATAACAAAGAGCGCCATCGCTCTCTCTCCTGCGCAGTCTCAAGCCAGTCACGCGCCCGGAGTTCCCGCAGATCCTTCTCCACTTCATCGCGCCAGCGGTATCTGGGACGTCCGACCGGACGTCGTCCGTTAGGGCGTCCCACATACGCTCGTTTAACTGCCCGATCCTCCCCCATCCTAGTGATGTGTCCGAGCCATCGGAGTCGAGCCGCTCTCGTCTCTCCTATGATGTTCGGCTCGTTCACCATCTCTTCCATCTCCCTATCCTTTCTCATCCTCCACCCTCCATCTTCCATAAACATACATACTAGTACGTAAGTATATGTTTAGAATTTGTGTGTTCAACTTTAAAAGTCAGTGCTGAACAAACCTAGATTGGTTTTTGTTACACTGTTCATGTAAAATTAAAATATAATTATGTACATTTTCAATAATTAAAATAAAATAAATAATGTATAGTAAGAATAGTAAGATTTATTTTAATATTATTTATTTTATTATTATTGAAGCGATAAGAGGCCGCCTTTGTACATATCGTGTTATTATTCCTGTAGTTTTTACTTTTCCTGATTTTGTGTACAATAAAGTGTTTCTATCTATCTAAGGAGAGCAGACGAGCAAACGGGCCACCTGATGGTAAGTGGTCACCGTCGCCCATAGACATCTCACCTCACTTTATTTTGATGCGCTGCTAACCTTGAGGACTAAGACCTCATAATAAGAATAGTAAGATATGTACCTATAAACTCAAACATGAATTATCTATAAGGCAAAACCACAATAGTAAAATCATTTTTCAAATTCAGTTTTTACATTTATTTTAAACTTATTACGGTAACACACACAAACACACACACACACACACACACACACACACACACACACACACACACACACACACACACACACACACACACACTAGTGTGATTTTAATATCCCTTTATTCAATAAAACATTTCATGTAACAGAAATAAAATAAAACACAGAAGGCAATTTACAAATGCGTCATGTTCTCCTTCACCTCAGCTCGGGTACATGTTTAATTATTCAACCATTCGGAATAAAAACCTTACTAATTATGTGGGTATCTCGAGATAATCTCAATCAGTAACGATATTCACAAATATCGAAGTCATCGTCCAGTCCGTATATCAATTGGAGACGAGGTGGCGCCCCCGAGGAGTTGTTAAATAAATTCGGTACGATTTTATTAATGTTGTTACCGTAATCTTGATCTCGGTCGACGCGACGTTTATTATTCTTATTATTTATAACCTGTGTTTTATCTCGAATCTTTTGTACGTTAGATTGGTTACCGTTATTTGTACATAGTTGACATTTTAGAGGGTTTCGAGTTGGTGGAGCCATGTTATGGTTTTGAAAGTTATAATTACCTAACTTGAGGGTTAGTTGTGTCCAGATATCTGATTTAAAATTTCGGTTCACATAGGCTTACTACATACTAATATAGTTTTTAAGTACACTAACACAATGGATCATATTATCTGAAAAATAAAAATATAGGCTATCAAAACGGTGAAGGAAAACATCGTGAGGAAACCTGCACACTGAGATAACCAGTGTGTGAAATGGGGAAGAAGGAAGTTATTGCTATAAACTTACATAAGTGCGTACTTAAATCTTTTATCTAGCTAGTACTTATAAAGGCTTTGATTGATTTGTTCCTGAATTAAATTATAAAGAATTTTAAAACTCCTGCTTTGCTTTATCCTAAATTATCATCATTTCATATGGGGAAGGCAATGGCAAACCACCCCATTAAATCTACCACGAGAGTCGTTCTATGTGATTAATTCCTTAGAATGATCACGACTCTCAGCACTGAGGAAAACGACTTAGAAGAGAAGAGAAAGAGAGGCTATCAAATCTTCTATATCTTGCTATACTGTTATATGCTTTCGGAGACATACCTATATGCTTCCCGGATTTAATTTTCCTAATTCAAAGGGTCTTCTAGTATTATATAATATTTCTACCCTCTTTCTTCCTCTAATTGTTCTACCTAAGCAGCATTAAGCTTACTGAATATTCTACTTTTGCTGTCGCTCTGTCGCCGTTCGAGCTGATCTTTTTTTTTCAGTTTATAATAACAAATACATAATTCACAGTGGTCTTTAAAAGTTGCATGGAATACAAATGTAGCAGTTAAATTATAATCATGGTTTTGTATAAATTATAGTACATGCATGTGATATTATCACATGATTCAAATCACGCTGCCGAGTGGTCTCACTTCTCATCTAAACTCCACATAGTTATACATTTTTCAAACCGTCACAGGTTTTTAATTTTTAAACTAAATAAATTGCTATTATTATTTTATGTTAAAAAATATATATTATTACTTCTATATATTTACAGTTTAAAATTGTTTATATTATAATTACAGAAGGAAAGAAAATGTACAAAAAAAAAATAATTAAATGTAACTTATAAAATGTCTTATATTAGTCCCGTGTGGTAGGGTACCGAGGATGCTGGCGGCATTGCCCCGCTGGAGCGCTATGCTGATCCTTTGGGCGAGATAGCCGCCAGCCCTTTTTATTGTAACGGGTGGGAAATTTTCGAAAGATACCCAGCCTCCTGGGGGAGAGACTGGGTTACGTGAGATTTTTACTCACTAAAACCCCCTCGATGGCCGGCCTAATGCTTATCGGAGGGCTCCGGGATCTCCAGTAGAACGCTAGCATTTGCCTTGGGCTCCTCCTGGGAGGTGTACATTCCACCTCCCGGTTCCTCCCGTCACAGCAGCGTGCGGCCAAAGCACGTTGCTGCCTTCCCCAGGGTCGCCCGCCAATGAACGGCCAAAGCCCCCACTTTGACCGCCCGCGACCCTGATCCCTCCTTTTAGTCGCCTTTTACGACAGGCAGGAGTTACCGTGGCTCTATTCTTCGCCCGAGGCTACAGGGCTGAGCCGCCAGCCCTTGGGTCCCTCGTCGCATCAAACAGACGCTTGGACAGCTCTCGGAACAGTGACCAAGCTCCAGGGCCCCGAGGATCAAGGGTCTCTACACCAAATGCAACAAAGTTGTATTTGTTGCCAATGTCCCTGTATTTGTGGGACTTAAGGCCCTCGGCTACTTCAGCCACCCCACCGGCCTTCCTACACTTACTCTGGAGGTGGGACGGAGCCAAAATGTCTATACGCAAGTAGCGTCCCATTTTCCAGGGTATTATTATTGTATTATAACTCATTTTTATTTTATTATTTTATGAAAAGAGCAGAAGAGCAAACGGACCTCCTGATGATACTTGTAGTGGTCACCGTCGCTACCTTACTATGATATTATTAGAGGGTGTTCTATACACTGCTAATCTTGAGGACTGAGATGGAGTGCCTCAAGTGCTGACCTTGGCCCCTTATTCTCCTCAGCCTTCAAACCGAAACACAGCAATGAAAGCTTTGTAGTTCAAAATGCAGCTGAAAGTTTCTTGCGCCGCTTCTTTCCTTTCAGCTATAGCACCTTACGAAGCGGTGGTAGAGTGAAAAAATGACTGTAAAAATTGACTATCGGATAATTTGATCAATTGTGTTAGTGTACTTAAAAACTATGTTATAGTATACATTTTGGCAAAAATTACGTTTTTTTTGCACTTCGATCAGATGCTGCTCTTCTATTGTTGCTTTGCGGCAGAAATAGGTACAAAGATACCACCCGAAGGTTGACTCTGCACAGAGTCATACTAGCTATACACACCTTCATGGATATAGACAAAAGATCTATACTTCTATTAAATGACTAACAGACAGTAATTTCTCGACTTTCAACCCACAATCTCAACAATGACTAATACTTGCAGTTTCATTCTGCAATCACTTTCTCTAAACAAACATTTGTTTATGTCTCAGTCGTTTATGAAACCCGCATTTTCTCTATGGACTGTGGTGTTAACCTCTTGCCTAGACGCTGACTGGTGTTTGTATACATTTTTGTGCACCTGTTTTCTTGAAAACTCTGTCTAAAAGTCTAGGTTCTCGCAGAAATTTTTTTTTTTTTAATTTTATTTCTTTGCATTTGTTTTGCTTTACAGTATTTCAATTATAGAAAGGTTGTTCATTTAAGAAAACAGGTGCACAAAAACGTATATACAAACACCTTCCCGACCAACAATCTTTTTTTTAATGGCAACAGAATGAATAGACTAGAAAGATCGAAGTTGTGCAACAATACGTCTACCTCGGGCAGACTGTGCAATTAGGTAGAAACAACTTCGAGAAAGAAGCCGACAGAAGAATTCAGCTGGGTTGGGCAGCATTTCGGAAGTTACGTCACATCTAATGACCTACGGAGCCGAAACGTGGACACTGACGGTGCGACTGGTTCACAAATTGAAAGTCGCTCAGCGTGCTATGGAAAGAGATATGCTCGGAGTATCTCTGCTGGATCGAATCCGAAATGAGGAGATCCGGCATAGAACAAAAGTTATCGACATAGCTCATAAGATTAGCAAGCTGAAGTGGCAGTGGGCCGGTCACATCTGTCGCAGAACCGACAACCGCTGGGGTAGACGAGTTCTGGAGTGGAGACCGCGTTTGGGCAAACGTAGTGTGGGACGCCCCCCTGCTAGATGGAGCGACGATGCGCAAGCTGGCAGCGACTGGATGAGAAGAGCCGAAGATCGGGCTCAATGGCGCGCCCTGGGAGAGGCCTATGTCCAGCAGTGGACTAGAATAGGCTGCTGATGATGAATGAATAGACAGCATACTAAATTATATGAAAGCACAATGTTCAGTAGAAAATGTGGAGTAGAAAATTCTTTATGTCCGCACAGACGAGGATTTGTTATGTTATAGTCTTATGGTGGGATCTGTTCTGGAGCTGATGGGTGATCTTGTCTTGTCTTGTCTTTAGGTTTGTTCTCTTCGCGGTTATAAGGTAAAGTTAGTTTTCATCAGACTTGCTCATACATGTAAAGATTGTCTTTCTTTCTAGTTTATTAAGTACCAATTATATTTTTATTGCATCAATTTACCATTAAAATGCCACTTTGTTTTAAAATAAACTCTGCACATTGTATTGTACCTCTCTTTATGTGATTTTCAATTAATTTATTCAAAATAAATTAAAACTAAAATAACACTAATTTAACAAATATTTTACAAATAAAATACCTGACCCAGGTCGCTCCCTGCAGGGAGTGTCCCGAGGAGGCTGGCGGCGTTGCCCCGCTGTATAGCAAGGCTTATACGCTGAGCGAAGTAGAGGCCAGCCTTCTGGTCCCGGGATGTCTCTACGAGGCGCTTGGCTATTTCCCCGTAGAGGCAGTGGGCTCCAGGCCCCCACGGCCCTAAGGTCTCCACCCCGAACGGCGCAAATATGCAATCACCACCCAGGCCCGCATATTTACGCCGCTTGAGGTTCTCCGCAGATGCTGCTGCTGACCCGGCCTTCGCCGCCGTGGCTGGAAGGTGGGACGGGGCAAGGGTGTCGACGCAGGTAGCGTCCCACACCAGAGACCGTCCCAGCTTCCAGGGCACGAGTGTCATACCGTCGGGCCTTTTACCGTCATCGCGAGCCAGACCATTGGGCTCCAACACGGCTCTCTTTATGTTGTATGTTTTGTTTTTGTCCCGGGTGTGCAATAAAGTATATTAGTATTTGTACCAACCATGTCATCAGTCGCACGCACCACAGTTATATGGAAAAATGGCGGATTTCATAAACGACTACGACAGAAAAACAGTGGATTTGTCGATGGATATAGATTGTTAATGTCCTTTTTCATCGAGTCTATCATGGTTGTCATTCGCCATAATTTCCTACATACCTCCAACATCCGTACGACAATATACTGCCATTCTTCGCATACACAATGTAGTTCTTAGAAGGGCGAAAGATGTTTGTAAAAAAAATGTCGCTAAATACTCACACCGTGCCCCGTACACAAAACGAGCCTATTAATGGGTGTTTAATGTATGTTCGAGAGCAAATTTAGGGCAAATAAATCATTTAATTTAGTTGGTTTATGATGTAGGTGATAGAATCTATCATTTATGTTTCTTTTAACATTCCTATAATCTATCAAACTTACCTACTTAGCACATAATTGTTGTTGTTTGTTTTTTTAAGGCAAAGGGAACTGAGCCCATACAGCCATGTCTGATGTAAACAACTCTTGCAAGTCTTCTTTAAAATGCTGGTGTGACACATTTCAATGCTATCTGGGAGAATCTTCCACGCTTCTGCACCATCCGAACCAAAGAAGAAGGCGTCCCGGACGCAGTATGGCTCTTCAAAATCCAGCCAAGTACGGATCGGGCTGCAGCGTCTTATTTGACTTTACTTCACTGTCCCACACATTAATCACATTTTGTAGACGTTCTTCGAATAAAAAACACCATTCTTACTTGAAAAGCACTACTGTAAAACAATTTGCAAGACAACGAAAAAAAGCTGGTGTGGACGCGACAAAAGCGCGGGAGAAAACTCCCTTAGCACATAATTAGCACACTGTAGTGAATAGAAAGGCAAGCGAACCGATGTCATAAGAAGCTATTACATGCTATTACTGAAGTGTTATCCCGTACATATTTTTTTGGGAATTTTCTAAAGTCGGAACAAAAAGTTCTACAATGAGATCTATTTGCATCAAAGTACGGGTTAAAGTTAACTAGACGAGAATTTAACTCAGACATTGCGTTGGTGCAATTATGTTTTCGTGATTTAACCCGGGGTTAGGTACTGACCTGACCCTATGGGGATATTCCTTAACTCGAGCTTTGCGCAAGATGGCCGTCAACCTACTAACTATCATATATTTATGTTACATAATAGGTACACCCTAATATTATTTATTATCACCTAGTATTTTTTATACCGGCCTAGGTATCTACATAATGCATGAGCTTATCATTAATAAAAATAATATCATAAATAAAATTCAATTTCTGGTTACTTTGTTACAGGCGAAACGGGCGAGACCTGATACGAGCACCGATGTCTCAGATCGGTAAGTAATTAAATATTAAATTATATTTTTGCCATTGCATTATTTTTGCCTTATTTTTACGCGATTCGCGGGAAAAATTGTTATTTTTATCATTTTATAATGTTGGCCATTCGGACGTCGAAATTTCGCGCGGTTGAATTCAAATTATTATGGCTGCGTTCAACAAATTTTAAATGGATCATTGAAATAGAATTGGATAAAACAAAATACAGGCTGTCTAAAAGTGATTTCGTTAAGAATTATTATTATCACTAGAATTTTTACTCTAACACTATTTATTTGGGTTTAAATTAATTATCTTATGTCCAGTACCTACTCAGGTAATTTTACTCCAGTACTCGATGTTTCCACCTATCTGATTTTGAATTTAAGTTTACACTGACACAGTCAACGTAGAGAGGCCTCTCTACAACACAATGCGAAGGGTCCTCAAATCCCGTGTAATCCACATATTGTCGATACACAATTGCCGTGAAAAGAGCTAAGAGCTACTTAATAAAATTCCCGACTGGGACACACCCCTGATAGCTCGGGGCTTCACAAAATGTCACGCCTTGATCAAAGGAAATGATTCGGGTGCACAATAGGTTTTAAGTTACGTGTCGATTTTGGGCTTTGAGTTTTGGGAGAGATATTGCATTCTGCACTTTTCCTGCTCGATCCAAATGCACTGTTTAAAGGTAATTATCTTATTTCTGAACGCAAGATTAATTTCCAAATGTTTAATAAAAGTGCAGTGTTTGAGTGTAAATTAAAATGTATCGAGCGAGACACGTGGATGGATTCCTGATATCCCACACACAGGGAAACCTAGTTGGTAGTCAGATAGCCAGACATTAAATAAGGGTGAGTGAGCGCATTTGAGCCCTGAGTCAGGTTATATCTTCATATACCTATCTCTTACCTGTACCTACTTATGTAAGTGTAAATAATTTAAATAAAATTGAAAAAAATAATTGAATGTCAAGTCCAGCGTAAGCAACTTAACACTACAACTTTTCAAAATTCCATAAAGAAAAATTGATTCTCAAAAAAATGATGGTATAGGTACAAAAAATTATTGCAGATTCGATTCTTTTAAGATTTTTGTTACATTCTGTCTAGACACAAACATGAGTGGCTAACCCTAAAAGGGTTAGAACACTCTAAGAAATTCATTGGGGATAAAGTCACAGGCTGGAACAGCAAGATCTGGGGGCTGAATAGACGTCAAGTGCGTCTACTGGTCGATGCCTTCACCGGTCACTTTAGCACCAATGCCCACCTACACAAGATGAAGCTTACTGACAGCACATCTTGCAGAGCCTGTGGTGAACAACTGGAGACCGTTTCACATCTCCTATGTGAATGTGACGCTTTCGCGGCAAAAAGGATGGGTCTGCTAGGCTCTGCCTATCCGGACCCAAGGGAATTTAAATCCCTCCCACTAAGACGCATAGTCTTGCTCATGCGCGACATATTCGGTGATGTGGTCATGGGATAGGTACAAGGGGTTGAACACAAAAGATCCCCATGGGTCGAAGTGTCGCTGGGATCCCCGGCCCCCATCCAAAGATAAGATAAGATACATTCTGTAACTTTATATTTTCTAAAAACAATAGAGCTCTTCTAAGGCGTTAAATGTTCAACTTTTGTGATAATATTATTATGCCTTTACATTAATCAATTAACAAAATTTTCTAAATACCATTCACTAGTGAATAAGCAAAAAGTCAAATGATAAATAGTTTTCGATATTCCACGAGCCACATTCCACTTTAGGGGAGATATTAGTTAGGTTAATTAGTGGTTAACACGACGTTCCTTTCGTCTATAGCTCGTAAAACATCGTTTTTAAAATAACGTGTTTTGAGTGATATAAATCAATTTTTTGACGCAATTCCGTTTCGTTATACGGTATGATTTTTTTAAAGTTTTGACAGGCAGGATCTAAAGTATCAGATGGCATGCAGTTACGCGCTGGTAAAAATAGATGGTTTAGTTTTTTTATCTTCCGTACCTAGAACCTATACTTACTTATTACATTATGTTTCTGTTTTGTGTCCTAATTAATCATAAACTTAAAAAGGAGTAGGGGCATTTTACTATGACCATTTTAACCTAATATTTAATGTCGGTAGATGAATATCAAATAAAGAAACAAAATACTACAACAGACCGTAACATTTGAGATAAAATTCAGACCAGAAAACGGTAATGCCTTTAGTGCTTTCTGCTCGACATTAAAATCCCCGGAATAGCAGATAGGTCTTTATTTATAACTATCATTATATTTACAATGTATTTACTATGTATTTCATTATTATCCAATGTAAGTTGCGTGTATATTAAATTGTTTTTTCCCTTTTGTTTCCATTTATTATTTCATCTTTGTGTCATTTTATATTTATCGCATTGCAAGTTTCATATCCGCTAATGTTGCTGCGACAAGATTCGGTGTTCCTCGACACGGGCCAGCCTGGCGAGGTCCTCCCACTCTCTAACAGCTTGCAACGCTTCTACTTCAAACACATCGCTATGTAATTTTAATGTTTATTATTTACTTGTTTTAGTATTACGTACTTCTATTGTATGTAACATGTGTTTGAATGAATAAATAAATACAAAATTTGGTCAAGATTTTATAATAAATAAGTAAACATCTATATTGTTATACTTCGTCAAGAGGCTGGTGGAGTCATCATGCGATCCCCAAAAATAGCAAAATATCGATAGTACTATACTATACTATACTCATTTATTAAAAACCATCGGGACACCATGAACTCTTGGTTACGACATGATTTTACAATAAATTTAAAATTCAAACACAATTCATGTTAACCATAAACATAACTGGACAGGAGCGAACGGACCAGCCGATTTACATTTTAAAATTTAGCCAAAAAATTAAGATTGTTGCAACTGTAAAGGGGCTTTGTCATTTATCTAAATTAATAAATAATAAAATTAATATATCTGCTGTAAAGGGGCATTGTCGTACAAATAATAATAATAAATTATAGCTGCTGTAAAAGGGCATTGTTAATTAATAATAACAGTTAACTATACTAATAAATAAATGAAAATAATAGGTAAATTAATATTAGCTGTTGTAAAGGGGCATTGTCAATTGTCACATGTCATAAAGTCTATAACAAATAGCCATAAAATAAAGTTATAATACAATAGTCAGTACATTTTAATTATGTACGTTTATATTATATAAACGTACATAATTAAAATGTACTGATTATTGAGATACAGTTATTTTAACCCTTCCTGTTGTCATTTAGCGAAACAGAAGTTGTCATATGGTTATGAGAAGAGTCCATGTGTAAATTTTTTCGTCACAGTTTCGGAGTTTGACAAAAAACGTGCAATTAATACAATCTAAACGCACCCGAGCTTGACACGTGGAGACCAAATGGCGGTTTACAAAGGGTCTACTTGGTTTTAGGGTTCCATAATAATTGGTTTAATACCAGGCGTGATCCTAATTTGGGGGGTGGGAGGTCACTTATATACGAAAGTGTCAATTTTGGGGGGTCAAATCCTTAATTCGGGGGGTCGCAAAGAATTTAAAGTTCTAGATTGAAGACGAAGATTGGAAGGGGGCATGATCCCTGTGGCGCGGGGAGGGGTTCCATCCTTATGTTGTTGATATCCCGTCTGTTCGTACGAAGCGATTTGCTTCTTCGTTCATTATGCGAACGGCTAAGGAATGGAACAGCCTGCCGGCGTCTGTATTTCCCGAAACCTACAACCTTGGGATCTTCAAGGCCAGAGTGAATAGGCATTTACTGGACCCGTATGCTCCATCGTCGACCTCATCGTCGCTTACCATCAGGCGAGATCGAGGTCAAATGCGGGTTTAGTAGTAAATAAGTATTTTTTTAAAACACTGAACCGCGCCTGGTTAACACCTAATAAACCTATCTTTACTATAAAAGTGTAGATTAATACATTCCTACAATCTTCATTTATTTTCTTTCTCTATTGGTCAATAAGTAACGTAGGCCACTAATTACATGCCGCTTTCAAATTCGTTGCTAATGTAATGAGTGTTTGTTTATTCACAATCTAGGTACTTGTAATCTAAATAGGCTGCAGAACCCTGCACTCAGTATGTCGGTGGGTAGAGTTTTATTATTTTTCTCCGCACGCTTGGAGTGTGCCGGCCATTGTGCCCTTGTCGGAGACTCGGAGGGCAGTAAGAGTTTATTGTTTTCGTTTCAAACCGTAAACCATACTTATAGGATTATGAAGGAATGAGTTTAAGGTCATTGCGTGTTACGTTTTACTTTTTTTTTTTCATAAACGTAGGTATCTATTCTGAACAGTTTCTAAATTATATACCCTACTGCTGACAAAAACTGCAATCATTTGATGGTCATAAAAAAAATTAAGTTGACATTTTAGCCCCGCTAGCTGGTACGTAAAGTAAATACACAGTTACAATTGATTTATTAATTGAACAAATAATTTGTACGCTTTCGGGCAGAATATGATGATACTGAAACACAATGTAACATCTGCATTACCCATATTTACAAATAAATTATATTTATATTTCTACAAATCGTAAGATTAAAATGTATCTTTACCAAGAGCCTGAATGAGAAGAGCCAAAGGTCGGACGAACTCAATGTCGCGCCCTTGGAGATGGCTATGTCCAGCAGTGGTCTAGAGTGGGCTGCTGATGAGTAATTTTATCAAGCTTTGTCTCCATTTTGTTAATCAGTTTTGATTTATAGTTCAAACAACGTCATTTGATTACTAAATTAATCTGTTTGCCTTAGTATGTTTGGCGCGCCGAACATAAATCTAAAAATGTGCCATCAATATCACTCATGACATCCCAGTCAGACCATATGGAATGTAAGTATAGTGACATTAGAGGATGCATAACTATCAAAACCTTTGAAGTCTTTTGTTAGACATAGTTAACGTCGTTTTACGATGACTACTGCGAGTAAAAAGAACTGTGAAAAGAGACCGAAACATTAAAAAAAGCTTTCAATTAAAAAGATAGTGACAATACCTACTGCCAGCATTAAAAACAGAATTCCGCTCCGGGACACTCTTTTGATATACGATAGCGTTGTTTGATTTGAAGGCAACTCTCGAAGTGGCGGCAAACAGCAAAGTGAGTCTTGAAAAAGGCGCGAACTAATATAAACAGGCTCCTTTTTTCTATACAAAGCTATTCATTGTTCAGCCTCTTGACGAATTTGATAAATGTTCTATTAATATAATTATTAATGAAAGTAGTATAGATTAGCCCTTTTGTATATTATGCAAATAAAACTTTAAAACGACCTTTA
Source organism: Hofmannophila pseudospretella (assembly GCA_947369225.1). NCBI lineage: Eukaryota > Metazoa > Arthropoda > Insecta > Lepidoptera > Oecophoridae > Hofmannophila > Hofmannophila pseudospretella. The sequence goes on along the minus strand of OX376332.1, from coordinate 7,993,778 downwards.
AACCTAATGAGTTTAACCTCTTTAATATTTTTAATAGCTGATTATGTTGGTATGACAAATGAATTTTACAAATCTATGAATCATACATAAAATTTGCAATAAAATAAAAAATATTCATAAAACAGGTGTGTTAAAAAGTTGTTATATCTAGCTATTAAACATGGATCCAAGTTCATTAATAGTCTTATTAATTGTGCTGTCTACGAAAAATGTTTTCGAACTTAGGTGCGGTCATCAAATATTGGTTTGTTTTGTCTATTATTTATTACCAAATGAATACAGAAGTATACTTTTAATTAATGAGTCAGTCAGTCAGTCAACATCACTTTCTCAATTTTTACAATAGCAATTTAGATAACTAAATCAACGCCCTGTATTTCAAACCGATTGTTCTTTAAAATGCATACTTTGCATAAAATGATTTACGATGAAAGTGACGTCACGTTCCGGCTGTCACATGTGACGGCGCGGGAGTTGATTAAATGGCGCGCACGCATCCACAGGCGTTGATAACGAGCTAAATTAATCGGAACACGTGTAAACATTTTGTTAGATAAATCCACTAACTGCCCGAGATACGAGGGGTCTGCTCCAGAGCATCTGTTATTTGATTTGGGTGATTTGTTTTAATGGCCTTCATTTAAAATAAACATGTCATTTGATTTTTTTTAAATCTTTTAATTGACACAATCTGTTTGACTTTTTAAATACTCGGCACAGCTTAGTAGCTTCATCACTTCACCAGGACCTTTCACCAGGAAATGGAAATTACTTAATAAGCCACTACAGATCGGAAACAACAATCAAAGATCACTTTATGGTTCCTGTTAATGTTCTCATTTGATTGTTTTCCGCCGTTTCTGTTCCTCCTTCCGAAATTAAGACATTTGGGATAAGTAACTGTTTACAAAGAGCAGCCTCTTTGTAAACAGTTGGATGGCGGACGGTCTTTTTAATGGATTTTTTATTTCCGATGTTGTGTTAAGTCGAGAGAGTTTTGTTAAGCGCAATTTAATGAGTGTTCCTTAAACAATGAATGTTGTCACTTGTGTCGTGTCTCTGACTTTATCTAAAGAATAGTAGGTAGGTACTCACTCAAAGGTAGTGACACAAGTAATTGTTAGTGCGAGCGCCATAAAGTTTAAGTTGCTTGCTTATCGTATGGTTAGTGGCCAACCTATTTGTCAGAGTTGTTCAGGCCGCCCGTAGGCCTCTGACATCGCTTAACGACTGCTGTCGAACGACAACAACCGGGACCGACTGCTTAACGTGCTTTCCGAGGCACGGAGGAGCTCAGATGAAATATGCCACTATCGGTCATCCATCCAGGTACCTACCGCGCCAACGTCGCTTAACCTGCACGATCACACAACTAGGTTACGAGCTCCTTTTGAGTTTAAGTATTCCTCGACTAATGTAAATCTCTCACGTTACAGGTTGTCAGGAGTCAACCCAAGTCCATGCGAGTCTGAGTCGACCTCAAACTCTCCACCCTCACTACTGCAGGATGGAGCACTCCCCGCTCTGCTAGTTTCCGGCGCATCAACTCTCTTCCAAAACACAACGACCTCAACGAACCCAGCGCTAAGTTTATCAGCCGTCGACAGCTTATGCCTCCCTGGTAGTTCGGAGGTGGAGAGTTGCAGCTTGGCGAACGGATGCGCTTCGAACACGTCGCTTGGCGGTTTGGCGCTGCCGTTGACCTCGACTGGTGGATTGTGTTCGACCTCTTCGGCGTCTGCGGTCGCCTGGTTAATGAATGAAGATAGTACGGGTAAGTAGGTTTTGAAAACGTCCGTTGAATTATGGAAATGGTTCCAACTGTGTAGAGAATGAGTCTTTACAATTTTCTTGTCGATATTATGTACCCGGGTTAAATGCATCCAAATCTATTAAAATACGTTCCAATTTAAATAGTTTAGGGTCATTTCTTCCACTTCCCAATAAAGTCCACATTTCCGATCTGGACCACGGAAGTCTGTTACTCAAATAGATCGATGTCGATGATGATGAGTCATAAATTAGTGATGTGTCATTGATCAGCGATGACATGTTTGGTGCAGGTGGTGGAGTCAAGAGCGAGGTGCGCAGCCCGGGGCTGTGCGAGACGGACGTGGCGCTGTACGGCGAAGCGCTGCCGTACGACCAGACCGCGCTGCCCTACCAGTATTACAATAGGTTTGTGTCTCTACGTTATTTGATGATGATGATGATGTCCTCCACGACGTATCCGTCGAGGGCGACCCCTGCTTAGCTCCTGGCGTGCGCTCGTAGGTGGCTAGCGAAGACAAACTTCGTCCTGAAGATTCGGTCACAAACAGAGCAGTAGAGCTGTCCGCTAGAGTTGAAGGTGTAGTTATATGAAGGCTTCGGACGCGTTTTACGCGTTTCTTCGTTATTTATAAAGAGTTTGTCATTCTAATAGTTGGCGCAAAGGTTGTGTGCATAGTAATCTTCATAAATGCAGTCGTCTATTTGACAATTGAATACATGAAACTTGACTTTCTTGTGATCTAGCTATAATCTGCAGTTCATTGTCAGGTGGAGACGGAGATAGGGGAGGGCACTACACTAGCAGTTAAAGTTATGTTATGATTAGGTTACTAATCTGTCTCTACTATAATGTTATGGCTTGACAGAAGCTACTCATTATAAGAGCTCAAATCCAATGCTACCAATCCCTATTTCTATTACTTCGTTTGTTAACTTAGGTAAAACCCAGGGTAAGGCTGACCACGAATATTAGAGTTGTCAAGAAGTGCCACTGGAGATCACAATGAAAAAATAGTTCACATAAGATTCCGTAAAATGGCTCTTTAAATTATAATTCTAGTTGAGTCTTATTTAAGTTCAATATTAATTAATTTTATGACAGATTGTAATAAATAATATAATAAAATTAATATTCTACGGCTTGTCACGCACTATAAATAGTCAGCAGACGTTCTGTCATCTGTCCAGTAGTTGGTTAATTAAGAAATTCTGCTTATTAATCACCGCATTATTACAATTGAGGAGCGGTCGAATATTCAATTTGGGAGTGGCATCACTGAGAGGCGATTACAATGACGAACTAAGAAATACCATCAGTTTTATTGTTAAATATTTTACTGTGCCACAATCCTATTTAAAAACTTTTTTGAAAAACAATAATCGTACGCCATTATACCTAGATATTTTCAATCATTATTATCTTAAAGACTGACTTCACGTTTAGGAAGAAATATTAAAGTTGCTAGATTCAGAGGTGGCCGCCAAATCTAAATCTATACCTAAATGAGACTGTCACGATCACTCATTTACGAAATTGTGTACTACTAGTGAGCGGGACGTTTCATTTATCGATGATTGCTTAATTTGGCGACCATCTCAGAATCGATGCCACTGTTCATATTTTTGAATTAATTCGTTATTATCACGGTCTTAACATTAAAGTCTTGCCTGGTACCAATGTGCCCAATTCTCACATGTATTATGTTATTTTTTTCTTTAATTATGGCCTCTGCTAGCGTACACACTGCAATTTGGCCAATGACCGTGTTAGAATCTTGAAAATCACTCGATCGTTTTGGCGTCTGTTTTGAAAAAAACAGTTTACCAACGTCGAGATTATGGGAGTGTCGTATGTATCAGGAATGGCTAGTGCCTTGCATTCCAAGTGCAATTGGAGGTTAAGTTGCCGAATTCTCTTCATCTTCTTTCATTCATTTATCTGTGTTATATAACGTTCACTTTCAAACAATAAAAAGGCCGAACACGCCATGTTAGTATGAACGTTCAACATAACCTCCATGTATTATGTTAGTCGATGGTCACGTTTATTGACGGCTTGAGCCGAGGTCGTCGGCCGATAGAAAGTTTGACGGAAGCCTCAAAAGGACCGAGGACCCAAAAATTAATAAGCCACAACTTCCTCGAAGAGTGCGTGGTTAATAGTAGGATTACATACTGTTGTAATCTTGTTTGTGGCCAATTGATTGGTAAATCTAGGTCTTTCACCTCCTTATTCCATAATCATTCCTCGGTACTGGATAATTACCTAAATCAGTCTTTTTCTAATTGCTTTATATAAAATTGACTCTAGGTCTCTCAGTGTCAGTTTAGGTACTTATTTCTACAACTGAAGATCATAATTATAAGTCATAAGATCATAGCCTAGTTTCTAATTAGAAACAAAAAGTTGCAAAGGCAAATGGGCAAATCTCTTCTCGCGTAATCACGTACCTACTTAAGTATTTCAAAACCAATCAAATCATATTACCGTTTAAAATATCTAACCTTTAAAATTTTTATATATCGTTAAACGTGAAAAACTAAACTCTTATTAGAAAACTTGTTAGACACACTGGCAGCAGCCAAATATTAAATATTAAATTAATTATAGCCCTGAGAAATGTAAAAACCAGCGCCATCGCCATATTGCGAATTTTACTTTTTTGGTTAATTCTTGCGAATGTTGGTACTTGGTGAAACTAGTAGTACATGATTAGACTTAAATAATATACTGTTACACAGGTTTTTACTGTATTTTATTAATTACGACCGTCGTAATTAATAAAATACAGTAAAAACCTTTGAAACAGTATATTATTTAATAGTCTAATCATTTACTTTTTTGTTTCATAGCGAACTCCATAACACAGATTTTAAAACCATTAATCTTGACGTGGTTTTTTATGTTCCTGATCAGGGACTCAGGGTATAATGATGTATATATTAATCGTTGTCTTCAGCATGCAACAGTATGGTGGCGGCAGCGCAGCATCCTCGTACGTCGGCTCATCGCTGTACAACCAGCCATACGCTGCGTACCCACCCCCGCACAACACTAATAATAGGTAAAATAAAGAGTGATAAAAATACAAAGTAGTGCAGGATTTGAACCTTCGACCACCGAGGCAATGCGCTAGCCAACTGAGATAACAGGCACGCGCGGCGCGACCCATCCTGCAAAAAAATCAACCATTTTCTAATTAATTTATTTATAGCGTCATAATGTACCTATGTTTAAATATTTATTTGTATATTTTTTTTATTTCAATTATTTATTAGTAACTAAAAATACATTCACAAGAATTATTTTTGTTATTATTCTAAATGTATTATTTAATAATTCTAAATAAAAAATCAAATTTCACTCTATTATTTCCCACAGGTCCTCGTGCAAGGCGACGCCGACGTACCTGAGCGCGTACGGCGTGAGCGGCGTCGGCGGCGTCTCCGGGACGGGCTTCGGCGCGCAGCCGTCGCCGTACGCGTACACCTCATATAACGGGGGGTTGGCGCAGTCCTTCCCCACCGCGCAGCAGGTTAGCAAGTGTTAGCAATATTAATTCCTTGTAATTGGATCTAAGATAACAATATTTATTTTCTTAACTTTACTGATTAGGTAATACTTGTAACAAAGCAGCTCCAACAGTATAAATAAAGCACACAAGCAGTATAAATAACTTGACACATCCTGAATACAAGGTGTGATTTTTGTAGATTACATACTTAGAGCCAGACATATCTATATATTGTCTGTGGACCAATAATACAGGGCATTCTAATTTTTACGATTAAAGTGACATGTGTCTGAACTTTGGGTACAAACAAACACACGGCTAGTGCACCGTAGTGTATTTTTTTACTTCCTAGGTATTCTTAATTCGTAAATTTATTAAGACAGGAAGTAAAGAAATGTTATATAAATACTAATAAATTCATGCTCTTGTAATAATAACTCTCAAATTTGACAGGACTACAGCAGCTATGCTGCTGGCTATGCGGACCACAACGTCGCTCAGTACAGCGGCTACTACGCCACCCCCAGTTACTCGCCGTACGTCAGCTCGCCGAGTAGCAGCGGCAGCGCTGGGCACGCTTCCTATCATTTAGGAGCTAGCCTCTCAGGTAAAGTAATACATATTAACTTATAATATTATAAATAAATAACACGCTAAACAATAGTAAAATAATAATATAGTGTTAAATGTTTTATTAAGTGCTTTCTTCGATTATATTAGGTTTGTGAAGTGGCTGTTGACTTTGACCTTGGACCAAAAGTGCCCATTCTCCTTTGAGACAGTTTGAAAGAGTTTCAAATCCATTGGAAATTAATAATGATACACGAAATTCGTTCAATTTTTAGCTCTGATGTTTTAGCTAAAAATCTGGTAATTTCCAATCGGGAAATTAAATAAAACAATCGGAAAATAACATGTTTTCGTGAACGCGTCTATAAAAATGAGCATCGAAAACAAACTGCTGCGGACCAATGCTACCAACATAGAAAAAATACGCAAGGAAAACGGACCGAGTTTTTATTTTGACGTTTCACTTTTTTTCTAACGATCGATCGATCGTATTTACGAAAAAACTAAAAATATGTTTATAAACACGCTGGTAAAATAAAATTATTGACGGTACAAAGTGCTCAAACTGAAATTATTTCGAATATAAGGGCAACAATATCATTCTGCATTCCATTACCGAAGATCGCTGCTGTTTTCTGTTGTGAAATTTTGTAACAAAATGAATAAGGAAAACGAGGATTTTAAACCAAATAAACGAAGAAGATTAGAAGAAAGCGATTCCGAAGAGTATACCATCGGTAACTCTGACTATTGGTCAGATTCTGACAGTGAAAATGGTATGATTCATAGGTTTTTAAGCAGTGTTGTTATCACGAAAGGATTAAATTGTTTACTAATGCTAAACCACTGTAACTTCGTTATTTTCCATGACATCAACATTATAATAAGGTTCTAGATAGCTTATGCTTTTCTTGTATAAAGTGACCTTTTTTGTAATATAAATAGTTTGCCAGTATCATAAAAATTGCCTGTACTGTCTAGCTAGAAACAACAACATAGAATAAATATGTAAAATATAATGAATAAGTTTTCCATTAACAGCCCAATGTCTGTTATTAATTTGCTTTGTTACAGAATCTCCATCGTCGATGCTCCCGTCGATAAACGATACGAGTCCACTGTCTCCGATCAAGAATGAGGTGCACGCAGCCAGTCGGAGGTGTCGAGAGAATTCCGGGTAAGATTTCTGTAGAACTTGTGAACCAGGGGTGTGATCAGAAGAGATCTGGTCTTAAGGCAGGTTTAGTTGGAGACAGTTACTATAAAAAATCCTAAAAGAAAGAAAGTTTCTCAGTAAAGAAAATTCCATGCTCTCAGACATACATTAAGGCAGGTTGCTTTGTTCAACTTTGCAGAAACTGAATTCTAACCCACTTTGAAAGATTGAACAACTTTATCATAATAAAACTGACTGCTTTATCAACCTGACAAAGATATCAAATCAAAGTTTCTATTTGCTGTGACAAGGTTGTTGTAACACTCAAATCAAAGTTTCTATTTGCTGTGACAAGGTTGTTGTAACACTCAAATCAAAGTTTCTATTTGCTGTGACAAGGTTGTTGTAACACTCAAATCAAAGTTTCTATTTGCTGTGACAAGGTTGTTGTAACACTCAAATCGGGTCAGAATTCAGTTTCTGCGACCGTACCTATTGCATATGACCAAACATGAATTCTGGCTATAATATTATTCCAAGCTTTAGCCAAAATTTTAGCACAACACAGTGAATGTAGTCAACACCGATGTGTTTATCATTTTTATGGGCCTATGGTACTTGGCACTTACGTCATGAAAACTAACATATAGCCAGTGGTCACAAAACAGCTTTCAGTACCTATTTTGCTGATTGATATTATGGTACATCACTAATTTGTTTTTAAATAACGGATGAGTTTGCACACCTGCTCGCATGTACTTACTATAATTAATTTAAGATCTTTGTAACAATATATTTATTATATTTTAAGTCTTATTTACAATAAATCCTTATAAAATATTTCTAAAATTTAAATTCGATAAAAATTTCGTCAATAAATGATTTCGACTATGAAAGACGGCCTCAGTCAATAATTTCGCCCCGTGTCGACCCTGGCGCAATGTCGCTCGCGGCATTGCCACGCTGAATCGCCACGGCCAACCTCTGCATAAAGAACGATTCGGACCGGGGTTCACAGCCCCTCTCTCTCTGGCAACAGCCAACCTCCCTGACAAAATCCTTTGCCTTCGCTTCAACCGTTGCTGTCGTTTCAACCGCAAATGGGACAAAAACGTAGTTTTGCTCCAGAGCGGCGTACTTCTATCGTTTTCTTTATATCTATTACGGCAAACAAATCATTTCTATTTCTATGACATATGCCAACCGTGCCTTCCTATATGAAAAAATTATAATTGTACCGTTACGACTTCAGAGAGAGCACAACAAGCCGCACGCGAGGCCGAGGGCGGCGTAACACGTCGTCGTCGCCCGCGCAGCACGTGCCCGAGCCCGCCACTGACCGCGTGTTCATCTGGGATCTGGACGAGACCATCATTATATTCCATTCGCTGCTCACAGGCACTTATGCTACAAAGTACAATAAGGTGAATTAATAGTTAGTTAGAGTGTCGGTAGCATAGTGGCTAGGAAGCTGGACTCCCATGCAGGGAGGTCCGGGTTCGAAACCATGCCATGTACCAATGAGTTTTTCGTTTTTTTTCGAAGACTTACATCTCTAGCGGTGAAAGAAAACATCGTGAGGAAACCTGCATGTCTGTGAAAATGAAAAGTTTCCGAATGTGTGTGAAATCTACCAATCAGCACTGGGCCCGCTGGTGGATCATGGCCCGTACCTCCTTGGTCAAAGTGAGGCCTGCACCCCAACAGTGGGAATATTAATAGACTGATGATGAATAGCTAGTTGTTTTTTATTGTATGTACAAGGAAAGCAGAAGAACAAATCGGTCACCTGATGGGTAAGGGGTCACCATCGACCATAGACCTTACTATAATATTATCAGAGAGTTTTTGATGCGCTGCTAATATTAATGGAGTGCTTCAAGTGCCGCTGGCTCTCTTACTCTTCAAAACGAAACATAAAGCAACAATGTAAGCATTGTTTAGTTGTTGTTTAGTTTAGTTGTTTGAGTCAACTAAAATCATATCTGTCAAATTCACTAGTCAGGTTATCAACTTTCGATCAACTTTGCATGCACTGAAAAAGATTTAAATCTTTTTAATTAATCAGGAGTGCAGACGAGCAAACGGGCCACCTGATGTTAAGTGGTCACTGTCGCCCGTAGACATCTCACCTCACTGTATTAATATCAGAGGGTTTTTGATGCGCTGCTAACCATGAGGACTTAGATGGATTGCCTCATGTGCCGGAAATTACGCTGGCACTCTTACCCTTCAAACCGAAACATGGTTTCACGGCAGAAATAGATAAGAGGGTGGTACTACCCCAGGTGATCATTCACATTAGGAACTACCACTTCAAAAGATGCGCTTTATGATGAAAAAGTATTTTATACATTGAATACCCTCCTTTTGGGAAAGCACTGTCTCCCAAGATACAGGTTCGCCTAGTTTGGGAGTCAGGGTACTGTTCGATTTACAAGTTTTGTGATGTTTTCAGTAAAGATTTTTTTTATTAATATTTTTATACTAGCCTCTTACTTATGAATGTAATTTCTGTTGCAGGATACCCAACAAATAGTTCAATTAGGTTTTAGGATGGAGGAAATGATATTCAGCCTGGCTGACACACATTTCTTCTTCAATGATGTTGAGGTAAGTTATCCATATTCTTGGAAGAATGTGTGTTACACGGACTAAAAGCTTAAACTTGGAAGTATCTAAAACCAAAACATTAACCTCTTTCATTCTGAGAGTTTTGAGAAAAATTATGTAAAATTAAAAAGGCATAGGAGGGGAGGCCTTTGCCCAGTAGTGGGACAGACTATAGGACAAGAAATTTTTAAAAAAAGTAGCGTACTGGTAGCTACCAGAATCGTATAACTCAAATTCTTGTTCTCAATTATACCAAAGTCCATATAAATTTTTGCATTGTCCTTTCGAATACAAATTCTACAGTGGAGACCACAAGAGTGTCGATGGTGAAGTGTCTAGGAAACCGGACTCCCATACGGGAGGACTTGGTTCAAAACCATGCAATGCCATGTCATGTACCAATGCGAATTTCGGAAGTTTTTGAAACTTACATACCAAACGATAAAGGTAACAGTGAAGAATACAAATACACATACATACAAATGTACACACCCTTTCACTCTCTTCTACACACGCTCACACACTTTCCAATAAACACATCCATATACACACACACCAAAACTTATTTCTCCCTATAAGCTTTATTTTAAAATAGGGAATCTGTAATTGGCAGTATGTTTTATTAATGGACTTTTTTGTTTTTACATTTAAGTGCTGTGGAAGCTAATAAAATATTTTTTTTTAAAAGAAGTAAAATAGAAACCTATATGTCTCTGGGAAATAGTTTCCGAAGGCGTGTGAAATTATCAAAGCTTTACAGCAGAAATTGGTAAACGGGTAGTAACACGGTAAAACCCGAGACTTACTCTGTACAGACACAGACTTAAAAACACTTATTTATTTCAATTAAATTTCGGCACAGTGATGAAGATTTTGCGTAATTTTTTTTGTACATAAAATAAACTCGGCCTTTGGAACAGTCATGAAAGTGACATCCAATATGAGTACCATGCTACAGTCTATCCTCTAGGTGCCGGCTAGCAGGGTTCTAGGACAGTGCGCAGATGAAGTAATAGAAGAATTTGGTGATAAATAATATATTTTAAGGAAAAGAACACAAATAGTAACACAGAAAATAGGTAGTAGGAAATAAAAGTGAACGGGGAGACGTCCGTTCGAGATAAAATACTCTCCGTATATATAAGTTACTCTATGCAAAATACAAAGAAAAAGTCAAAATACAAAGAAAACAATGAAATTAATGGAATTATGAAATTTAGAAATGGAATGGGAACATGATTTTGAATTTAAATGAAGAAATGAAGATGCCAACACGAAATGAGATGAGATAAACGCTAATGATGAGGTTGAAGTTGATGGCAAGGAGGTTGATATGGACGATGAAGTCGACATCGTTACAATGCTTCCGATGCCCGATGACTAGTGTATCAAAATGTCCAATGTGTCCATATGACCAGTTTTTACCAAAACGTTCAGTCTGGCATCTAAAAGAACAATACGATATTAATCTAATATACTTTTTTCATCTAGCAACTTCTACAGATCTAAAATTAGTTTTTAGATATCTCAACTAACATCAGAGATATTAATGGTTAAGCTTAGTAGTCGACATATGTTCTGTCCCTATCTAGCAAACCAGTCTTTTATATGCAACCAGTACCTGCTAGTATGGCGCTAGAGAACAGTTACGTCATAAAACTTATTTCCGTTTCTTTCTACCGTTCCGATTTTTGATCGCCTGTAGCTATTTTATTTTTCAACGTATTTTAATTCTGTTTTCACATTTGACCATCAATTTATGACTCAAAATATATATCCCGGGATGTAATATACCTTAATATATATTATAGCTGCTCTCTGTGGCGTCTTTAATATTTGATACTTGGAAATTCCCTAAATGACTAATATTAATATGTTAAAATGACCAGTGTGTTCAAAATACCAGTTAAAATGACCAGTGTGTTCAAATTACCAGTTAAAATGACCAGTGTGTTCAAATTACCAGTTTGTTCAAATTACCAGTTAAAATGACCAGTGTGTTCAATTACCAGTTAAAATGACCAGTGTGTTCAATTACCAGTTAAAATGACCAGTGTGTTCAAATTACCAGTTAAAATGACCAGTGTGTCCATTACCAGTTTACCAAAACGTCCTTTGTCATATGTAGTAGTACTTTGTGTACTAACAGTAATCATAACTATAATGTAGGTAGGTTGCTTAATATTATAAGAGAGGGTAATTCTATGACAAAAAAGTTGGTTTTAACACGTCTACTGGTGTGTTTCATTTGAACTCCTGTAACTACCACACCTGAATAATACCATAATTATGATTAATAAACTTATTCTTATTATTAATTTTGCAATAATCTGCAGGATTGCGACCAGGAGCACATAGACGCGGTAGCGGCTGACGACAACGGGCAAGACCTCTCCGCATACAATTTCTCTTCGGACGGTTTCCACGCGGGCGCCGCGCCTAACACGGGCTTATGCGCCCCCGGTGTCAGGGGCGGCGTCGACTGGATGCGGAAACTAGCCTTCCGATATAGGAAGATTAAGGATACCTACAATAATTATAGGAATAGGTGAGTTTAATGGCTTTTAAACTAGGACTAGCTAGACTAGAACCAGCTTTTTAATATTCTATGTTGGATTTAAATTATACCTGAATTAACGGCCCTGTTTGACGCCATTCTTGATGGAGAAAATATCCTAATCACGTGGAAAAATTTAATAAACCTACCAAAGATTTTGAAATTCATATGTAAATTGTAGAGAGTTTCATATAGAAACCGCGTCTGCCAGTTGGCGCATGCGATGTGCTTTTTCCTATAGTCGGGCATTGGAATGCCAAATGTATGGAACTATACGTGTATTTGCCCAAACTCTTTGGCTCGCTGTCAGTGCTCACATCATTCCCTGTAGTTCACTCTACACGAGACAGCGCCACTAGTTCGATTTCCATAGACCATACCACTCACCGTCAAGCCCATCCGTGTATTTGTCTATAATCTTAATAAATTCTTAGTTTTTTTTTTAAATTATAATAATAACTTGTATTTTCCAGTGTGGGAGGCCTCCTAGGCCCTGCAAAGCGTGAGCAGTGGTTACAGCTCCGGGCAGAGCTCGAGCAAGCGACCGACAACTGGCTTACACTCGCGTGCAAGTGTCTCAACATGATCAACTCTAGGTAATTACTCTGTGAGGTCTATTAGGGCTTACAAAGCGTATATAGCTTTTTTTTTTTATCGTATTCATAAACTCAACTGTTTTTGGAATATTTATCTGCCAATTTCTGTAACTTATTATATATATAAACGTTTCCAGAGAGAACTGCGTGAACGTGTTAGTGACGACGACGCAGCTGGTGCCAGCGCTCGCCAAAGTGTTGCTCTTCGGTCTTGGAGGTGTCTTCCCTATTGAGAACATCTACTCCGCCACTAAAACAGGTTGGTTTAGTTTACTAGTTATTACTACTACCAATATATAGTAGTGGTAGATCCTAATGTGAAGGATCGCCTGGGGTGGTACCACCCTCTTATCTATTTCTGCCGTGATGCAGAGATGCTTGCATTTCAATCTGGAAGTGCTCGGTAATATTATGCCTCTACTGTGAACTACCATCCACACACATAATACCATGTAAATACACCCACGCGCACTATGCCATCACCCTCCCACACTCTCAGTACCTTACTACAAACAACACAACCCGCACACACTGTTGCTTTCTTCGTCCGTGCAGTCACTGAGGGGCAGCTGATAATCAGCGCTGTGGCTTGCCTCAGCATTATGCTGAGCTGGTGTACCCTTTTTGGCACTGTACCACACCGGATGTTCTGTGCTTCATGTATTAAACTTTGTATACTTCTGTATTCTGGTGTTTACAGCGCTAAATAAACGATTTCAATTTCAATTTTCTATGTTTCGGTTTGAAGGGTAAGAGAGCCAGCGTAATTTCCGGCACATGAGGCAATCCATCTTAGTCCTCAAAGTTAGCAGCGCATCAAAAACCCTCTAATATTAATACAGTGAGCGGTTTCTAACCCGGACCTCCCGCACGGGAGTCCGGCGTCCTAGCCACTAGGCCACCGACGCTCTTATGACAATCTCTTCTAAGTCGTTTTTCCTCATTGCTGAGGGTCGTGATCATTCTAAGGAATTAATCACAGAGAACGACTCTCGTGGCAAATTTAATGGGGTGGTTTTGCCATTGCCTTCCCCATTTCACACACTGGTTATCTAAGTGTGCAGGTTTCCTCACGATGTTTTCCTTCACCGTCAGAGCAGTCGGTAAATGTACGTAAGTCTTTCGATAAAACCGAAAAACTCATTGGTACATGACATTGCATGGTTTCGAACCCAGACCTCCCGCATGGGAGTCCGATGTCCTAGCCACGGCGCCACCGACGCTCCAATATACAATATGCTTATCACAATATACCATCTTAAATATGGGCGTAGGTATCTCATTATGCTCATTAATGCATAAGCATTTCGCATGCTAGGCTACTTAAATAAATTACAAAAATGAGGGAAAAAAATCCGCGAGCAGGAATGAGTTCACTAAGTAAAGCCGGCAGGATGAACCCTGATAGCTCAGTTGGTTAGAGCACTCCACGGCCACGGAACGGCAAGGTTCAAATCCTCGCGGATTATGGCATTCTTCTGTGACGCCGAGCGGCTGATATTGAAACCATTTCCATTTTACAGAAGAGGGCAATTCTTGCAATATATAATCTACTTTGCAGGGACTCTCTCAGGGAATTGTTCAGGGAAATAAATATACTGACTGTCGCGGGTCAGTATATTTATGAAAATATTATGTATGTACGCAAACACTTAGTTGTTTCCGAAAAACTGTGATAATCATAATTTCAATACCAGAAACAAAACAAACTTGCAGTCCCACGGTTTAGACTTAGTAAAGTTAACACATCGGGACACTGTGTACGATTTTATACGTTGTCTGGATGTGATCGCTTTTAGCGATAAGACCGTCTAGATTGTATTAATCGCAATTTGTACGCACTGTATTAAAGAGTATTCATTCATTCATATGACAGAGAAAAAAATTTGGACCCATATAAGACGGACCTTGAAATCAAATCAAAATGATTTTATTGTAAGTACCTTTTTTTAAAAAAATCTCAGTTTAGAGTCTTTGGTACACGACAAGGTGACCATGTCAGCCTCGTTAGGGTCACTAAGAAAAGGGAAGGGAAGCTCAAGTATTATTAGAGTCAGCCCTCACTTTGAGAGCCAACTTAGCAAACAACAGTGTTTCATATTATCAGATGAGGGCTGACTCAAAATAATATTGAGCCTCCCATTTTGGAGCCTCTTGAGGCCAAATTTTTTCCTCTCAAGTAAGTACCTTATAGTACATTTTTACAAGGTCATGTTTTACTCATCGTAAGGTGCTGTAGCTGAAAGGAAAGAAGAAACTTTCAGCAACACATCTTTTGAATTAAATTTACACCTTTAGCACACTGCAGCGAAAGCGGACCCAAACTAGAAAAAAAAATTTTTTGGTTTTATATTCTGGTTTCTATGGTTTCGGTCGGTTTTTGCGTTGCTTTCTCTACGCTAAAAACCTCACGAATTCATAAACATTCTCGATTTTCTATTTATCTTTACAGGAAAAGAAACCTGTTTCGAAAAAATAAAGCAGAGATTCGGCGAGCGGTGCACATACGTGGTGATAGGCGACGGCCAAGACGAAGAAGCGGCTGCCAAGGCGAAGAACTACCCCTTCTGGAGGATATCCGCCCACTCTGATATAGCTGCACTATACAACGCTCTCGACATGGGCTTCTTATGATTTGCTGCTGCCTTGGTACTGGAGCTGTATTTTAAACCAAGTAAAACTGGGTTTTTGTTGAAAAAAAGGACAAGATTTTGGCTGAAATGATACAAAAACCCTCATTAGTCCCGTTGGGGAGGGAGGGGGGGGGGGGGGGGGGGGTTCAGAATCCATAACTGAACTTTCACTATGGGGCCAACTTAGAAATCGCGAAAAAAAATCAGCTGTTTCATAAACGGTACCAGTGTAGTGTTAGGTATTGAGCTTTTGTATGGAACAGCTGATATATTTTTTCACGATTATGTTGTTTGCCCCATAGTGAAAGTTATGTATACTGAACACCCCGTTTTCGGGACTATGAGGGGGTTTTGTTACAATCAAAAACTTTGCAAGTTTGATTGCAAATATGATCATATTCCGACATACGCTGTGCGTGCCATATAACATTTTCTGTTAACCTGGTACTTTAGTTGTATTTTAAGAGAAGAAAAAGGAATATCCTACACAAAACTGAAGTCTTGGTCACTCAATGAAAAATGTAACATTGTTTATTAGATTTCATATTTACAACTTAGATTAACATCATCATCAGTAACAGAATGTATGATTGAATCTTCACGATTTGCTGCTAGCCTAGTACCTAGTGTCGAAATTAATGGAAATAAAAATTAATTTCTATGGAAACATACGTACATAAAACAGTCGTTGACGGATAATAAATTATCTACTGATAAAATTAATCAAAATTTGATTAGATTTAACAGCAGTAGAATTTGAACTATTTCGGGCTACTGCGTCAGATATGTCTATACACACAGACTCTTTATTTATGCTGCAAGCCTGGTAGTTGCGAGAATATCGCATTATTTCTCTACCCACGTTTTTACGAAGTTCATGTCATTTTTAGTGGTTAAATAGGGGCCTGAGAGAGCACCTCCCCTCCCCACGGAGAGCACGTTAAACTGTCGCACCCGGCCTACGGGCGGCCTGTATAACGTTGAAGAAAAGATGCCAAAACCATATCAATGTCACTAAATATTTCTAATTATTTTATGGCTCCTGTTAAAGTACAGTTTTCTTATTAATTTTAGTTATTTAGGAGCCCAAGTCTCGCTTATCTTGTTTTTTTTTATCTGTAACTTTTTATACTGATATTATTTAGTTTTTAAAGCTCAAAGTCAGCTCAAAATCTATCGAAACTCTATTTCTATTTCATGTAAATAATTATAAAAAAATATGTAGAAGATGTTTCTATAAGTCCATTCCTACTACATAAGTTTTATATGACTCTATACAATGTACAGATAATTATTATTTTTTAGTAAAAATGTCTCCCGTGGCCAACCTGGAAAACGCTTAATCGCCTGCGAACCCAGGTTGGCTGTAGCGGAGATAATCTTCACAACTGGGGGTTTTCCAGCGATCAAGTAAAGTGTGAGTGTGGTGTCTCCCCTCAAACTATGGAGCACTTGCTCTGTTGTCCCGCGTGTCCGACCACCTGCACGCGGGAGGACCTTTTCGAGGCCAACCAGAGGGCTATCGATGTGGCTGCCTTCTGGTCGGGAAAAATTTAATTCGGATCTCATCAACTCGAAAGAAGAAGTAAAAATGTAAAATAAATAACTTTTTCGGAACTATCAGCTCATTTGTCGTTAAAAATGAAATCTTTTGTTCCTCTCTAACCGAGTGTAAAGTAAGCACAATTTATTTTTGTATAACTTCTACAAAGATGCAATTTTTTGTAATCCTTTTTAATAATGGTTATACCCTCACCTGGATTTTTTTTTAAAACTATTCGAGAGGGCGCCGCCCGATGGTTTAAATCTAAGTTCGCTATTAAAAAAAAAGTACCATTTAAGTCCGCAATATGGGTTATTATCAGTGATCGGATTAGGTAGTGCAATTTAGGGTTAACGACCTTAAACACTATATTAGTATGGATACGCCTGCGGGATTGCGGGATTTCGGAAATGTTCTGTATATAAAATACTTTTTCTCCTAATGGGAACTCCAAAAGGAAATCATCTCATCACCCTTCTTACTAGAGAGAGACGAAGAGATATCGCCATTAGGACTATATTCGGGATTTATTGTCTTTTTCTCGCATTCACATTTTATCAGTACGCTCTTATCAGTCGTCGCCTTTGTTATGCCGAAACAATACATTTTCTAAGAATTTTTGTCAAGTGACACAACAATATGGTGGCAAATTTATCCTCGTAAAAATCTCATAAGAATGTTGAACGATATTACTGTCCAATGTAACCAGCTCTTAGCGAATTTGTAATCCCGGGATATCGTTCCTTGTTGAACACGTCCATGTTCATATTTCGTCATGGAATCCCGCAAAATTGCACTACCTAATCCGATAACTGGTTATTATATTTCTGATCAGGGTTTACAAATAGTTTTTGTGTATTTCCAAAACTAGTAGACCTTAAGTTGTTCAGTTCTATTGAACACCCC
The DNA here is from genome assembly GCA_947369225.1 of Hofmannophila pseudospretella. NCBI lineage: Eukaryota > Metazoa > Arthropoda > Insecta > Lepidoptera > Oecophoridae > Hofmannophila > Hofmannophila pseudospretella. The sequence goes on along the minus strand of OX376332.1, from coordinate 7,975,916 downwards.
TGTTTCGGCTTTTCTAATTTTTTTAATAAAAGGGCGTGTTTTGTTACATACTGTATAACGTCAGTTATATAACTTGTTTAAAACACAGCCGAAGGGCCTAATATGAGATGAGATCACCCTATGTATACCCTGACCAGGGAAATAAAAACCCTGTGACGATTCTTGGTACTTTTATAATCTGTGTTATGGAGATCGCAATGCAAGAAATACGTTTCATTTAATACCCCAATATTGCGAGGATTTTTATATTTCTGGTCAAGCTTTATGAACGCCAACCATTTTACTATGTTATTTGAAACACTCGTTTTATAAAACCATAGCAATATAAATATTTTTTATATAAATTGAACTAAAATTAAAATAGACAAACTTGGGCGATGTAAATATAGAATTAAATTGTAGTAGTAAAAACGAACATAGCTTATTAAAATCCTAGTAAATATAAAAGATTCGAATGTTACGATTATTCGAGTTGTAAATAAAATTATATTATTTGACAATTTATTCGGTTTTTTATTTAAAAAATACGCATTTTCACTGTAACAGCATAAGTTTGTAATTTTAAAAAGCTTTCGAATCCACTAATAGTGTAGAGAAATTCCTTGAATATCTACAGAACTTTTTGCTTTGTAAAAGTATTGGCCACGAACAGATGAAAAAATAATTGAAATCGCCAGTTATTTAAAAAGAAGTTATATATTTTTTCTAATTTTTTTATGGCGTTTGGAAGTATTTTCTAGAGCGAAAGAAGCCAGTGCCAGTATTGCTAGGGGTTATTAGCATTACACTGCTGCATGCAATAGGTATACAATTTAGACAGCTCTTAGAACTGACCGTATTGAAAGCTATTATTTGGCTGATAATTGACTGAATCAGTTAACTTTCTCATTCAGCCAGACTGCATGCAGCATAGTGTTTTTTTTTTAATAACCTAGTGTAATAACCTATGATCGGAGTAGGTAGGGCTGTTTTTGGTACTTGCCACATACGGTCATAATATAGATAAGTATGCCCAATAATCCCGGGATTTCCGGGATTGAATAAATATATTATTTAGATTTTTAACGTTATATTTGTTTTGATACACATTTAAGATTGGTGGCGAAATATTTTTTTTAAGTTTCATGGCGCTAGTGTACCTATGGTAGTGTTTTAACTTCTTCGTAAGTTCACAATTTTTGAAAAATCGTAATCCGCCGAGTAAGGGCGAGGTTTATAAAAGTAATTGACAACATTTGCTCGATAACTTAAAACGGGATCCCGAAATCATATCCATATTAATATAACCTTTGAGGACATTGACCCGAAAAAGCCCTACCTACTCCGATCAGTGGACTAATAAGCCTTTAAAAAATCTTGCTTCTTTAATTAATATGCAGGAGTATTTATATTATTATTGGTCATACAATCATCCGATAATTGAACTCGCCATTTATTTAGAAGAAATTTTTTTTTTAATCTATTTTGGCTTTTGCAAATATTTTTTAAACGATATCAGCCATTTAGGGGAGTTTTTTGCTACGAAATATATCAAAATTCTCGTTTTTTTTTCTACATTTTACAAACCGTCCATCTGTAACCTAGCAACGCACCAATATTTGCGCAATGTTTTGATGCAGTTGCTAGGTAACCGATTTCAAAAAGTCAACTTTGCTACGACTGAACTGAACTGATATCATTATTTATAAATAAATATTTGCTAAAACAATCAAAATGAAATCGATAGTGAACACAATTCTTTTCGATGTGTCCAAAAACAACATGTTTAAAATAAACGAGAATTATAAGATGCTGCATAGAAAACTGAAGACTACATGGAAAGTAATGATGTGAGTGTATACTGTTTATTACAAGCTTGGTGCATTTGCTTAGTGATAAAAGGTCCCCCCTTCTTGGTCAGCTTCAATCGCCCTAGGGTAAAATATCTGTCGTCAAATATCTTAGTTTCTGCGTTGTTGTGTCCTGGCAGTGTTTATAGAAGAGAAACCTCCGTATTGTTAAAGCCACCATAAGTCTCGCTTCATTTCAAGCTATAGTGTTATAGCCATCATTGGCGTAGAAGGGGAAAGTCAAAAGTCTTTTTTTTATTGCAAGTACATTTTTACAAAGAAATTTTCTTTACTCTACCATCGCTTTGTTAGGTGCTATTGCTGAAAGAAAGAAGAAGAAGCGGCGCAAGAAATAATCAGCATCACATCTTTTGAAATATGAATTTTAATGATGACATGTCTAATTAGTAGAGCTATCTAATTACTTAGTACACTAAAACGTCGACTAAGTTAATCGACTGAATTCAGTCGAGCTAGTGTAGTAAGCAGTAACTCTCAAGATACAGGTATGACTTAGTTTCGAGGGTCAGGGGTACATTGTATATTTACCTAATATTATACAGTACCTACTTACTGTTTAATGTGCCAATAAACTAAACTTTACTAAACTATTTTAAACCTTAGAAATATTTTACAGCAACCGCGACGAACTGACGCAAAACATACTGCAGGATGTGAAGATCCTTGTGGTGCCAGGACCGCAGAACGTGTTCACAGATGACGAGCTGGCGTGTCTGAAGAGTGTGGTTGAAAGAGGGGACTCTGTGCTCGTCGCCATGGCAGATGGGGGGGAGGAACGCATTAACACGAATATCAACTTCTTTCTTGAGGAATACGGAATTGTCGTCAATAATGGTAAGTGTGTAGCCGCCTGCTACAGCTTGAAGAGTTGGGTAGAGAGGAGGTTTCTTTGCTGATTGCCATGGGAGATGGGGGGAAGAGCGCATCAACATTAATATCTTGTCTTGAAAAATATGGGATTGTTCTTAATATTTGTAGGTGATGAAAAAATTTTTACTAGGGTAGCCAAAGTATTTAATTAAGCACATGATCATAAAAGAAGGGAAGGCAAGTATGGAGAATATAAGCCTCTCCTCTTTCAAGTCACTTACCTACACCTAACAACGTTTGTTCATCTAATATTTTAACTTTCGACTACGGCCTTTTTTGGAATATCACAGGCAATGTAATATAAACACCCATCGACATTTACGTGATATCTTTTATTTGCCGAAAAACCCGTTATACTTATATCTCAAAGAAAAAATCATAAAATTCCACAATGCATGTGACTACCAATTCAATACTTTCGGACGAATTCCTGATTTTATAACGCGTATCATGTGAAAACAGGTTACTCGTCTATGTAAAGACGTTTTTGTTTTCAGACTGCGTGGTCCGCGCTAAATACCACAAATTCTACCACCCGAAGGAGTGCCACATATCCAATGGCATACTGAACCGCGCTGTCATGAAGCTCATTATGAAGATGCCCAATTATATCAGCGAATCTGACGATTTCTTGTAAGTTTACCAAACTAGCTAGCTATGCCATAGCCGATAATTTGTTCCGTCAGGGTATATCGAGAGACTGCAATTCTCTAAATTCTTCAGAGGTTTTCGATGAGCTTGAGGCCTTAGATGGAGCGCATCATGTGCCGGTAATTATGTCAGCTCTCGTACGGCATCAAACTAAAACACAGTTTGCTGCTTTACAGCAGAAATAGATAAAACCACTCAGGTGACTCATACCACCTTCGGCTTCTGACGAAGTCTTCGTTACTTGACGAAGTCCATGGTCTGTACTCTGTACTATACCCATTTCATAAAACCTCCCTAAATAAAGTGAACACTGAATTTCCAGAGAAGAACCAGCGACCCCCAACTTCGTATACCCTTACGGAGCGACCCTTACGGTGAAGAAACCGGCAGCTGCAATACTGTCCAGCAGCGACGTTTGCTACCCCGTGAAGAGACCAGTCGCTGCCATGTACACTTCTGATAAGAGTGGAGGTAAGCTGAAACTCTGGTCATAATTTATCTTAGAGACCCCCCCTCCCCCCTCACAGTGAAGAAACCAGCCACTGCCATATACTATCCAGCAGCAATCTTCGCTACCCCGTAAAGAGACCGGTCGCTGCCATATACACGTCAGATAAGAGTGCAGTATCTAAGTTTTTTTTTTAATTTACACATAAACCCGCGTTTGACCTCAATCTCCCCTGGTGGTAAAGTGACGATAAAGCCGAAGATGCAACATACGGGCTTAGTAAGTACTGGCCCTTCTATTCTACGAAACGAAGATATTTGACGACAGACTTTACTTAGAAGGGTGGTCGCTAGCCAGGGAGACCCTGAAGGGGTCCTTCCATCAGCAAGTTACTCGGATTAACCGCCTTGTACGACATTCTTATCCAGTAGCGGTAGCGATATTCCAAATTCATCCCATACACCGAAAAAAGCTTGAAACTCTGGTCCTAGTTTTGTTTTACGGAAGACCGTCACGATGAAGAAACCGGCTGCTGCCATACTTACTTTTAGCACAGAATAAATAATAGTGCTACGCTTCTATTCACGCCAGGAAAGCTGTTCGTCATCGGTTCGGGTCATTTCTTCGCGGACCAATACCTGGAGAGCGAGTGCAATGACCTCATCAGGGAGATGGTGTTCAATCATCTCGGGGGCGTCATAGAGCTGCATCTCAACCCTGTCGACTTTGAGGACCCGGATGTGAGTATAGTGGTATTAATAACGTCAATATCTGGCGTTTCAGAAAACTGGAATCGATACCAGTTAGTCCGTTCAACGTCCTGTCAAACTTTTACATGATAGCATTTAACCCCCAATCAAAAGATGGGTGACGTTTGACGTGTATGTTTGTTTGTCTGTAAGTCTGTCGATCGACCATCTCTTTAAAAATGTCCCTGAAATGGTACCTGCCAGGTAAAAACAAACCTGGTCGTCCGAAATCCACGTGGCGCCGCGCCGGTCAGTTGGAAGCGAGGTAGCAACATTCAGAATGTACTGGCAAGAACTTAAAAAGATAAGATCGCAAAAACTGGACAGCAATAGTTCGAGCCCTAGACCCCAGCAGAGGGTGACAGAAAGGAAATAAGTCTTTCTGTGACTTCACAACAGATGATCCTAATTAATCAGAGAATTTCTGTATCTTAGAAGCATAACACTGTACCTAAATAAAAGCTTTTCTACCTTTTTCTGCTTCCTAAGTATTGTGGCAACTTATAATCTAGTATAGTTTCTTTAATAAATAAACTTAGGAAACTTGTTTGCCAAAGTCCAAACATGACTAATTTTTACACAAATTGACTCACTTGTAAAATTGGTTATGACACTTACAGTTTAATGTTTCTGAGGTATAGATTTGTGGAGAATCTTCGTGAAAATTATGACTTAGTAATATCATCTTGTACATTGCAGGTAAACGAATACAGGACCCTGGGCGACATGCTCTGGCTGAGCACGGTCCCCCTGCCCACCCCCGCGACCGCGCCCCCGCCGCGCCTCACCCCGCTGCACCCCCACGCTCTCTTCACGTGGAGACTGTTCTCTCTCAACCTGGCACAGCGTGAGTTAGAATAGTCCTGTGTTTTGTCTGTTTATCGTGTGTTTATAGTGGCTAACCTATTGTCAGAGTTGTTCAGTCCCCCTCCCCGCCCCGCCGCGCCTCACCCCGCTGCACCCCCACGCTCTCTTCACGTGGAAACTGTTCTCTCTCAACCTGGCACAGCGTGGCCGCGGCGTCGACGCCCGCACGCGCGCACATACTGCTCGTGCACGTACAGCGGGAGACGCGCCAGTGCAGATGGGTTGTCCACCCTGTTTCGCAATAGCAGGCAGTAATGGAAGCATCAGGAGCATCTTTCGTCTCAATTCTACAGTCTCTAGCCCGACCATACCCGAAACGAACAGCCATGGGTACAGGAAGGGATAGTAATCCTTTTGTACAGATACCTAGCGAATTTACGTTGAATTCTTTCGAGCATTAAAATATTTTTTTTCTCGTATGGATCCCACACAATACAGTTGTACTCCAGTTTACTGCGAACGAAAGCGTTGTACAACAGAAGTGCGATTTTAACATTGCGGAATTGTGCAGTGTTATGAAAGTTCGCCACCGACGCTCCGACGAGAGATGGCAGCACGAGTCACTTACCTCGCGCTTTGTCCCTTTATTCCCTGATACATGTAACGCTGGAATTAAATTTGATTATTATTATCTACCTCACTAGTATTAGTTATTATATAATAATAATTGATGCGTCTTGAATGCCTGAATAGGTATTGATATTGTAAATTTTTGGAAACGCACTCTGTTTTAAGAGTGTGTTTATTTATTCACTAGCTGTCAGTGTTGCCAACTCGGATTTATAAAAAGGCGTAGACAAGAGCTTAAATTTACGTAGATTACTACGTACTTACTTCCTGGTAGAATACGAAAACTCATATGGATTTTTAAGAGTCTTCGTCACGTGGCACCCAAACCATTACTAGATAAAATCTATGTAGCACTGGCTCAATCAATCATAATTTACTGTATCCCAGCCTGGGGTGGAGCTACCAAGGTAAAGTTTCTGGAGATTGAAAGATCTCAAGCTCTTTTAAAAGTTATGTTTTTCAAACCCTACAGATTTCCAACGTATCAGCTGTATCGTTTTTGTGATCTGCTTTCTATTAGACAACTTTACATATTACATACCACGCTCAAAAAGCATAAATCCTTAATTCCTGACCCTATTATACTGACAAAACGTAGGAAACATATGGTGGCCCAAACAACTGCAGTAAGGACCAGTTTTGCTAGTCGTCAGTTTTCAAAACAATCGGCACATCTATACAATATCATCAATAAAGAATTGGACATTTATTTAATCAAATATTACGACTGTAAAAAACGTCTTTCTGATTGGCTAAAAACTCTAAACTATGAGGAGATCGAGAATCTACTTAAATACTAGTATTTCTCCCCTTTTTACCTTAAATGAAACGTGGTTTACACAGATATTTTTCATTTGACATCTCTCACTCATTTTGGCATAGAACACCATACATTCTCTCTTGCACACACACATACACCCTCACACACACCCTCTCTCTCTCTCTCTCTCTCTCTCTCTCTCTCTCTCACACACACACACACACACACACACACACACACGTTATTATTATTATTATATTCGTAAATAGGTACATAAATAAAGAGGTATGGAAGAGCGTGGCCCTCTAACACAGGTGTTGTCACACTTAAAAGAGGGCCTCCACAATTAGAAAAAATGTTTGTACCTTTTTGTTACTGAATAAATCTTTTTATTTATTATTATTATTTATTATGTTAAAAAAAATTAGGAAAAGTTCGTAGATCTACGTACTAATTTTTAAGGTGTTATAAGGTTTAAAATAAAATAAAACTCATTCACGACCACAGATCACAATAGCCGGTCAGCAAAAAAATCCGTTTTTCCCACAATTTGTACAGAATGAGACGGACATCGATATTCGATCGAGTTATTCAAAAGAGAAAACGCGACGACGACGCGTAGGTACCTATGGAACGGAACGTCATCAGTTAATATGACATTCTACTTTTTTCAAGGCAAAATGCTCGTTCGTTTCATGATTTACTGGCTAAGAGTATACGACGAAGTTTTTTACTAGTTAGGTAAGGATTAGGAAAATACGTAGATTCAGGGGTTAAAATTCATAGAGTCGCGTGAAGGGCCTAAAATACGTAGATCTACGTAATAATACGTAGAGTTGGCAACGCTGCTAGCTGTTGCGCGCAACTTCGTTTGTTCGCGTTCCATAATCCATACTAAGATCACTTTACCCCCAGGAGGGGGTGGAGTCAAGCCTATATTTTTTTCTTGTCGTCAGACTGATCTTTATGATGACACTGATCTTGGATGAGCCCGTTTGAATTCATGTCAAAAGAGAGACAAACAAAAATATACCATTGCAATTTTATTATATAATATGTAAGTAAAATTTTAATAATATTACTTGCATTACTGCAGAGGTCGGGAAGTTAGTCATTATTGGCCGAGCATCATATTGAAATGATCATTTTTAACGATCCAAGGCCATAAACTCTAAATTAAAAATTTAAGAAACTCCCATCGTACCATTCTGGAGATCTCCTTACTTGTCCTGGTCATCATCAGGTCCTCAAGATTCCAGATGTGGGAAGGTCACCATGGTCATAAACATTTGAGCTCAAATTCGAACCATCTAGCTATTACCGTTCCAGAGATCCCATCTGTCATCAAAGATACTCAAATGTCTTGGAAACCACTGGTCCGTTTATTATCTGACCTAGCTAAAAACACGCTCGACAAAATGCTCTAGTATATAAGAAAACCGGGTCCAAATCGAATCATCCGTTTGTCAATATAACATACAAACAGACAAACATATAACACGCCCCCCCCCCCCCCCTTGGTCCCCATTGGTCGGGGGTTATAAATGTCTATTTCCGCCGACGCTTGTATAGTGCTTTTCTCAAATAATGCGAGGAAATCGAAAAAAAAACTCATTCCAAATACTGCTTCCAAACTGAAAGTACTGAGCGTCCATAAAAGTGTCGTTGTACAATAGGAGCTGGATGGAACTGCTCGGGCTGGTGGTCGGGGATAGCGCGGGGAGAGGGCGCCGACGCGCGACCCGTCCGGGTGGACAGGTGCAGGTGCACCTAACGTGTTAGTAGTATAAACATTACATAGGTAGGTAGATATATCCTTTTTACATACTGACCGCTGCGTTGTGTGTATGTGGTGTATGTTTGGGGGGTGTGTGTGTGTGTCCCACGAACCTCGGCGCCTGCAACATGCAACTTCCCGGGCGGTATTTTTGCACCTTTCTGAGCACCTTTGAGAAAACACATTTCCCGTTTGTTTCAGTACCAGAAGTACTAGGCCTATATGACGCATTAGGAGTCAAACACGAGCCGCTGCGGCTGATAGCTCCACAGTTCGAGACGCCTTTCCCTCCATTGCAGTTGGCGGTAAGTCTGTACTCTTATTACTAAGTACGACATTTTTAAAGATGGAGCCTGGTGGTGCGACTGCTAGGGGGCACCCATGCATTCCATTGGAGATCCCGGATCCCTCCAACTTGCCATCGAAGGGGGTTTTAGTGAGTCAAAATTCCACATAAGTTCCTCCCCCAGGAAGAGGGTATCTTTGGAAAATTTCCCCCGTGCGAACCCTCTTACCTTCCTTCTGCAACGCAGCGATGCTCTGCTTGTTTTCCGATTTGAAGGGTATGCGAGTCAACGCAGTTAACGGCACATGAGGCACTCCATCTAAAGTCCTCAGGGTTAGCAGCGCATCGAAAATGGCTACGGTGACCACTTACCATCAGGTGACCTGTCTGCTTCAACATAAAAAAGAACTATATTTCTTGAACAGTGGATAGAAAGAGCCGGGCTCGTCCAAGACTGACCTTTAAAGATTAGATTGACAGATTGCTCAAAGATTTTAATATACAGAGCAGAGGACCCAAACGGCGAACAAGCTTGAAACGACGAATTACTGTAAAGGAAGCAAGATAGGCGTGCCAAGACAGAAATTCGTGGGGCTCCATTCTCTCTGCCTACCCCGCAATGGACATAGCATGAAGATAGATAGATTAACACTTTGTTGCACACAATAAATTTACATAGGAAAGGAAACATAGAATAAGTGTACAAAGGCGGCCTTATCGCTCAGAGCGAAGTTATGTATGTATAATATGTTATGTGTTGTATTAAACGGAGCCCCAGCAGCATCCTGAGGGCCTGATAAACCGGATTGTCCAATATGGAGAAAATGGAATACAATTAATGTGACCCATAAATAGAGTCTATCAATTTAGATTAGACACTCTATGATCTTTAATTTATGATTATTAATATTATTAATTTATCTCGTTAGCATTTATTACTATTATAATATATTATAGTCTCTTATTTTATATTGCGGTGCCCTACTCAGGGTTTCATGTATGACCAGATAATATACATTTTTAAGACCAATTGTAACACATGAAAAGCAATAAATGGTATGAGTATGAGTATTAAGTATTGTCAAACATTTGTTACTAACACTTAAATATTACGGCGTTGTTAATACCAAACTATGGACAATAGTCTGAAATATATGTTGTTTTTTTTTACTGTAGAATGAATATCTTTATGTCTTCCAAGGTATTCCCCCCAACGTTTCGGGAGCCGCCCCCACCTCCATTGGAACTCTTCGATCTGGACGAAGCCTTCAGTTCCGAGAGATCTCAGCTCGCACGGCTTACCAACAAGTGCTTGCAGCCTCCCACGTCAAGGATGGGGCAAGGTGATGTAACTGCCTTAATGTTATGTTTACATGTTGTTATATGGAATTGTGGAGTATATCTTAGTGAAGAAAAATGGAAGAGGCATAGGGACTCTTATGCCGAACATAGTATGACCCTTGCACTCAGGGGATGCCTGAAAATCAGCGCCGCAGTGCTAAAAGCGCTACGGCAACAGGCTGAGACAGTCCCCTTTTTCCGGTGCTGCACACCACCTTCATCAAACTTAATTACTTTTGCTTATTTATTTTTATAATATAATATATTTGTTTAATATTATTTATATCTTCTGTACCTAATTGATTGTATATGTGTATTAGAAGTAAATTATTTCTTTCTTTATGTAAATATTTTAAAATTAACAACCTCCTTGACCTCCTTCCTCTTTGATTATGTTAAATCATATCTTTCGCCGATACATCCACTACATGCTCATTCACCAATATTTAACTCAAAACAGAGTTTAGGGACCTCCAAGTCTTCACTGTTTCAGAGCAAACAAGGATTAGTGAGAGATATAGGTTCCACAAAATTAGTACTGCTATTACTGCCTACCCTCTGTCGTCGTACCCCGCGCGGGCGTAGCCAGACATGGTTTACCTATAGATTGTTAATGAAATTTCGTGATTAATTTGAGCGAGTGATACTCCAGGAAGGTAGCAATGACCCTTTTAATATTCAGTCAATTTCCTTTTACCAGGTGACGGTCGACAGCTAGAGAATGAGTTAGAATACTTCGTCCGAGAATGCGGTAGGATCGTGAGGCTGTCTAGGGCTCTGCCAGCAGACGACGCTCCTGCTGGTAAGGTTATACTGCACCAGTTGGCTGTTCAACTCGCTACGTACAAGAAAATAGCTCCTAGGGACTAATGGGCAGCAGGACCAGCAAGGACCAGTCTTTCAGTGTATCAGATAACTTTAGTGGGGGATGATTTTTGATGTGATACTGACTGTTCAGAATATGTTTTAAGACGTATCTGCTCAGATATAACGGTGTATAAGAATCGTAAATATTGTTCTAATATATTTCATAGGGACTTCGTTTTCCAAATACAGGAAAATAAAGGAAACGAAGGAACGAACGAGGTAGTGAAATGTAATTATCACTGATCGGAGTAGGTAGGGCTCTTTCGGCTCAATGTCCTCAAAGGTTATATTAATATGGATGTGATTTCGGGATCCCGTTTTAAGTTATCGAGCAAATGTTGTAAATTACTTTTATAAACCTCGCCCTTACTCGGCGGATTACGATTTTTTAAAAATTGTGAACTTACGAAGAAGTTAAAACACTACCATAGGTACACTAGCGCCATGAATCTTAAAAAAAATTATTTCGCCACCAATCTTAAATGTGTATCAAAACAAATATAACGTTAAAAATCTAAATAATATATTTATTCAATCCCGGAAATCCCGGGATTATTGGGCATACTTATCCATATTATGGCCGTATGTGGCAAGTACCAAAAACAGCCCTACCTACTCCGATCATAGGTAATTATCGTGTTATGTATATGTGTGCAAATAAATTTTAATTCTACATACATTCAAGGATGTTTCGTAAAATATAATATATGATAAAAATAATAATTAGATTATATAAAAATTACCATAAGTCTGCATCGCGAAAGAATTTCAGATAACCCTGTAAATGCCTGTAATATTTAAGACTCAGGTTAAAGGTAAATAAAATGTTTTCATAAATGACGTTATTTAATTTTCATAGTTTTGGAGCGCTCCGCTCAAAACTAAGACTTGTTGTGATCAAAATATAATTAAAAGTCAAATATCCATACTGGTTAAAGATAATAGTCTACCGAAATTGAAAACTTATCGTAAATCGAATATTGCCATCAAAAATCCTATAAAAAGTCTAATAAAATAACTATAATACCGATGCCTTTGCAACATACCTGTATATTCCGTAGCAATGAAAACATTGCTCATATTTTATCTTGTTTATATAGTACAAAGTTTTGTGGTCGGAGACGATGAGTCGTTACAAACATCACCAGTTTTAGTAAGATCCTATCCAAAAAAGTTCAACTCGGTTATGCATAGACACCTAAACATAATGAACAGAAGATACTTCAAAACGCCCGGCGAGTTAATCACTAAGAAAGTCAATATAAACGACCCCACTTACACAGTATTCCCTCCGATTCCGGCGAACCACAAGAAAATACCAGAAAGTCCATACTTCCCGTTAGCATCGAACATTGAACAGAAGCCTAGAGTCAAAAAAGTGTTGCCCGATTACTTGTGGAAGCCATTACTGAGAAGAAAGAGAGCTGCAGCCAAAGCAAAGCCGAAAGTCGCGCCAGCCAAACCTAAAAAAGACGACAAAATTAATTCGTCATTGAAAATTAAAAACGACGAAAAACCTGCAGCAAAGAAGGACGCTAAAAGTAAAATAACTGCAAAAGCTGCAGCAAAAGCAAAAACAGCGCTAAAAAGCGAAAAGAAAGAAGTTCAGAAAAGTGTTGCTAAACCAAAAAAAGAAAGTACCACTGGTAAAACTAAGGCACCATCTAAACTGAGGAAGAAACCGAAAGCGAAGCCACCGAAGCGGGTAGCAGCCGGGAAGAAGAAGCCTCGTCGCCACAGACGACACCGCATGGCGCAAGGACCTCAAGGTAGGGCGCTTTGATTGTATTGTATGAGTTTAATAAACAGTTCGAAAGAATATTGTTTCATTTTATTGATCCCTTCTCCCGTTGCCGTAGCCGAGCAGAGCAGGCGGCTCATAGCCGCGCGGGACGCGTCCATAGAGAGCTATCCGTACGTGATATCCATCCAGAAGACTGGCGAGCACTGGTGTTCGGGAGCGTTGCTCAACCAGCGGCTGGCGATCACTACAGCCAACTGTGTTTGGAAGTGAGTGAACTCTAGAGGTATCGACGACGAATGATCATGAAGAATGGAAGAGTTTGAAACTTACCAAATTCAAAATATTTGAATATCCATTATCCAATGACAAATAGCAGAATAGTTAATTGACAGGTTGAATTATTTTTTCCGCGAACAAAGTTGAACCTCCGAACTCGCTGCTTTGTTACTTGCTCTAAAGTAATTGAGCTATCTTGATTCTTTCAGAAAGATTGAAAAAATAGGTTACCATCTGAATATTTTAAACTCTTCGATTTTAAGAAATTGCAAAAAATCTGTTCAAACAATTTATCAGGACATGTAATTTTATTGGAGAGGAACTTAATCAGTAGGTAGGACACATGCATGACACACAGAGTCAACATACCAGCTTTTCTGAGACCCAGGTGGATGACAAACATTTTTTAGTACCTAAGTAAATAAATAATAATAGACAAGCAGTCTTTCCACCTTATATTATGTGACACACCACTGGACATCGCTGATGGGCCTGACAAGACCTGATTACCTTGACAAGAGGTACTGGTTCATCTAACAACAATTAGTTCATTAATTGTCAATTATATGAACTTTCATTCTACAAATACGGTATTAACCTAAAAAAAATATTACATGGACATCCTAAAAAAGGATCTATAATTAGTTGTTCGATATCTCAACTAACATCAGAGATATTAATGGTTAAATTTAGTATTGGAGAGATGCTTTATCCCATTTTAGCAAAACAGTCCTTTATATGCAGCCAGGACCTGCTTGTATGGCGCTAGGGAACACTGACGTCATAATACTTATTGCCGTTTCTTTCTACCGTTCTGATTTTTGATTGCCTGTAGCTATTTTATTTTTCAACTAAATTTTCATTATTTTTTAAGAAATGCATTTAATACTTGATACTTGGAAATTACCATATCTTTGGAAATAAATCAGAATTGTCAAAAATCATTGGAGAAGACATTCAGAAGTGGCATAACACTAATGCTCGGCTAGGTCGACGCAAATGAGTCGTATGCAAATCCGCGCATGCTCGCGGTTCGTGGACCGCGGCGGGCAGGAGGCGAAGATCCAGGAGGTCCGGAAGCACCCCCTCTGGAGTCTACGCAAGAATCCCGACAACGACGTGGCGTTGCTACTGCTCGATCGATACATCAAGTAAGATCTAGAGAAATCACTAGGAAAATCTTAAACGACAATGGCTCAAAGACTAGGGCACGAGACGAATCCACTTTTGGACTATTGTGGTGAAGTTCTTTTTACCGTTCTTGAAATCCCACCAGATTTCGAAGACAGATTAGATCTTAGAAGCCACGGAACTAATAACACCACTATAATTAAAATGAATTTTGTTTGACGACAGTTGCATCTGATGGTAAGTGACGATGAGGTCCAAGATGGAGTACGCGGTCTAGTGGCACTTATCTACTGTACGAGTATATAATGAAGAAAAGTCGTTTATCTAATGTAATCTCAGAAACTACTGTACAGGTTGTGATGAAACATTGCAAGTGAGTTCCTTAGAACTTATCGTTCGTTCCTATTACCATTAAGGAATATATCACGCGAAACTCGATAAAGGCGGGATAAAAGTAAAAGAGCGTGTTGGCTAGATCAGAAAAACAAAAAACAGAAGGAGAAGCCATAAATTGATTTCGGAAATGAGGTAAGGGGTATTATCACCCTGAGTGTTTGGGTTTAGAGGGGTAATTGGGAAATTCTCTGCTAACGGCCTGGGCAGGTAAATGATACATAATTGGTTTAGGTTCTCGCACTCTTGCCACGGCGTGGACCTTCCCAACCGCGTGATGCTGCCGGCGTTTGATGACGCCTGGATTACCAGTTGGGGAGCTGAGAGGGTAAGTTTTCCTTAAGTACCTCCATTGTTGAGCAAATTACATTGACTAACTGACCTGACTATACTCAAGAACAGGAACAAATTAAAGCTGATAAGAATGATATTAGGATTAGAAAAACCCTCGAGATGCCCCACAAATTATTATTCATCCGAATCGGATTTCCAGAGCGATTGTGTTGGAACTTTCGGACTATAGATTCGAACCCGATCCAAAATAATACAGATAGTGAAATAAAGTACCTAATAACAAACCATTACACATGCAAAAAATATTCGGGAATTCTACGAGAACGGTTAACTGGCGAATTGTTTTTGTTTTTCATACAAAAATTACATCGGGTTAGAATTAACCCGAGAGATAAGGTTCGTGCAAGATGGCCTGACTCTTGCGCTGGCTAATCATGACCTCGTTCCCAGCGTGACGGGATATACGAGCGACCGGGCATGGGACTACAAGTATTCCATGCACGCCTGGTGGACCGCGAGAAGTGCAACAATGTCACGCAGAGGTTCGGCGTTTCTGTCACGCAAAATTTCATCTGCTTAGCGCAGACTGGCCGCCGAGCACCTTGCACGGTGAGTTGGGTCTTACGATACTAAAGCCAAGGGATACTTCCACTTGTTGCCGTGGGAAAACGTCGTGAGATTGCTGATCACGTGTGTATTTGTATTCTTGACAAAAATTACAACCAATTGCATAGATTGCCCTGAGCTCTTGTCAAAAATTTATGTAGATGCTCCTGGGATAACTCTGAGATTCAATCCTCCCATACATATTCCGCTTGCATCCACTAACTATAGACAGAATACATTTCTCATTTCTCTTTAATAAATTAAGTAAGGTCCTAGATCTGGAGTAATCTGGACCTGTTCAATACCGGTTGTGTGACTTGTCCGTTCAATTTTTTTTTTTTTCAATTTATTTTATTCGTTAACAATTTAATAATTGTGTTCGAAATTGTCTGAGCCCTTGTGGCTCGATGCTGATGGTTTGCTATAATTCTGATCTTAAATTACCACAGTCGTAGACAATGGTAAGGGGTGAGGAATCAAGGACTTACTGTGAATCCAGGTCGGCAAGCGAGTATTTAGACAATTTTAATAGTTTTTGTTGGAAAACGTAGTGAAGACATAAAGTTTGATGCAAAGTTTTTTTCAGGATAAATGGACGATAGGATCGTTCTAATTGGTCGATGACTGGAAAGTTTTGATTGGACCAGGGTTTGAAAGGAGAGAAAGCGGGAAATTTGACTGTGCTTTAACATCTGTAATTGGCCTTTTATTGTTTAGTTTGGTTTATATTTTACTTTAAGTGCTGTTGGATTTCCATAAAATTAAAATAAAATAAAAAATACTCCAAGTGCGTGGCTGGTGGATCGCAAGAAGTGTAACAACTTCAGGCAACGCGTGCAACGGTTCGGCGTCTCTGTCACGCCAAACTCTACAAACACGAAAATGAGTGTATGTTATGTGGAATTGATGTAGGGGGTTTGGCGTGTGTTCCAATATAAGTGTGACTGGTATTAATTCTGTGTGTTAGTATTTCGACAAGTTTATTTAACTCTTTGTTTCTAGCGAGATACGGGAGCACCAGCGGTGAGCGACGGTGTTCTGTGGGGCCTTGCTTCATGGGGAATTCGGAAGTTGTAAGTTTTATCATCATCATAATAAAGCGAAGAGCAAAGTGTCCATAGTTGTGTTATAGTATCTGGAGACTACTTACACATATTTACATATAGGATTTCTAAAAAAATCATAGAGAAAGTCTCTGTTATAATTATAAGTTTGACGCGTCTGTGATATCATAGCATAACTCCACAACCGATTATCCGATTTGGAAACGGTTTTTTAACTGACAATTTTGTCTAGCATAAGGGACTGATTTTTAATAATAATAATAATGATTATTAAAAAATTATTAAATGCAAAATGGCTGCTAAATTTCTGTTAGCTATGTCTGATGACATTTGGATCAGACGTTTCCAATCTTGGAGTAGCTATCGAAGATGGCATCTCTGGAACGGTAACAGCTAGTAAGTGCGGTGGTGCGTCCAGTTTGTACTGAAATATTTAGGAACATGGCCCTTCCCACATCTGGTACCTTTTTTTTAAAAAAAGTTATTCACTACTAAACCCGCATTTGACCGCGATCTCGCCTGATGGTAAGCGACAATGAGGTCGACGATGGAGCATGCGGGTCCGGTTGTAGGTTTCGGGAAATACAGACGCCGGCAGGCTGTTCCATTACTTAGCCGTTCGCATAATGAATGAAGAAGCAAATCGCTTCGTACGAATAGATGGGATATCAACAACATAAGGATGGAACCCCTCCCCGTGCCTTGTAGTCCGAAGGCGGAATGGAAATGCTGGAATTAGGTCGTGCAATTCCGATGTGCACTCTCCGAAATATATCCTATAAAATACCGATAGACAAGCAACCTTGCGCCGATCTGCCAGACTTTGCAGACCTACTTTTTTGACTTTACCTTATAATGACCAGGAAAAGTAAGATCTCCACAATGGTAAGTCGGCTGAGTTCTATAATTCATATATTATATTTCCAGATGCGGCACCGAACGCTTTCCAGCCATGTTCTCGTTCATGGCGTCGCATAGCAACATGGATTTCGTCTCTGCAGCCACCAAGGATCTGATGTCCGAGCACCGCCAATACCCCTTCCCCGACAGATACGTCTACCAACCGCCCGATCCCCCGACCACGCAGGAACCTGGGTTTCCTGCAGTTAACTTCTAACTGCTTTAAAGTCGCCTGGTACCTTGTTGGTGCCAGATTTTGTTTTGGACTTAGATCTATTTAGTTATAGTGACAGACCACAGTCCAGCTGCCCGAACCCTCCACCACGCTGTGAGATTCCTGCATTAACTTCTAATAGCTTTATAGTGACTTGAGACTGGCCATAGCACAGTGACTTGACACAGGCCACAATCCAGCTGCCTGAACCCTCCTCCATGCCAGAACCTGAGTTTCCTACAGTTAACATCTAACTGATTTATAGTCGCCAGATTTCATTTTGGACTCAGATCTATTTAGTTTATAGTTAGACATAGATCACAATCCAGCTGCGCTAACTCACTACCATGCCGGAACCGGAGTTTCCTCGACTTAACTTCTAGCTGATTTATAGTTGCCTGACTTGTTGGGGTTAGATTTTCTTTTGGGCTCTCTTATAGCCGAGTCATGGAATACATGTATCTCTTTTCCTGTCCAAAAACGTATGCTGTTCAGTCGATTTCCTACGATTATTACCCCTTCTTTAACAGAATATTGTCTATCAGTCGAAGCCGAAACCAAAAACTCTTCTATTGTCGCTATACGTTCTAGTTGTCTGGTATCTTTTGGTACCAGATTTTCTATCGGTCTCTCCTGTTTTATCGCTACGTCAATTTCCAGTCTGTTTATAATGCCTTTGATACAGCCCACAAGCTATGTCATCTGTTTCTCCAGAACTTTAGTTGTTCAAAAGATTTTGAAATGAAATGAATTTTTTCTTCCAGAAGCATTATAAATACAAATAATGATAATTAATGTCTTCTATACAAATTAAATGTACCATTACAGTGGTAGCAGTTTATGGTCGATGCACCATCGTCGTCTTTGGACTCTTCTTAGCTGTTCGTTCGTGCCGGTGCTGGGTCAACAATATCATTAGTGTAAATAATAATAGGATTGTAGATGATGATAATAAATGCTGAACTAAAAGTAGTGATGAAATTGTTTTATTCTAGAAAAAATCAAAATACCTAACGTATATCTTGTGTTATGATAGGGGGCCGGGAATTACCCAGCGGCACTTCGCACCTCCTCAACTCAAACTCCCGGCTATGTATCTAGAGGTACATACGTAGCAGTGCCTATTTAGGTTATACAAGACCTAGGCACAGCTTGGCAAGACCTAAGCATAGTTATACGAACTAAGCTTAGAGTAGGCGCGTAGTGTATAGGTACCAGCTAGCATGCAAGGTCGCCCGGCGCCTCGCTGGTCACTAGGCGATGGTCATATTGTGGATGTCGCGTTAAAATAATCTTGGTGAAATACAAAGCATCTTATCTTATGATAAGGGTGCCGGGAATAACCCCAGCGGCACTTCGCTTGAGGAGATCTTTTGTGCCTACCCCATTTTACACACTGGTCATCTCAGTGTGCAGGTTTCCTCGCAATGTTTTTGTCATCGTTAGAGCAGTCGGTAAAGGTACGTGAGTCTTCGAAAAATACGAAAAACTTATTGGTACATGGCAATGCACGGTTTCTAACCCGGACCGCATGGGAGTCCGGTGTCCGCTGTAAAGAGCGTCGGTGGCACAGTGGCTAGGACTTGTGAGGAAACCTGCACACTGAGATGACCAGTGTGTAAAATGGGGTAGGCACAAAAGATCTCCTCAAGGGTCGAAGTGCCGCTGGGATTATTCCCGGCACCCTTATCATAAGATAAGATGCTTTGTATTTCACCAAGATTATTTTAACGCGACATCCACAATATGACCATCGCCTAGTGACCAGCGAGGCGCCGGGCGAACTTGCATGCTAGCTTACCTAGACGTTTTTTTTTAGTTTTTGCAAAGTGCAATGGTCACATGGGAAAGGAACTTAATAAAACTACAACTTTTGAATATGAGCATATTTAATATTTTCTTTTTCAAAATTGTAAAACTCACATTTTGAAATTGCAAAATTATAACTAAATTCTCATATCGTTAATAGTAACAATCGCCATTTTGTAATTTTTCTCCATTTTTGTATTTTTCTCTCGAACTAATAATAATAATAATTGTAAACCATTTATACATCTCTAATAATAATATATTTTAATGTCTAACAAATTCATTTTCTCAACGTCTACCGCCATTTTCGTTTTTTTTTTCGTTACCCCAACATCAACGTTCACATATTTCTAATCAACTTTTTTATAATATTCTAAACATTACTTTTTACAAATTCTTCCATTTACAATGACTACTGCATTCTCATCACACCAATTGATGTCCTTTTAAAAAAAATATTGGAATGACTTCAAATAACAAAGCTACAACTTAATCCTGTCGTTCATCTCAAACAAAAATTAAATCAATCAATTCCAAGTACCATACACATTTATTACAAAATCAATTCGATTCTTTGGCAATTTTTAATATTCAAAAGTGAATTTACAATTTCTAGTTAAAATTGGCATGCAAGCTTTTATTCTATTGAGAAAAACTGGCAAAGTTGGATACGTAACTATTATACATTATTTGCGGACTCCACATATTTTCGACCACTGTAGAACAACCGTGTCACTGTCAGCATTGCTGGGATTCGTCAATCGCTGTATCACGTCATTTTTCTGCAATGCTATTGGCTGAACGCTATGATAAAATTCCATCCACAATGATCGAAAATTGTTAGAGCAACAAAATTAGTAGCATTTATTAATATTCATTGAACTATTGTATTTAAGTATTCTGCTTAGAAACTTAAGAATAATATAGTTAAAGGAAAATTTGACTAACACTGCTCAAACAGTGAAAACTATTGTTATTGTAAGTAATTCATAAACAAACAAAATTATGACATACCTGAGGTATTCAATCTTAAGCAAAACATTAGGCCAAAATAGCAACATTTTATTCGAAAGAAATATTTTTTATAGTAAGTGGAACCTTATCTTGTAGACATAAGCAGTAAACCTAAACCTTATACATACGCTACCTATATAGTACTTGGCCATAAAATCTATGGTAACAAATATAATATTACCCGAACATCAAACGTTTATTGTACTGAGCAAAGCGAAAACTATTGAGAAAAAAAACCTAAAAGAAATATAGAAAAAAAAACTTAACCGAACTAAGGATATAGACAAATTGGATGGAGCCGATTACGAGACTATACTTTATAGAAAGTGATAAATTAGAAATATATTACTCATATATATATACAGTCAAACCTGGGTAAGTGAGAACTGGATAAGTGAGAAAACTCTATAAGTGAGAGTAATACCCAGGACCCGTCATTTTAAGCTCCCAAAACCTCTATTAGCGAGAAACAGAAACCTCTGTAAGAGAGAGTCGTTTTTCCCTCATGGACCTCCGTAAGTGAGACTGCTACTTATCTATGCCTCTATAAGCGACAGTCGAGCTTTATTTATTTATTTTATTTAGGAGGAACTATGGCTACAATAAAAATACATACATACATAAAAGATACACACATACAGTAACAAATGACAAAAAATATTACAAATGTAACATCTGCTATTTTATGACTCATTCTTAACTTTCGTGGAACTTCCACCATTGTTTTTGTATTGTAGTGACTTGTTATTGCTGCGTACCTCTATAAGAGAGAAACGCTACCCATGTACGTGCATTAGCGAGAAACTCGGGTTAGTGAGAAACCTCTATAAGCGAGAAAGAGATTGTGCTCCCTCGAACTCTCGCTTATCCAGGTTTGACTGTATATATATATATATATATATATATTACTATAATACAAAACAACAAATAAATTCGTGCTTCTTACGTCTAGAATGCCACTTTTAAACCTAGTTTAAACTCTGTTATTTTACCATGTAAGAGAAATGATGTACTAACTCCGATTAAAATTAAAGTAGGTACCACACCTACTTGTTTCTCAGCCGCACTCACCAAGCACAATTTCGATGAAAATAGAATAATGATCATTACAATCTATTAATGTTTACCGTCGCACCAGGCAAGAAATCCAATTTTTAAGTTAACCTAACTCTAAAATCTCCCTGATTTTTTTCTTACATCTAAATATGTATACACAAAATAATTTTGTACTCTTTTACTGAGTTTTGAATGGCAATACCTATGTGGCTTTAAACATGTATGGCAGCTTTGTACGATCGCCGGAATAGACATTGGGGACTTTCAGTGTCTACACTAGAACCAGCGACTTGGACTAAGCTATTGAGAAGGAATTTTAATCTTACTATGTAAACAGAATGCACTTGGCAATATAAACACATGAATCAGCACCATAAATCCAAACAAACAAACAATTACAAAGAGAAATCTTGTAATTCAATTCAAAATACGAAAAATTGATAAATGAAATTACATAAGAAATTGAAACAAATTGTAATTGATAAAAGAAATTGAAATGGGAATAATACTCAACAGATTTAACTGCAGCTCTGTATATAACAGAAAACAAAAAAATAAGTTTAATTGGTACCTATAACAATTCTAACTGTTTACGTACGATTAAGCAAAAACTGAAGAGAAATACATCTCCTGCTTCATTTATTTATCAGCGTCATCAATTTCGAATTTTGGAATCTGTGCTTTTACAACTTTATCTTCATTAATTAAATTTAAAGTAACTTTCCACACATTATTATATCATCAACATAAACATTATAACCACAATTTTCACTTTTCGACAAAAACCGACAATCAGATCTATAAATATCAAATCCAGAGCATTTTCACCCATACCGAACCATTTCCAGTTCAAATCAAACGTAGCACAAATTTCTGGCACTAAAAATATCCAAATTTGAATCCGAATATATCCTGGAAGGATGTTTTGGCTGTGTCCTAGGGTTGGTTTAGCAGTAGTGCTTCTAACTCATCGGCGGAACGTAGAAGGAACGCAGCAGATTCACGGTAACCGGTGATCAGTTGCCTGACAGCGCCTACTTCGGCGCCTGAGAGCTTGTGAGAGAGTAAAGGAGCCTTGGACTGAGGAGTCGAGGTGGTGGCAGCCAGAGATGAGACGGTGGACGTAGCGTGTAGGGCAGTCGATGTCGCCGTGCTCTTGAGCGACAGATCTGTTGGTGCTGAAATTATGATTAGTTAATCGTCTTATATTGAAATAGGATGTTTAGGATTACCAAGGAGTTTAATGTTTTAATGTACGCCCTGTGTTTATGAGCCCGCTAAAAGTGCGTTTAGCAAGAAAATAATTTGCCTATTTCACAAAAATAAGTACCTACATAATATGTATTTTTTTATTTTTTTCAGTTATATTTTATTGTAAAGCATGATTCGAACGAAACATAGGCAACAGGTATAGGATAGGTTGCCAGATAGTAAATTATTAAATAAAATAGATTGCCAGACGCAGCGGACGGCCTTAGAAATCACTAAAGTATATTTTTTTAAAGTCATCATTCTGACAAATAAAACTAGAGACAGACTTCGCAATTTATAAACCGAGACAATCGTTTTATGTCCTTGTTGACATTTCTAACAACATTTTTTAACAAACCACTGTTACTTACTTAACCTAATTCTTTTAATTAAAATATTCTCAAAACTGCAATTTGGTCAAGAACCAAGGTAAAAGTTAAAAAGATTACTAATTCATTAAAATATCTCTTATTAATTATTAAATGGTGAGATTATTACCGCCATAAAACTCACCGCTGAGACTGCTCGGGAACGTATGCGTATGCGCAGCCATCGCAGACAAGAGTGCGCTTTGGTACGCAGCCATTGCCGCGTTCACTCCTACGCCTGAAATTAAATGCAATTACTTTATTCAATGTATTATTGATTGTAGGTACACTTATTAAAAAACATTAAGACGTTGAAATATGGGTAGGTATATATACCCACGTAACACGAATTTTAGAGATAGATATATTTTTTTAAACGGTTTCAGTTGTTAAACAGCACCATAATAAATATGTAGAAAATTTACCTGAAGGCGGTAAAGCTGATAATGAAGACAGAAGCGCACTGCTTGAGAGTGCTGTGGCCGGATTTGTGTTGGAGCTGGAAATAATAGAGATAATGATAAAACACGATGAAATACATAATACCAATAACACCATATAAATACATCCGCACAATGCCATCACCCTCCCACACACTCAGTACCTTACTACAAACACATTCATACAACACAACCCGCACACACTGTAGCTTTCTTCGTCCGTGCAGTCACTGAGGGGCCAGCTGAAAATCAGCGCTGTGGCTTGCCTCAGCATTATGCTGAGCTGGTGTACCCTTTTTGGCACTGTACCACACCAGATGTTTTGTGCTGCATGTATATTTATATATAAGAACTCTATGATTAAGGGCTAAAGCATCCTTGATCTTAGAAAATCTATACTTACGTTTGCCTTCCAAAGGTCTGTGGTGTGCCAAACGTATTCGGGAATGTAGGTCTGAACAACGGAGCCGGAGAAGACGCAGGGCTGGAAACAATGGGATTTCATTGTTTAAATATTCTCAAAGAGGCAGCAAGAGAAGAAATTATTGTAATAAGTACATATTCCGGTGTTAGCAACTGAATGAGGCTAAAGAAAGTTGAAGAAGATGAATATCATTAAAAAATCAATCGTCAAATGAACCATTCAGCGTCAGCCTAGCTAGCGACCACCTTCTATCAAATATCTTTGCTTTGGCGTTAATGTGTTTCAGCAGTGTTCATAGAAGAGCCAGTACTTACTAAGCCCGTGTGCTCCATATTCGACCTCATCGTCACTTACCACCAGGTGAGATAGAGGTCAAACCCGTGTTTAGTCGCAAATAAAAAAAACAGAGTAAGTACCTAGCATTCGTTTCGAATGTACTAGGAGATCATACTCACCTAGCAGTCTTAC